>JBANSL010000011.1:23940223-25140223 GCA_037127255.1 Persicaria tinctoria | reverse complement strand
CGTTACGTGTTACCAACCATACCCTAAAATTTGCAAATTATAACTGCACTCATTTAGGCTATAAAATACTCCCTTCGATCCAAAATACATGTCGTTTGACTTTTTAACACGTATTGTAAGGAGCTAAAAACTATATAAAATATTAACTTTTTTATTATTATTTTTTTTATAATTTAATATTTATTACCAACAAATATGAAGTTGTAAAAAATTAATTTTAAAAAAGTTGATATTTTATATGAAGTATAATTTTTACCTTCTTAAAGTACGTGTTGAAAAATCAAACGAGATGTATTTTGGATAGAATGTAGTATTGAATGTTGTCGTGTTGATTTCATCTGCAACTCGCGTGCAATGAATGATGTATATGTGTATTCAAAATTCCAATAATGGAGCTATGTTGGGGTTAATTTTCTATTTCAAATAAGCCATTTGTAAATTTGAAATTAAATACTTTTGATAAAAAAAAAAAAAATGAGTCTTGAGTACGCGCGCCACGCGCTACTGTCTTCCCTTCCCAAAAAACTCCAAAAATCCCTAATCTCCTTCGAGAAGAAACCCAATTGCAGAAACCTTCATGATCGACATCCTTCCTCTTGTCAAATCCCCTCAATAACCTGTTCTGAAGTTGAAAGCAATCATGATTATCTATCTTTTAGATCCCCTATTCGATCTTATAGAGGGTTTAGAAGGATTATCGAAGCAGAAGGTTCAAGATGTGTTGTACGGAGAAGGGATTTTGGTGATGGGAATGAGCTGTTCGGCAATGAGCGACGTTTTCGTGCCACCATGGTTGCTTGGGGGATTAACATGGCTATGAGGAATACGGTTTTGAGTGCTCGGCCTCCCCCTTGGCCTCACCCAGGTTTATAGGTGTACGGACGTCTGAAAATCTGAAGAGGCATGGTGGTTCTCGTACAATCGGAGATATCTTATCTCTGATTGTGCACTGTTTCACGACACCGATTCAGTGGTGGTGTGAGTTAGGGGTCAACTTTGGTTGCCCTCAATCTTCTTTCCCTGAAATCTCTATAAATCAGGCATGTTATCAAATTCATCCTTACACATCTCCTTCTTCTTCATTTCTTACGAATCTTCTTCTTTCTCAAATTTCTAACAAACTTTGTGATTGATGTGCTCCTATGGCTTCGTCCTCACTGGACAAAGGCAAAAAACCTGTGGAGGGCGAGTCTCTCGCTCCTCCACTAACAAACTCCCAAAAGGGCCCAAACAACTCCGCTGATGGTGGTCCTGCTGTGGGGATCCCTTTTCCTCCAGCAGGGTTACCAAAAGCAAACAAAAAACAGATCGAAAAAATCCTCAAGAAGTCCAAGATTGATGTGCTATCGCTGAAGGAAATCCAATCGGGCGTTCAAGACAACATTGTAGCCCTCAATGACACCTCACTGGTTGCTACCATTGTGGGCTCTCCCATTGAAGCATTGGAGATCCGCAGGAGAATCAAGGCTGATTGGAAGTTCCTGGTGGCTGGCTTTCAGTTGGTGCCCCTGGCGAACAACTGGTTTGAACTTCGGTTCGATACTAAGGAGGATCGTGACAAGGTCTGGGGTGGAAGGCCCTTCCATGTGTCTAGCCAGCTATTGTTGGTTCGACCATGGAAGCTGGACTTCGATCCTTGGACTGAGTCGGTGTCTAACCTGGATTTGTGGGTTCGTATTCCAAGTCTGCCTACCAAATTTGTATGCGATGCTATTTTGAAGTCCATTGTGGAGAGGAACCGGATTGGTACACTTATCAGGGTGGCTGCATTCAACCCCAATGGGGCTCGTCTGCGTTACCCTAGGATCTGTATTAATGCCGACTTGGCAAAAATTCCAAGCAAGTGTGTGATGGTCCCTAATGAGGTGGGGGAGATTGAGGCTTATCCCCTGTGGTTGGAGGATTTCCCGGAAGGGTGCGGTAGCTGTGGCTTGGCTGACCATCAATTCGAGAATTTCCCCAAGAGGAGGGTATGTAGTGGTGCTTCTGGGGGAATCAGGGGTGTTGTACCTGAGGTGGTGAATCCTGATCATGTGAACGAGGGTCCCTCCAATGATGGTGGGGAGTGGACTCGTGTGGCGGCTAAGCGCTCTAAGCCTATCCCTCCTCCGTCTTTGGTCATTCCAAGGCGGCTTTGTGGAGTTGCTTTGGGATGAATGTTGAGACCTCTTCCGGGTCCTCATCCAGCCTCTCTTCGGCTCAGACTGGTAATGAATCTACTACTACTGTTGCTAATTGTTGAGCCTGCGACTGCACTTCAGGCACCACTTGAAGCACCTGTTGAGCATGAGGTTGTGGCCGCTCCCCCTCCAAGGATGAATGAGATGCAAGCCCTTCTTGAAGCTCTCCCAAATGATGAAAACCAAGCGGTTATTGAGGCAGAATTCCAAGACCCCGAGTACTACGAAGCGGACGATGAAGATATGTTGGATTTTGAAGTGAACTATAAAGGTATGGAAGATTTTAGTGGTATCCCTGCTGATTTTACTCAAGCTGATTTCGATCGTATGTTGCAAGATATCCCTGCTTCTTCTGAATTCATTCTCCCAAATTTATGCAAACCCCCTTGTCTTGATGTTTCCTCCCTTGATCCTCTTGTTGCTCCCTTGGGCTCGCCCACTGCTGGTCTGAGGTTTGAGCAGCTAGGGGTGGAAGGGTTGGTTAAATCTGAGTTAGGCAAGCGGAAACTTGGGGTCGAGGAAGGGGATTCTGCTTGCTCCAAACTGATGGGAGCTAGCAGCAAGAGGGGTAAGAATGTTGAGTAATTATGCTGTGTATCAACACCCTTGCTATACAGGGGAGTGGTTTGCAAGGTGTGTGCTGGTTCTTGTCACTCTCAATCTGGTATGGAGAAATCACTGGTTGGTAGGTAAGGTTAAGCTTTGTCTGATCAAAGCTAGGAATGTGAATAAAGTAAGTATCGGTAGTATGGTTTGGTCTCAATCATGGTTCGATCGTAGGTTTTCAGCTAGTATGAGCATCCCTTGTCTGGGGAGAATAAATTTGGTATGTAACCAAGGTCAGTTGTCTCATGCTACTGCTGTAACATTTCAGTACTGGTTATCTAGGAGTATCAAGATGATAAACTATTGTAAGAAGTCTAAGTTTCAAGGAGTCGAGTTGAATGCCTTGCATTTGCTTCACCCAAGTTATATATATTCCTTGCTATTCAGCGTACTTGCTAATGAATTGAGTGGTTGCTTAAAAGAGATGGCTCCCTCCTGGCCAATACACTGCTATGGTAATAGAAGTAAGTGGAAGCATGTGTCTAATTTGGTAATCTGGATTGGTTCATTCACTATATCAATTACGATTTGGAAGTGGATTGCTTCTAAACTTGCGACATTGCGATGTGAATTTTTGCTAGATATGTATGTAATGAGCAATCTGGGTGCATATTGGTTGTGTTTTAGCCAGGCCATAAACCTTCGATCAGCCTATCTGGAGTCGATCACAAGGAACTGTCACCTCCAACCAATATATTACTTGATAAAAAATTCAGTCCGAGTAATGGTAAGTGGGGAATTTGCCTCCCATTTGTCTGATGGGATCACAAAACACCTTCGAGTAAAATATGCTTCAGCTACTAATAAATCTAAAGGGAATAACCCTATCTTTAATTACATGCCTAATTATCAAGAGTGGCAAGTGATTCCTAATCTCATGTTGATCATCATTTCGACAATCTGGTCCCAAAATCAGAAGCGAATAATCATTAGGGAACGGTCTCTAAAATGGTTTATATGAAATGCGGTTCGTGGAATGTTAGAGGAATAGGTAGACCTTTTTTCTGGGCAGAAATTGACACGTTGTGCAAGGTTCAGAAAATCCAAATGTTGGCAGTTATGGAAACAAAAACAGATAAAATTCCAAAGGAAAAGTATTGGAAATCAGCGGGATTCGATGTTGCTCACTAGGTACCTGCGACGGGGAAATCGGGGGACATTGGGGTAATGTGGAAGTCTTACTTTCTTACACATGAAACTATAACAATGGACCATTACAGTCAAAGATTTATCAGTGTTAAGTATTGCAACTCTAATACAAAATTTCAATGTCGAATTTTCTTTGTTTATGCTCCAGCACAAGAAAGAGAAAAAAGGCAATTCTGGAACGAATTAACGGGATACATTCTGTCGTCGGACCTCCCGTGCATTGTGATGGGGGATCTAAACGATATCGCATCAAGGGAAGACAAAATAGGGGGCATTGAAGTAGTCAATGGAAGGCTTCAGCGACTAGCAGATATAAAGAGTATGTGCGAATTGTTTGAGATACCATTTTGTTGTGAGCTAAATCTGCCATATTTTACAGTAACTTTAAATATCGTTTTCTGCATACTTTGCATACATTTGGGTTAGATAGTACAGAATCTATGTAGTTTATGTTCATTTTCCAAATTATGGAATCTACACCAGTTTCTGTTTAAATTTGCAGAATTCGAGACGTTTTACAGTAACTCTAAGGAAGGTCAGAAAAGCTCGGAAAACCACCACAGAAGTCCAAGGTCAAAGAAGCAGCGGAACCAGTCGAATCAAGTAGAGAGCCCAGGCTACTCGATCTCGAGTAGGCCTTACTCGATCTAGACGAAAATGTCCGAGCCAGACCTTGTCGACTAGGAGCAATGTCGAGAGCCAGACCAAGCCAGCTCCGGAGCCCTACTCGATCTCAACAAGCCCTAGTCGAGATCGACGACACCTCAGCGCTACACCCGGAGCTGATCGACAAGCCGAGGGCGAAGACGACCAGGCAGTATTCACTGCCAGCGACTAGACTCGCTGCAGCGAGCCTCTCGCTGCCGCGGAAATCCTCGCTGCCAGCGGGATGCACCAAGACGACGGAGCTCGCCGACTCGCTCCAGCGGAAGGGGTCTCTCGCACCTGCGGATCGACGAACTCGCTGCAGCGGAAGAAGCGACTCGCGAAAGCGGAAAGTACCCTAGTCGACATCGACGAGCCCTTGTCGAGATCGACTAGACCCGTGAGCCAAGTCCGAGCCACACCGAGCACCAGCTAGCCGAGACGACAAAGCCGAGCCAGTCGACGACACTCCTACTCGATATCGACAAGAGCCTTGTCGACATCGACGACGATTCCAGAAGCTGTGTGACATGGCTTGACGAGTCCTACTCGGTGTGGGATTCCTTGGGCACGAAGGAAGTCGAGAAGGCCGAAAGTCTATCCAATCTATCAAGACACATCATGGAAGAGGAGATCTATCCACTTTAAGACATTTAGATATATTTAGATTTAATTTCCTTATTGCTTTTATTTATCCTTAAGCATTTTAGATATAGTTTTAGATATAGATAAAGATTTCTATCCTTGAGTAGCAAGGAATAGAAGGCTATAAATAAAGCCCATGGGGCTCAGTTTTATTCATTCAATTCTAGTTAGAGAAGTAGTTCCACAGAGACAGTTTAGGGAGTTAAGAGGTTTTAGGGTTTTGGCGTTCAACGAGAGTTGGATCGTCGGGATTGTAAAGTCTTTTGAATTTAGTTTAATGCAAGTTTCTTTTCATCAATCAATGTCTGAGTTCGCGATGAAGCGAGAGTAGTCCACCCACTTCTAGGGTTGGGGCGAGCCCGACGATAGCCATGCACGTTTGAGGTAAAGATCTGACCTTTATCATGTTTTGAGCATTTTCCTACTTGTTTATGTGTTTATTACCAGTCTAATGGAGATCCATGCTAACAACTTGGATTATAAACATAAAATTAGTAGAGACAATTAGGGTTTCTTAAAAGAGTTGTCTAATTGTGG
This sequence comes from Persicaria tinctoria, assembly GCA_037127255.1. Classification (NCBI taxonomy): domain Eukaryota; kingdom Viridiplantae; phylum Streptophyta; class Magnoliopsida; order Caryophyllales; family Polygonaceae; genus Persicaria; species Persicaria tinctoria. Next base: position 25,134,461 of record JBANSL010000011.1, on the reverse strand, counting down.
GAAAAGGCGAAAGCTTAGGCCTTTGATGCGATTTACATAATAATTTGTTTGGTTCTTCCTTATGCATGCTTGGTTATCGTCATTGCAAACCCCAATCTTGGAAGCCTTTTATATTAAGTTTAGTTCGAAATCCCAAAGCAATTGTTTTTACTTTCTTTTACTTTCGTTTTATTCTCTGTCTCCTCGATATCGAATAGCACTCGTCGATATCGAGTACTGATTCTCGATCTAGCATCGCTGTAGCTTCTGTGTGCAGGTACTCGACAAGACAAGCCGAAGTCGACAAGACCTCTACTCGACATCGAGTAGGCCTTGTCGATATCGACGAGCCCCTGTAACTGCTGCTGCGCTGTGTTCGACTGTGCCTGACCCCTGTCGACTAACCCTTAGTCGAGGTCGAGTACCACTGTTGTCGACGACCGTGAGATTTCTCCGCTGCCTAGGATCCGCTGACACGCTTCCTCGTGGATCGATCCTGACTTCCCGCTGCTGCATCAGGAGGAGGTCTTGTAATTATTTGCAAGGGACGGAATCTGGTTTGCTGTGATTTATTTCTATTTTATTATTGCATACTCGATTTCCTCCTATATCAACAAATTGGCGCTGTTTCCGGGGAAGCTATCATTCGCGCCTTAGGTAGTTAAATCTCACATCTGCTTTGAGTTATTATACAGGTGTATGCGCCGTTCTGGTCTACCACCTGAGTTTGACGCCTTAGACGAACCGGAGCGCTACCTGCACATCCACTCTAAACTCAAAAGGATAATGGCGGCCGTTGAAACACAAGAGCAAATGATCGAAAGGCTCACAAGGGAACTAGCCGCAAAGGATACCACTATCGCCAATGAAAGGGCAGCGAGGGAACAAGAAGCTGAGCGCGCAAGGCAAGCAGAAGCTGAGCTTGCCCAATATCCAACTACTTCTGAGGATTATATGCATCCAGCTCTCGTCGTGCCTGAATCGGCGATTCTAATCCCTGATAACTCTTTTGAAATTCGCACTCAATTTTTGATAGAACTTAAAAATAATGCTTTTTATGGCAAATTTAATGAGTGCCCTCTTGAACATATTACTAATTTTCATGATATGTGTCGTACTCTTAATGAAGGCACAACTCTGGAATATGTCAAGATGAAATCTTTTCGCTGGTCTCTCGCTGGACCTGCACTGAAGTGGCTTGAAGGGCTGAAGCCAAGATCTCTCACCACATGGGCCCAAGTAGAGCAAGAGTTCCTGAACAAATACTTCCCACCCGCTAAAACAACACTTCTCCGTCAGAAAATCACCGCCTTCAAACAGAAGCAAGGGGAACCGCTGGCAAAGGCATAGGAACGCTACAAAGAACTGCTGCGATCTTGCCCTACTCATGGACAGCCACCCTACGTCATTCAGGAGATCTTCTTCAACTCTCTTGATCAAATCACTAAGGATAGGATCAACCATTATACTCGCTATGAGTATCTGACGATGCCACCAAGTGACGCATGGGGTGTGCTAGAAAAGCTCACTAACTACGACAACAAATATGGGGCTCCTACAAACAATGAGGAGAACTCCTACGCCAGGCCAGCACCATCAATGCCACTCTATGAGCCAGCAAAGGAGATTGACCCAGATGTCAGGGAGCAGTTCTACAGAGACCAAAATCGCAAGCTTCTCAAGCAAGTCAAATATCTATCTGTCAACCAGCCTTGCATTGAATGCGGATCACAGCGGCACACCACTACTGAGTGCCCACACACTGAGCAAGTCAGGATGGCAGAAACACATGAAGAGGCAGCCTACGCTGGGGATCCAAATCGACACATGGGAGATCAAAGGTTCTATCAACCACAGTGGAACCAAGGTCCTCCTAGGAATCCCCCACCCTACAGAGCTCCAGGACATCCGGAGAGGGATCAAAAGAAGGATGATCTGCAGCTGATCCTTGAGGAGATGCGTCGGAATCAGGGCACCATCAACAACCAATTCCAGAACATCACTACAAAATTTGGAGAATTAGACATCTGGAAAAGGGGAATAGAGACGCAGATGAGTCAGATCGCTGCACAGATCCCACGACCGTCCGGACAACTCCCTGGGAAAACAGAACCAAATCCTAAAGGGAAGACCGGACACGTCGCAGCTATCAAACTGAGGAGTGGACATCAATTACACGAGCCAGAGGTTGGAAAACAGCAAAGCAAGGCAGAGCAGCAACTCGACGTAGAGCACAGCCAACTCGATCTCGAGGAAGGTGTACTCGACATCGACAAGCCACTACTCGACACAGACCAGAAGCTGAGCTCGGACTCCGTTGCGCAGACCAGCAACTCCAGGTCGACCACCCTACTCGATGTCGTGGAGCCCGTGGTCGAGATCGACGAGCAGCGTCTGGCCGACGTCGACGACTCTGCAACACCTCCGACGGCTGCTAAGGCTCCGAAACTGAAAAAGCCACTACCTTTCCCTTCAAAAGCACAGAAAGATCCCACTGCAGGTAGGTTTACCAGATTTGTTAATATGCTGCAAGAACTGAATGTTTCTATTCCTTTTACAGAAGCCCTGCAAGAGATGCCTGGATATGTCAAATTTTTGAAGGAAATCCTAAGCAAAATGCGATTCATCTCAGAGATCGCAGGCGAATGCAAAGTACTCCACTTCCCTGAAAAGAGACTTGATCCTGGTAAGTTTTCTGTTACTGTGGGTTTTGGACAATATAAATATGATTCTCTATGCGATTTAGGAGCAAGTGTGAGCATCATGCCTTTATCATTCTGGCGGAAAGTAAAGATAGGATGCATAGAACCTGTGGATGCCAAGCTATACATGGAAAACAATACAGTAGTCATCCCTACAGGTATAGTTGAAAACGTCCCTGTCCAGGTTGGTAAATTCTTTGTTCCAGCTGATTTCCTTATCATAGACTGTGCTGAAGATCCTACTAGCCCTATTATTCTTGGTAGACCATTCTTAGCTACTGCAGATGCCAAAATAAGTGTCAAGAATAGATCGCTCACCTTCACCATAGGCGATGAGGTTTTGGATTTCTCTTTTGGCCCTACAAAAGAGGAAATTTCATGGTTGGAGGTGAAAAGCATCAGCAACCACGGGACCAAGCAAACAGCGAGGGAAGGTGCTGACGCTGTACTCGAGATCGACAAGACCAACTCGATCTCGATAAGAGACCTACTCGATCTCGACAAGCCTTTGTCGATGTCGACAACCACTGCAGAGCCAGAAACTTGCCAGGAGCCTAAGTATGGGGTCCCTGTACTCGAGGTCGACCAGCTGTACTCGATGTCGATTAGCCCCAAGCCCAAAGATTCTTGTTTTGGGTCCGGAAAGGCAAGTTCAGGTATGAATCCTATCCCCCCTCAGTCCATAAAGAAAATTATCAATGATTTAAGGGGAGATAAGACGTCGTGGCAAGAGAATCTGCGAAAACTGAGAGCTAGAAGGAAAAGGGAGAAAGAGAAGGGAGATGATGCAAGCAACAACCTGTCAGCTGAGCTTGCATACTACCAGCAGGACCTAGATGATCCAGGAGAAGGGCCAAGCATGAGCGGGCCCCACAATAAGGGTCCTTGAGCGCAAAAGGAGAAGTCGGCCTAGCGACTCTAAAATCTAGAGCATGTATATAAAATTTTATGATTTTTTGGGACTTTTGAACTTTTTTGTTTTTGGTTTTTGTTTTTGGTTTTGGGGTTTTATGTCTTTTAGAATGTTTTATGTGGATAGTCTTGTTTTGTGTGCAATCTAACACTGTTAGGTCGGCAAGCATATAAGGATCGCGAAGAGTGGAATAAGAAGTCTCTGAAAAACAGTAAAAATCGACGAAGGCCAAGTCGACGGCGACAAGGAGGAGCAGCCCAGACACTACTCGATCTCGAGTAGGCCAACTCCACATCGACAAGCCCAGACGCTCCTCGACTTCAGAAAACCACTAGACGCAGACGAGGCTCCTCGAGATCGACTACCTTGTACTCGAGATCGACAAGCCCACCTCTACTCGACATGCACTGATCCGCCTTCCTCGATATGATTCCTGTGAGTTCCTTCCTTTACTCTTGTTTTTATTTGATTTTATACAGTGGGGATACTGTAAATTTTAAGTATGGGGTGGGGGAAGGGCTTACCTTGTGCATATTTGCCACATTTGACATTATTTGTGCATGTTTAGATTTTATTTCTTTGAATTGCTACATGGCTATTTTGGAATGCATTATTAATTTATGTGCTTACATGCATGTTTTCCAAAGTTTGAAAAAATGACCCCCATTGAAAATAATTTTGAATAATGTCATGGAAGCTATATTGAACTCGACGATGCAAAATTGGATTCATTAGAGATATAACATGAAATTGCCTAGTAAAGGGAAGTCATAATGAAGTGCATATTTTCATGAAAACCATAGAAGGAGGTAAAATTTGAAGTTGCTTTGGACATGTTGCATGATAAGATGATAGAGGACTTTATATTTCCATATAATGCTCATTATTTGAAATCCTAGCCTTACCTATGCTTATGCATCACAAAAGTCATATCATGCCTTATTTCAAATATTGCTCCACATGATCTAAATATTTGTCATTCTTTACCTTATCCGGGGATTATGTTGAGAATGATGTTACATTATGGAGATGTCATATGGTGTTTTGTGATCATTTTTGGAGTTTGGAAGGAAATTGTTTGAAATATATGGAAAATTTAATGAGTGAAAGAAAATCCAATCACCTCAGGAGATAAAGGTAGATTGACCCTGCTCTCTGAGATAATAGTTTGGAGAGATGGGACACACTGTGAGGAGTCCAAAGCACTAAGTATCCGGGGCCATTCATGACACCCATGTTTGCGACTCGCGAGAAGGCAGTGCTGAGGTCAGAGAGGTAAAAGCATTATTGTTGATAAAAGCATTATGAAAGGTGATGAATTTTATGAGAAGGAATGTGGAAATTCAAATTTTGGAAATACTCCATTTCCCCGGATCATTAGCACCACATTGCCAGAAACTGCCCACCTTTTAGCCTTTTACCAAATCTACTCCTTATTTGAGCTAAAATTGAAGTCCTCTTGATTATCAATGCTTTGTCACTTATGTATGTTTTTGCATAACCCTCCTTTTGTGAGTAGATGTTTCTTTAATATAATTGCACATGCATGGATTTGTGACATTAGTACCTTTTCGAGGATAGTAATTGACTGCTGGGTTATATAAGAATGAATCTGATATGTTGAGAGTTTCGAATTCTTCCCCTGAATGACAAATAAAAGTATTGCTTGAGGACAAGCAAGCTTAAGTATGGGGTGTTTGTTGTGAGCTAAATCTGCCATATTTTACAGTAACTTTAAATATCGTTTTCTGCATACTTTGCATACATTTGGGTTAGATAGTACAGAATCTATGTAGTTTATGTTCATTTTCCAAATTATGGAATCTACACCAGTTTCTGTTTAAATTTGCAGAATTCGAGACGTTTTACATCAACTCTAAGGAAGGTCAGAAAAGCTCGGTAAACCACCACAGAAGTCCAAGGTCAAAGAAGCAGCGGAACCAATCGAATCAAGCAGAGAGCCCAGGCTGCTCGATCTCGAGTAGGCCTTACTCGATCTAGACGAAAATGTCCGAGCCAGACCTTGTCGACTAGGAGCAATGTCGAGAGCCAGACCAACCCAGCTCCGGAGCCCTACTCGATCTCGACAAGCCCTAGTCGAGATCGACGACACCTCAGCGCCACACCCGGAGCTGATCGACAAGCCGAGGACGAAGACGACCAGGCAGTATTCGCTGCCAGCGACTAGACTCGCTGCAGCGAGCCTCTAGCTGCCGCGGAAATCCTCGCTGCCAGCGAGATGCACCAAGACGACGGAGCTCGCCGACTCGCTCCAGCGGAAGGGGTCTCTCGCACCCGCGGATCGACGAACTCGCTGCAGCAGAAGAAGCGGCTCGCGAAAGCGGAAAGTACCCTAGTCGACATCGACGAGCCCTTGTCGAGATCGACTAGACCCGTGAGCCAAGTCCGAGCCACACCGAGCACCAGCTAGCCGAGACGACAAAGCCGAGCCAGTCGACGACACTCCTACTCGATATCGACAAGAGCCTTGTCGACATCGACGACGATTCCAGAAGCTGTGTGACGTGGCTTAACGAGTCCTACTCGGTGTGGGATTCCTTGGGCACGAAGGAAGTCGAGAAGGCCGAAAGTCTATCCAATCTATCAAGACACATCATGGAAGAGGAGATCTATCCACTTTAAGACATTTAGATATATTTAGATTTAATTTCCTTATTGCTTTTATTTATCCTTAAGCATTTTAGATATAGTTTTAGATATAGATAAAGATTTCTATCCTTGAGTAGCAAGGAATAGAAGGCTATAAATAAAGCCCATGGGGCTCAGTTTTATTCATTCAATTCCAGTTAGAGAAGTAGTTCCACAGAGACAGTTTAGGGAGTTCAGAGGTTTTAGGGTTTTGGCGTTCAACGAGAGTTGGATCACCGGGATTGTAAAGTCTTTTGAATTTAGCTTAATGCAAGTTTCTTTTCATCAATCAATGTCTGAGTTCGCGATGAAACGAGAGTAGTCCACCCACTTCTAGGGTTGGGGCGAGCCCGACGATAGCCATGCACGTTTGAGGTAAAGATCCGACCATTATCATGTTTTGAGCATTTTCCTACTTGTTTATGTGTTTATTACCCGTCTAATGGAGATCCATGCTAACAACTTGGATTATAAACATAAAATTAGTAGAGACAATTAGGGTTTCTTGAAAGAGTTGTCTAATTGTTGGAAAAGGCGAAAGCTTAGTCCTTTGATGCGATTTACATGATAATTTGTTTGGTTCTGCCTTATGCATGCTTGGTTATCGTTGTTGCAAACCCCAATCTTGGAAGCCTTTTATATTAAGTTTAGTTCGAAATCCCAAAGCAATTGTTTTTACTTTCGTTTTATTCTCTATCTCCTCGATATCGAATAGCACTCGTCGATATCGAGTACTGATTCTCGATCTAGCATCGTTGTAGCTTCTGTGTGCAGGTACTCGACAAGACAAGCCGAAGTCGACAAGACCTCTACTCGACATCGAGTAGGCCTTGTCGATATCGACGAGCCCCTGTAACTGTTGCTGCGCTGTGTTCGACTGTGCCTGACCCCTGTCGACTAACCCTTAGTCGCGGTCGAGTACCACTGTTGTCGACGACCGTGAGATTTCTCCGCTGCCTAGGATCCGCTGACACGCTTCCTCGTGGATCGATCCTGACTTCCCGCTGCTGCATCAGAAGGAGGTCTTGTAATTATTTGCAAAGGACGGAATCTGGTTTGCTGTGATTTATTTCTATTTTATTATTGCATACTCAATTTCCTCCTATATCAACACATTTCATGGTAACAGATTCACATGGAGAAAGAAGAAAGAGGGGCCGGGAAATATCCATGAAAGATTGGACAGAGTGTTGGTACAAAACGATGTTTTGGTGCAGTTTCCTGAGATTCACATCTCTCATCATGCATTTTCAACCTCTGACCATTGCCTAATCACGATGAACTTGCACTCTGGCGAGCCGTCTGTTGCCGCCCCATTTAAATTTGAAAACATGTGGTTAAAAAGAAAAGATGATACGGGGTTAGCCGTAGGATGGCCCGATCTTCGAAAATCAAACTAGAATAACAAGAACGGAAGCAAACGACTCAAGAACAAGACAAAACGCAGCAAGACTCGAACAAAGAAACAATAAAGACTCGACCGATAAGGACTGATTCGAACTAAAATAGAACGAGGCAAAGAGCCCAGGCCTCCTAAGAGGGTATGAACCAAATACCAACGACTATAAAGCCCGCCTCTACAACCTTACACAACCAAGCGGACAACTTGGAGGCACAAGGAGGGGACTTGTGATTACCAGGATCACCAAGCTCTCGCGAGGTTGATGAACTCAAAGCAAACCAAGTTAGATCAATAACCAATTTGCAATCGATGAGCAATGCTACGAATTGATTGACTTTCTCACAGTTGTGTTTCACACAAGAACTAATTTCTGTATTCAAAGAGGCGTCTGATCTGTTCTACAATGGGGATCGGCCTTATATAACCTAAAAGGCTGTTTTTCTAATAAAAATAATAAATAAAAGACTTGATAAAAATAAACCCTAAAGTTACCTAAAAAAACTTAAGTAAAAGAGTTACTAAAAATAACAATAAAAATGTTCCAACACTTGAGTAAATTCAGCTAAACATATGACAGCTTCAAAGAATGTGATTTTCGGCTAAGCTCTAGGTCGAATCTGGAAAAACCTTCAACAACAAAGTTGTAGATATCTTTGTCCTCGTTCCGACAAGGTATGGGACGATCCAATCCGATTAGTATTGAATCCTTACGACTCATTTTACTGAAACGTCGAAAAGTTGTCAAGCTGCTGGACGAATGTAAAAATGTCAAGATGATCAAGCTTTGCACCTTTGGATCTTCTCCCATGGTGGAGCCTTCTTCTTCCTCTTGAGGATGACAACATTCTCACGATCTTGAATCATAGGTCCATCCCCAAGTATAGGTGTGTCCGAACGTGTCTTGGATGGTCCCGCATCAAAAGATCTAAGAAATGTGGTTAAACAAGCTTGGAGGGCTAATTGTGGGGGTTCAGCTCTTTTTCAATTAACCTTTAAAACAAAGATCCTGAAGGCTAAAATTAAAACTTGGAATCAGAATTCGTTTGGTAACATTTTCTGGCAGCTAAAAGAAGTGGAGGAACAACTAATCGCTACCCAAAATTCTTTATGTGCACAAGAAGAGAGGTCAAGTGTTATTAAACAACGAAACCTCTTAAAGAAAAAAGAGGCAATCATCAGATTCCATAAAACATACTGGAGCCAACGAGCTAAAACAAAACATGTTAAAATGGCTGACACAAACTCGGGATACTTCCACAAAGTGGCTTCGGGTCGACGAAATAGGAAAATTATAAGACACATAACGTCTACTGAAGGTACACAAATTATTGGAGAAGAAAATATTAAAACAGAAATTCAAAAGGACCTTGATAAAAGATTCAAAAAGGAAAATAGCAATCAAGTAGAATGGGGTAACTATCTAGAAGAAATTTACCTAGAGATTAATGAAGAAGATAACATGGAGCTCATTAAACTCGTCCTCAATAGTGAAATCAAATAAGCGGTGTTTAGTTTAGGAAGAAACAAGTCGCCTGGTCCAGATGGGTTCACAGCCGAGTTCTATAGAGAATATTGGGATATAGTTGGTCCATCTGTTATTAAAGTTGTCAAAAGTTTCTTCCTTTCCGGGAAACTGCTTCGTCAGATCAATCATACATTTATCACTCTTCTACCTAAAGTAGGCAACCCAAGCACAACAAGTAATTATAGACCTATTAGTCTGTGCTCTACAATTTATAAGATAATTTCTAAAATACTAACTGATAGATTAAAAGGGTGATGGGTAAATTGATCCACCCTCTCCAAGGAGCATTTGTGGTGGACAGGGCTATCCAAGATAACGTACTAATCGCTCATGAGATCTTTCATTCCTTCAAAACTCGAAAGGGTGTCGAAGGGTGGATGGCCATTATGTTGGATATGGAGAAAGCATATGACAGATTAAACTGGGATTTTGCATTTGAGGTATTAAAAAGATTTGGTTTCCATCCAACTTTTATTAGTTGGGTCAAGGAGTGCATCACTTCAGTATCCTTCTCTGTACTTGTTAATAGCTCACCAACAAGTCTCTTCTGGCCAACCAGAGGGGTGAGGCAAGGGGATCCTATTTCTCCCTTTATATTTATTTTGTGCTCTGAATTGTTAGCAAGAAAACTACAAAGAGAGTCACTAGTGCCGGCAAGCAAAATTGGGTTCAAGTTTGGTCTAAATGGGCCTTGCAAGTTGCACTCCCTTTTTAGCCTTTGCAGATGATATCATCATATTTACGAAAGCCTCCCTGTTGGCAGGACAACGGGTAAAAGAAATTATTGATGAATATTGTCGACTTTCGGGGCAGAAAGTTAACTTTCATAAATCAACTTTCCAAACTACAACTGGAGTACCTGGATCAAGGATTCAGACACTCCAGAGTGTTCTGCAAGCTCCGCACACTAGAAATATGGAGAAATACCTAGGATGTCTGATCATTAGTGGAAAAGTAAATAAAGCTACATTTGAAGACATTATATGTAAAACTAAAAATCAATTGTCAAAATGGAGGGCCAATTCCTTATCACAACATGGGAGATCTATTCTTATCAACTCAAACTTATCCGCAAAACCCCTTTATGCAATGCAGAGTTTTATGTTACCCACCTCTATTCACAAGGAGTTGGATCAGATTAACAGGACTTTGTTTTGGAACAAGGACCTCCAACATAAACCTCTCATAAGTTGGGATTAGGTTTGTAAGCCAAAACAGAAAGGGGGAATGGGCATAAGAAAATCTTGGGTGATGAATGAAGCTCTACAGCTGAAATTATTATGGAAAACGCTAGCAAAACCGTCAAATATATGGGTGAGAGTAATAAAGCACAAATATCTAAAAGATCAGGACATTCGCACATATACTAGAAGGGGAAACACGTCTTGGCAATGAAGGAATGCCTCATCTTTAATCGAAAAATTCAAAGCTGGCCTTATCTGGTCAATAGGTGATGGCCGAAAGGTGAACTTCTGGACGGACAAATGGGTATCTAAGAAACCTCTAATTCAGCATCTTCAAAATGGGAATTCTGTTAATCAAAGTTCAAAAATTGAGTGAATTTATTTTGGATGGGAAATGGTGTGAAGATAAGCTTGTTGCGACTCTTGATCAACAAATGGCCCAACAGATCCTGAGCATACCACTTCCTGTAAGTTCAGCTCCGGATAGGCTTTACTGGTGGCCTGATAAGCAAGGTTGGTTTTCAACTTCAAGTGTTGTCAAACTACTCTCTAACCAAGATTCATTCGATGATGATCCTTCTGCTTGGATTTGGAAAATAAATGTGATGCCAAAAATTAAGAACTTCTTGTGGAAAATTGCCCATAACGGACTACCTACTACCGATAAGTTAAGTAAGCGAGGAGTCTCGGTTCCTAATGTGTGTAGCTTCTGTGATAACCAAGTTGAGGATGAGTTCCACCTATTTGTCGACTGCAACTTTGTAAAGAACTTTTCTCTTCGGTCGGAGAAAAGTTCCAAAGTAATTTCTAATTTGCAGTATTCGGATAGGAATGAGAAATCGATAATGACGACATTAGGGCCCTCTCTAACTAAAGGAGAAAAATCAAATATGGCCATTAAATGGTGGGCAATATGGTATTTTAGAAACCAAATCGCATTCAGGAAATCGAAGAAACCGTCAAATTCTGAAATGTATCAGTTCATCAAATCTATTACAGATAACTGGTATAAAGCATCTCGGGATGGAATGGATGAAAAAGAGATAGGAGGAAAGGGGCCAGACAGGGTAATTCGGAAAATTAGTAGGAAAAATGTTAAATGGAGAAAGCCAAAACAAGGATTTATGAAATTAAATTTTGATGGTGCTTCTCTTCCCAATGGTAAGGCTTTCATCATTAGAGATTGGGTAGAAAAAGCTATCAAGCTAGGGTATAAGCAACTTGGATATATATCTCCTCTACTTGCGGAGATGATGGCACTTAGGGAAGGAATTATAGTTGCAAAAGAACTCGGAGTTCAAAAGCTAGCTATCGAAGGGGATTCGCTTATTGTCATTAATCACTTAAAATCAAATGGGGTTTGCCCCTAGGAAGTTGAACTTCTCATGGGAGGTATTAAAAGACTCTTACAGTCTTTCTATAATATTTCCTATTCCCGTGTGCCCCGCGAGGGTAACAAGACGGGTGACAAGGTTGCACACCTTGACCGTCTTGTTAGTGGGACTGCTCTAGAATCACACCCAGATCTTCTTGATCTCATCTACCAGGATGCTATCGGTTAGGAATTTCGAACCGAATTTTTACCTTATCAAAAAAAAAAAAAAAAAAGCCATTTGTAATGTGTTGGTGGGTCATTGATTTTGGGCGGATTTGTTTCAATTTTCTATTGGGCTTCGGCCATATGAGCTAGGCTTTAGAATGAGCTAAAACAATGGGCTACTTGTTGGATCATGTATTTTATGTATGTAAAATTTTGAATGTCGGTTAGGTTGCGAAGTGGGGTGAGTAAAAGTGTGTGTCTTCCTAAGGTATGAGTTGGGCCAGTATATGACTGTATGAGAGTGTTTGGTGTGTGAGAGTTGTGTATTACGGTGAGAGTTATATAAAATATTTTTATACATCAATATAAGTTTTCTGTAAGTGCAACACTGATCTGTCTGCTTTTTACCTAACAAACTGAAATCAATCAATTATTTACGTTTCGGCTATATACACCGCAAATCCCCACGATGTTCTTAAAGACTTGCTTGCACGTCCTTAAGGACGTGCCAGTGGGGTGAGAGCCACCCAAACCCGGACGTGCAAGCACGTTTTTTTTTTTAATAACGTGCTTGCACGTCCTTAAAGACGTGCAATAGGACACAGGCTTAACCACGTGCTGCACGTCCTTAAGGACGTGCAAGCCCGTCCCTTAAAGACGAAGAGGCGTCCTCTTCGTCTTCATCGTCTTCAGAAAATCGAGCGAGAGTAAGCGCCGGAGCATCTGAGAGACCGAGACCGAGAGAGAGAGACCCAGAGAGAGAGAGAGAGAGACCGAGAGAGTTGGAGATAGAAAGAGAGGGAGAGAGCTCGAGGCGGCGGTGGCGGCATTGGAGGCGGATCTGATGGCGGCGACGGAGGGTGGTGGTGGTGCGACAGCGATGAAGGTGGAGAGTGGTGGTGGGGGTGGAGCATCGGGGGAGGCGGTGGCGGTGGAGCCAGTGGCTGAGGGTCTGGTGATGCTGGCGACTGTGGCGGCGGAGGAGGGTGGTGGTGGTGGGGCGGCGTCTGGGGGCGGCGATGGAGGCCGAACTGTGGCCGAGGAGGAGGGTGGTGGTGGTGGGGCGGCGTCTGGCGCCAGCGACGGAGGTCGAACAGTGGTCGAGGAGGAGGGTGGTGGTGGTGGGGCGGTGTCTGGCGCCGGCGACGGAGGCCGAGCAGTGGCTGAGGAGGAGGCGGAACCGCCGCGGAAGCGTCGAACCATTGAGTGTCCCCGATCCCGACTCCACCGGTATGTTATTTGAATTACTTTTTGTTTGATTTATTTTTAGAGTTTTAAAATATAATTTGATAGATAATATAGTTTTATAATAGACGTTTATAGAATATATGATTGATAATATATATTGTTTGATAGAATATAATTGAAAATATATTTTTTGATTTATTTATATATCATAATGTTTTTTTATAGTATATAGTTTGATAGAAAAGAATATAGTTGTAATTTGATTGAATATAATAGATAGTATATATTCAAATACATAGAAAAAAATTACAATTGAAAGACAATAAAAAACATTAAAATATATTATAATACTTCAAAAGTATTTAATTAACATTAAAATATATTTGAATATATTCAAATATATTCAAATACATAAAAATAAATTTATATTGAAAGATAATAAAAAACATTAAAAAAATATTAAAATACTTCAAAATTATTTAATTTACATTAAAATATATTTAAATATATTCAAATACATAAAAAGAAATTTATATTGAAAGATAATAAAAAACATTAAAAAATATTAAAATACTTCAAAATTATTTAATTTACATTAAAATATATTTAAATATATTCAAATACATAAAAATAAATTTATATTGAAAGATAATAAAAAACATTCAAAAATATTAAAATACTTCAAAATTATTTAATTTACATTAAAATATATTTAAATATATTCAACTGAATCATAATAACAGGCAGGGAGGCTCATGAGAGGTGATGGTACCCTTCGGCCTATTAGGTTCGGCGACCGGGCAGCGGTTAGCCAGGTACAGGAGTGTACGGCACCCCCCGATCAGACAGTCGACGATCTACTTGCATCTGCAGAGCGCTTACAACAGTCGATGGGGACGCCCCCGGCCGACGAGAACGACATCTTCTGGAAGGGTCTACCGGGTTGGGATCCTTCGGGCGATGCGATGATGGGGTTGCAGCCATCTTTAGAGCCCGCAGATGTTTTGAGTAGCTGTATTACCGACGTAGTCGGTGGGCGACGAGGCCGACATGGGTAGACCGCCTACTCGTGTTCCACCGACCGTCCCGGAGGCATCTACTTCAGCCGTTCCTGAGGCATCTACTTCAGCCGTTCCGGAGGCACACGAGCCCGAGCCTTCGACCTCCCCCACACCAGCAGCGATCTCATTGGGCTCTGCAGATGATGTGATCCCTGACGTCGGTGAGGAGGCTGACGACGGTCAGGAGGGGCAGGCTCAGGGCTAGGGGGGCCCACAGGTAGAGCCCGAGCCCATCCCTGCGCAGGCTGCCGCACCGGCTGTGCAGGTCGACCCTTTATTGCCGCCGGGAGAGCTGCTTGTGTCTTACAGGCATCACCGTGCGTATCAGGTGTGGAGAGATCCTACGGTGGAGCTGCCGCTGCTGAAGTTCCACCACCGGGCGACTCACTTGCAGCCATTCGAGCCCTACATATTTGAGGGCCCGGGGACCTGGGTGCAGGATCTGCTCCCATCCGGCATCCCCCAGCTGAGGTCCCTCCACTGGCAGTGTGTCGACGAGTTCACCTGCACGGGCTTTTTGGAGCATTGGCACCCGGAGACGAACTCCTTCCACTTTCCATGGGGCGAGATGACCATCACGCTCCACGATGTTGCCTGTTTGATGGGACTTCCGATTGATGGCCAGCCCTGCACGTCACATCTGCCCGCGGGCGCTTTGGTCCCCTCCATCGCGGAGTACTACCAGCTCACCCCTGCGACTCTGAAGTCATACAGACATGCTGGCGGCCCTCCAGTGACTGGGTTTACTACCCTATGGCAGCAGAGACACGGGCCGCTCGTCGATCCCGCCCCCGCCGATGACCCAGAGGTCGCGGTTGATCCTGAGCAGATTCGGCTGCGCACGCATGTGCGAGGGGGCAGCCCGAGGATGACCCTGCACAGCGTCTGTTTCTGCACAGGACCTACATGGCCATTGCTCTCGCCGCGACTTTGTTTGTGGACAAGTCGCAGAGCCGGATCCCATGGAGGATATTCGGCCTTGTTTGAGACATCCCACGTACGGCCACCCTTGCATGGGCTGCTGGTGCCCTCGCATGTCTCTACAGGGGCCTAGGCGAGGCTACCCGCTCAGGCGGGAAGGGCATAGACAGCTGCACGCCGATCCTACAGGTACGAGACCATTGAATTAGAGTTTTAGTTTACAAATATTTAAATTATATGCTAACGACATACTTTTTTTGTGTCAAGGCTTGGATATGGGCGTACTTCCCTCGCTTCCGAGGTGATTTGTCCAGCGACCCGGCTAGAAGGGATGACCCTCGCTTCTACACGAAGTTCATCGGTCCGAAGGCGCCATAGCGCATGAAGAACGACCAGAAGCTGATGAAGATCCGGGAGCTGCGGGATGAGGTGGACCGTCTTACCGTCGATGATGTATGTATTCGAGACTCTATCTATATCACTTATAATTCTTAGCTGTGAATTACATCTGATTTGTTTAATTGTAGGTCCCGTGGATGCCTTTTGGGCGTGGTCTGGACTTCGACGACCAGTACCGTCAGTCCACCTATCGGGGCACCATCACCTTCTGCGGGGAGAAGGAGCCGTATATGCCCGATAGGTGCCTCCGGCAGTTCGGACGGGTCCAAGGGATCCCACAGGCCGTCATCGCGCCGGATCAGGTCTGCCGCGACACGACCCTGAAGAACGCGAGGTACATCGCCGTGTTTGCCCCGGGCCACAACAGGTGGCAGGACCTGCAGGACGAGGGTCGCTTCTACAAGCTGGTCGAGCACAGGCGCACCAGCGTGGATTGCCAGGCCGGTGTCAGTGCAGATTATTTGCCTTGGTACGTGCTGCCGACCACGCCACCCCATCCCGACCCGCCGGCGCCCGTCCACCCGATCGGCATGGACCCATGGGTGGACCTCCCTCAGCCTCCCGTCATCCGTCCAGCGCTGTTAGCCCGCTTTCGTGAGGTCGAGGGCTATTTGAGGGCCCTGGCTGGCGACCCTCGCATTGAGAAGCTAGTGGACGAGGTGACGGAGATTTTGGATCATGCTGTACGCCATCCTGTAGACCAGTGATGTACTTTTGCAGTTTCTATCTTGATATTATACTTTTATATTACGGATTTTGTATCTATCTCTATATTTCTATTAGACTCCTCTCATTTCTTCATAGTCATATTGAACGTAAACATGAATAACGAAAACGTTAATATGATAAGGTTGCCCGATAACGAAAACGTTAATATGATAAGTTTGCCCGATACCGAAAACGTGAAACCAGATTGTGTATGTTGTTTATAATGTTTTCCTGCATATTTTGGTTAGGAACTTCCCTCGGGATTTGTGAAGGAGCGCAGAAACAGATTGTCGAAGTAGATTGACACTCTTGCGACTACCTTCGAGATCCATATCCTCATACTTGATACAACTACCTTAAAGAATGGCTAGGGTTTAAGGGTTTGGCTAGGGTTTAAGGGTTTAGCTAGGGTTTTAGGGTATGTCGAAACTGCACGTCGTCAACGACATGCTGCGCATCCTTAAGGACGTGCAGTTTCCATACCCTAAACCCTGACCTAGCCAAACCCTAAAACCCTAGCCAAACCCTAAACCCTAGCACGTCTTTAAGGACGTGCTAGGGTTCTGCTTACAATTAATGCAACAGTGCCTATTTGAAGCGAAGGAGGACAGCTTGATTCCGCACTCCAAAACAAAGTCCGACTTCTTTCGATATATTCTTTCGTCGTTAGAATCGTTATGGCCGAGCCGCAAAGCAATCCTCGTCTCCAAGTATCCCAGGTACGGATAGGTTTCGTAGAGTCAACATATTCCGTATTCCTTCCGTTTTGTTCATATTTCCAATTATGTGAATACAGTTTTGAGACTTTACGTCTGAGTTCTCGGACCCAAGGGTTTGGAATGACCGTGACGAAATGGTTACGCATTTCAAGGACTTGGGTCGGAGACACTGCATGATTTTAGTAATCAAGCGGTCTTGGACGGGGGCGTCGAATCGTCCAGGCGGGGTTCTCCTTGCTTGCGAGCAGTTTGGGGAATACCGACCACGCGGGAGGAAGCTCCAGAGCACGCAGTCGAAGATAAGTGGTTGTCCATTCTCTCTACACGGACACGAAGCTCCGTCAGGTCAGTGGCGCATGACGGTAACCCATGGTGTTCATAACCACGGGCTTTCCATGAGCTTGAAGGGTCACGCCATCGCCGGACAGATGACACAGGGGGAAAAGAAGATGGCGAGGTGGATGAAGGAAGTTGGCACTCCTCCAAAATCCATTGGGTACGGATTGAGGCAGTTGGATGAGACCAGCGTCACGTCAAGGAAGAGCCTTACCAACATGCTCGCCATGATGGTCGCCGAAGAAAGAGGTAGTCGGACGATGACCCAGGATACCTTGCACCATCTGCGGGAAAGAAGGTACTACTATGACTTCAAACAACATCCGGATGACGACAACGTCTTGAGCGACCTCTTCCTGGCGCATCCCGACGGGATACGCCTTCTCCGAAGGTTCCATTACGTCATCATAATGGACAGCACATACAAAACAAATGCGTAAGTTACTTAATTACGATTACATTATTGCACATATAGCCAATTATAAAGTATTTTATATGTAACATATTTACACTTGCAGATATGGGATTCCTTTGTGCGAGGTGGTCGGGTTCACACCCTCAAGCAATACTTACTGCATCGCCTATGCCTTCATGTCGCAAGAGAACGAAGACACATACGCCTGGGTGTTGCGACAGCTTCAGATCTTGCTTGGGACGGTTCAGCCTCAAGCTATCATGACTGATCGAGAGCTAGGTCTCTTGGCGGCGCTGAATGTTGTCTTCTCCGACGTCCAACATCTCTTTTGTTGGTTACACGTGACGAGAAGATGCGAGGAAGCAGCTCTGAAGATCACGAAGAATTTAAACCACAATGGCATCTTTAAGGGAAACTGTTGGGGGCTGTTCGAATTGAGGTCGGAGGAATCATTCAACCGACGTCGTCAGGCGCTACGAGCTGCATGGCACCCATTCCCAGGTGTGGTGGCGTATTTGGAGTCGGTTTGGCTTCCATACAGCAGGAGCATAGTACGGTGCTACATAGATAATGTCTTCCATCTCAGCACTCGTACGACAAACAGGTACAACCTTACTTCATATCTCCGATTACAATATGATATAATATCGAATATTTAGTGGTATGCACTTCAATGTGTACAGAGTTGAGGGTCAACACAAGGTTCTGAAGGAGGCACTTCACTCATCGACTGGTGACTTCCGCATCGTGATCGATGCAATCCATAGAGTCAACGATTGTCAACTGCATGAGCTGCAAACTGCTTTGGAGATCGACCACTTCAAATGGCCAACATCGGCGTATAAAGTCAACCTTTTCGATGAGGTAAAGACTTTAATCTCCAAAAAGTGCTTCGATTATCTGTACAAGATGTGGCAGGACGTCGTGAACCAAAAGGTTCCTCCGGTATGCACGGACCGACATTGGAGGGTTTGTTACGGGATCCCTTGTGTCCATGAGATTCAGGCATACGTCAACTCCGGTTCTCCGATACCCGCCGAGGACATCAACCCGTTCTGGATGGATTTGACATGGACTAACCTCGACGACACCCCACTGCCGTATGAGCTGTCATCTTCATACACGACTTCCAACGATGTATGCGAGGATGAGCTGCACCCACCCTCATTAGCAAGCGTCCGAAGGAAGAGGAGGCCTCGGGGGTCGAGGAATGCCTGCAGAACCAACCCGTTGCCATACGAGGAGGTAAAGGAAAGGTTTGAGAGAGAAAAAGCGCGTGCTGCTCGAAATGCTGCTCGGCCTCGTCCACAAGCGACCTCAGCTCGACATGGACGTGATGATGTGTTCGGAGGGTTCAACTGGGGTCGAAACAACGTTGATCCCTTCATGTTCGGTCATATTCAGACGGTGAGGGACACTGTTGGAGATGGTCATTGTGGCTACTGTGCTTTGGCGGCTTTGACATCACCGATCGGCGAGACTGCTTTCCCGGAACTCAAAACGTTACTATGCAATCACTTGGAGGATCACGCCGATCTGTACGCCGATTGTTATACGGGAGAGTACCCATTCCAGCAGTTCGTCGACTACCAGAGATGGGCGGGAGCCACACATGGTGATAGGAGACGGTGGATAGAGCTACCCATCATGGGTTTAGTATTTGCGACGGTATATCAGATTCCTCTCGTCGTCCTAGCTTGGCATCATCCGTTCACATGTCTCCCCATCATCTCGCCGACACCTGCTAACAACCCTCAATCAGCAACTCTTGGTGTAGCCTACATCGGAAACCAAGACCATTTTGCCGCGGTACGACTTCAAACGTCTTTTTTATTACCTATTCATGCTTTTCATACATATGTCAATACTCTAACTCTAAATTTTTGTTCTCATAGATCTGGTTGCGTCCTAACGCTCCTCTTCCGCCGCCTCCACTAGAATGGGTCGAACATCATCATCCGAGCGTCGAAGGATGGGATGCTTTGTTTCAAGCTCAGATTGAGAGATTTAGAGCCTTGCGTGCCGAGTCCGGCCGTTCTTTACTATTTTCCTAGATTGTATTCCACAACTTTATTAAAATTATTAATGTAAACCTATTTTTCCGTTCCTTGTAACGTTATTCGCATATTATCCGAATGAAAACCTTAACAACTCTTGTGTTCTGTTTAATTTGACCCTAAATCCTTCAAATCCACTAGCTAAACACAATTTTATCAATTAAACATTACAAAACCGTCGGAAAACCTAAACCCTAACCCTAAACGCAAAACCCTAACTAGGGTTTGCACGTCCTTAAGGACGTGCAAATCCTTAATCCGGATTTGCGGTGTACATAGTGACACCCATTATTTATCATTTTAAGTGTTACTCCGTAGTGAAGTTAACCCAAACTCCCAAAGGTTAAAAAAAGAGAGAAAGCGGTGGGGGAAAAATATTTAAAATGATCGTTATTTATCATTTTAAGTGTTACTCCGTAGTAAAGTTAGCTCAAACTCCCAAAGGTTAAAAAAAGAGAGAAAGCGGTGGGGGGAAAATATTTAAAATGATCGTGGTCGGCAGGATTCGAACCTACGCGGGCAAAGCCCACATGATGTCTAGTCATGCCCGATAACCACTCCGGCACGATCACTTTTGTGTCTATATCGTAAGCTTTATATTAATGTATTTTCCATTTGATCAATATTGTTGAAAATAGGCAAGGTAGTTCAAATTCGTCGATTATGGCTTCATTGGGAATGAAAATCTTTGTCGTTATTAACCCAAACAAAAACAGTTGCCTCAGTTTTCTAATTTGGGACACTAGTATAAAAATGAGATTTTATTCCATAATTATTTATTTCGGATGTTCAATTTGCGAAATAAAAACCTTAAAATGATTTTATTTTATTCTCCTAAATACTGAAAAATAAATATATGCCGAATATTACGATTTATCTCCGGCATAAATGACAACGTAATATTAAAAGACCCTAATTATTTATGCTGGACGTGTCAAAATTTTTATCCGGCATATATATAATATGGAAATCCGGCATAAAAAGACGAATAAAATTACCTAAACATTATTTATACCAAATATAAATATCTGGCGTAAATAAGCGCTTTATTTCCGGCATAAAAAAATATATATATTTTTTGGAAAGAAAAGCGTTGTTCGTGTTCGATCCCTCCTCTCTCCCAAACCCTCAAAACACTTCTCTTCTCCACTCCTCATCGGCGGCCATCAGTCTCTCAAACCAGTCGGCGGCCCTCCACTCCTCGTCGGCGGGGGTCTTCTCTGTGGCGGTCCTCGTCGGGATCTTGTTGGCCGCTCCTCTTTGGCGGCCCTAATCGAGCAATTTGCTCCTGGCAGCCCTCAGTTCCTCGACCTCTTTGTTCCTCTTCGTTGAAGCGCCGGCGACCCTCCCATGCCTCTTCGTTGAAGCGCCGGCGGCCCTCCCAGGCCTCTTTGTTAAGCGCCGGCCCTAATTCGATTTCGACCCTGTTGCTCCTTGTTTCTCTTTGTTGAAGCGTTGGCCCTATTCAACCCTAATCGATCCTCCTTGAAGCGCCGGCTGCCCAGAGTTTTGTCCGAGGCTAGTTTTGTTATAACTAAACTAATTTTATAACAAATTAGTTATAAAATTTAAAGAATACTCTACCAATTCTCGTCTTTTGTCAAAATTCTTTTGAAAATTTAAACTACTTAGGAGATCCTCATCTTATGTTACTTGAGATGGTCCTATATGGAACTGTATACAGGTGATAAGTCTCTAAATTTGCTCTCTTTTTGAAGGAATAAGTGATTCTACATGTCATTTTAGATGGTACAATTTTCTGCACGATGGAAAGAGCTTTTTACGATGATCCTTCAATTCTTCTGCAGGCTTTCATTGATCATGGAGTTCCAGAGAGGCCCGAGACTGTCGTTTCTCTGATGCAGGAGGTAATATTTCTGCAATGGACAACCATATAAGTTCTGTAGTGAAGAATCACAGAAGAAGTTTATTCTTTAATGAAATCGTATTGTGAACTGTGAATGTTCATCAAGATTTTGTTAATGCTGTAATTAGTCCTACACTTAAGTACTGTACTTTAACACTCTTCTTGAAGGCCACAATAACTGTTGGTGGGCACCTACTAAATGCAATAACAATTGACCACTTCATCTTGTGGTTACCTTATCATTAAAAATTTGTACGGGAGTTATTAAGAACCTAGGTTATTTTTTCCCTTGTATCAGTTAGATACTTGTTTGCTTCAGCTTACCTTTTTGTCAATCTCTCATCAGGCTTCTTCAAAGGGAGGAAAATATTATGAAATTACTGCTCGAACTGTCCTTGGGTTGGAACTGTCGGAACCTTTGGTTACATTTGTGCTCTCCTGTGGTAGCTGGTCTTCTCTTGCTGTAAGTTTGTGGAATGAGAAGTTAGGGTTATTTTAGATTCAAATCACCAGCCAAAAGTTTTAAATTTCTTGTACTTAGACAATAGTTTTCTTACCACTTCAGGTGAGGGTATATACCCCTACTAATGTCGAGCATGAACTAGAAGTAGCAAAGAAAGACTATCTACAAGCGGCGGTCGGCATTTCAAAAACCGGGAAACTTATGATCCCTAAGCTGCTAAATTGGTACCTCTTTGACTTTGCAAAGGACAGAGATTCATTGCTAGACTGGATATGTCTTCAGCGTCCTACCGAGCTGAAAAAGGAAGCAATCAAGTGTCTGGAAAGAGGTAAACATGACCCTGCCTTGCAATGTGTACAGTTTATTCCATATGAGTTCAGTTTCAGGTACCTACTTCACACATAAATTTATAAGAATAAATTCAAGCTTGTGCTTCATGATCCGTTTTTTTTTTTTTCGGTTAGTTATATTTTCCAAAGGATTAACATAGTGGGTGTCCATACTTGTAGAGTTTATAGTTAAAAGAGTAAATGTAAAAAAAGTCCTCATTCATTTCACGGAAAAAAAAAAGGAGCTAAGGAAGTACTTCTATCAATTTCTTTGCATCTGCTTGATTTCCATTAGAGGGCTACAACTGAAAAGATTTGGCCTTCGTTCAGTAACATCTAAGAACTTTCCATACATGCAAACTGATGAAACGTAACAATTATGTAATCAGTTTTCATTAATTATATATACAACCAGCTGTCAAAATGGAAAGTGTTCCTCTGACTCGGATGCTCAACGCAGGCTGCTAAGGCTCAACTACAACCCTTTCCGACCTAACGAGTGAAACGGCATCTCCATGGCTACCTCCAGTATTGTCTCTCTACCTTATTTTATTTCAGTTGTTTGATTTGAATCCCCAAACGATAGTGAAGAACTGTTTATCTAATTTGATTGGACTAAAATGACTTCGGAATTTGAATGGGGAGATGAATGTTCTTTGTGCAATCGTTGTAGGTGAGTTAGCGAGATTCATGATGCAGGTGCACATGGTTTTAGTACTTGTATCGTGGCGAAGAGGTTTGATTTCACGAATCTATGATTATTTAGACTACTTGGAAGTCATAATGGTTATTGCTATCTAACGAAGTAAGATTTCTAGGACTTTATATTTCCATTAAGCTCCATTTATGAATTTTATTCTCTTTGATTTGTTTGGATGCACTAATTATAAATGTTTTATTTACCCGACTCTCTTCGAGACCTAAAACACAGTCAAGGAGAATTCTCAAATCCATCCATTATTTATCCTAGCTTCCATCATTGAGAACTCCCCTATCATACTTGATATGCCTCACTAATCCTTTTTTTCACTCCTTGGAACTGCTTTTTTTTTGTTTTCCTTAATCATGATTTTTAGACAGTGATGACTTCTTTCCCTTTTAAGTACCGTGTGTCTTCCCATGATGTTTGAATGGAAAACCATGCTAATTCTGATCATAATCATGATCGTCAAAATTTTAGCGTGTTTACTGAGGGAACCCATGTTACAATTTTGATTAATGATAAAAACTTATATTTTTAGATGATGTGATCAAAATTTCATGTGCTCATATCATATCAGATGCATAATTGTTCTTTTAAATATACTCTATGCAATCATGAACATTCTTTCAATTTTATAACTAATTTGTTAATTTCCATACCTAATTTGTGTTTTTTTCCCTTGAATGATTGCCTTATGCACAATTGTCCAGTTAGGCTGTCAGCTTCATGTTCCTGTGAGGAAAAGGACTCCACGTGTGCGTATTCGTGCTGTAGAGAGAAACGATAGTGATATGAATTCTATTTCTTCAACTAAGAGTGCTCAGAAGTTAGATATAAAATGGAAGGGGATGAGACTGCTCATAGACAAAACCTCATGGACATGGTGATGTGCTGAATCTTTTTTCTGGATATTAAAATTTAACAAGTTACTTCTCACATCATCCATTCTCTTAAATGTGCTGAATCTTTGCACGTTTCTGTTTATCATAGACAAAACATCATGGACATGGTGATGTGCACTCATTCACTGTTTATAAGGTATGAATCTACTTTGCACATCCTTAATTTTGAAAGTTGGTCTCTCGATTGAAATAAAGGAATGTAATAAGCTCAAGCTATTAGCTTTCGTAACAATGTCTTTCTGATTTTTATTTTAGGTGAGCCACAAGTCTCCGGTTCATGTGCTCATTGAGAGATGACTTTCATTTGGTGAGCTCAAGCATCTATCAAGATATGTACCCGAATGTGGCTATGCACTTACTTTCGTTTTACTTTATCAGGGACAACTTTTGTTTTAGCTTGTTTACATTTTAGTTCTAAGGTTGATATATCATATGTACCCCGAATGTGATGTTGGTGGGTCAACTTAAACAATGGATTTGTAGTGGTTGTTGCTATGGTTTGGATGATATTTATGTATGTTTTTTATGACATTTAATAGGGGGTTTATATTGATACTCTAAAAGTGGTCTTGCAAAATGACATTAAACTATATATCTCGGAAAACCGTCCGTTATAAAAGGTCATATTATATACCGGTCAGAATTTAAAAAAAAAACATTAGTATTTATGCCGGACCTGGATATTTTACACCCGACATAAATAGCTTGAGGTTTTTTTCATAAAAAGATCAACTTCATTTATGTCGGATATTTCTGTTATTTATGCCGAGCGTGTGGTTTTTTATATCTGGCATAAATAAGTGTATGTTTAAAAAAACACCAATATTATTTATGCCGGGCGTGTGGTATTTAGATCCGGGCGTGTCATTAATATCCGACATAAATAAAACGCCCCTTTTTTTAATTACATTTACCTATTCCCCAGAGATAACTTTTCGAATATCCAGCATAAATAGCCCAAATATCCGACATAAAATCTAGTTTTTGTAGTAGTGGGAGGATATTGTCAAAGACAAGTGTAGATGACTTTAGTTCGATATACGGTACAGATCAACGGTTTGTATCCACATGGGTATCACCTAGGCTTGTTCACGGATCCACAGGTTAACCCAGCAGCTTACAGGTCGGAAAGTAATAATCCGAACCCAAACCCGCAGGGAAGACGGATTGATGGGTCAACGTGACCCGCCGGTTCAGGAGTCGACTTGTCGATTTTATATATAAAAAAAATTCATTTTTTATTTGGGTGCAAATATAGTCTTTTAAAAAAAAATTCGTCGACCTAGGGCCATGGGTTCAAATTAAGTCAACCCTAACCCGAATCTGTAAACCCGCCGACCTTCCGACCAGCCCAACCTGGACCCGCTGGGTCAAGCCTAGTGTCACCCAAATAACCAAAAGTGATACATCAGTGATACCTAAATGATACATTATATCGAGTCATACTGTTAATAATATATTTAACTTGGCAATAGGATAGAAGCAATAACAACAATTCTAGTATATTCCACTTAGAACAAGGTTTAAGAACTCTTGAGATGTATGCATCGTTGCTCCCAACATTATCAGGGGGATATTGTCTGCATGGGCTTAGCTCAATCGGTTATAGAGGTGACATTTGGAGCATGGACCAAGGATCGAGTTTCACCAGCGTTAGTGTGGGAGCAACCTCTCATATGATGGGGGATGCTTGTGCGCAGTGAGCACTGGTTCCCGACCCTTGTTATCAGTTGAGTCACCATGATTTATCTCCTCTCATAATCTTCGTCGGATCGGGAGGTAAGGGGCGTCCGGGGGTGAGCGATTTCACCTTTTGGAGCAAGGTATGTTTTCAAGTGACGCAAAAGTGTAATAATACAACCATAAAGAAACTCGAATACTAGTACACCTATCAACAAACTACACAACAAAGTGCTCATCATGAGCTGAATTAAACTACAAAACACCTTCTAGTAAAATAAGTCTCATGATCCAGACAAAAGCAAAAAGCAGGAAAAAAAAATTAGAAATGAGCAAATTCATAACATTAATTTGTTTTCTATCTTGTTTTAACTTAATTTGTTTCCCTAGTTCATCAGTCAAAAACCTCCAAGGAACGAAAATTGTACAATTTGCGAGGGCCATCACTCCGAATTGGTTTTCCCACCTTCAGCTCGTCACATCCTGCAAACCAGCATGTGAAAGTCATATTAGTGAGTGTGCATATTTGACTAAGGGTGGAAATAAAAGCAAACAATAGAGCAAGATTTGTTTAGAAGGTAAGTAAGAGCAAGTTTATTAGAGGGCTCAAAGGTCCTTACAATTTTCAATTCAGCAAAAAAAAAAAAGAAATGGAAAAGAGTTCAGTGTCCAGTGTCCGGGGCCCGTCTACAGGAGACCCATATGGCAGGGCCCTAATGAGCAGTATACGAAAGGAATGCACCTTCAGTTGGTTTATTTGAGCTTTCAATTCGCTTCCTTCATTGCTAGTCACAGAGCAAAAGATGACGGGCATGATCAAGAGCTTTCCTTGAACGGACAAATACCTACGGCACATTCTGCAAAAGCATATAACTTGTTATTTCTACTAATACAAGAGGATTTCAAGCACAACAGATTACAAGCTTTGTTAATTGAAGTAAAATTAGATGTACTAAGCGGAATTTTAGTTCATATTTAAGCATCTAATCATATGATCTTCATGAATTATCGATAGATCAATCATTGTTTAGATGATATACCTATTGATGTGTGAACCGAATCGAATCTTGATGGAATCAGAAGAGATTGAAAGCCCCAAGCGTGACTTCTGTAGTTAGTCCACACAAGCATCGCGTCTAGATCTACCTTGTCTTTGACTGCTAGGACGGAGATCGAAAGACTAGCAATCAAATAGCTCTGGATTTGACTGTGAGTAGCGCGTACCAGAACCAATTGTTGGTCTCTCTTGTTCTATGTTGTTCACGTGTGTTCTATGAAATATAAAGCAAACTTCCTTTGCCTCTCTCTCCGAGTCTCTGTTGTACTTTTAATTAGTAGGAGATATCATCAAATTAATTAGGTGGAAACCAACCATAAGGCTGTTAGATAGAATATATATATAGGTCCAATTACCCAATTCTAATTAGGGTTAACTATCTTGTACTCCTATAAATATTATAATGATAACGAAGGTAACCCCAATGGGGATTATTCACTCTGACATGGTATCAGGCTTTCTCTAGGGTTTTCTAAATTTTTTCCCTAGCCTACCATCGATCATCTCATCCTTCTTCCTCTCTCTCTCTGTCGTCGGCCATCCTCTGTCGCCGGTCATCCTCTCCTTGTCGTCGACCCTCCCTCCTCCCTCCGTTGGCTTCTCCGTCCCCTGACAGTTGCCAACTACCCAGATTCTCCTCCATCCTCCCAGTTGCCGACCACTACCCCTTGGCCACCCTCCTTCCTCCTCTATCAGCCGCTCCCTCTCCTGGCGACGCTCCATCCTCCATCTCTCTCAGCATCGCATCTCTTTCTGTTTCCCCTCTCTCCATTGCTCTCCTTTTTTCGCCAAACCCTAATTTGGAGGATCTGACGCTGTGTCCTGTCACCATTAGCATTGTGTCCTGTCACTCTTTCCTTTGTATCCTGTCACCCTCTTTGTGATGGTAATCTACCTCGCACCAGCAGATCAACGACGATTATGGCTTTCTATAATCAACAATAGCCTCCCGTCGAGGTTATCGCCCCTTCAAGTCATTTATAGAGGGGGTATTCCCCCATTGGAGCTCTTCCCCAAGGCTACCAAACCAATGCCCTTCCGCCTCCCCCCTCCCCCGTACACCTCTCCAACGAGACCAAACTCAAGCTAGCAGGGACTCCTCGGGCCCTGTCTGCACCATCTAGATCAGGCTTTAGCAGCGGGATCATCGTCATCGTCCCGACACAGGCAGCCAGCCATCATGACAACTATAGGCGTGTCAATTGTATGTTGATTCGAATCGGTACATGGATAGCGGAGCCTCTGCACACATGTCGCACAACCCAGATATAATTTCCGTCCCTGCTTCTAAGAGCCTTTCTTCATCCATTGTTGTCGACAATGTTGAACGCATTCCTACCTTGGGTCTTGGGAAAACTACATTACCGACCCCTACCACCAACCTAAGCCTTAACAACACGGCGACGCTTCTGCAATTTCCCATCCACACCCGACCACTCTATTGGTTCAAGTTTCACAGTCGTCGGAAACGCTCCGGTCTTCCTTTTTCCGCGTTGTTATGCTTCTTCTACTTCCCTTACCGCTCGCTCCGCCTCGTGATCCCACGGGCTGACTACATCTTCGACGTCACTGCTCACACAAATTAACTGCTTCCCATGTCCAAAAGCGACTGCGTTGTCTAACTCATCACTTGGTTCTAACTGGACACGTGGATATTCTAACTGGACACTGTTCGTTTCGAACTGGACACCTCTTCCTTCTCCATCGACACCTTGTGCTCCCAAAACTTCCACTTCTTCATCCCCTTCAAAGCGGGGTTTCGTTTTAAACTGTGGGTGATCTTCTTGGGTCAAGGGTGGGCAACCCCCCACTGAATGGGCCGTTGTGGATCCTTCCGTAGTGGTGAAATCTCCGCCAACCTTGCATACCAGGGAGACATGGAGGTTGATAGGCCAAGATCGTTCTCCGGAAAGACCGTTTACAAACTTGTAGGCCTGCAAGTATTCGTCATCCCCAATGGAAAAAGGTATGCACCCTTCCTTCTTCGGCTTTACATATGTGAGCTCGACGTCATGCCTCCTCCCATCGACATTAAACGTGACCATCAATTTTTTCTTGAGGGAGACGTGGTCAATACTTTCGTCTACCAATACGGCCTTCTGACTCCTCGACCACTTCATGACCCAAGTGCCCTCTTCACAAGCCCACCGTCCGCCAAACAATACAGTGATACACACGGACGATTTCTCCCCTGTTCCATTAGTTAGAGGGGGGGGGGGGGTCATTCAGTTTTACAAGGAGATGAACATATTGTACGGAGAAACATATCGCATAACCTAAATGGAAGGAAGACTTACTCATTTCCTCCAAGAAGTCGGTGTATATCCAGTTAACTCCAATAGGTGTCAAGCGCTTGAATGGGTTTATAGTCTCCCCCTCCTCCCTTCTCTCCCTCTTATTCTCTGCAGGCGCAAATGACAGGGCGGGAGATTTAATCTCACTCCCGCCCTCTCTCTCTCTCTCTCTCTCTCTCTCTCTCTCTCTTCCTCTCCCTTGTCTTATCAAC
Organism: Persicaria tinctoria; assembly: GCA_037127255.1. NCBI lineage: Eukaryota > Viridiplantae > Streptophyta > Magnoliopsida > Caryophyllales > Polygonaceae > Persicaria > Persicaria tinctoria. Next base: position 25,105,256 of record JBANSL010000011.1, on the reverse strand, counting down.
TGTCCTTCTCTACCCTTTGCAAGATCCCCCCCCCCTCCCCCTTGTCTCTCTCTGAATTTTTTGTTGGGTCAAATTTTATTCATTGCTTTGAACTTCATATGGTTTGAAATTGTATTTAGTGGTTTGAAATTAATATGGGTATACTTTCCTATGGTTTTTCATTTTATGAGTATTAAGTGTGAGTGGGAAACCCAGGTTTATACGAAGGTCAAACGTTTACTAAAACCCCTTTAAAAGATGTCCAGTAGAAAACTGTTTGATAACCAGTTGAGAATCAGTGACCGGGGAGTTGGTTTAAAGGGGGGTCATGTATCATCTCACAACAAGAAGTAAATCCTCTTCATTGATGTCATGTCAGAAGTGACACATGTCATGTCTATACCAGAATAATGTCATGTTTATTGTAGACAACAACAAAACACTTCAATTTAATGTCTTTTTTTTCCCTCAACGGTCACATGCTGAACAATGTTGATATTTCTCATACACCCCACTTATATGATAGTCATTCACCATCCGTACTCCCCACAAATTGGTAAAGTTAAATCCCCATTGCCATTTAACAACCTCTACAATAACCCTTCAACGAAATGGCATCCTCGTCACACCACCGTGGCTCCTCATCTGGCCTCCCTCCCCGACCTGTCCCCATCGTTATATCATCAGACGATTCGGACGATGAAGGTTTGTCGATCACTTCATTCGTGTAGATTTCAGTTGTGCTACTTGTATCATTATACTACCTTATTTTTGTTAGTTTATGCAGGACCAATGTCGTCGCCGCCATACCGACGACATCAAATAGTAGAGATTGTCGGCGGTGAGGCTGGGATGCTCGCGTCGTTCTACGAGGCGACTCTTGTACGCAAACTGGACCCTAACCACTGGGAGGTCGAATATGTGACCCTCCTACGCAACAACAGAAGAGAGATGCTGAGGGAGATCATCTCGGTTCAACGAATATGTGACCCGCCTCGTATTTCGTACGACGCCTAAATGGCCGATGATTGTGTCGACTGCCGCGACAACGATGGGTTTTGGGCCGACAGGGTCCTTCGTGTGTCCGGTTATGGGAGTGACCGAACTTTCACGGTCAACTTCCCACTGAGCGACGAGACATCTAATCATCGTGTCCGCAATATGCGCCCACACTTCGACTGGGATGGATACAGATTCACCACGCAGCCGCAATTTCGCTTCTTGTTACCGTAAATTTCGATTTCAATGTCTTCTATGTTGCTTCTCTCTGCTACTATCTTTTAAATGTTTGCTCCTGTGTTGTATTTGATTAATGCAAGTGAATCTGTCTCTGAGATATTGTGTCCAGTATATTTCGATTAGTGTCATGTCGTATTCGTTTTGTGTCCAGTTACAACTAAGCAATTACAAGTCGGCCTACGAATTCACCTCCACCCACTTTATTCTTATTCCATGGTTTTTCTCTTAAACTTAACATGTAATTATAAGTATGTTTATGCCCCCTCACTGTCACTTTTCTCCATTCGATTCCAATATGGGTAAAGCATACTAGTGTCGACCGGAGAGAACGAAATCATGGCATCCAAATATAGGTAAATATTATAATTAGGCACACAAAAAAAATGTCATTATAGTGAATCTGCTTCTCCCAGAAATCTTCTCCATTCGATTCCATTAGGTTGCATGTCGTTATGTTGTGTTTTTCATAGTTAAAATCGTGTCTAGTGATCGAAATACAATATGTGACATGTGTATCTAATATGGATGTCCAGTTACAACTTACTACTTACATGTGATCCTTCAAATAAACCCCCGGACCCTTCCTTCTTCAATTGGTTTTCTCTGAAACTTATAATTTAGTTGAAAGAATCTTTTCCCCCCTCACTCACACTCTCACTGATCTCTCTGTCCTCTCAGCCTGCACTTTTCTATTTCACCTCTCTCTCTCTCTCTCTCTCTTCCTCTCTCTGTCTCTCTCTTCTGGCCTCTGCCACTGCAACAACTACTTTTTCCCTCCTCTCTTACTGTTCTTCGCTTTTCAGGAGTAGAGATGTCTCCCTCCCTTTGTCTCTCACTGTACATGCAACCGAGATGGAGTCCGGTTGTACCCCACTGGCTGACATGCTACCGGATGCACCTGTCATGCGGATATCCGCATTTCAGCAAAAAAAAAATTCGGATTGAGTTATGCATTCAAAGGTTTTGGATAAAAGGGTTATTTTTGCAAATGGCCCTATATTAAAAAATGATTTTGGGCCATTAATGGGAAGGAGTGAATTGAAAAATTAGTGAATTTACTATTTTTAAAATTAAATTTGTGCATAAGGGTAGATATAAAAATAATTGGTGAAATTTATTTATTTTTCAGTTAAAATTAAAAATAATGAAAGGATAAGTAGAAGGAGAATTATTATAATTTTTTCACATATAATAGTTAGGGTATATAGATACAAATATAAGTACACTACGTACATTCAAGTTTATTCAAATATGATTATAAAACATTTTTATTAAATTTTATTCAAATAAGATTATGAAAAAAGAAGAAAATTTGTTAAAGTTTTCATAAGTGTAGAGAGCTATGCGGTTATTATATATAACCAAAATTAATCTCTGCTTATTTTATTTTCTATTCCTAATGCTATATTTTGGTGGATAATATATTATAATATATCCTATATTATTTATTGTTTTTTTATATTGATATAAATACAAGTATATATGGATATGAAACGTAAAAAATCTATATAGTTGATAATATTTTAACTCTCCCATTTGTTTCTAGAGTGAGAAATGGAAAATAAATCAATAAAAACAAATGGGGCTCAACTGGTATATGAAAATATTTTGTAAACTATAATTCGATTTTTTTTTGAAATATTCATTAAAAAATAAAAATTTACGGATAAATTCACAAAACAAAACTATTTACACAAATATTCAAAATTTGCAAATCCATCAGAGAAACGCGGCCTCAGGCCGCATTTTACATATATCTATGTATTTTTGTTTTTATTTTTTTTAAATAAAAAATAAAAAGAGTAAAAACGCGGCCTCAGACCGCGTTTTACTTGGGAATTGGGAGAATCTGGATCCGGCGTTATCTGTCGGGAGTAATTGGGAAGGGAGAGGGAGGTGACGCGGAGGAGGAGCAGGTGATGCCGCGCCAGTTGCGGCGGTGTCGTCGTTGAAGTTCCAAGAGAGGAGGGAGAGAGGGTCGTCGGTGATGGCGTACCTGAACTGAAGGAGAAGAGGCTGGAGATTTGTAGCCATGGCCCTCACCTCCTTGGCGTTACAGAGACTCGCAGCCATGACCGCCACAAACTCCGATCCGACCTTCAAGCTTCCAGCATCGCTTTCGATCCCCTCCTCCGACCTAGCTTTCCTTTTTTTTTTAAAAAAAAATCCAATCTATGTATTTTTGTTTTTATTTTTTTTAATAAAAAATAAAAGGGTAAAAACGCGGCCTCAGACCGCGTTTCTCTGATGGATCTGCAAATTTTGAATATTTGTGTAAATAGTTTCGTTTTGTGAATTTATCCGTAAATTTTTATTTTTTAATGAATATTTCAAAAAAAAATTCCTATAATTCAAACTAAATAACATGAAATAAATTAATACCGTGTGTAGTACGGGATTAGTGAGTTAAAAACTCAAGAAGTTTAAAAACCTAGAAAGTATGATATATTCCTGTGTTTGATTGACAGAATGACACAGGAACTCAACTTACCATGAATTTCAATTCCTCCAAATCGTAGAAAGTTCACTTACCTAGGGGACTAGGTAAGTTCAACTTCCACCATTTTTTAATGTGGATTTCTTTATTTACCTATTTATATTTCTAAAAATCAAAATTCAACTAAACAACTTTTTTCAATTCATGGAAAGTGTATTTTACGGGAATTCAATTCATGGGAAGTAAGTTCCCGGGAATTGTACTTCCTGCATTCAACCAAATGAAGTATAAAAAAAAATATTAAGGACCGCGTTGGCGCGTTAAACCGCGTGGGCCCTTTGGGCGCGTTGGCGCGTTGCACCGCGTGGCCCCTTTGCTACAAGATAGTGTGATCCACAAAGCAGATTCTTTGCGTCAAACACCAACTTCTCCTCCAAATACTTAGTTAGAAACCCTAACCTCCTCCCTCTTCTCTCTCTCACCCTGGCTGCAACCGCACCTCCAGTCCTCCATCAATGGCGACCACCACCCCTCCCATGGAGATTGTCACCGACATCCTCCTCCGCCTCCCTATCAAAGACATCCTCCGCTCCAAATGCGTGGCCAAGGCGTGGAAAAATCTCATCGCCAGCCCCCATTTCGTCAAGCGCCACCTCCATCAGACGCTTCAGCACGGCTCCGACTCCGATTCCTCATCCGAGCGTCGTATGATTCTCATCGGCCCTGGCTCCCTTCAGGTCGCCGACTTCGGCACTCTTAATTTGACTCACAAGCTCGATTACCCCCAAGGTTTGGCCCCCGCTGGCTTTTTTATTGGATCTTGCAATGGTTTGGTTTGTGTCTCTAATCGTAAAACGTTCCCTATCGCTTTGATTAATCCCGCGACTCGGAGTAGCCGCATCGTCACCCGGGCCGAGACCCCGCCCTACGCCCGTACCCCATGCTTTGGCTTCGGCTACGATAGTCGTAGTGACGATTACAAGGTTGTTATGGTTACTTCTTCTCTTGCTGATAGGCGTGGGATCCCTGCGTTTAAGATTGGAATTAGGGTTTACAGTCTGAGGACCAATTCATGGAGATTGTTTTCTGAGGAGCCGTCTGATGATGAGATCGGATCTCACGGTGCTGTTGCAAATGGTAAAATGCATTGGGTCACAATTAAGGCAGGGAAGGAGGGGAAAGGTCAAATCGTGAGCTTCGACATTGAGCAGGAGAGTTTGGGGGAGGTTCTGATGCCTCCTTATTATGGTGGACAGGTGCATTATCCCAAGGTAGTGGCAGAATTGGCCGGAAATCTGTGTTTTCTGACTGAAGCAAATCGAGGCGGAATGCTTCTTTATATTGATGTATGGATGATGAAGGAGTATGGGAATGAACATTCGTGGAATAAGCTGTACAGTGTTTGGTGCTTGTCGTTAGCTTATCCTGTGTTTTGTTCGCAAACCGGGGACAAAGTGTTGTATTGCGAAGATGGAGCCCTTTGTTGGTTCAATAGATATGAGCAAAGGAAAGATAGGACTGAAGTCCATGGTGCTGAAGAGTTCTTTGAGGCTATTATCTCAATCAGTAGCCTCGTTCCTGTTTCGTGAAATGATGATGCAGGAGAAATCTAGAATCTGTGGGGGGAAGTCCGTTGTGAACTGGTGCGTATGCTTTCTTAGAATTAATCTCTATTATGTCGTTTTTCTTATGTGGCATTCTGGTTTTAGAGCTTAGTTATCCACTTATCGAATGAATCATGTGATTGTTACATCTGAAAGGTATAATTGATAGGTCCTGCGCTTCCATTTCCTACAAAAGAAAGGCGTAATTGAGCTGTAGACATGAATCTCATCTTTTATTTGAAGTTCGCACGCTTCTTGATCGTTGCTGTTATCATATGCTTTTCTGGTATTGCAGTGTTTATGGACTGATATAGTGAACTGATACTTCAACTTGATGGAGGAAAAGTGTGGATGAATCGTGTATGCTTGAAGACGCCACTAATTGACACACTTCAGTCATGTATGCTACTCGCGGTGTAATGATATCTTGCTTTCTTAGAACAGTTTTCTTGCTTGACTCGAATTGGCTTTTCTTTTCGCGCACTTAAGATAACCTGCTTTACATGCTTGTTAATGTATGCTTGTATGAGTATATTGTTATAAATAAATGGTGATGTTCTGTAGATTACATGAAGTCTCAGATTTTATGTTTCCCCTAGGGATTGATACGACAGGCAAAGTTCGAATGCTTGCACATTTTTTTTTATAAAAGGTAAGATTTCGAAATAGCAGACGAAATCGGTCGGAAATTGACAGATGGTCTAACCATACGAACCGGGCACAAGGGAATATAACCGCAATCAAACCGGCCCAATAAGAAGTTGAGGAAGACCCAAGGAAACACTGTGAATGGCGAGAACAAAGAAGACAACAAGCTGCCATGATGTCTCTATATATATATAGAGAGAGAGAGATTATATAGCCTAGTATAACTTTCTATAAAATATGGCAGCATATTATTTTAATAATATTTTTTGCAAGATTTTCCTACAATCAACCACAACATGTCACGTTGTAGTGTGTGGCATATATAATTATTTATGTGTGTTTATGGGATGATTTCGATGTAAGCATCTCTTACACGTAAACTGTGAACATATTGATTATTCGTACGTAACAATTCGTTTGACGTAAAGTAATTATTTATATGTATTAACCGTCTTTTCATATAAAAATTATTCGTAAGTTAAGATGATTATTTGTATGAGTTTAATAATTTTGATCTTCGTATTTTTCTTTAAATCTCAGTCATTGATCTTCACAATTCAACACTCTAGATTTGTTTACAAAAGATTGTGCAAAAGATTGTGCTATGTACACCCGTAGCAAGTGCTATATGCACTCCATAGAACAAAAAAAAAAACCTAGCACATATTTGGATTTAGGATCCGCCCGTTGTAAATTTACAAAAACAAAAAAAAAACTACCTAGCACAGATTTGGAATCCGTCCTAACTAATGCACAAAGAGGAAAAAAACCTGATGCGGTCGGACTCTCTCTCTCTCTTTTTCTCACTCTCTTTGTCTTTTTCTGACACTCTCTTTTTCGCACTCCCTCTCTTTCCCCCTTTTTACACAATTTTCTCTTTCTTTTTACTTTTTGCTTTTTAATTTGAGTAAATTACACATAACCACCCATAAATTATGTAAGTTTTCACATAACCACCCATAAAATTATAAATTACACATAACCACCCATAAATTAGATTTATTTTCAAAAGACCACCCACCCATTAAATCTCAATTTGTTTTGTTTGGAAAGACTAAAATACCCCTAGTTCAAGCTTATTTCTTTTGAAATGAAAGTCATTGTAAGTATTTTCCTATTTAATTTGTCATTTCACTTTCAAAAAAAAAAGAATTTAAACATTGTAAAACATATATAAATGCCCGAATCAATATATATGCATCAAATTTTTAATGTGAAGAGTAGAGATTTGTAATGGCTCTTGTTGGTCTCATCTTCTTCAAATGTTGAATATGTGAATATGCTCTAAAATAAACTCAAATTATTACTTCATCGGTTTGGAAAAATACGTTGTTTAATATTTACACACGTTTTAGGATAATAAAATTATAATCCCTCCGTTTCTAAACAAGTGAGTTTTTACTATTCAATATTAATGCATGCATTTTAAGGTGATAAAAATAATAAAAAATATAAATTTTTTTTTATAAACTCATACTTATTAGTAATAAGTATAATATTATTAAAAAAATTAATTAAAATTTTAATATTTTATATAGTTCTTACCCTCATAGAAATACGTGTTTAACTTTAAAAAGTCACTTATTTGAAAACGGAGGGAGTATTAAATATCTATTTTTTATATAAAAAAATAATAATTTCGTACTTATTTACTGTAACTATGAAATTATTAAAAGATGAATATTTTATGCAGTTTTTATCTTCCTAAACAAGCATGCATGAATATTTTTGTCGAACGGAGGGAATAATTAGAAAACCCCAAATTATTACTTTTAAAACCCCAAATTGTTACTTTTAAAAACTAAGATATGGGGGCATTTTCCTTTTTACAAATGGACATTTAACAAATGGGTGGTCTTTTGAAAACAAATATAATTTATGGGTGGTTTTATGTAATTTATAATTTTATGGGTGGTTATGTGAAAACAAACCTAATTTATGGGTGGTTATGTGTAATTTACCCTTTTAATTTACATGGGACGGATCAAGGATCCGTCCTATGTATTTTTTTTTAATTTTTTTTAACATGGACGGATTTAGGATCCGTCCGTATATTCTTTTTAAAAACTTACAACGGACGGTTTATAGATCCGTCATAATGAGTGCATATAACACCTGCTATAGGTGTATATATCCACTCCGTTTACAAATTACACTGTAAGAGGTGTTTACAAATGATCTATTGACTGATAAACATCGAGAGATAAGTGAGAAGTCATCGATGTTATGACAACTTTTCCTTAATCATAGGAATTTAAACCAATTTTTTTTTCCCATTAATCCAATATAACAATATATGCTTAATATAAGAATTTACTAATTTTATCCAATTCCACAAGATCAATACAGAAATATGATTTAATATGATTTTATCCAATTTAATTAGATACTGATATATTTTTACAAGACCACCATATCAATACATGCTTAAGATAACATGTTACCCAATTTTGTTGGATTTCAATATATTTTTTTATAAGATTTTACCCATTTTTATTAAATATGAATGTATTATATTATATCTCTTTTATTTGTAGTCAATTAATCATATTGACTAGCTCAAAAAATATCATACCATATTGATATAAATTAATTAGTTAAATAGGTGTTAATAATTCAAATTTAAAAAAAAATAAAAATTGAATGAAATATATCGTATAATGACAGTTAGGATTAAGGTTTAATTACAATTTTTTTTTTGAAATACAACAATATTTCTAGTTTATCCCACCTAAACAGAGTCTGGAGGACTAAATTGTATGCACGTCTTCCTCAACTATATTAAGAAGTGTTTTCAACTGACCCAAGTACAAACAGAAAGGGGATGCTTAAATACAAATAGTGTGAAAGCATAGATGGAGAAAGCATACGCTCTTGGTGGGTGCTGAACTAGTATAGTAGTTCAACTCCTCACATTCGACAGGAATGGGGGTGCTGATAACAGAGCACAGAATAAGGTTTTTTTTTTTTTTTTTATCACCACTCCACCAAGGACTGGATCTTTGCCAACATCCGAGTCTCCGAGAAGACACTAAGTGGGCTGCTACCTTTGCTAACATTTGTGGCTCGTTTGAAAATCAAGGAATCGCTTAGTTTTTTATTTGAAGGGGGAGCATAAGGGTCTCGCAGGGAGAGCTATCGATTTTACTGCTAGATATCATCAAGTTTGTCGGGGAGCTAACTTGCCACTCGACCCCCTGCATGGCCACAACATTATAGGGCGCAGGACACTTGGGCTGCGCCACCAGATGGTTGGGTAAAGCTCAATATTGATGGAGTATCTAAAGGAAACCCGCGGGTGGGGGGGGGGGGGGGGGGGGGGGGGGGTAGACCTGGGCAAACGTGGGTAGGCCCGCTTGGCCCACCCTGCCCGTCCGTATTTGTGAGCGGGCTTGGACATAGGTCGAAGCCCATGCGGGCTGCTAGGCCCGGCCCCCGCCCGTAGCGGGCGCGGACGTGGACAGAGCAATGAACCCGTTGTGGACAACTAGGCCCATAACGGGTACGTGGTACCCGCATTTTTTATTAAAATTAATATATAATTATATGTAGAGAGAGATGTAATAAATAATATTAATATTAATTATTCAATTTTAAAAAAACAGTAAGTTATACCTAAAAGAAAAACTAGGCTAAACCTAACTTGATATTAATCATTCAATTTTATAAAAAAAAAAGTAACTTAAAAGGTTAATAAAGGCGGGTACCCGCTGATATTTATTTCAATTTTAAAAGGTTAATAAAAATTGATAACACGCAATTTATCAACTCAACCTTTTAAGTTGATACAAAATCAATAAAAAAAAATTGAAATAAATATCAACTTAAAAGGTTAATAAAAAAACAGTAGCTTAAAAGTTTAAAAAATATCAACTCAACAAAGCAAAAAAAAAACAGTTTTTTAAATACCCGCGGGCTACCCGCATTCGCGAATGGGCTTGGACACGACTTTCAATCCGTTAAGCGGGCTTAGCCCGGCCCGCGCCCGCGTTTGCCTAGCATTTCTCAGCAGCTCGGGCTCCTTCCTCTCGGCTTTGACCTTCAAATGTGGGTTTGCCAGTGCGTTGAGAGTTGAACTGTGGGCAGCGTTACATGGCTTGACAATGGGTTTGCAAAGGGGGGGGGTATCCCATATTGGTAATTGAGTCCGATTCCTCGGTCCTGTGTGTACTACTGGGAGCTAAGCAGGCCACAACCCATCTTGATTTCTACCTCATAGAAGAATGTCTTAAGCTGATGGCCCGGGAGCGGTGGATTGTATCAATCTCTTCTGTCCATCGGCAAGCTAATGTGGCAGCTGATGCACTCGCCCAATGGGCATTATCTCTAAATTCAAAGTTTGCTTCCACTATTGTAAACTTGCTTTAATTTTCTGCTAATAAAATAACGGGTGTTAGCCCGCCTTTCGGATCAAAAAAAAAAAAAAAAAAAAAGTATAGTAGTTTCACCAGATTTTCAATGATTTTTTTTTTTACAATATTTTGGATTTAGTTCACAGGTGAGATGATGTAAAAAAAAATACGACTACAAACCAAATTTTCACCAACTACAAACCTCTTTACCTGAAATGAATACAAGGTATCACTGCACTAGTGCACTGCCCTACACTACATAAAAGAGAGTGATCAAACCGTAGCAGGACCCAATGAAATTGAATTCTCCGTGAAGAGATTTCAGTGGGTAGAACTGCTGTTTCCCAAGCTTACAAGATCCATCAGAGTTGAATACAACGCGTCCAAGGCCAAAAACCCCAAGAATCGCCTGCTGGACCCGCTCTCTGGGACTTCTGCTCCTCCTAGCTTCCTCTCTTCTGTGAGGCCGTCCTCCAAGACGAGCCACCAAGAGATGCAACAAGTCTCGTCCTCTGGGTCAACGTGTGCAACCAGGCTTAGCATCTCACCGTGATCTAGCTCAAAAGAAAGACTCAAAGAATCCCGGTTGGCCTTGATTCCCACCATCAAAGCTGCCTCGTACAGCCATCTTATGATTTCACTGGTGATCTGTGAGATGTAATTTGTAAACATGATAATATAAGCACGATAAGCCTACCTAGTAACCACACAGGTAATGGTATGCAGAAACAGTGTTTGGACAAAAGATTCCAATTTGCGGGATTTCAAATCAGTGAGCCAACGAGTTTTACCTGAAGGAGAAGGATTGTGGGAAGATCTACTAAGTCGCAGTTGAACACATTCATAGAGCACAATGCCTCTGATGTACCCTTGAAAGGACCAACTACATTTGGGGCAGATTCCCCTTCAATACTGATGCAGTCATCCTTTACAACCACCATGGTGTGGAACAGTAGCTGTTGATAATTCTTTGTGTCTTTCCCCTCTGGCCCAAGAGCTCGAGAGCCATCACGAAATTTTGGGTCGGAAACCCTCATAGACAAAGTCCATGATGACGTTCGTGAATGCCAGGTTGGATGTGAAACCAAATCAAGATACGGAACCCTCCAAACCTGCAAAATGTGCAAGTCCAAGGCAGTAGATATGAACAATGAGTTAAAATTTTGACCTCATCACTGGCATGGTTTATGCAGGGAAGATAACGAAAACGGAAAACACATTTATTACCAAGTTCTCCAGCGCAGCATGAACTTTATTTGCAAAGATACGATGGGCAAGAGAGATGCAGAAATGACTCATGGGGCTAATAGAATCTTTTGTAGGTTCGGTTTGGGGAGCTCTACCGGGAACTATTGGCTTTTCCTTCCCTTTTGAAAAAAGATGTTCAAGAAAGAGCTGCTGTAGATATATCTCATAAGCGGTATGATTTGGAAGTCCTGAATTATTTCTGAAGTCTTGCTTGGAATCCATCAACTTCCAATCATCCGATGTGTCCATTGGTGAAGCAGAAGTTTCTAAATTCTGTTCATCTGTGCCATCAGCCTTTTGTTCTTCTTGTCCAGGGACCAATGAAACAAACACTGATGTTCCAGGGCATATGCTCAACCGCAAGTAGTTCTCTCGTATTCCAGTTACATTCACCCCCAATGATGGGCTGAATGCTTCACGGTTTATTAACTCAAATACCTGTGATCAAACAAGAAAAGAATTTGTTTTACAATCAGAGAAGGTACAGACAGCCTCAGATCACACATTTGAAGGTGCAAAGGAAAACATACTTGCTCATTAAATATCGCTCTGTGTGTTTCACGTAGAACTCTATGTGTTTCTTTGATGCAGTCATCATCAGCTGATGATTCTTTCTTGATTTCTTCAGATGGTTGCTCCCCTGCATAAGTTCTTTTGCCTGATTCTATCGTACTATCCCCCAAAGAAGCACCAACAAAGCCAAACTGGATATAATGGCATGAATTTTGAGGAATATTCACAGCCAGCATCCCAGCAGAATCATGGTCAACGCGAACCACAGAATTGGAAGGAGGTCGGGTTATGGCAGCTGGGTCACGTAAAGAATTATCAAAAAGATCAAACAGGAAACCCTCGTTGCTGGGAGCATTTGGAGGCAGACGAAGCCGTTTTACTTTCCAGTTCTGCTGCAACCTGCCAATTCAGATGAAACCACCTGTTACAAACTATTATAAGCATTCTGTTAACCAAATGCCACCTAATAGGCTAATCATTTTTTCCAATTAGTGAACTATTGAAAACCCATCGTGACAAGGAAATATGTCATCTTTTACCATGGTTTTTGAAAGTTCCCTACCTTTTTTCCAATTAGTGAACTATTGAAAAGAAAACCCATCGTGACAAGGAAATATGTCATCTTTTACCATGGTTTTTGAGAGTTCCCTACCGCCAAAAACAAAGGGGCTTAGGAAGCATATATATATTTGGTGTTTCTTAAAATTTTGTGATTAGGAGGTGCAATTCTGAAAAAACACCTTAGTTAGTGGTTGGATTTCTGTAATTGTCCCTTGCATTCAATAATATTTTACGCCGCAAACTAACAAAAATGTAACTATATTAGTCACAAACATTCAGTCAGTAGCTGAGAAGTTAAATAACTTTATAGCAAAAGGTGAACAAGAAGAAACAAGATGATCATAAATCAATGTCTCAACCACAATCCATTAACAATTCCAACTAGTCTACATGTAGGAGGCCAATGATGAGCAGGATGTCGCAAAGTACTCTCAGGTTATGATTAAAAATCTTTGTACCAACTAACAATGTCAAAGGAGGGTAATGGGATTGCTGGCATACGAGAATACTCACAATTCACAAGCGCCGTCTCTCAATGCAAAGGAGTAATGGATTTACAGAAAAGGTCATGAAGAAACATAGATGGTTACAATTTAATGTTCATGTAATACATCCATAACATTGGGGGGAAAAAAAAAGATGAAGTATCATGCACGAGGATAATGTGTTTCTCCAAGAGGATATATCATGTTTCTACAAGTGACTGATGTGCACCAAGCCAAAGTATTCTCATGAAAAATGTTACACAATTGTCTATTGACATAGAGTGTCTAAAGTCTAAAATTATAGTGTCATCATATACACAAAGTTGAGATTAAGAGCAAACGAAAAAGCATCCAAAAACAAATCTTCATGTAGCATAAAACAACTAAAAAGGAAACACTTTGTTGAACAAGCTACTGTAATTGTAAGTTGAGGAATACTCACCGGATTAGAGCTCCATAAAATCTACCCTCTCTAGCAATCTGCTCTTCCAAAGCTTTTGCAGACTGCTTAAAATACTTCCCCAAATGCTGCAAGGCACAAAAATAGACAAGAACAATCCTTCGACCTTAGTTGCACATAAGCCAAGTATATGAAAACCCATATTGACATGAAGATAACCATAGGATTCACAAAAACTAACATTATACAATAACTAAAACTACAATCATTTTGTACATCTTTGACTCATTGATCAGTAGAGACAATCAACAATCCATTACCCTAAAGCATTGAAGCTTAGTTGCGGCAGATACTGAAAGGTCGGAAAGCACTTCACTGGGCAACGGCTTAGGTCTAGTCATACCAGCCACTGTAACAGCATCATTAGCTTCAACCTAGGAACAAAGAACGGTGAGAAAGGGGTGTATAAAGAACATAGAAATATGACGAAGAAGTGCTCTTTTAAGCAATCAAAATCCTAAATACGTAGTTTGGGGGCCGAAAGTAGCAAAAGGTTCTTGCTATCTTACATTCACTATGACGTAGGAAAGAAAGCATATATGCTAATTATGAAATAAATGGCATGATCATCTCCAAAGCGAAATTTCAATCATTTGATCACCAAGACACAAGAATGTTTTCAATTCCTAACTGACAAAAATATTTGCCTGCAGCTCAACCATCTCTCACTCTATCCAAGCTCATAACAGAAGTCATTATTAATTCCACATCCTCATTATCATGCACCAAATTCTTCATTTCATCAAATAAATTAGCATATATGCTGTGAATAAGAATCACTAGCTTACGGTGTTGATAAGATCAATGATGACAGAAAGCTCCTGGTGAGCAAGTTGCAAATTCTCCATCAGGTTCTGCCATGGCCACGGCGTTGTTGACGACGCCTCCTTGGACGCTTTCTTCTGCTTCTTCGTATCCTTCTCCACAGCCCAAGCGAAATCGATCTTCCGGAGCAAATCCACTCTCTTCTCGTCGTAGCCTACATCTCTGCAAATCACAAAACAACCACAAAACCTTTGAACATTTCCGGCCTGTTCCTCCGGCTTTCCACAAAAACCTAAATAAGGGAAAGTAGCTTTACGGTAGGAAGCGTTCGGCCCCAGCTTCTTCGAGGAACTCTACGCGCTTGATGGGAAGCTTATCGATTGAGATTTCCATCTTTTCATCCATTGCTCTCCCTCCGTTCTTTATTCCGCCGGAGAGCTCGACGGAACCCTAAAAACGGAGTGCGACAAGGCTTTGGAGGCTTTTCTGACACGGATGGAGAGGGATAGCAGCCGAAGAAGGGAACCTCGTCAGAGATCGATCGAGGGAGGGCTCAACCGCCACAAAATTTGAGAGAGAAGGGGACTTCAGAGCGGGATCTGGGCTTCTGGCGTTCTCCAGCGTGAGAGAAACTGAGGGATTGAGGGAGGGAGCCGGAGGGGAAGGCAGTCTTGTAAATTTTGGGACTCCTGGGGATAATATCGTCCACATCCGTCTATGTTTTTTTTTTTTTTTTTTTTTTAACAGTAGGGAAGAAGTAGATCGACTAAGCGATCTTGAAGCCGTCAAAATATGGCTTGATAACTCTACGCAGAGGGTCGCCAGTAAAAAAAAAAAACATTAGGAGCTAAGATTACAATAACATATAAAATTATAATTAAAAACTAAAAATTATAAATAAATCTATGCGGAGTATTAAAACATCTAGACATAGAGCTAATAATTCTTCTTGAAATCTGGTGGCTTGGTGGCTTAGCGGCAAGCTGATGAAGTTGATGGCTTCGACTTAGTGGCTTAGACGGAAGTGACGGTTGCGGTTCTTGTTCTGAATGCAGTGACAGGCTAAACGATTCTTGTAGCGTTGAGAGGAAGTCTCATCCAGCCCCATTAACCTCTTAATTGAGGCGAGACAAAACCTTTTTGAATCATTAGATCCATAACAAGGGGTGAAAGGGTTGACGAATTTCTTGGAGAATCAAATGTAACTTGTAATGAAAATTTGGTTGGATATTTTGTGTTTGGATAAATGTTGTTTTGAGAGAGGTTAAAACTGGGAATAGTTGTAGGGTAAGTGTGGTTTGAAGGGCGGGGATGTGTTTGTGTGGCTGATGGGAGGAGGTGCACAGGCGGCAGCAGGAGAGGAGGGACACACCATATCAAGATGGAGCTAGGCATGAGCACGTCGGAGAGAAGATCGGAGGCAAGGCCAAGATGGAGTAGATCTGGGCAGAAAAGATCAAGGGGGAGGGAGAGTTCGCAAGGGGAGGCACCAACCGACTGAGGAGGCGCCACCGTAAGGGGAGGCGCCGAAGCCGTCGGGCCTGTCGATTGCAAAGGCTGGGAAGGAGAGAGTGAATCTGGTGAGGCCGGCGACAAACCGCGGAGCCGCCAGGGCCGACAGAAGATGAAGAGAGGAGGAGGTGAAGTGATGTCGGGGGCTCCCAAATGAAGGAAACCGGGGTGATGCCGTCGGAGGGGCAGCAGTGGCGGCCGGAGCTTGGGCGGCGATGTTGAAAAATGTCATTTTAAACATTTGCACATTTTTTAATAAACTAAATAAAATCAAACAAATCTCTAATCATTATAGGAGTAATTTTAGAAAGTGAACACCAAAATACCTAAAATGACATGTTTTTCTTAACAAGATTTTACTCCTAAAACGATATGTTTTTCTTAACGGATGGAGTAATTTTTTGGAAATTTCGTGAGGTTTAGGGTGCATTTAGCTAATGTAACGTTTTGGAGCTGTTTTGATAGCTGAAGTTGTTGGAGTAGCTTAATATATTGAATGAGTGATTTAAAGTAGTTTTTTTTTTTTTTTTTGATAAGGAAAGAATTCTGGTGGGCTGACCCTACCCGGCAGCATCCTTGCGGATGAGGTCAAGGAGACCTGGATCGTTTTTAATATCGACTCCTCGGGCAGAGTGGCTAAGGTCTGCAACTTTATCCGCCACTCTATTGCCCATGCGAGGAACATGGAAGAAATCTACTTCTTCCATAGTCGATAGCAGGACTTGAACATCCGACAATATTAGTTCGATCTCCCAGGGGCATTTGGATTTCCTATTTAAGTGATCGATGATAATCTTTTTGTCGCCTTCAATCTAGATCTTTCCTATATGTAGTTCCCGCACCTGTTGGATCCCTAATTTAAGAGCTACGGCTTCTGCTTTGAGTGGATTTTGCTTGCCCAGGCGTTGGTGGTGTACTGAAATCGGGTGACCAACCCAGTCCCTAATAATGGCACCTACTGAGCTTTCGCCGTTAGAAAGCGTTGAACCATCGAAGTTTAATTTGAAAGTGTCCAGTGGAGGTTTCCGCCAGGAAATTGTTTTTTGATTCTTACTCGGTTTTTTGACAAGGTACTTTCGAAGCGGGCGAAAGTCTTCCTCAAATTCAGCCTCAACAACCGATGTCTTATTCCAGTTAGCTATATGGGAATTGATCAGTCGTATGGCTATTTCTTTTTGCGGGATTGCAGCCTGTTGAAACAGATGTTTGTTCCTGACACACCATGTCGTCCACCACGAGAAAGCGAGGTTGGTCAGAGCGGAAGAAGGAAGGCTCTTCCCCAGGGTAGATAGGATGGGCTTAATATCCCGGGACTGTGCAGTCAAGCAGGCAATTTGTTGCCGGTCTTGAGGCGGTAGCTGGTGTATCGCTTGGATGAAGGAACACTCCAGAAACAGATGGACCTCGTCCTCAGGTGCCGCATTACACATAGAGCAGGTAGGTGGGACCGAAGCACCCCTGTTGGACAGTCTGGAGGCGGTTGGGAGGCCATCCTGAGCGATCTTCCAAAGAAAGTTTTTTACTTTCGGAGGTGTGTTAATCTTCCAAATCCAGGCATTGCGGTCTAGAAGTGGAGCTGACTGAGCTGTAATCAATTTATATGCACTGGCAGTAGTAAACCAGCCTTCCCTGTCCGGCCATCAGTATAAGCGGTCTTGCATAGTCGAGGAAGGTAGGGGGATATCTTGGATCTCATGCACTATATCAATTGGGAGAGCCTCTTGAAGCTTTTATGTCCACCACTTACCCCCCATAATATAATCACTAACAGTTTCGTCTTGATTGTAACTTTGAGGGAATTCTTCCCTGTCGGATAGAGGTGAGGTTGAGATCCAATTGTCTGTCCAAAACTTAATAGCTCGCCCATCTCCAACTGACCAAATAAGCCCCTCTTTAAACTTATCGATTAGAGCAGACAACTTGGACCACTGCCAAGAGCTAGATCATTTGTTTTTGTAATAAAAAATACTAACAGAACGCAAGTATTTATGTCTAATCACTGACGCCCATACATTACCCGGTTCGGCCAGAATTTTCCACAGTAGCTTCATTTGGAGAGGGACGTTCATGTCGCTAGATTTTCGAATTCCCAACCCCCCATACTGCTTCAGTTTACAGATCCTGTCCCAGCTAATCAGCGGTCGGTACTGGAGATCCTTATTCCAGAAGAAAGAGCGGTTTATCTAGTCTAGTTCTTTGTGCACAGCCGCGGGG
This sequence comes from Persicaria tinctoria, assembly GCA_037127255.1. Lineage (NCBI taxonomy): Eukaryota > Viridiplantae > Streptophyta > Magnoliopsida > Caryophyllales > Polygonaceae > Persicaria > Persicaria tinctoria. The sequence continues at coordinate 25,087,239 of JBANSL010000011.1, read as the reverse complement.
AGCATAAAATTTTGCATAGCATATAACGGCTTAGCGGACAGGTTGGAGTTGATCAAAGTGGCACGACCTTGTTGGGAGAGGGCATTAGCCCTCCATTTTGTCAATTGTTGTTTCGATTTACAAATGATCTCTTCGAACGTGCTTTTAGTAACTCTTCCATTGATAATGGGACAACCTAAATACTTTTCTATTGAATTTTCATTAGGGATATCGAGGCAAGTGCGTATTTCGAGGATCCTGTGGTTCGGGATACCTTTCGTAGCTTGGAAACTAGATTTATGATAGTTGACCTTTTGACCCGACACTTTGCAGTGTGAATCAACAATTGCCTTCACTATGCGCCCTGCATCCAAACTACCTTTTGAGAAAATTATTATATCATCGGCAAAAGAAAGGAAGGGAATCCGAGGACCGTTATGTCCAATAAGGAACCCAATTTGTGATTGTTCTAGGCGAGCTTCAGCAGCCAGTTTCTGCGCCAGAATCTCAGCCCCTAAAATAAAGAGGAAAGGAGATAGCGGATCCCCTTGACGAAGACCGCGAGATGGATAAATCAGATCCGTAGGGCCATTGTTGACTAATACCGAGAAAGAAACCGACGTAATACATTCCACTATCCAAGAGATGAATGTGTCATGAAAGCCAAACCTTTGAAGCACCTTTTGAATAAATTTCCAGTCGACTCTATCGTATGCTTTTTCCATGTCCAATTTTATTGCTAGCCATCCTTCCCGGCCCCTCCGATTTTTGTAGGAGTGGAAGATTTCATGAGCTATTAGAACGTTATCTTGAATAGCCCTGTCTGATATAAAGGCCCCCTGAAGAGGATGAATAAGTTTACCAATGACCTTTTTCATTCTGTCAGTTAAGATTTTGGAGATAATTTTGTAGACATTGGAACATAAACTGATAGGGCGGTAGTGACTGGTGGTCGTGGGATCGTCTCTTTTAGGAAGGAGGGAGATAAAGGTATGGTTTATTTGTTTAAGCATTTTTCCGGAACGGAAAAATCCTTTGACCGCACAGGTTACAGATTTACCTATGATATCCCAATATTTTTTTATAGAATTCAGCAGTGAAGCCATCCGGACCCGGGGATTTATTCCTCCCTAAGTTAAAAACCGCAGATTTAATTTCCGTGTTGGATGGGAGTTTTGTAAGGAAGCTGTTTTCCTCGGACGAGATGGAAGGCTGAATTAGGTCTAGCAACTCGCCGAGGAGCCTGTCGTCTATTGGTTCTTTCTTAAATCTCTTCTCGAAATCCTTTTTGATCTCATTCCTAACATTCTCTTCACCCACAACAACCGTGCCAGTGGAAGAGACGATGTTGCGAATCTGTTTCCTGTGCCTACAGCCTGTCGCCACTCGGTGAAAATATGCGGTGTTAGAATCCGATAGTTTGAGGTGTTTGGTTTTAGCTCTTTGGCTCCAAACGATTTTTGAAATATTAGGAGCTTCTCTTTTTTGGTGATCAGGCGCTTTTCCTTGCTTAGATTAGTTTGTGAAACTATCCCGGAACCCGAGGATTGAATATGTAGCAGCTCCGACTCCACCTCTTTTAATTGCCTGAATATGTTCCCAAAACTCATTTTATTCCATTCTTTTGCTTTTTTTTTTTCAGGATTTTTTGTTTGAACATTAATTGGAACATAGCAGAGTCAGGGCAAGTAGCTCTCCAAGATTGTTTAACTACGTTACGAAAATCATTCCGAAGTAACCAAGCATTTTCGAATTTAAAAGGTGGGGCTTTGAAACTAGGATTAACTTCAAAGGAGATGGAAATTGGACAATGGTCGGAGGTGGAGAAGGCGCCATTGTATGTGATCAGGTTAGGAAAGGCTTCGATGACCGGTTGATGTACAAGCACCCGGTCAAGCTTTTCACGGATGTTAAAATTTTCCTTCGGGTTTTTCCTCCACGTGTAAGGGTTGCCAAAGGTGGGAAGGTCTAGTAGTGAGCATTCGTTTTTGAACGAGATAAGTCGGGAAAACCTGGATGTCCGAAGGGATGCACCGCCAAGCTTATCAGCACTGCAGAGGATCTCATTAAGATCTCCCAGAACAATGCACGGAATAGTTGCGTCGTTGATAATCGTTTTTAATAGTTCCCAAAAAGGAACTTTCTCACTTGGTGTGGGTGGTGCATAGACAAATAGGGCTAAGATTGGAAACCCAGCAAGTAGGCTATCCAATCTTAGGCCGATAATACGTGGACAGTGGATAACAATGGAGATATTGAAATCTAGTAGCTGGTGAGATTTCCATAGGACTCCTATTCCACCAGATCGCCCGATAGCCGGTGACCAAGCCCCTTCATCAAAACCTATATTTCTCCACATTTTGTCGTCCGGAATATTTTCCGTCTTAGTTTCCGCTAGTGCCATGATTTGTATATGTTCATTTTTACACATTGAGTCAATTTCCGTCCAGAACGTTCTTTTCCCTATTCCCCTACAATTCCAAAAGCACATCTTCATATATGATTGTCGACGGTAAAAGGACTAGGATACGGAGTCCTTAAACCAAGCTGTTTTTGATGTATTGTTGTGGTGGGATCCTCATCGGGTATTTGATAATGTAGGAATCTGGTGCTTGTCGGATGGATTGGACCAGACCAAGAGGCCTTTTTTATCAACCATAGCCAACAAGCCAATTCGACAATCCAATACAGGTATTTCACCAAAGTGCTAACAAAGCTAATAAGCAAAATCAGCACCAACTGAGCATAAACAAATTAATAATTAGGCATTTCAGCCCATCCAACAGACAGGAAAGAATGTCTTGCAGAAGACAGAAGAGGGCCCGAAATTCAGGATTTGAGTAGTGAAGGAGCACAAACCACCTTCACCGTTTTGATCAGACACCAAAAAACGGTGTTAGTTTTAATCACCCATAGGCAACAAATCAATTTGATAATCAAATAATGGTATTGCACCAAAGTGCTAACAAAGCAAATAAGCAAAATCAACAAAGACTAAGCGTAGACAAATTTGTCATTAAGCTTTTCGTCCCAACCATTTTTGTAGCCAGAAGGAGAGACACATTTTGATCATACAAATAAGCGATCTGCTCATAGAACCACCAAAAAAAGAGAACAAGGAAGTTGATATACTGGAAAATTGATCATACTTAGTTTTATCTATTGCAAGCCCACAGAGTACGACTTGACTCCGGGGTTCATAGGCTCTACCTGACTAACAGGGATCAATCAGTTCAATCCAATGCAAGCTGGGTTTGTGGTGCATCAATGGCTGGCTCTAACAGAAGAGCCTACACACAAAATAAACTGGGCAATAGAAGGCGGAAGACTGCCTTTGTGCATTTGCAGCCACCGAGGGGGAGGACTCGTTCTTCCATCCAAAGCAAACCAGACAGGGTAAATTACCATTGTTGAATCCAAACAAATCCATCAACACCAAGGAACCAACAAGCCAAGAAGTAAGCCTGTAGAACTCCACCTTCCATCCAAAGCCAAACGGACCGGAGAGATTATCACAAATAATAAGATTTTTACCAATGTATTTGATAATAAGTTGTATGAACTCAGTTTTCAAACCCTTTGCAGGGGTTTTTTGTTGAAAATAAACAAGATTCATGGCACCCATCCAATAGGATCGAGTTCTTAGGAATGACACAGACATCTTAGAACAGCAGTAGCATACAAGCCTAATTTTAGGGTGACAGACAAGCTGCCATCTCTCATCCGGGAGCGAGCTCCCTTCCAAGTGATTTGCCTCGCTAAGAGGATTTGTGCCCTTTCGGGATGGATTTGCCTCGCTAAGAGGATTTGTGCCCTGGAGTGAAGAGGCATATGCCTCTAACACCAGATTTTTCAGCCACCAATGGTTGGTGATTAGCAAAGACATTATAATGCAGTTAAATAAACTCAGGAAAGGGATTTTATAGAACGACCTGAGCATAAGCAATAGCGCCACCCAAGTGGAGTTGGGAGAGCAATTCCATACCAGAACAGCACTGGAGGAACCAGAATGGAGACCCTCCACCCACGCGAAACCATCGGACAGAGGGAGAACGCCACCCGAGCCCATCACATCAACAACCGAACGGAAGACCAACACAACGCCTACCACAACCCCATAGAGAAACACCTTAGTAACTCCCCCTACAGGACCAAGCGGAGCGCCACCGCCGACACGCCCCCACTGCTCACCCAACAGCTTAATGCCGCACCTCCCCCCCTTCCGGCGAGCCGGTTTTTTCCTCTTTCTAAAATTTCTCCCCACCTTCTCGAGCATTCGACTACCGATTCCAATACTAACCAAGCTTCGACCACCGAACTCACCGTCCAAGCATAGCATCCGGAGAGAGTGAGTTGGAAGAGAAATTGGTGGTTTCCGGGGCGTGAGAACGCCGAGATTGGGGCTCGATTCGACATCGAGGTGGGTTTTGAGGCTTGAGACCGGCCGAGGCTCGCCGGAGATCTCAAAGACTTTATGGATTGGAGGTTTTGCGGGAAGAGGATGGGGGCGCGTGAACGAAGTGTTCAACGCGTTCATTTTTCACATTTGGGTTTTTATCTGTTCATTCTGCTGTTCATATTGATTTGGTTCATTGATTTAAAGTAGTGATTGAAATAAGAGTTTTCTTATTTGAAAAACTACATGAGTATTTGGTTGTAGTAGCTTTTCGAGTAGAGAAAATTTGCGCCGAAGGCGCAAATTTTCGGCCAAATTAGCCAAATATACACGTTTGTGTAAAAATTGCAAAAGTATACATCTCTTATTTTGAAACACAAACAACCCCCTCCCCCTCAACTGCTTACTCCCTCTCTCTCTCTCTCTCTCCCGTTTCTCACTCCCTCCATTGCGGTTATCACTCTATCCATCTGTTCTTCGACGATTTCCTCCGAGAAGCGACATTTTTCGGACGTTTTCGTGCTCGTTTTCGTGTGTTATTGAAGGTTATTGAGTATGGCTAGCAGCGCAGGTAAGCGTTTTGTTGATTTTGTATCGTTTCTGTGTGTTAGGGTTTTGTTTATGTCAGATTATGCGCTGGTGATTTTGTGCGATGGCGCGATTGTTGTCGTTAGGGTTTTTTTGGATGAATATGTGTTGTTCGTTCTCAATCGTACTAGTATGTGCCTGATTTAGCAGTTACGACTTCTATTTGTAATGCTGACCTCGATTTTGGCATCTCATTCTGTTCTTTTGGAATCCATCTCCATCCTTTTGCATGTCCACTATTTCTCCTCTTAGATTTTTGGCGTGTTCTGGTTGTGGTGTGTGTGTATGTTTGTGTTTGGTTTCATATTTCTGTGGGGCTGACATCTATTTGTCTCTTTGTTTATCTTGTTTTTGTTATGTTGATAGGGACCTCAACTAGGGCTGTGCAGAAAAACCCGACACGACTGACCCGACACGAAACCGAGGCGATACGACACGAAAAAACACGACACGAAAAGGACACGACACGATAATGACACGAACCGTGAAAACACGAAAATTAATGGTTCGTGTATGGTTCGGGCAAATCTTGTTACCGGATACCCGACACGAACCATCGAACCGTTTATTTTTATTTTTTTAAAAAAATATATAGCAAGATGTGTGTATATATATTAGATGTAGTTAATTAGGATCACAAAGTCATGATAGCTCAATTGGTTGGCCGTGTGGGGAGAGTTTCAAAAGAAACATGAGAGTGTTGGGTTCGAATCCCATTACTTCTAAATTTTTTGTGTTCAATATTTATTAAAAATACACTAAACGGTTCGTGTCGGATAACACGAAACCAGTTCGTGTAAATGGTTCGGGTACCCGGCTTGAACCGGTTCGTGTACGGTTCGGCAAACATCCCATAAATGGTTCCGGGTACCCGACACGATTAACCGGTTCGTGTCGGGTACCCGGTTATGCACACCCCTAACCTCAACTGATCTTGATATATACAAATGCAAGTTTGATGTGAGTCTATGAAATTTATATAGCAGTTGTTGTCATTGTGTCTGCCTCAAATGCTGACATATGCTTTTGTATTCAATCTGTATATATTTTTTTGCAGAAATTGAAGTTTTGTATTCCATATAAAGAACGTTTTCATGGCAGATCTAATCTATACTGTCACCCTGGAGTTTGTGACATTATTAAACAAGAGTTGCTGCCTTTGCACTATAAGATGTTGAAGGAGAGTTTTCTGGGATGGGTGCTCTCCCAGGGCAACAATATGACTGTTAACTTCCAGTTAATCCATCAAATGATTTTGCGGCAGGTTAAGACGAAGAAGAAGAAGGAACTCTGGTTCAAAGTTGATGGACTTATAGCTCGTTTTTCGCTGGCTGAGTTTCATGTAATGACTGGTCTTCCATGCGAAGACCGTGTTTGCAATCCTCCGAAAGCAGTGACTTTTTTCTGATTTTCTTGGGATGGATAGATGCTCCCATGATGATTTGATCAGTTGTTTCCGACAGATGAAGAAGACGTCGAAGAAGAAGCTAATTATAGCGAGGTTGTTGCTCATTGAGATGGTTGTGTGTTATAGGCGGATAGACTATATCACTGAGGAAAATCTATCACTTGCTTGTGATGACGAGAAGTTTGGACAATATCCATGGGGCAGACAGTCCTATGAATTTCTATTGAAGGCCTTGAAGAAGTCATCTACGATGGATCGCAAGAAAGCTAGGCCTTCTTATGAGTTGTATGGATATCGGATTGCTTTCCAGGTATTCTGTTTACTTGTTTGATATATCTTTGTAATCATTCCTCACTATGTGTCAGCATTGAAGGTATTCCTTACTACGTGTCAGCATTGTATGTATTCCTTAATATGTGTCAGCATTCATTACTTGTGTCATCATTCCTCACCATGTGTCAGCTTCTTATGCATTGTTATTGTGTTTGCATGACCACTTGTTTTGTTTTTACAGGACTGGATATTTGAAGCTTTTCCGGCGTTGTCTGATAAGTTTGACTGTAATTTGAGGATGAATGATAGAGATCCTCATTCTTTGCATTGGGTTTGTAAGGTTAGACATACTTATGATGAAGCTGACGAGCTATTTGATGGTGACTTGATAAGAGAAATATATTAGTGTTGACACCAACTCTGTCTTCTTATATACATGTGTTTTCTTATTTAGGCCCCGTTTGGTAAAAATACTGGAATCGGAATGGGAATCGGAATCGGAATGGAATCAGAAAATGGTAATGACCCATTACTAGAGCTGGTTGTTTGGTATGCTGTCGGAATGAACCATTCCTGAAATAAAAAATAAAAAAAAATAAAAAAAAAATAATAATAATAATAATAAAAATAATAATAATAAAACTAATACATATTAAATAATAAAATACTAAACATAAAGAAATAAATAAAATAGTAATGAACATTATTATTGTAATATAATAATAATAATAATAATAATAATAAAACTAATATATATTAAATAATAAAATACTAAAAATAAAGAAATAAATAAAATAGTGATAAACATTATTATTGTAATATATAATAATAATAAATATATATATATGAAATAATAAAAATAATAATATTAAAAGAATTATGTTATTATTATTAAAAATAAAATTATAATATAATATATATTAAATAATTAAATAATTATAATAATAATAATATAATTATAAATATAATAAAATATGATTAATAATAATAAAAACTAATATATATTTGTGAAATAATAAAATATTAATAGAAATATATTATTATTATTTAAAATATAATATAGTATAATATAATATATATATATTAAATAATAAAATATTGATGATAATAATAATATAAGTATAAATATAATATAATATAATATAATTAGTAATAATATAAAACTAATATATATATATAATAAAATATTTATAAAAATAATAATATTAATAGAAATATATTATTATTAAAAATAAAAATATAATATAATATATATTAAATAATAAAGTATTGATAATAATAATAATAATAATATAAGTATATAAGTATATAAGTATAAATATAATAATAATAATAACAACAACAATAATATTAAGCTACAAAATTGGGAATGGATGATTACCTAGTATTTTGATGGGGATGAGATGGGCTACAAAATTGGGAATGGATGATTCCCGGGAATCATTACGATTCCAAGTTTCTATCGTACCAAACACTTAAATCGGTAATTATCCATTACGATTCCCAGTTTTGATTCCCGGGAATGGATACCAAACAAGCCCTTATATTTTTTTTGATGTGCATGATAGATACCGATGTTCCCAAACTATGGAGAGTTTGCAAGAACCCCAGGTATGGGTTACATTGATGAAGAGGCGGACGATGTATGTGATGCCATTGGTGAGCCTATGTTTTCTCAACCACCTACTGATCTTTTGTATGATTGTCGGTATATGCGCAAGTATGGATATGAAAACAAGTTTTTACGTAATGATGGTTCAGAGATTGAATCATTTCTATCTTTCGAGTATGGTTTTGTTGGAGGAGAGGAAGAGGAGAGATCTGCTGAGATAGAGAAGCGAACGAACAGGAAACGTGCGGTTGATGAAGGAAATGTTGAGGACAAATCTGTTGATGTAGAGAAGGGGAAAAAGAGGAAACATGCCGACACAGGAAAGCCTTCTAAGAAGAAGCAGAAAGGTCCATCCATTGAGATCCAGGTGAAGAGAGTTGCTGTGAGGAGAGTGCGTTCTAGTGGACCTCCACGAACCAACCCTCAAGCTGGGAGGAAGGCTGACATAGAAGTTATTAAATCAATCAGGAGGAAGGCTGGGAGGATTAGAAAGAATGTTGTTGACTTTAATAGAGGTGAGGAATCTAAGAGAGATGTGATTCCTTATGCTGACACAGAGACAACCACAGTGGATGCAGACAAGGTTTCCAAGAAGGGTGGTGCTGACAGGGAGGAGGTTGTTGTACAGGCAGAAAAATACGACCAAGTTGGATATGCTTGTGATACATCTGACGAGGATAAACCTATTCAGTATGTTTTGAAGAAGAGGAAGAAAGCTATGGGAAGTACAGGGAAACGTAGAATGTTATACAAAAGTAGCAGTTCAAACAAGTCTTCCTCCATTCCCCAAGCCCCTCTTGATGCGTGTTTATCTCCTGTTGAAATTGTGAATGATGCCTGTAAAGTGATTGTACCGTTTGGTGAGGTGCAAGGTGAAGCTCAGGCTGACACAGAAAAGGCTGACCCCAATGATAATCAACTAGATGGCAACCAAGGTGTTGATGCTCACACTGAGAATGCTGACCCCAATGATGGCAATCAAGGGTTTGATGATACCAAGGTTGATTCTGGAACTGTTTCTCCAATGGCTGCTCTCTTACTTTTGAACAAAGGAATGGATGCTGACACTGAAGATGTTGTTGGTGATGGCCAAAATGTTGACACTAGTGGTGATGACAAGCTGGAGGTAGGTGGAAATAGAGACACTTGTGGTGATGTCAATGGTGATTGTGGTGACAACCAGAAGGGAGTGTCTGATGAGCATCCAAAAGATGCAGAGTTCAATGGTGTTGATAAAGATGAAAATGCAAAAGGCCATGGTGTTGCTGGTGATGCTGACGCTAAATCCAACCCAGTTTGGGTACATGATTTAATTAAAAGGATTGAAAAGCTTGAAGAGCCGCCGTCACGTGTAGATGATTTAGTAAGAAGGATTGAAAAGCTTGAAGAGCTGCTTGCACGTCTAAATGAGTTGGGTTCTCGTGTTGATAGGGCGGTTGAACTTGTTGCAATGGTTACAGACCTGATGGAAAAGTATAATTCACTTGAGAATAGGTTCACACTGCATGAATCTATTGTTGCTTGCAAGGTCACAGTCATCTGTCAACATTGATCAACCAAGTACCAAGATTGTGAGTGATGTTATTGCTGACATCAAGATGGGTGTTATCCCTGAGGATGTTATGGCTGAGCAGGAAGCTGAGTTGGATTCACCCAAAGATTGTAAACAAATGAAGACATCTGTCTGTGGTGATGAGAGAGATGAACCCCAACAACTGACAATTGATGTTGTAGTTCCGGAGTCTATCATTCCTGTCACATTGGTTGAAGGGCAAAGGACACTAAAGTCAGATTCAGTTCACTTTGCTGTTGATCTAGGCCGTGATTCTGATTTGATGTTCATGGAGCCAAGAGGTGAAGAGTTTAAGGACGGCAACGATGGAGTTCATGAAGATGCTGACAGGGGACTACAGAGTATCGGTGAGGATGTAGAAGTTGACCTGCTGGTGAAGTCAAGTAATGAAGAGTGTAAGGATGTTGTTACCCCATCAGGTGGCAAGGGTGATGGGGATGAGAAGGCTGATGTTGCAGTAACTCCACCTCCTACCATTGCACCACCAGGGACTATCAACTTGGATACTTCTGAAGGTGATGAAAATGCTGACAAGGTTGGATTACCTGTAGTGAATGACTGGGTTGCCTACAGCAAGCACCCTAAAGTAGTTGAAGAGATTGAATCACTCAGGCGATCCAAGCATATTCCAAAAGCGAGTACCTTTCTGACGAGTCCATATGAGCAGCAAGAAAAGAAAGGGAGGTGGCCAAAGCACAATGCGAAGAAGTCACTTTTAAGTGAAGACGATCATGAGTTTATGTACAAAACCATGAGGAGTAATCGGTATTTTTTTTTATCTTTTTACTCGTTATACAATCATGAACTGTGTTGTACTGACACCTCTACCTCTTATGATCCTGTGTTTAATTCATAATTTTTGCTTGTTTCCAGGGATTTTTTGGCATTGTTGCTTATGGAAGTGATACGGGGTTAGCCGTAGGATGGCCCGATCTTCGACAATCAAGACTCAAAGACAAGAACGGAAGCAAACGACTCTAGAAACTCAAACGACGACTCGATATCGACACGAAAGAAACAAAATGCAGCAACTTAGACTCGACAAAATAATGAATTAAAGACCGATAGATGGGTGATTCGAACTAAAATAGAACGAGGCAAAGACCTCAGGCCTCCTAAGAGGGTAGGAACCAAATACCAACGACTATAAAGCCCGCCTCTACAACCTTACACAACCAAGCGTACAACTTGGAGGCACAAGGAGGGGACTTGTGATTACCTGGATCACCAAGCTCTCGCGAGGTTGACGAACTCAAAGCAAACCAAGTTAGATATATAACCAATTGTTGCAATCGACGAGCCACGCTTCGAGTCGAATGACTTTCTCTCAATTGTGTTTCACACAAACTGAAATTTTCATAAAAAGAGACGTCTGCGTTACAATGGAGGAATCAACCCTTCTTATAACCTAGGGCTGATTTTTAATGAAAATAATTAATATAATGGAAATTAAAATAAATCTATAAATTATCTAAAATAACTTAAGTAAATAAGGTCTCTAAAAATAGCAATAAAAGAAAGTTCCAACACTTAACAAATTCCCGTCAAAACAGTGACAGCTTCAAAGAATGTGATTTTCGGCCAGTCTCTAAGTCGAATTTGGAAAAACCTTCAACAGCAAAGTTGTAGATCTCTTCGTCCTCGCTCCGAAAAGGTATAGCACGATCCAATCCGATTAATATTGAATCCGTACGACTCATTTTACTGAGACGTCAAAAAGCTGTCAAGCTGCTGGACGAATGTAAAAATGTCAAGATGATCAAGCTTTGCACCTTTGGATCTTCTCCCATGGTGGAGCCTTCTTTTTCCTCTTGAGGATGATAATATTCTCACGAGCTTGAATCATAGGTCCATCCCCAAGTATAGGTGTGTCCGAATGTGTCTTGGATGGTCCCGCATCATTGTGATACCAATTTGATACGGGGTTAGCCGTAGGATGGCCCGATCTTCGACAATCAAGACTCAAAGACAAGAACGGAAGCAAACGACTCAAGAACAAGACAAAATGCAGCAAGACTCGAACAAAGAAACAATAAATACTCGACCGATAAGGACTGATTCGAACTAAAATAGAACGAGGCAAAAACCCCAGGCCTCCTAAGAGGGTAGGAACCAAATACCAACGACTATAAAGCCCGCCTCTACAACCTTACACAACCAAGCGGGCAACTTGGAGGCACAAGGAGGGGACTTGTGATTACCTGGATCACCAAGCTCTCGTGAGGTTGACGAACTCAAAGCAAACCAAGCAGGATCTATAACCAATTTGCAATCGATGAGCCACGCTTCGAATCGATTGACTTTCACTCAATTGTGTTTCACACAAATATGAGATTTTCATAAAAAGAGACGTCTGTGTTACAATGGAGGAATCAACCCTTCTTATAACCTAGGGCTGATTTTTAATGAAGATAATTAATATAATGAAAATAATTAATATAATGAAAACAATGGAGGAATCAACCCATAAATAATTATCTAAATAATGGAAAAAATCTTGTACAGAGTACGCGCTCTATGCGCCCCTCTTTTCTTTCTGAGAAAACGCCTCCCCGTCTCCAAACGACTCCAGCAAATCCCTAATCACCATAGCCTGTCATCCCTAAACCTTCTCTTGAATCAAACCTCCTCCCAAATCCAATTGGTCCTCAGAATCCATGATGAAACTCTCCTCCCCAAGAAATCGATTGAGTGGAGAGGAGCATGGCGATGCCTTGATCACTCGTCTTTTTGGCCAAAAAGCATGGCGATTCGAAGGGACAGAAGGGAGGAGAGCTGTACGGATCTAAGTATAGAAAGCGCCCTGGTGCCATGCTGTGGTGGTACTGTAGGGTTAGGGGTGGTGAGGTGTGGTGCAAGCGCCCGCCTCCTTGGCCTCACCTATTGTGGTATGGTGTACGGACTTCCTTGCTGCTCAAGTTCTTCTGCAAACTCCGTACGATAGAGGATGTGAATGATCGGGAGGACCTCTGCTACAAGCTTCCGGGGAGGCGGTACGGAAGTTGGAAGGCCAGCACGCATGACCGCCTTCGCTCTTTCCCTCAAATCTCTATAAATCAAATCGGGTGTGTGAGATCTCTTCACACCCTTGCCTACTCTTTATTCTCTCTTTCTCTCTATCTGCTTCTCTGTTCTAATCATCTCTGTGTTTCCTTTGTTTCCATGGCGACTCCTGTCTCGGACAAGGGGAAAAAACCAATGGAAGCCGAATCCTTTGGCTTTCCACCAAAAAATACCCGAAAGGGACAACAAAATCCAATCTTTGGTTGTGACTCAGAGGGAACTCCTGTTCCTTCTGATTCGACGGCCAAGATTGCTCAAAAATATCTGGAGAAACAATTGCGCAAAGCAAAAATTGATGTGAAGATGCTTCGGGAAATCCAGGCGGATGTTCAAGCTAACATCTCTACTCTCAACAATACCTCCTTGTTTGCTACGGTGATCGGGAATCCGATTGAGGCGAAGGAGATAAGGAGAAAGATTAAGATCGATTGGAAGTTTTTGTCGGCGGGCTTTCAATTGTTTCCCCTGGCCAATAGCTGGTTCGAGCTTCGGTTCGATCTCAAGGAAGATAGAGACAAAGTGTGGGGGGAGACGCCCTTTCATGTGTTGGGTCAGCTTCTGCTGTTCCGGCCATGGCGTCAGGACTTCTGCCCTTACACTGAGTCGGTGGCAAAGCTCGATATGTGGGTTCGCTTTCCTGGCTTGCCCACGAAATATGTAAGTGATTCTTTGCTCAAAGCCATCGTGGAGAGGAACAGACCTAGGGAAGTGATCAGAGTAGCGGCTTTCAATCCCAATGGGGCGAGGCTCCGATATCCAAGGGTGCGCATAAGTGCTGATCTATCAAAGATCCCCAACAAGCGGGTGTTAGTGCCCAATGAAAAAGGCGAGCTAGAGGCATACCCAGTGTGGTTTGAGGATTTCCCTGTGGGTTGTGGGAGCTGTGGAGATGTTGAGCACTCCTTTGAAAATTGCCCTGGTAGAAGAGTCTGCAGCAAAGATGGTGGTGGAATTATGGGGCCAGGGCCTGAGGATTCTCCCATGACTGATAACACCAGGGAGCAATCCAATGATGGGAGTGAATGGGTAAAGGTAACAAGGAAACAAAGATCTTTACCTCCTCCTTCCTTTGGTCACTCAAAGGAGGAGCTTTGGAAAAGCTTTGGCCGGAATGTCGAGCTACTCTCAGATTCTTCCTTGGAAGAGTCTTCTAATGGCACTGGTGATCTATCTACAACCTCTTTCACTGAATCTATTAGAGTGGAAGCCCTTCCACTGGTCCCATAAATGGAGGAGTATGTGGTGGTAGATGACTATCATGAGCATGATGAGGAAGCCCCTAAAGCTGAATACCCAAATGATGCAAACCCAAGAGCAATCGAAGCGGATTTCCAAGACCCGGAGTTCTATGAAGCCGACGATGATGACATGATTGAAGCTGAGGAAGACTATGATGGTGCAATCGCTTCGGGTGGTATCCCTGCAGATTTCACCCAAGCTGATTTCGATCGTATGCTGGGTAACATCCCTGCCTCTACTGAATTTCTTCTACCCAATCTTTACAATCCTGATTGTCTTCCATCAGCTGCTCTTAATCCTCTTGTTGCTCCCTCGGCTTCCCCTTCGGGACTGAGGTCTGAGCAGCAGGGGATTGAGGGGGTCACAAAGTCGGAGTCTGGCAAGCGTAAACATGGGGTTGAGGAAGGTGAGTCTGCAAGCTCAAAGCTGATGGGTGGAGGTAACAAAAGAGGTAAGAATGGGGAGTAATCTCACGAGGGAATGGATGCTAGATACCTTAGGTTGGTGGGGTACTGAGCTAACTAATCAGCTGAACACCTCCTTTCTTATGCGAATCAAGATGTTCTTCAATGATGATCATCAGCTGCATGAGGGCAGCCTCTCTTTGATTGGAATAAAACTTTTTGGTAGCTTTGTATATAGTAGTTTGCATTTATGGGTAAGTTTAAACTCTGTTTGTGGATGGATTATGGTTAAGTTAGTGTGGAATGTGTGTGATGTATTCTGCTGTGTTAGCGTCTTTATGCAAATTAATGTAAGTGCAGCAAGGTATTTTAATGAATTCAGGATATGGTTTTGTAATCTATATGAGCTGAAGGGTATGTGTTGTTGCTGGTATCTTTGTCTTACCTATAGGTATGTATGTAAAAACACTTTGGTTATAAGAGTAGCTAAAGAGGTGTCTCATGTGCGAGCAACACAAATCATAATGTAACAAGCGATTAGACTATATAGGAAGAGCTCTCCAGATGGCTCACGAATGACATTGAGTGGGGCGTATCTGTGGTGGGCAAGGGTGACTTATTGTTATAGGTATGCAAGTATTAACATACGCGATTCAGCCAAGTGTATATCTAAACATGTTGTTAAGCCAAATTTGAAGGTAGTAGTCTATACTTTTGATATGGAGTTATGGAATCTAGCAGCTAAGAGCCCCTGCTGTCAAATTGAAAAAAATGTTGATACTAGAGATATAGTATATCACTACCAACAAATGGAATGTAGAAAGGTATATGGAAGTGTGGTAAATTTCATATCTAAATGGTGTGAATGGCGAAAATATTTTAAGGAAAGGATCGAAAGAGGTGGGTCATGAAGATTGGTTCATGGAATGTTCGTGTGTTTGGCAGACCAAAATTTTGGGCAGAAATTAGTACATTTAGCAAAATTCAAAATATAAAACTCATGGCGATAATGGAAACAAAATCAGAAGCTATCCCTGACGAGAAAACCTGAAAGCAGGCAGGATTTGACTCTGCGTGTAGGGTTCCAGCTAGAGGAAAATCCGGAGGAATATGAGTGCTATGGAGGGCGTATCAAATGACCCAAGAATCCCTATCTGTGGTTACCACTCGAGAAAGAAGCATAAGTCTTGACTATGAAAATGTGGAGACTGGATTTAAATGCAGAATATTTGTAGTCTACGCTCCCGCTCAGGAGAGCGAAAAATCTCAGTTCTGGAACGAGCTAAGCGGAATGATAACGGAATCACCTTGGCCTTGTATGGTGGTGGGGGACCTAAACGAGATTGCAGAACCTAGTGATAAACAAGGGGGTGCGGAGCCAGCACCAATTAGATTCCGGAGATTAGCGGATTTCAAAGAACAGTGGGAATTTACTGACATCCCATTTATAGGTAACCGATTTACTTGGAGGAAAAAGAAATCTGGTGAGAATAACATTCTTGAGCGATTAGATAGAGTACTTATACAAAATGAAATAATTGTGAAATGTCCATCCATTCGGACAACACATTATGCGTTCTCTACGTCAGATCATTGTCCGATCTTGGTAGACTTGCAACTCGGCTCACAACCAAAGCCGACTGCATTCAAATTCGAGAATATGTGGCTACAACGGAAAGATTTGAGGAACATTGTTAAGCAAGCATGGCGCTCAAGCTGTGATGGTTCTGCTATGTTTCAACTAAGCTTCAAAACAAAAGTACTTAAAGCAAAAATCAAGGAATGGAACTTAAAGACATTCGGGAACATCTTCAAACAGTTAAAGGAGGTTGAAGAGCAGTTGATAGTAACTCAGAAAACACTAAGTGAACAAGAAGATTACAGCTCAGTAAACAAACAAATAAGATTGTTGAAAAAGAAAGAGGCCTTAATTAACTTCCATAAAACGTATTGGAACCAACGAGCCAAAACAAAACATATTAAGCTTACAGATACGAATTCTGCATACTTTCATAAAATTGCGTCTGGAAGACGAAACAGGAAAATCATAAGATCAATCAATTCTGTGGAAGGAACTCAGATTATTGGAGAAGAAAATATTAAGGTGGAAATTCAAAAAGATTTTGAGAAAAGATTTCAAAAAGAAAGGGAAGATCGAACAAGATGGGGCAAAATCCTTGACCTTATTTCTCCAAGCATCTCCGACAATGACAACACAGAGCTGACTAAACCCGTTTCGAACAGTGAAGTTAAAAACGCGGTTTTCAGTCTAGGGAGGAATAAATCCCCTGGACCAGACGGATTTACAGCAGAATTTTATAAACAGTTTTGGGATATAGTAGGCCCCTCTGTAACACGGGCTGTAAAGAACTTTTTCATCTCCGGGAAAATGCTTCGACAAGTAAATCACACTTTCATTTCTCTTTTGCCAAAAATTGATAATCCAACTACGACAAATCACTATAGACCAATTAGTCTATGCTCTACGATATACAAAGTCATTTAAAAAATTTTGACTGAACGACTAAAAAAGGTAATCAGTAAATTAATCAATCCACTTCAAGGAGCGTTTGTGGCGGATAGGGCTATTCAGGACAATATTCTTATAGCACACGAAATTTTTCACTCTTTCAAGACACGCACGGGCGTAGAGGGATGGATGGCTATCAAACTGGATATGGAAAAAGCTTATGACAGGGTAAACTGGGATTTTTCATGGGAGGTAATGAAAAGGTTTGGTTTTCACCCAAAATTCATAAGCTGGATCAAAGAATGTATTTCAACAACATCTTTTTCTGTATTAGTAAACAATTCACCGACAGATGTGTTTCTACCTACAAGGGGTGTGAGACAGGGAGATCCTATTTCTCCGTTTATGTTTATACTCGGGGCGGAAGTACTAGGAAGAAGATTACAGCAAGAGGCAACACAACCAGCGAGTAAGGTAGGTTTTAAATTTGGAAGAGGGGGACCATCTATACCCTTTCTGGCATTTGCGGACGACATTATTATTTTCTCAAAAGCCTCCCTATAAGCCAGCCAAAAAGTCAGAGAAATCGTAGACGAGTATTGTCAGTTGTCGGGGCAAAAAGTCAACTACCATAAATCTTCTTTCCAAACTACGAAGGGTGTACCGGGTACCAGAATACAACTGCTGCAAAGCTCTCTCCAAGCCCCCCATACGCGGGCAATGGAAAAATATCTTGGATGCCCAATTATCAGTGGAAAGGTAAACAATCAAACTTTTGAAGATATAATTTTGAAGACAAAAAACCAATTAGCGAAATGGAAAGCGAACTCCATCTCACAGCAAAGGCAATCAATCCTGATCAATGCGAATCTAGCAGCGAAGCCCTTGTTTGCTATGCAGAGTTTCATGCTTCCCACTTCGTTCCACAAACAATTAGACCAGGTAAATCGAACATTCTTTTGGAATAAGGATCTTCAATATAAACCACTCATAAGCTGGGATAGAATATGTAAACCAAAATGCAAGGGTGGATTAGGGATTAGAAAGTCGGAATCCATGAATGAAGCTTTACAGATGAAACTATTGTGGAAAACACTTGCAGAACCGGACAATATGTGGGTACAAATAATTAAGCACAAATATCTAAAGAATTCGGACATCTTGCGTTACGAGAGCGTTAAAAATGCGTCTTGGCAATGGAGGAAAGCTACTAACTTAATCGATAAATTTAAAGCAGGATTAATATGGTCAATTGGGAATGGGGAAACAGTCCGATTCTGGTCAGACAGATGGGTGAACAAAACTACACTAAGTGACAGCCACGGTGGAACAACGGTGATGGACAAAAACATAGCTGTAAGTGAATTCCTCTAAAATGGACAATGGGATAGAGGCAAGTTACTAGGGGTGCTGGACGTAAATATGACCCAAACTATAATGGAAATTCCTCTACCTACGGAACCCATGCCAGATAGGCTATACTGGTGGCCAGATAAACAAGGCTGGTTTACTACATCAAGCGCAATCAAATTAATAACAAACATAGAAGACTTCTCGGATGACCAGAATGGATGGATATGGAAAGTTAATACCTTACCAAAGATAAAAAACTATCTGTGGAAAATAGAACATAATGGACTACCAACCAAGGACAGGTTAAGTAAGAGAGGAACCCCAATACCTAACCAATGTGTGCTTTGCAAAAGTGCCTGTGAGGATGAACAACACCTACTGTTAGAATGCCAGTTTGTTAAAAAGAATGGCTTAACGGATAGTAAACTAGGAACATTAATCAGACAGGGAACGAAGAGTTGGTGGAATGGTAGCAGTATAATGAATCTAGTTGGAAAGCATTTGAATACGGGGGAAAAAAGAGATCTAGCAGTCAAATGGTGGACACTATGGTTCTTTAGGAACCAGATATCTTTCCAGGAAAAGAGATTACCATCCCAAGGGGAAATACAACAGTTCATATTCAACATCAAAGAACAATGGAAACGTGCAGCTATAAAAGACGAGACAGCCCCTGACTCCAGCATAGCACAACAAAACAAGAAGACAAGGGCTATTAGTAGGAAAAATGTAAAGTGGCGAAAACCAGAAAGGGGCTTCCTCAAACTAAATTTTGATGGAGCAACTACTGGATTAGGAATATCTTCAGCAGGATATGTAATCAGAGATCATGATAGTAGAGTAATAAAGATAGGGGCAACAGAATTAGGAAAACTTTCTCCCATCCAGGCTGAAGCCATGGCGCTACAAATTGGTGTTCAAGCGGCTAAACAACTCAATCACACTAAACTGGTTATTGAAGGGGATTCCAAAACGATTATCGACAACCTAAAATTCAACAGCTCTTGCCCTTGGGAAATAGAATTATTAATGGGAGATATCAAACGGCTATTAACTACTGTCCAAACCGTGTTTTACTCGCATGTGCCCCGTGAGGGTAACAGGACGGCTGACAAGGTTGCACACCTTGGCCGCCCTGTTAATGGGGCGGTCTTGACATCAAATAACGATCTTAATTATCTCATCCGTCGGGATGCTATCGGTAGGGATTTCTCCAACCGAAAATTTACCTATTCAAAAAAAAAAAATGGAGGAATCAACCCTTCTTATAACCTAAGTCTCTAAAAATAGCAATAAAAGAAAGTTCCAACACTAAACAAATTCCCGTCAAAACAGTGACAACTTCAAAGAATGTGATTTTCGGCCAGTCTCTAAGTCGAATTCGGAAAAACCTTCAACAGCAAAGCTGTAGATCTCTTCGTCCTCGCTCCGAAAAGGTATGGCACGATCCAATCCGATTAATATTGAATCCGTACGACTCATTTTACTGAGACATCAAAAAGCTGTCAAGCTGCTGGACGAATGTAAAAATGTCAAGATGATCAAGCTTTGCACATTTGGATCTTCTCCCATGGTGGAGCCTTCTTCTTCCTCTTGAGGATGATAATATTCTCACGAGCTTGAATTATAGGTCCATCCCCAAGTATAGGTGTGTCCGAAGTAGACCTGGGCAAACGCGGGCTTGGGCCGGGCTTTACCCGAAATTTTGTCCCGTTGTTACGAGCGCAGGCCGGGCTAAGCCCGCTTAACGGGTTAGAAGGCGTGTCCAAGCCCGTCCGTGAATGCGGGTGCGGGTAGCCCGCGGGTACCCGCAGATCTAAACAATTTTTCTTATTATAGCTATACTTAGCCTATTGTAATCCATTTTAATATATGTAATCAATCTGAATCAATTCTAATATATATACTTACTGTTTTTTTGGTTTTTAAATTGAATACATACATTATTACTTACTGTTTTTATTCTAAAAAAAAAATTGAATACGTACATAATATATACCTACTGTTTTTATTCTCAAATTTTTTTTGATTACATACATAATTTTATAGTTACTGTTGTATATGTATATATTGCATATATAGTATATATACCTCCCAATCCGTGTATATATATATATATATATATATATATATATATATATTTATCTGTGTGTATTAGATATTGTTTTAATTATTTTTTTAAAATGAATAAATAATATTATTTATTACATACTGTATATATTAATTTTAATACAAAAAAAAGGCGGGTACCCGTTACGGGCCTAGCGGCCCGTAACGGGTTGATTGATATGTCCAATCCCACACCCGTTGTGGGCGCGGGCCGGGCCTAGCAGCCCGCGTGGGCTTTTTCCCGTGTCCAAGCTTGTCCGCTAATGCGGGCAGACGGGGCGGGCCGAGCGGGCCTACCCGCATTTGCCCAGGTCTAGCCGAAGGTGTCTTGGATGGTCCCGCATCAGGAAGAGTTGATAAATCTTTTTTTAAACCAATTCTAAACAAGGACATGTGGCTGGATTGTTCGGTAAATGATTTGGCAGCAATTATATTTCATATTGTTTGTCTTCTGGTTTTTGTTTATTGATATTTGTTGAGGTATATCTAGTGACGACAGTAGCTTGTTACTGTGTGTTGTAGCATATTGAAGCAGGGTTGTATTATTTGAGGAAGAGGATCCATGAGGAAGTCGATAAGTATGCAGAGTTCGTTGTCCTTAATTGAGTTTTCTATCAGAACTACCTGCCATCTAATGCTACAGCGTACAAAGTAGATTTGCCTGTGTCAGACATGACTGCGAGCTATTTCCTGGGTCTTTACCCTGACCAGTATGGTAAGTCATGGGCGTCTGCAAACAAGATTTACACACCCTTCAACGTCATCAACAAGCATTGGGTTGCTTTAGAGATCATAATTGATCAGAGGGTGATCAATGTCTATGACTGCAATGTCTACGGCGTTGGCAAGGGTGTACTAGATGCAGAACTCCAGCCTATTGCTCACTGGCTTCCTATACACTTGGTGAAGTGTGGAATATATGAAAACTTTAGCTCTACATCATTTAAGATAAGGAAGGTTCCTGACATGGTCCATGATAAATATGGGTTTGTACTCTTACCTAACTTTTATATTAATTGCTGACATACATTTATTTTCTATTTATCTTTTGTTGACACACCCCTATTTGTCTGTTTTGTGAGTATGTGCAGAAGTGCTTGTGGGGTGTTCATAGTGAAAGCAATCGAGGTTGTTGTATTTGGCGGAGATGTCACCACAATCACAAATGAGAAGCTATTCCGCTATAGAGAGCTTATTTGCTCAGACTTGATCAAGGAGTCTTGGAGCTTCATAATTTGAGCAATGCTGACACCATCATTCTGAGTACTTAGTTTAAGTGACATTGTAGGTTATGATCTTATTCACATACTATGGATATGTAGTTGGATATGTCAGTATTTAGTTGGATATTAACTGTTTCCATTGAACATCGTTCGCGTATATTGAATGTATGTATTTTGTTGTGTTTAAAGTACTTATTCGGAATTAAGCATCTGGCTTTTTACATTAGATCGAATTTGATATAGTCCCCAATCACATACAATGTACAAAATCCAATATGACATAAGTAATGCTGAAACAAAGTGCATTGAATCTTTTTGAAAACATATGAGAATGTATCAGTGTCAGCATTGCCCATAATGTTGACATGGGTTTATGTATACTATGAAAAAGTAATTTCCAAATAGAACAAGTTTATTGTATGTAATATATATCACTGGGTGTTTCTAAGTGACTGTATCTTAGAAGTATACGATATAAAGCGAGCCGGTCTTGAGCAATGCTGACACCATCATTTTCTTGAGTACTTAAGTCTTCTCTTTAGCTCACACGCAGACACCAGTCTCTTAGATGGAGGTCTTCCTGGTCCCCTCTTAACAACAGGAGGGTAACACTTTATAGATCTTATTGCTTCAGGGACGTCTGATTCATCATCTGTCATCACTGGGTATATTGTTTCAGCATAAGCTAATTTCCAAGCATCAATTGTGTAAAATCTGGCAACAAAGTCTGATACATTTGCCTTGATTTTTATGATGGCTGAAAGAGCATGAACACATGGGATCTTCTTTATATCGAAAAACTTGCAAGTGCATGTTTTTGCTGACAGGTCCAGCATTGCATGAGACCCTTGCCCTTTTACTTCAAATTTATATTCATCCAGCCTCTGAACCTTGTATGCTCCAGCTTCAGCTTGTAGGTTCATAATCAAATCAAGTATTGCTGGCGTCAACTTGTCCTCATGTTTGGATGCCTTTTCTCTACGCTCTTGGAACCATGTTTCGAGTTTCTCTCTAGCAAAATTCAACAGTGCAACAATAGGATAATTTTTCTTCCCCTTGAAAATGGCATTTATGCTTTCCGCATTATTAGATGTCATCATGTTGTACCTGGTGGTTGGTGAATGTGCTCTAGCCCACCTATGTACTCCTGCTGACACTAAATAATTCGACATCTTCGGGCAGCTTTCCTTTATGCGGTCAAAATATTTGCCGAACTCCCCAGTACTATAACTATCTGCTGCTTTCTTGAACCAATTTCCCAAGTATCTTTTCTTGAAAGTGCTTCTAATGTTTTGTTCCATGTGTCATCTACAAATGCAGTGCGCACTGGGGTAAACCAAGCCAATTGCTCTTGAAATGCTGACATGTCTATCAGACACAAACACTAAATCATTTGATGGAGGAACAACCTTCCTCAGCTGGCGAAGAAACCACTCCCAAGAGCTGTTGTTTTCTGTGTCAGCAATGGCAAATGCAAGCGGGAAAATATTTCTGTTTGCATCTTACACTACTGCTCCAAGCAAAGTCCCTTTGTATTTCCCAGTTAAAAATGTTCCATCAATAACAACAACCTGGAAAATAATGATTATAAGTTGTGTGATGACAATGAAATATTCAAAAGTTATTACGTATACTCTGTGCTGACACTGATAATTTTATACTCCCTCCGATTTTTTTTATTAGGCGCCGAAGGTTTCCTAGCTTGGCTCATATTATAGGGCGCTGAGTATACAGTAGTACCAGTAATAATTACTACAGTATTTGTCTAAATCATCTACCCATTATGTGTCAGTCTTATATGCTCAGATGCCCATTGGACTCCTCCCTCCCCAACCTTTCATTTTCCACTTACATTTTTTGAATAAATAAGTGACCCACTTTCTATTTTTTACTTCTTCTTTCCCAGAGCTTGAAACACTGAATGCCTACTACCAAGAACCTCTAAGAAGCCATTTCAACGACATGGAAAATATTGTAAGCATCACATAAAAATCTCGCTTAGCATTAGTTTTTGTTGCATTATTTATACATTTCATCTTGGTTGTTTTTAGTTATCTTATCATTGGTGAAACCCTCATTAAAAGTTTCACCCGATCAAGGTGTTTTTTCATCACCATTTTGTTCTCAAATATGGTACAGGCTATGGATTTGTTCACAACTAAAGTCAAGAATGGTTTCGAAGAACATGATGTTGTTTCGAAGATATTACCAAAAAAGGAGGTCAATGTTGTTGCAGACTGTGGGTTTGATTTGAATAAGATCCCTATGGAAATAAAACTCCATGATACAGAAGGGATCAACGAAGTAATCTTGATCATGCTCAATGCTCATCTTCCAAAATACTATTGGAGCGTAGCCTTGAAGGTCTAGATATTATCCCCAAAATTTTAGGTATTACGATCGATTCCTATGCTTAATTTTGCACACTCGACCGATTCCTATGTTTGGATTCATTTTGTAAGCTGAACCAACCAAGCAATGATGCAAGCTCGATCGATTATGATGTCTTGTTTTGTACGCTTAATGGATTTCTATATCTAATTTTGTACTTTCGATCGATTTATATGGTTCATTTTGAACGATCGATCGATTTCTATGCTTAATTTAGTAGAACCATTAATGTTTGTAATTGATCTATTATGATGGTTAAATGATGTCTTTCCTAAGCATGAACTCTTTATTATGGTGAGATTTATCCCTCCTAATTAAGCATGAAGTCTTTGTTACTTTCGTTAGTTATTCAACACATTCAAGAGTAATCACGTACAAGTGATATAACAATGGTGTTTGAGCAGAAAAATAGTTCTAAAATAAAAAAGGCTAGCTTGTTTAATTAGATAGGAAAATACTGTACGTGCACAATTCATCATAAAAAGCAAATTGATGTCCATTTTCTACATTCATGTCTAAACTCTTGCTGCTAAGCTATTCATCACACGTTCTACCAATGAGTAATCACAAGTGATATGCTTAGGAAGATTTCCACTTTTTTTCTAAACTGACTTTTTTCATGTGTGGAATTTTGTATTCGTTGGATCCTTCGTCTTTCATAATCTCTTCCATGCATCGTTGTAAGGTAAGGAAGACATGATTGATCTTTGATGTCGGATATTCTTCGAAGGACTTGTGAACGACACGAATAAGTTCATCGAAGGTCCTTGTGCCCTCCTTATCTTGCAATGATTGAATTGCACGAAAAAACCCAAGATCAAGAACGTTCAAGTCCGGAGAGTTAGCAGGTTGACACATGAGCCTAATATCAAACCCATTTTGTGAAGCTGCTGCTCGAAATTCCTCATCATATGGGCTAACATGTGTTCTTGCATTATCCTGTTGAATAAAAATAGTGTTCCTTGCATCCTCACTTGGCCACATTGCTTGAATTGACGGGATAACCTTTTCGAGTAAAAATGCTCGTATCGTTTCTTTCTTCACAGATGTGATTGGTTGTTGAGTCACAAATGGAAATAATCCTATCTTTCCAGAAAACGTTTCATTGCCTTCCTCATCGAACCTCGACCTTGCAACTGCAGCTAAAAACATCACTTTCCCAATGAAATGCTTGCTTTGACATGACCGTTGCGGATCATCCTCTTCGGGTAGGAGGTAATATGTCTTCGATCTCTTTGTGACATAAAACCATTTCTCATCAATGTGAACCACGTTGTACATATCAACAAATCTTGGCTCATGTGGCAAGCTACTTTGGTCTAGCATCGATATGCAAAATTGAAGGCGAGCAATTTTGTGCGCCTCCGTTAAATTTGGATGGATGGCATTTGAGTGGCACCGAATGAAACCCTCCTTGTAGTGCTTTTGTAGAGTGCTATAGCTGATGTTTGAAGCCTGGGAAAGTGATCTTAATGTTCGCCTTCGATTTAACGGTATGTTAGATAAATGACTAAGATCAACTATAACTCGTTTTCGACCGCAGTTACCAGTTTTTTTGTGACACACATTAGCCCTTGCGCCATTTGAGTTGTCTTGCGCTTGTTTCCAAATCCGTTGAACAACTCGTCTAGGTATCGACAATAATGAAGACACCTCCGTTGTTGTATTGCGTTTCAACTTTCCATTGACGCTTCTCTCAAGTAAAACATTGTATATCCCTTGTCTTTCTGCATTAGAAAGAAATTTACGAATCTTGGGTTGATCCTCAGGCTGAGACCCTTGAGCATTGGCTGTTGTAATCACAAGAAAATTAATCAACAAGGATTTTCAATTACCAAGATTAGCAAGGATATATAAGAAAAAAAAACAAAGCTATATATACCCCTGTAGGAAAACTACATTTGAAAACCACCAAGTATATTCAATTACCAAGATTAGTTGGATGCGTAGTGTCTTCATTCACTCGATCGATAGTTAGATCAATAATCTCATCTTCGAGCTCATCTTGGACATCTTCGACAGCTTCACCTTGGTCGTAAATGTTGGCTTCACCTCCTTGGGGTTGTTGTAACAACATATCATCATTGTTGGTTTCATCTTCTTCAAATCCCGACTCCGGTAATTCGTTTAAATCGAATACAAACTCCATATGAAAGAGTATTGATTAAAGTGGTATAATCACATCGACACTCTAGTCCTGTATTTATATGATCATTTGTTGAACCTTTTGAAAATTATGGCTCCAAAATTAACTTTGAAATTTGGTTCCAGTTTGAATTGTTTAAAGTGCCAAATTTTGGATATTAAATTTGCCGGGTTGGAAGTTAAAAGATCGCCTAACAAAAAAATTACAATCAAATGGGTGGAGGTGTTATTAAAATACAGTAAAAAGAATAAGCAATCATTGTGAAGTAATTAATGTTAAACACAGACATGTCCTATCTACAATAAAGGTAATGCAAAATTACTTCCTTAAATACTGTGTAAACTCTACCGCGCCTAATAATAAAAATCGGAGGGAGTACCTTTTTCAATACAGGGAAGGCCCGAATGCACTGTCCAAATGATAAAAACAAGTATTTAAACCTGTCATCATTATCTGTTGACATCAATGCAACAATTCCATCATTTTTCTCCATAATCATGTGACAAAATAACGGCAAGTCAGCAAAATTTTATTCCGGTGTCCCTCTGTCCTTTTCTTGTGCAATTCTTCCTGATCGCCACGCTGTCCAATAACTAATGGGAATTCTTTTTTCGGTCCTCATTTTATCCATCATCTGCTTTGGATTGTAGCCGCTGCTGACACTGTAATAATGTATACATTAGAATGAATGATGTGATACTTGAATTGAGTGTTATTTTGATGACATATAGACACTTACATTGGCTGGATTATGTTTTCTATCACTGAGGAAGGTGCTTTCCTGCAATTGCTTGTTCTCACATCCCATGTGCATGTGTGCACATTATTGTACGCTCACACCTTGTAGCAAGTCTGAGAAATAGTATTTACGTGTAACTTCCATCTGCAGCTATTATCCACGCAATGCGCCCTAAAATACTTGGGTTCAGATCTATTTACTCGGTACCCAAATATTTCTGTCACTCATAATATACGTAAAACATCCTTTATTTCCTGCTTTGATTCAAAGATTCTCCCAATGTACATTGTGTCGGATGAGGTATTGTTGAAACTACTCATGCTAGAGTTGTCATCCCTGTAATCTTCTAGTGTTTTATCTCTACTGCGCATTGAAGAGTGCAGTCTCCTCCAGGTGTCAGCATCATAATCAATGTCATTATCATCATCCATATCATCATACATATCATCTGACGCCACTGTCTGCATTTGAGTGTCAACAATCATATGATTTTGCTCCATGTCATACTCAATCAATCCAACTGATTTCCTACTCTCCCTGTCATCTGTGTCAACAATTGCAAGTGTTTGTGCCTGTATGCTGACACCCAACTCAAAAGCATAGTTTACACCATCTAGTGCTGATATATCGAGGAATTCTTTCAAATCAATGTCACAATCAACTGTAAGTGGGGCTTTCAGCTTTTTGCATGGGTGCAAATGACTAAATTGGAATTCAAGCACATTGTCTACATTGAATCTAGTGCACACCTTTCTCTTCAAGTCATGTAGTGTGGTTGAATCATATAGAAAAAACACCTTTGATGTTGTATTTTCAACAAATTCCAGGCCTGTGTTAGCAAACACCCATGATCCACCAAATACTACTGTAATCACATGAGGTTCCATTTATGATTGACCTATCAATTAATTAGAGACAATATGCAAACAAGTACAATGAGTTACTTCTGATTCCATGTCAGCATGATAGAAATAAATTAGATACAGACAATATGCAAACAAGTACAATGAGTTAATTCTGATTCCATCTCAGCATGATAGATATAAGTTAGATACAGACAATATGCAAACAAGTACAATGAGTTGCTTCTGATTCCGTGTCAGCATGATAGAAATAAGTTAGATACATGTAATTTATTTACGAAATCTCAGACAGTGTCAGCATTACACAACGAATCCAGAATTTAAAACAGATCTATGTAGAACAATTCATATAATTATTTCCTTTAAATTCATTCAAGCACAACATTTCGAATTCATCAAACAGACAGATTTAAGTTTCATGATGTTGACAGATCGAGTATCTATTAACGAAACAGATCAACGAAGAATTTAAAACTCTATATATTGTCGACGACTTACTCTGATTTGTATTGAAACAGTAACAAACGAAGTCGAAATTACATGATCTACACTATACGAGTTCAGCTATTGGATATAAAACGATATTTACACAAGAATTGAAGTTTTTTTCACAGATCTATGAACGACAGATCTATCAACTATACGAATGCTGACATTAAAACCACAATCCAGTAATGCTTGGATATTAGTTAGATGTAGTACCGAGATTCAGGAGGAGATCGGCGTCGACCGATACCTACAACGATCGAAAATCAGATCTTCTAATCTCGTGTCACCGTTGGCGAAAAATCAGAAGGAGAGATCGGGGGAGGTCCGCACGGCTGTGTGATAGTGTTGTGTATAGTTTTGCAAAATTCCCACAACTTTGTATAGTTTGCTAATTTAGCCTTTATATTTGTATACTTTGCAAATTGACCCTTTCGAGTATCTGTTTTGGATGAAAATTACCAAAATGGGCATGAATTTACTATAGTATATATAATAAAATTAAAGGAAAAATGTAAATAAAAGGAAGATAGTTGTTTTGCGTGGAAATTACCAAAATGGATTGTGCAAAAGAAACCAACAACAAGTCCAACCATTGAAATTGCAGCAATATTACTGATCTTAGATTGTTGTCCACTTGGCACAGTGATATAGCTGGGCAAATTAAAAGTTTAAAATGTATGAAACATAGATAATGTGGGAAAAATGTGGTGAGTTGCTCCACTATCTATGACCCAACTATAATCACTACCAAAAACATTAAAACAAAACTTTATACCTTCAACCATATTAGTATCATCTCCATTACTTTGCTTGCTCAGGAAAGCCAAGATTTGCTCATACTGTTCTTTTGTCAAAGAATGAACAACATCAGGATTATCTCCCTCAACGGTCACGTTAGAATGAACAGCAACAGTCACATCTACCCTTGTGTTTTTTTTTAGGGGGAGGGGGTGTTAATTGTTGTCTACCTCATAAACAGATTGCCCACTCCTATTATGGACAATAAGACACCATATGAGATGTTGTTCAGTAAGCCTCCCTCTTATCAACATTTAAAGGTGTTTGGGTGTTTAGCCTTTGCTTACAATCCCTCAAGGGTTCATGACAAGCTTCAACCACGGGGAGTTCCTTGTGTGTTTTTGGGATATCCTCTCACATAAAAAGGATACAAATTGTACAATATGGCTACCAAGTCAATGCTTGTTTCTAGGGATGTTCAGTTTATTGAGCATGTTTTCCCTTACAGTGCTGAATTCAAACAGCAAGTGATCACTTCACCTATGTTCTTTACTTCAACAATGCCTTGGTCTGATGAATTGGTTATGGATACTCCACCAAACACAATTTCAAACACTAGTCCAAACAGAATTCCATCTACTGATCAGCCTCCAATGGTGAGAAGATCTGGAAGGCAATTCCAAACACAATTCTCCAAAGGTAACTGAATTCCATATTTGCAATTTTGTTGCTTATGACCATTTGAATCCACAAAACCAAAAGTTTATTTTAGCCTTGAACTCAGTGTCTGATCCTACTCATTTTTCTCAAGCTATTGTGGATCCAAAGTGGTGTGATGCTATGAATCTTGATCTTAGAGCATTAGA
This sequence comes from Persicaria tinctoria, assembly GCA_037127255.1. Lineage (NCBI taxonomy): Eukaryota > Viridiplantae > Streptophyta > Magnoliopsida > Caryophyllales > Polygonaceae > Persicaria > Persicaria tinctoria. Next base: position 25,057,317 of record JBANSL010000011.1, on the reverse strand, counting down.
AAAGAATGAGACATGGGTGGTCACTGATCTTCCTAAAGGGAAAAGGGTTATTGGGTGTAAATGGATTTATAAAACCAAGTTTCTAGCTGATGGTTCTATTGACAAGTTCAAAGCTAGACTGGTTATTCAAGGTTGCAAGCAGAAGAAAGTGGTGGACTTTGAGGAAACCTTTGCTCCTATGGCTAAAATGACAACTGTAAGAACTTTATTGGATGTGGCAGCTGCAAGGAAGTGGCACATTGGTCAGATGGATGTTTCAAATGCATTCTTACATGAGATTTGCATGAGGAAGTATATATGAAGCTACCTCTAGGTTACACTGGTGAAGGGGAGGATGAGAGTGACACAGTGGTTTCATCAAAAGTGTGCCGGTTGATCAAGAGTTTGTATGGACTCAAATAGGCTCCAAGACAATGGTTTGCCAAACTGTCATCCACATTGCTTGGTAATGGATTCAGACAATCCAAAGCTGATTACTCTCTCTTCCTAAAGAAGACAAGAGGGTTTTTTTACAGCAATCCTAGTGTATATGGATGACATGATTGTGGTGAGTAGTGAGCCTTCAGATTTGTCTAAGGTCAAGGAGATGCTCAGTCACAACTTTCACATGAAGGATCTAGGTGAGCTCAAATACTTCTTGGGTATTGAAGTTCTGAGATTTTCTAGAGGGATTTTTCTTTCTCAAATGAAATATGTTATGGGTTTGTTGAAGGATGCAAATCTGTTCGACTGCAAAGCTCTAAGATTGCCACTGGATCCTAATGTCAAATTATCAACTGATATTGGGGAGGTGCTTGCACATCCAAATGAGTATAGAAGACCGATTGGCAAGCTAATTTACCTCACCATTACTCAGCCTGACCTTAGCTTCACAATCCATCTATTGAGCCAATTCATGTCAAAGCCTACAGATGCTCACATGAAGGCTGCCATAAGGGTGCTAAGGTATCTTAAGAATGCATCTGATCAAGGCATTTTGCTATTTGCAGAATCAGATCTACAACTGCAAATGTTCAGTGATTCGGATTGGGCAAGCTGTCCTTTCACTACACGATCAACCTCGGGTTTTTGTGCATTGCTAGGTGGTTCCTTGATAGCATGGAAAGCCGAGAAGCAACAAGTTGTGTCTCGATCTTCAGCAGAAGCAGAATATAGAGCAATGGCATTGGCTTGCAAAGAGTTGAAATGGTTGAGGTACTTACTGAGTGATCTTCAGTGTACACAAGTGTCATCAGCTCGGCTATTTTATGACAATCAAACGGCATTACATATTGCTCAAAATCCCGTTTTCCATGAGAGAACGAAGCATATTAAAGTGGATTGTCACTTCATTCGAGATATGGTTCAAGACAAGACCATCATCACTGCTCATGTACCCACCAAATGGCAACTTGCTGATTTGTTCACCAAGCTTCCTTCCATTGATGCTCTTGAGCGTTTTCTGTCCAAGCTGGGTGTTCGTAACATTTTTTCACACTCTAGCTTAAAGGGAAGTGTAAAAGGGACATATTTGTAATCAGTCTAGAAGTGTGACACGTGTGTGGTCGAGATTGTGTCTCGATTCATTTTTGTTGTCAGAGTTTGTTGGTAGTTTGTACATAAGGAGCCGAGACTCCAGTTGCAATTCAATCAATTGAATACGCAGAGAATTTTCATTCACTTTCTCTCTTTTTCCAAGATCAATTTTACACTTGATTCAATCTTCACACACACACACACATAGAGAGAGAAGATGGGTAACTTGTGCACACCCCTTAGGGTGTACTTTGTGCACATTTTTGGGCCATTGATTTGGGGTAAGTGGATGACTGAGATTAAAAGGCTTTTTTCCTTTTTTTTGTAATATAAAAAAAGGTGGGACCTACGCACTAATAGTGGAATCCGGATCTACCCTCTCAAATGAGGCGCGTGTGAATCTGTGGCCGGGTGGAGGAATGTGATTAAAACCCTAGGCCTCCTTTTTCATCTTGGTGGAAATTCAGATCTGAAATTGCCACCACCATGGGAAATCAGATCTAAAATCTCGATAGTTAGGGCAGTGGTGGCCGGTGGGGGTAGTTGCGTATACGAGAAGAGGTGGGCACTAGTGGTCGGAAAGGCAAGAGGAAGGGCGACGGCGAGGGAGTGCGGTTGTGGTGGTTGCGAGGTGCGGTTGTGGTGGTTGCAAGGGCCGCTAGGGGTTCGTCGTTGAGGCGAGGCGGCAGATCTTGTAAGCGACGAGGGCAGGGCAGGGTTGCGAGGCCACTGGGGGTTCGTCCTTGAGGCGTGGTCGAAGGCGGAGCCCAGACGACGGTGAATCCGAAGAGAGCCCCGACCGGCCTCGTCGGCCAAGGCGGTGGTGTTTCTGAGCGGCGGCGGATCGTCGATTCGGCGGCGAATTGTTGCCTAGCGGAAGAAGGCGGAGTGGAGGAAGAACAACTATGGCGACTTTTCGATTTGCCTCCGACTTTCCTTTCCGTTCTCCTCCTTGGCTTCCGTTCCCAGTCGCCTCCGAGAGCAAATTATGGGCTTCGTTGCAATCTGCGAGGGTCTGGCTGCAACTCCTGCAAGTTCTGGCTCCGTTCCGACTCGCCTCCGAGAGCAAGTTATGGCCTTCGTTGCAATCTGCGACGGTTAGCAGTGATGTGATTGCTCCGACGATCTCCCTAATCTCCGCCAATTGATTCATCTCGAAATGGTGGTGTCCAATTGATCGGTAGGTCGCCAGAATGGGTAAGTCCGGGAGGTCGGAAACACATGGGTAGGTGTTGGCGGCGTCGAATGAGGGTTTGGGGGTGAGAGCGAAGAAGACGAAGAGCCTGATTTCATTAAAATCAACACATGGGAAGGTATTTGATCAATTCTGGACTATTTCGGTCTGAAATTGTACAAGTTATTGATCAAATCTGAAATATTTTGTCAATTGTTCCCGCATTATTCGGGGAAAAATGACGAATTATTCAGACGAATGTGTTTATTTTAATCAAATTTAATGTTTGATTTTCGAGATGCATAATTTGATTAATTATTTGTTATTTGTTCAGATGTATGTGTCGAATTTTGATTACCAGTGATAATGAGTTAGTAAATTATTCGGTGAAATCAGATTCATTATTCGTTAGAATATGGAGTCTTTGGTTTGACAAACAAAATAAAACAAAACATTATTCGGTGAAATGTGAGATATTATTCGGTGAAATATGAATCATTATTCGTATTAACGGTAAGTATTGTTTAGGGATTTGGGGTTATTTTTATCTGAAATTGATCGACAAAAAAACATTATTCGGTAGAATGTGAAAAATTATTCAATGGAAATGTTATTTTTATTTGAACTAAATGAAAAAAAAAAATAACAGAACATTATTCAGTAGAAAGTGAAATATTATTCGGTGAAATTGTCAAATCTATAAGACATACTAAATTTATAAAACAAGCATTTATTTCCCATCAGAAAAAAGCATTCTCTTCCCTAATATTTTATATATTTAAAAAAAAAACAAAAAAAATCAAGGGTGAGGTGAGGCCGTGAGGGGGTAAGATATAAGCACAAAACAAACTAAGGTAATGGGAGTGGATTTTTTTTTTGCCATGTAGGTCCCACTATATTAAAAAAGAAAAAAGGAAAAATCTCTTTTAATCCTAGCCTTTTATCTCCTCTTAATCAAAGGCTCATAATTGTGCACAAGGTATATCTTAGGGAACCACTCCCTCGTGGTAGGTTTTCTAAATAAAGTGGTAATTTAACATTCATTTTTATAAATAAAGTGGTAATTTAACATTATGGGAGGTTTTCTAAATTAAAAAAAAAAAATTATGTAATTTACGTCCCCAAAAAAATACAACATAGTATATCTAAAAAAATCATATCCTCGAATCGTATCCGGAGTTCGAAATGGTTATTTGGTACTACCCAAATATCATATCCTCCTCCTAAGGATAAAACGCACGTTGAAAACTTGAAATATACATAAAACTCAACTAAATCCAAAAAAAGAGGGTCCCAACTCCCAATCGATCTTCACTTGATCTTACCTATAATCTAGCTTGGCGCCTTCTTGGCCGCCGGCGACTTCGCAAAGGCGCCACAGCAACCGCAAGCCCCTACTTTGGGAGACGGCGGATCCTCCGCATCCTCCACCTTCACCGCCCTACGCGCTGCCGGAGCTCCCTTCGCCACCACCATCGATCGCCCTCCATCCGACGCTGTCCTCCTCAATTCCGATCGCTTATCGCCGCTCCTTTGATCTTCGCCAGCTGGCAGATCTCGTTGTTGTTGTTCATCGGACGAGAATCTGCCTTCCCAAACTAACCCCGACGATCCCTGCCTTCGGAAGGAGATCGTCGACCTCTGCAAGCCAGCCATGAAAACCTCCCTCTCGATCGAGTCTTTGTAGAGAGGTTTTTAGAAAAGGTTTTTGTTGATTGGAAACTTATTATTATTATTGATTTAATTAATGGATTGTTGTGATGAGAGGTCACAATCAAGACCGGTTGAGTTGTAAACCTGGCCTTATCTATTTAACTCAATAATTAGGCAAAGTCATTCATTCTTGAAAACATATGTTAAATGCACTTGACCAAATTTTTTGGTGCACCAGAAAAAAAAATGGTTATCATATAGACAGTTAAGTTATGTATCCAGACATAGCAATTTATTGTTTAGTTGTCAACCCCACTAATTCATACAAAATCACTTCAGAATAGATTCAATGAATTGTCTACTAATCTCTGGTTATGAAGCAAAAAGGGTTATTATGTCTTATGTGGATGGGGTTCTACTTAAAAACCAAGAAGATTCAAATTTTAATCTTTTGGTATAAATTACTCTCTCCGTTAATTAAAATATGTCATTTTAGACATTTGCACATGTATTAAGAAAGCAAATAAAAGTAAACAAAAATACACTTATATCCATAATTATTACTTTATTTTTTCACTTTATTGAAAACTACAACTAATAAATGTCAAATCATTACAAGGGTAATTTTGGAAAATGAACACCAAAATACCTAAAACGACATATTTTTCTTAATAAGATTTTACTTCTAAAACGACATGTTTTTCTTAACGGAGTGAGTATAGAATTAGAACCATTACATGACCGTGTGATTGATAAATTAAAATTTCTACTGCCACTTTTAAATATTGGGTTGTTAGAAAGGTTATTATTAGGATCAATATGGTGTGTATAAGGGACTTATTGTATTGTTAAAATATCTATGGCCGTATGCTTAGTTTGATTTCTACCATTTTGAAATTGAAAGTATTCCAAATACGGAGTATTGACCTAAATCCCATGTTAAATGTTAATTAAGACTTCTCGTCCTTGGTCTAGTTTTAACCATCTTATCTTATCTTTTTTTTTTTCATTTATTGCTCGATGTTATAATATTATTATTATTATTATTATGTGGATATACAAGATATACACTTTACTTAGATAGATTTATCTTATACTTGGAGGTTAAGGATATAACTTCTATATATATTGTATTGGTGGATACCACACAAGTAATTATCAGTTGAATACAATCACATATTCCCCTCTCTTTCTTACCCTAGTTTACAATACGTTATCAGCACGATAGTTTCTATAAAAAAAAAAAGAAGCTAAAACCCTAATTGTTCTCCTCTCCCGCATACGCCGCCACCATCAAGACGCGTATGCGGGTGCTCGGCTCCTGCCTTATCAAATCCGTCGGTGTTCGGAGCGCCCTCCGATGTAGTCACTAGGCCAGATTGACGTTCTAGACACAGACGGCTTTTTTGTCGTCTCCTGAATGCACTTCAAGGGACGAACAAAGCCTGGGTCGTCACTTACAATAGGACTGGATGTACACCCATCCAAGGGAGCCTTTCAGGAGACGAACAATTACTAAGTTCGTCGCCTGAATACTAAGTGGAGGTTGACCAAGCCGTTGACCATCGATAAACATGGTGAATCAACCAGGATTGTCAGGTGCAGTCGTACCATCGTCATTCAAGGGACGAATATATATATATGTTCGTCCCTTGATTCAACTGTACTTTAAAAAAAACATGTGACTCCGTACGTGTTTGGCATATATCGTCTTCTCCGGACAGTGGGGTTATTTTGCATCCTCTATTCCAGACAGTGAGGGCCGGGGTATTTGGCATCTCTTCCTCGACTTCCTTGCATTGTTCTTCACTTGCCCTTGCGCTCGATCAGGTGAGTCTTCTCCTTCCTTCCGATTGATCTGTTTTATTAATTGATTCTTGTTTTGGTTCGACTTGAATTCCAGATCTGTTATTCCAGATCTGAAACCCAAATCGCCCTAGCCTCCATTGGTTTCATCCAGATCTGTTTCCTTTGAGCTAGCTGCTACTTCTTCTTGGATTTGGGTGGCTTCCATTGCTCAATTCGACCTATTAGAACCTGTAGTTGTAGGAGAACGAAAAAAAAACCCAATTTCATCCCCAATTTCATCATTGCTCAATTCGACCTCACTCATCTCCTTCCTTGCATTGAGGATTCTCCTTGCTTTGGGTGGCTTCCATCAAGGATGCTGCTGGTTTTTTCGGTCCTGGGCTCAAATCCCTGCTGGTTGTATGCTGCTGGTTTTTGTTGCATTTTGTTTATCCTAGTGATAAGAAAATTTGAGAAGTTGTTAGACACTTTGGTAGGTATATATATATTGAGAAATCAGGTCTTTTCCAACTGTCAGTCATGGGATGGGATGTCCAATTGTATGGTGTTTCTTATACTCCATGTTGTTCCGTCTATAGGCATGTCAGACACTTCCGGTAGTTGGCCGAGCGATTGTCCAGAAAAGTACCCATGGATTGGAGGGGATGAGCCATACGAACGTCAGGTAAACAAATTGCTTTTAATTTACTTTGTAATGAAGGCAAGAACTGATTTTGGTGGAGATGAATGTAATTCATTCATGATTGATGTTGTTGGAGCAGAATTTTTTGGCCTTAGCTTCTTTGTTCCCTCATGACTGATTTTGGTGCATTGTATTTCTAGATCGAATGTTGTTTTGGTGCATTGGTGGAGATGAATGTAATTCATTCATGACTGAATTTGGTGCATTGTATTTCTAGATCTAATGTTGTTTTGTTCATAGGAATATTCATTTTCTAAAACATGGATGTTGATTTGTTCCTTTGGTGCATATGACTCTTAAAATGAACTTATTTGGCTTTAAATCATCATGATACATTGTATGAATAATGTCATGCTTATGAATATAATGTCATGATTCGTAGTGGACTCCTTATAGTGAAGAGATGGAGGAAGTGTCGAGGGGCAAAGAGGAGAAGATTCATGTCACGGCTGCTGAAGAGGATGATGCAACCAGTAGCGAGAACTCATTGCTCTGTCAGATGGTAGAAATCAACCAGGATCTAACCGAGCACAACCAGAATCTAATTGAGCGGCTCCATGAAGTGGAAGAACGCAACCGGTGTCTAATGGAGAGCAACCGGGAGCTAACTGAGCGCAACCGGGCTCTAATCGAACGCAACTGTCAGCTGGGAGAACTCGTCGTTTCATTTGCGAAGAAGTAGGCATGGCCTCCACCTTATGTAATCGTGTCTTAATTCATGTAATGTTTTCGTTGTCGTAGTCGGATTTGGTAAGAAGGCAAGTAGACTGCTCAGACTTAAGGCTTTTGTATGGTATTGTAGCTACTATGTCGGTTTCTTAAACATAACATTTCGGATATCGGTTTGTTGAACTTAGCATCAAGTAAAGTAGGTTTTGTATGATATGATTTGTATGTATTAATTTGTTGCTTCAAGTGTGTTTTGTTTGACCTTACAAATACAATGGGTCGTTACCTGGGAAGTGAATATGAATCACATAGATCCAGCCCAATTCAACAAGCCCATGTGTCATGCAGTTGACCAGACGTTGACCTCATTCAAAGGACAAACAAATATTTGTTCGTCCCTTGAATTCAACTTTTCCAACCACCGCATTAATGAATGTGTACTTGTTACCTTAAATGTTTAAGGTTGAATTGTTGTGTTGGGTATACGGGAGCAGTCGAGAGCTTTGTCTTCCTCTTCATCCTCTTTCATGGTGTATCTTTAAAAAAAAATTCACAAATTCTCCCCAAATTTGTTACATTTGAAGAAGGATTGGTGACATTTGAGGTTAGTGTTGTGATATATTTTTAAATCATTTGTGTATTGTGATTATATATATAATATATAGCAAATATATGTCTATGTTGAGCTAGGGTTGAAATTGTGGAATTTTTGGTTCTTTTGAAAAAGAATGAAAATTTGAGCAAGGGATTGACATAGGTGTGTTTGTGTTGATTCACATATGTAATATATAGTATATATGTGTGCTTGTGTTCATAGAAACTTTAATTTGTGAAATTGGAGCATATATAGCAAATATGTGTGTTTGTGTTGAATTTATGGTGGATATATTTCTTAATAGGGAGTGGGTTGTGCAAAGATGATGGATAAGAGTTGGATGCAACTTCCATTTCTATCTATAGAATATGTTGATGGGATAATCGAGTTTGTGCGAATTGTCCATGAGATCGAGAAAGCAACAGGGAGGACCCATTTTCATTGTCCGTGCAACCATTGTCGTAATGGTCGAGACCCAGTGACACCTGGACAAATGTTCTCACACTTGTATAGTAGAGGTATGGATCCATGTTATACAGTTTGGGACAAACATGGCGAAGCCCCGGTGGAGTCGACTTTCTCCCTTGCCAGAACGCGATATTTGGAGCAAGGGGCTTCAAGTTCTTCTAGCGTTGATCTGGTGATGAACATTCTTCATGACAACTTCCCGTATCATGCCGGATACGGGGCAGGTGATGGTTCAATTCGTTTTGAGGACGTAGTGGACGACGATTATGAAAAATATGAGAGGCTGTTAGTGGAAGCTCGAACTCCGTTGTTTGACGGATGTAAGGAAACTATTTTGAGTGTTGTTTTGAGGGCAATGAAGCTAAAGGCAAAACATGGGATGTCTGATAAGTGTGTGGATGATAATTGTGCGTGGATCAATGACATGCTTCCGCAAGGTCACAGCTTCCCTCCGGATTGGAAAAGGGTTCGCAAGGTGTGCAAGGATATCGGATTGAGTTATGTGGATATTCATGCTTGTCAGTACAATTGTGTGTTGTTTTATAAGAGGTATTCGAATCTGGAAGTGTGTCCCATATGCCATACTTTAAGATGGAAGACACAGGTAGGTGATGATGGATGCAAGGTTGCTAGGAAAGTGGTAAAGTACTTTCCTTTGACTCCTAGGCTGAAACGCTTGTTCATGTCCAAAGATGTTGCAAAGATAATGTGGTGGCATGCCTCACGGATGATAGATGATGGATGTTTGAAACATCCGGCCGACGGGGAAGCCTGGCAAGAATTCGATAGACTGTACCCTCATTTCTCTCATGACGCGAGGAATGTGCGGCTTGGTCTAGCAACCGATGGATTCAATCCATTTGGGAATATGACAACTTCACACAGTACATGGCCTGTCATTTTACTTCCATATAATTTACCGCCATCGATGTGCATGAAGAAGGAGTTCAACATGTTGACATTGCTGATCCCAGGTCCAAAGTCACCTGGGAAGTGTCTAAGTGTTTTCCTGGAGCCATTGGTCGACGAGTTTCTTCAATTATGGCACACTGGAGTTTGTACGGTTGATCGTTACTCGCAATCAACTTTCACAATGAAAGCAGCTGTGTTGTGGACTATTAGTGACTTTCCTGGTTTAGGGATGCTAGCAGGGTCAGCCACTAAGGGTTATAAAGCATGCCTTAACTGCTTGGATGATATCTCATCAACATTCGAATGTGGGAGAATGGTCTATGATGGTCACCGTAGATGGCTTCCGTTAAACCATCCTTGGCGGACAGCAGGTCATGCTTTTAATGGGCAATCTGAGCTACGGTCAAGGCCGCTTGACGTTGATGGGGAGGAACTCCTAGGACGAATTGATAGGTACAAAATTCTTTTTATCATTCTTTATATCATTTCTATCATTTGTTTTATATCAGCTGCACGTACCCCACCCTCAGTTCGCATGAGCAGTTCAAGGCTCCGTACAATTCTAGAAATATACTTTGTTGGACTCATAGATCCATATTCTAGAGATTGTCTTATTGGCCGTACACGAAAGTGAGATATTGTCTCGATGTCATGCACATTGAGAAGAATGTGTTTGACAACATCATCGGAACCATTTTCTGTATTGAAGGAAAGTCCAAAGATGGTCCCCAAGCCTGCACAGCTTTAAGAAAAAGAGGGGTGCGGAAGTCTCTACATGCAAGGGGTAATGGTCAACTTCCTCCTGCACCATACACAGTCCGGTCAGATTATCTTGATGAGGTGTTTGAATGGTTTGGTGATGTGAAGTATCCTCATGGTTATGCTGGATGTTTGAAAAGTCGTGTAAGTGTAGGAGAGAAAAAGTTTGTCGGATTGAAGACACACGATTGCCATGTAATGCTTCAACGTCTTCTTCCAATCGTTATTCGGCCGTACTTACCAGTTTCCATTGTCACGACTTTAGTGGCCCTATGCAAATGGTTTCAGAAATTAAGTTCTAGGGAATTAAGGAAAGAGGAAGTTCGACTAATGGAAGATGAGATAGTACAGATTCTATGCAGCTTTGAGATGATTTTTCCTCCTCACTTCTTCACCATTATGGTCCATCTTCTAGTTCATCTTCCTCGCCAAGTGTTGCTCACCGGCCCTGTGCATTACACCTGGATGTATCCAATAGAACGGTACATTTCTTACTCTCATATTAAATTTCATTTAATTTATATCTTCTGTTCATTTCGTCGCATTGAAATTACACCCATCCTATTTCAGACAACTTGGCACATACAAGAAATATGCCGTCAACCCTCGTTACCCAGAAGGGACCATTACCACACGTTACATCGCAGAAGAGGCAGTGACCTATTGTAATTTGTACTTGGAGGTTGGAGAAGGTCAGGAAGGGACATCAACCACTACTCCTTCTGTGTTCGATATTTCTGTTGTTTCCGAGCTTGTGCGCCCACAAGGATATAATTCACGTGCACGACTAAGTGGAGAGGATATTCTGGAGGCTCATTGGCAAGTCTTACTTAATTGTGATGAAGTGTCATCCTACTTAGACGCACACGAAGAGCTCTACACACAACATTATCCAGATCACAATGACAAGGATCGCAGGTTGCATTTCCATCGCTATTTCATCGGATGGGTAAGCATTCTTCGTAGCTATGGTATTCATGGGTTTGAGTGGTTTGTTGTCATCGTTGCACTAAGTAATGGACACTTATTTACAGATCTATGGACAACAAGGAGATGAGGCTATATCTGTTCAACCAGAGATTCTTAATTTGGCGAGAAAACCCCAACTCCATAGGATTTACTCATCTTGTGTTGTGAATGGGGTGAAGTTCGTGTCGTGGAATAGAGATAGAAAATTGCTTACCCAAAATTGTGGAGTGAAGGTAAGTACAGAGGACAACGACTATTATGGGATCCTTGAAGCCGTGGTTGAACTGTTGTACGCCAACGACATGCCAGTGGTGCTATTCAAGTGCAGATGGTATGACACTGATCCCAACAATCTCGGTATCACGCATATGATCGATCATGGGTTGTTATCTATTGACATGAAAAGCAGTTGGTATGATGATTCTCCATTCTGTTTGGCAACCACGACAAAGCAAGTGTTCTATGTTGATGACCCAAAGGTGGGCGATGGATGGAAGGTGGTGAATGTAATGTCACATAGGAACATCTATGATGCTAGAACCTTGGCGACAATCGAAGGTGATATCATTCCAGGCGAAGATGAAGCCTATCAAGAGGACGCCCCTTCCGTTACTGGGCATTTTAACCTTGCCGTTGATCTCCAGCTATTCAACCATGTAGAAGAGAGCGACGATGAAGAAGAGAGCGAAGAAACCGAAGCTGAGGAAGACCAAGAGGTCGAAACTGAAGAAGAAGCCTCCGAAGAGTATGGAGTTGAAACAGAAGGCGAGGAAGGTGAAGACGTCGAGGACGGGGAAGACGTCGAGGACTAAGAATGAAGCAAAACATATGATCAAGGCCGAGATTTCTAAATTTCGTTTTAGATGAAGATGTCAGAATTTTCTAATTTTTGTTTGAGATCGAGATATGAGAGGCCGTTTCTTACCAAGATACATTGGGTTTAGTTTTATATCGTATATTCGTTCTAATTTTATAGATGATCGGTTAAACCAAATACTAGAATTTCATTTTTAAATATATAAGTGGTATCAAAACTAGAACAAATGTTACAAATATGAAAGATATGAATTTATATTTATACGAGTTCATATTTTTTTATACCTAATGTTATATGTAATTATAAAAGTTATAATCTTTTATATAACCTTCATAAAAGTTATTATCAACACCAACACATATAAATAACATAGGCGGGATAATATTCGGCCCAAAGTTAGTACTTGGCGGGATAATATTCGGTCCAAATTAATTTTCATTGAAATTTTTTAACTCTACATTATTCAAGGGACAAACATAACCACCGTTCGTCTCTTGAATGAAATTCAATTAGGCGGGATTTTTCCCCCCACTCTGTTTAATAGATTGACGTGTCGTTCGGTTGTCCACACACTTCTGAAACCAAAACCCTCTCACTTCTCAAGAACCCCCCAAACCCTCCCCTCTCTCTGTCTCACTCATTCTGAAACCAAAACCCTCATCTCTCTCTCTCTCTCCGCCGATTCCTCCACTCTCACCAAACCCTAACCATTACCACCGATTCCTCTTCACTCTCACCATCACCACCTCCGATTCCGCCCTCTTCACACTCACCACCGTCGAGCTCGACCTCCAACATGCCACCAAAAAAGTCCAAGAAGATCCATGTTCGCCCAAGGGTTACTCCACCACCGCCGAGCCCGGCCACCACTCCTCGGAGGTCACCTCGGGTCCCAACTAATCCCGCGTCACCACCACCACCCCCGCCAACTCAGCCCGTGTCACCACCACCACCTCCGCCAACTCAGCCCGCGTCACCACCACCACCACCTCCGAGGCCAACTCAGCCGGCGTCACCACCACTTCGGAGGAGCCCTAGGAAGCCACCAGCTCCTCGGAAGCCACCACCCCCGAAGAGACGGCTGGTACGGAGCGGCTCTTCCTCGCCGGCAACCATGGCCTCCTCTCCAACACCGACGGACACCACCCGACAGGCGCCTCCCCCTCTTTCAGTGGCTGCAGCAGAAGATGAGTCCACCATCCCTCTAGACTCTCCTCCGTCTGTCGGTGGCGCACGAGCTCGGTCATCAACCCCTCCGGCCTCCTCTTTGTCAGTGAGTGCCTCGCGGGCTCCGTCGACCTCCCCTCCACCCCCTCCTCTGAACGTCGGTGGAGAACAGGCTGAGGAAGAACCCCAGGAAGTCTATCTACCTATAAGAGGTTAGGTTTTTTTTTAATTTCAGATGTTTTAGGGTTAATTGATTCCCCAATTTTTATCTTTGTTTGATGATTTCAGAGAGAATATGGATTTGTAGGGTTTATCTTTGTGTTAGGGTTTTCTGATTCCCCAAATGGTAGGCTTTGTATGTGTCTTTGCTTATCTAATCGTTGTCTTCATGATTTGTAGGGAAAGGAAGGACTGTGGTGAGTAACAAGACTATGCAGATAGTGAGGGTCACTGGAAAGATAAAGATTTTGTGGTCGGAGTTCCATGGAAACCCCGAGCTCAACCAATACAGTTTGCTGATTAGGGATATAGGGATTGCTGTGAAGACACACGTGCCAATGCTAGCATCTTCCTTCGAGCAGCTTGAGAAGAAGCACAAGGATACACTTGCTGCTTACCTGGATGTAAGCAACTGTTCTCTTCTCTTGTCCTATTTTGTTTGTTGGTTTACATGTTGTTGTCAATAAATTGAGGTGTTTATTTTGCTGGATTGTATAATGTGTTATGAGATTGGTATTTGTTGTTTGTTAGTTGTCCATTTCTTAGGAGTTAATGTTAAAAATGCAGCTATACTATGCAAAGTTAGTTAAAGAGTTTGTTAGAATTCAATGGATGAGATCACTTGTAGTGTCACGTGTGTCATTGTATATAAATACATAAACTCTCTCCACTGTCAATTCATTCAGTTCACTTGTAACAAACTATGAGGAAATACATAATGGTTTTCCCTCTTTCATTTTCTTCATTTTTCTGTTCTTCATTTCACCTTCATATGAGATTGATCTTGACTGTTTCACATTCTCAATTGCTCATCACTTAAATACCATTTTCTTTCTTCACTTGCATTCTAACTGAATGGTAGTTGTTCATTTTGCTTTATTCACTTGCATTATCAGGATCTGATAATGATATATGATAATGTAGGAACTGTTTTCTTCACTTTGATTTCTTCACTTGCATTAAACTGTTTTCTTCACTTGCATTCTCATGGTTAGTTGTTATGTGTTCTGAATGCATTAAACTGTTTTCTTCACTTGCATTCTCATGGTTAGTTGTTATGTGTTCTGAATGCAATGCCATGTTTTCTTCACTTGCATCTATTGATTTTCACTTTGCTTTTCCCATCTTTCATTTCACTTTGTAGACTATGTACGCTGTATCTCCTGATGATGAAAAATTGAAGAAGTATATTCAGACTCAGGCAGCATCAAGATACCGCAGTTGGAAGTACAAGTGTCATTCCCACTTCTTGAAGCATGGTCCACCCATACCTCTTGAGTTCAAACTCCGTCCTGAGCAATGGCGCTACCTTGTCGAGAAGGAGTTCCTCGCCCCTGAAAAACTGGTTAGCTTTTTTTGTGTATTTTCCATTTAACTGTTTCCATATGTTTACTATTCTCTGATGTTTATATGTTGTTGTGTTTTTGGAGGAAATAAGCAACCGCAACAAGCTCAACAGATCTAAGAATCTCAAGTCTATCAAGCACCACTCAGGGCCTAGACCTGTGTGCTACCGGGCAGAGCAGCTGTACAAGGACGGACACTTGGCCCCTTTTGTGCAAGCTTAAATAGACGAATACCTCCAGGACGATGAAGACGAGTCGACTGTGGTGAGTGTATACTGACGGTTTATCTATCTCTGACTTGTAGGATGTCATTGTTGAGTTCCTTGGATGATTTTATTGTGTAGGATGCTAATGTTTTCTTTCTGTTCCTAGGAAATTATGCAGCAGGCAATTGACGACTATTGCAGTTCGCGACCAGAGGAAGAAGACAATGATGTCCTACCAGTAGCTACTCAGTGTGAGATAATCGTCAAGGCCTTTGGAGAGAGAAGGGGCACTTATGTACAAGGTAAACCAACTTAGGATAAGGCTTTAAAATGAGTTTAATAATTGATCTGTTATATATATAACTTGATGAGTATATATATTATCATTACTATCAGTTATATATGCAAATATATAAAGATTCAAAGTGAGTTCAATTATATATAATTTCATTCATCTCAATCTGAGTTAGCAACTTTACAAGCTGATTGTCATAACTCTACATCATTTAAGAGCTACATTACACCATGAATTCCAACTGTAAGAGCATAAAATCTGATTTTTTTACTTTACCATCATATATTAGGAACCAATTTCATACTTTACCATCATATTTTATGAACTTAATATCTATGTAATTTTCACATTCTTTGCCTTCATTTAGGGATGGGCACGGCTGTCAAGAAGCCTCCAAGGAAGCGAGGGGCTGATTGGTCCACTCTAGGCCCGGAAAAAAGACAAGAGCTGGAAGACCAAGCCAGGGAGGCTAATGAGCGAGCAAGGAAGGCTGAGGAGAACGCCAAGCTAGCCAATGACAAATATGATCAGATGAAGGACAAAATGGAGCACTTTGAGAGGCTGATAGCTCGACACTTCCCTACCGAAGTGCAGGTTTGAGCACTTGGCGATCTAGGTAGGTGACAATTAACACGAACTTGGTTGCAGCTTGCACAGTTTCTATGCTTCACTTTTGGGTTAGTTTGTGCAACTTTTGGGTCAGAATTCTAGACTTGTAAGTGTAGTTGGTGTTTGAACATGGTGTTTCTAAACTTTATGTCCGTTTGTGTTTCAACTCAAGTACTTTGGTAGTTTGTTTTGCTGACATGGGTGTTTGAATGGGTTGGTTGATAAACAATGATGTTATGGCAGGTTTTAATGTATGTATGAACAATGTATCCAGTTTTAATGTATGGAATATGTACTCTTGGTGGTTACATTTGCCTTGTATGCAGGTTTTATATATGAAATGGCAGGTTTTTATGTATGAAATGGGTGCTGGTTGTTGTGAGCTAAATCTGCCATATTTTACAGTAACTTTAAATATCGTTTTCTGCATACTTTGCATACATTTGGGTTAGATAGTACAGAATCTATGTAGTTTATGTTTATTTGCCAAATTATGGAATCTACACCAGTTTCTGTTTAAAATCGCAGAATTCGAGACGTTTTACAGCAATTCTAAGGAAGGTCAGAAAAGCTCGGAAAACAACTACAGAAGTCCAGAATCCGAGAGTACAGAACCAGGACAAACCAAGCTAGAGCCAGGGCTACTCTATGTCGAGTACATCTTACTCGATGTCGAGTAGAGAGCCCAGGCGAACTTGGTCGACAAAGCCTGGTCGAGAAAGCCGAGCCAGACCAACCCAGCTCCGGAGCCCTACACGACCTCGAAGAGCACTGGTCGAGATCGACGACACCTCAGCGCCACACCCGGAGTCGACGAGAAAAGGAGCTGATCGACAAGCCGAGGACGAGGACGACCAGGCAACATTCGCTGCCAGCGACTAGACTCGCTGCAGCGAGCCACTCGCTGCCGCGGAAATCCTCGCTGCCAGCGGGATGCACCAAGACGACGGAGCTCGCCGACTCGCTCCAGTGAAAGGGGTCTCTCGCACCTGCGGATCGACGAACTCGCTGCAGCGGAAGAAGCGGCTCGCGAAAGCGGAAAGTACCCTAGTCGACATCGACGAGCCCTTGTCGAGATCGACTAGACCCGTGAGCCAAGTCCGAGCCACACCGAGCACCAGCTAGCCGAGACGACAAAGCCGAGCCAGTCGACGACACTCCTACTCGATATCGACAAGAGCCTTGTCGACATCGACGACGATTCCAGAAGCTGTGTGATGTGGCTTGACGAGTCCTACTCGGTGTGGGATTCCTTGGGCACGAAGGAAGTCAAGAAGGCCGAAAGTCTATCCAATCTATCAAGACACATCATGGAAGAGGAGATCTATCCACTTTAAGACATTTAGATATATTTAGATTTAATTTCCTTATTGCTTTTATTTATCCTTAAGCATTTTAGATATAGTTTTAGATATAGATAAAGATTTCTATCCTTGAGTAGCAAGGAATAGAAGGCTATAAATAAAGCCCATGGGGCTCAGTTTTATCAATTCAATTTCAGCAGTTAGAGAAGTAGTTCCACAGAGACGGTTTAGGGAGTTCGGAGGTTTTAGGGTTTTGGCGTTCAACGAGAGTTGGATCGCCGGGATTGTAAAGTCTTTGAATTTAGTCAATGAAAGTAGTTTTCTTTCAATCAATGTCTGAGTTTGCGATGAGGCGTGAGTAGTCCACCCACTTCTAGGGTTGGGGCGAGCCCGACGATAGCCATGCGCGTTTGAGGTAAAGATCCGACCTTTATCATGTTTTGAGCATTTTGCTACTTATTTATGTGTTTATTACCCGTCTAATGGAGATCCATGCTAACAACTTGGATTATAAACATAAAATTAGTAGAGACAATTAGGGTTTCTTGAAAGAGTTGTCTAATTGTTGAAAAAGGCAAAAGCTTAGTCCTTTGATGCGATTTACATGATAATCTGTTTGGTTCTGCCTTATGCATGCTTGGTTATCGTTGTTGCAAACCCCAATCTTGGAAGTCTTTTACATTAAGTTTAAGTCTCAAAGCATTTGTTCTTTATTTTCTTTCGTTTAATTTTCTGTCCTTCTACTCGATTTCGAATTGCACTACTCGATATCGAGTAAACTGATCCTTGACCAAGTCGTTGTAGCTTCTCTTGTGCAGGTGTTCGACCAAGACAAGCCGAAGTCGACAAAGGCCCTACTCGATATCGAGTAGCCCTCGTCGAGATCGACCACCGTTGCCGAGTTGCTGCTGCTGTGTTCGACTGTCCGATCTTCTGTCGACTAACCCTTAGTCGAGGTCGAGTACCACTGTTGTCGACGTTCGTGAGATTCCATCGCTACCCAGGATCCGCTGACACGCTTCCTCGTGGATCGATCCTGACTTCCCACTGCTACATCAGGATGAGGTCTTGTAATTATTTGCAAGGGACGGAATCTGGTTTGCTGTGATTTATTTCTATTTTATTATTGCAAGCCTCGATTTCCTCCTAACAACACTGGTGCACTCTATGTTGAATGCATTGTTGTTTCTTTTGGGTTACATTTGGTTTCAGACAGGGAGCAACACAAAATGCAACGTACATGCTGTTAATTTTTATTAAACTCAGGCCACAAACCTAACCTAAAACGACTACGTTCTATTAACTGAAGCCACAAACATTTTTAACCAAAAGTTGATCTCCAAAACTCTCAGGGCACCACAAACGATGTCCATCAAGACAACATGACTAACCAAATGTTCATCAAGACACAACATTACTTCACCTTATGTTCGTCCCCTCCGTTATCAAGACACAAACTTTAGTGGTCGCCTGAACCATAAAATCTCTGACAATGTCCTCGTGGGCCGGTGAATTGGATGTCAATCAAGGGACGGAGGTTCAATTGGTCCGTGTTTTAAGTGCTCTAGGTGCACTGCACAAGGGACAAACCTCAGGGGACGAAATTTGCCCGTGTCTAGAACGTCAAACTGGCCTAGTGAGTCTGTACCGTAAGTTTTCCTAATGCAATCAAAGGTATGAATTCAATGTCTCTTCTTTATACATGGGTATATATGCAAGCTTCTGCCTTCATGATCTTATCATGTGATAAATTTACTTGATTTTGAACAAAGCACTTATGAATTCCACGTCTTGGTAAAGGTTGAATTTTAATTAATTTATATGATTTCTAAATCAATTTTGAAACTGTTCACATGTGTATGCCTATTAATTAATGTGATTTGTCAAGAAACGTCAATTGATTTAGCAATTGAACCTCGGCCTTGTCCGGCAGCCGCCGCCCGCATAATCAGAGGTCTCGCCGCAGCCGAGTTGAAGGCCAGGTGACGGCTTCAGAGGCCTGATTTTACCACCGTGGAAGAGATCTTCCGCCGGGATCAAGAAGTTCTCACCACACCGATCAAGAAGTTCTCACCCAAACTTTTATAGGTTGTTCCTAGTGAAGGATCCAATGAGTGGAAAATCTCTTCCTAGAAGCGATGAGATTTAGCGAGGGGGGTAGATAAATACATCCCCCGAAGAGGATGTATACATAAATTATATCAATTCCGAAGCGGTGCGCATATTCAATAGGCAAGAATTACAAACTAACTTATTAGCCCTAGAGTCCCGCGACGTCATAGAGGTAAGTGAAGGTAAGTATAATTTGATTTTTCTAATTTATTATTTTATTTATAAATAATTTAATTGGTCTCCCTAAGTAGAAAATATTAAATCCCTCGAAGTGGATAAAAGTAAAGAAATTAATATTATGAATCGCTTGATGTGATTGATAAATTTCATCCCCGTAGTGATGAAGCAATAAATATCTTTCATGTAGCGATGAGTAATGATTATTGTTTTGTTTTGTTTTATTTGTATATTATATTTTTATCATCATCTCGTGGAGTAGATGAAGAGTCATATCTCTCGAAGTAGATAGTGAATAAAAATAGATTGTCGCCAATTGGAAAGATAATCAAAATAAGACATTATGATAATATATTAAATCTGTTTTGGAGTGTGATTATGTGATACGTTGACTTTCCTTGCTTGATTAATTAGAATTTCAAAAGGTTTAAGGCCTTATACATAAGGATGGATATAATTATGTTATATGATATGTGTTTTAAATAAACCATGATTATAATTTATTAATCTTTTGATTTGGTGATGGATGGTGTCATGTAAGTGGTTTGTCCACGGATCCACACCAGGATATCATGGTAAAAGAAGGCGAATCCTAGAAGAATTAAACTCTACTTGGTAGTGGGTCTATATGGGTTAGGCTCGACTCTAAGGCTCATGATGGAGTTGGACTGATTTTCAATATTGGTATATGCAATCGAGCTTGCGGTCAGGTAAGCCTAAACATCATATATTTGAATTATGATTTTTGTGCCTTTTGATCATGAGTGTTTATATATGTGTTATGAGTTCATCTCGTACATTAAATATGGATTACCATTTAGTTGCTAATTGCAATATGACGTTATTGATTGCACGTGTAGATTTTATATCATAAATCATGTCATAGTGCTAATATACCTTGATATATATATATATATGAATTTAAAGCATTGATAAATTATGTGCGATTTGGGTTTGACGATGCATATATGATATATATATGGTTATTGGGTAAATTGGCCATATATTGGACGGATACATGATAAATGATATCTAAATGAATTGATAGATTGATAAGTTGATAAATAAATAATGTCATCATGCATCGATTAAAATATTAGCCTCATCTTTGTAGTAATGAGCTAAGATGATATTGTTGATTCCATCTTGTACTTGTAAATTATTTCATATATGATTTGTTTCATAGAAGGTGAAATATAAACTCCTGAAGTGGTTAAACTTGTTTGATTCATTGTCACCAGAAGTTGATATTATTTATGTGTCATGAAGTTGATTTACATATAACTTAAATTGTATGAAATCGAAATTGGAGATAGTTATATTGAATCTATCACTTTAAGTTGACATATTAATCTATTTGTGAATGATATCGTTTATTGAAATAAATGATGAATATCTGAATCTATATCCACCTGAAGTGGCCATATAAATTTTAATTATGTTTAGTGTATTTATTTTTATTGAGATTACTTTTGTTATTTACTTGTGAGGTGTATATATCTCAATTTACTTTTTGTAATTCAAAACTCAAAACTGTTTCCAGAAGAAACAACAAAACTGTTTCCAGAAGAAACAACTTGTTAAGAGTTTTTATGCTAT
Organism: Persicaria tinctoria; assembly: GCA_037127255.1. Lineage (NCBI taxonomy): Eukaryota > Viridiplantae > Streptophyta > Magnoliopsida > Caryophyllales > Polygonaceae > Persicaria > Persicaria tinctoria. Next base: position 25,036,261 of record JBANSL010000011.1, on the reverse strand, counting down.
AACCATATGTGGTTTTTATATTGACAATGATTATTTATGTCATTAGTGTTAATAAAAGCTATATATTGAATGAAGAGCTTAAATAATCCATCACTTGTAAACTCTGCCATTTTGGTTTGTTATTAGTTCAACTGGCTATATTTTAAGGTACATGGAATCTTTATTTATCTATTTGATTTGATTTGCATGAATATGCATTGGAAATGTTTCTTGAAGAAAACAATTATGGGTAGATAATGCCAATTTTATTCAACAAATGATGATTTGGGAGAAGGGTTTGAAGCACATCCTTGTTAAATTGTGTGAAATTGATAAAGATTAGTTCACGGGAGCCCGAAGACTCTTTATTTTGAGATCTTGTTCTTAATCTACTTGGGTATGGTAGAACTCAAACAAATAGCTAGCTATATGACCTATGGTACATAATAACCTCTCTTATTGCCAGATGCAATATATATTGTTACCTCTAGCAGAGGAGATAAAGAGGATACGGTGCGCGCGACCGTTGTTAGGATATTGGTCATAATTTTGAAAATGATTATAGATAATCATGTATGAGTCGACTCCCACATCAAGGAGAATGTGGAAGAACAAGTCAAAGATGATGGTTTACCTATTGGATTTGTAATCTCCCAAACTGTGAATGAATCATCGTATGAAAATGTTAGAATGGTTTAGAGCATGGTACTTGATGATATGGAAAACCTGAAGTTTTCAGGATGAAATAACTAATGAGTGTTTGTATAAAGTCTATACTTGGCATAATTAAACATTATACATATCTCTAGAAGAGCATCAAAATTAGTCCTCGAAGGCTTGTTGAATCAATCAGTAAACTCATATGAGAAGATGACTCTAGAAGAGCGTCAAAACACTCTAAAGAGAAGGAGTTATGAAAGATAAATTTGGGATCGTGAAAGCCGATAATTGCCAGAAGCAGTGGTTTTCCTCTAGTCGAGGTTGTCAAAAGAAGATTCAACACATAATAAATAGATTACCCATATTGGAAATATGGATGTAATATGGAAACGATATCAATGAAATTGATGTGTTGGATAAATGAGCATTGAGAAGCTGACGATTAAATCGACCAAGTGAAGTCGTTACTTATGAGATTATCATTTAGGATAATGATAACGCATTGAATGACCCAATAGAGTCGTCAATAATAGCTAACAAGCAGGCATGAATAGCAAGAGATTGATTCGATTTTGCTCAACAACAGAATAAATTATCCTTCTTGTAATTTATCTCCAGTAGAGAGCTTGATATTTACTTGTTCAGTATATGCACCGAAATGTCCCTAGATTACACTAAGTTGTTGTAAACCAAGAAAGATGATGTATATGTAGGATTGGGTCCCCATAGATGATCAAATACCTAGAGTTTATCACGAATGATAAAATACTTGGTATTTAGGGGGAGAGGAAAACGATATCAAGAAGTAATATGTTGCATGAACTAGAATGGAACCAGAAGTTCAATAAACTATATAGCAAACAAGCTAGTAAAGGCATTAGTAAATGCAAAAAATGGTGACAAAAGTCACATTTACAACAAATAATGCACTAGCATGATTTAGATCGAGGTTCTAGTAGTAACTTCAAACAATGGTGATATGTCCACTTGTATAAAACTTCTGAGGAGATTTCATGAACGTTGACAGTGTTAGAATTGATTATGAGTTGATGAAACATATCTAAGTTTGCAGTTGAAGTGTTTGATAAGACTAATTAGAGCTTCTAAAAATATCTCGACCTGTAGTTCGAGTGTACAAAGAGAGATATTATAATATGAAAATAAATGATCTTTTCATCTTTGATTAGATTGGGAAATGATATTAAGTCCAGAACTACCATGTCTTTATAAAATTGGTGATGTATATGCTAAATTAAGGGGGAGAAAAACTGTACTCTTTTCCTTAACTTTGGTTTTTGTCCCATTTGGGTTTTTCCAAAGCAAGGTTTTTAACGACACAACCCCCCTCACAAGGATATATGGTATATAAAGAAATAATTCATCCAAAAATGGATAATTTAAGCATGAAGTTTTTGGACATGTAGCTCCAACATTGAAAAGTGTAGTATCAATTGGTTTTAAGTTGATGTTTGTACAAAGGAAAATATAAAGCCAAATTGATTGCACACAAGCCTATTAAAGATTACATGAGAATGCATTCACCAGGAGTGAATATAATTTTGGCTTCAAATATAAATGACGGACATATACATATAAATGAAAAGAATCGATTGAAAATGCTTGCAGCATTATTATCAAAGTCCCCTCACGTACAATTAATTAAAGATCCTTAGAGTACCGGGAGTACATATAATTGTAAAAATAGTGACACTGCATTAGGTCCTGAAGTACCATACAATGTTGTACTCTTTTCCTTAATCTTGGTTTTTATCCCATTGGGTTTTTCCAAGTTAAGGTTTTTAACGAGGCAACTTAAGCACCATTTAATACATCAGATCCCCAGATCAACAATTAAAGACACACTAGGTCCTGAAGTACCTTATACTTGTGCACCCAAAGCAGCTCAACGCCAATACATGCAAGTCAAGCACACCAAAGTTAATCATGAAGACATTACAACTTATACACATCAAAGACAATGTTGAGATTCGACCATAAGTTCATGAAGACGGCGACATTAAGAAAAATGAGAAGATTCGAGAAGGATGTTGAATTTAGATGGAGCATATACGCACTGCACTCTTTTTTCCTTCGATCGGGTTTTGCCACACTGGGTTTTCCTGACAAGGTTTTTAACGAGGCAGTACAACAAGAGCGTACGTAGAAAGCTGCACTCTTTTTCCCTAAGCTATGCTTTTATCCCATTGGGTTTTCCTAGCTAGGTTTTTAACGAGGCAGTTGGAGAAACAAGGAATGTACATCCAAGGGGGAGTGTTATAATATTATTATTATGTGGATGTACAAGATATACACTTTACTTAGATAGATTTATCTTATACTTGGAGGTTAAGGATATAACTCCTATATATATTGTATTGGTGGATAACACACAAGTAATTATCAGTTGAATACAATCACATACTCCCCTCTCTTTCTTACCCTAGTTTACAATACTCGATCATTTATTAGTATCATATATGCTACTTCTCGCGTTTACGAAGCACGTCATTTTAACTATTTGCACAATTTTTTTAAAAAGTCAATAATATACTCATTTCTTACTAATTTACCCTCATTTGTTACTCTACTTTTTTACTTTATCGAAAACTACAACTCACAACCCATCAATCATGTCAAGAGCATTTTCGTAAAGTGAAACCTAAAATACCTACAATAACATGTTTTTATGAACAAAATAACATGTTTTCGCGGCCGGAGAATGTATTTATTTTTCTTTCTTTTCAAATAAAAAAACCCCTCTTCATCTACCACAATTGTTAATTAAAGAAGTAATCTTTAAGCACAAATTTTCATATTATTAAATTAAATGAGATTAAACTTAATTTAGTTTGAATAAGTAACCATATAAAAAGAATAAATAGAAATAAAACTTTAAGAAACTTATCCGAATAATTAATTGATTAATGTAAATCAAAGAAGAAAAATACAAGAAAAAAAAACTAAAAATGTAAATAAACCATATAAAACAACTAGTTAGAAATAAAATTTTAAAGAGACTTATTTGAATAATTAATTGAGCAATGCATATTAATTTAATTTGTTTCATAAAAATATTAAAGCAATGGATAAAAATATAAAATACAGTATAAAATAATTATATTTATATATGGAAGAAAAAAAGTAAAATTATAAAATAAAATATATTTTTCAAACTTCTTATAACAAGCACTCTTTACTATATAAAATTACTAATGAGATGAACCGTTAAAATTACATGATTGAAACTATAACTGATATGAGTAATATAAATTATTGTTTATATGAAATATATAGCATCAAATTTTATTAAATTTTTTGAAAATAAATCCGTGCTACCGCCCACTGGTATATTATAGTATTAGGGTGAATTTTGCTTTGGGATGATTCAATTTTTATTTCTATATCTATATCTATATCTATACTACTGTAAATATGAGGGAGAGTTTGAGCAAATCTGACCGTTCATTAACTATATGTGTTTGCTATCTACGGTCGTTGTTCATTCTCAATTTCTCTTCCCTCCTCCTCGTGGCCGCCGTTTTCTTGATGTTGCCTATCGTCTTCCCCTTTTCATCGTCGGCGAACAGGTATATCCTTTTTCATCCACCTAATTTCAGTTCTGAGTTCTCAGTATACCTAATACTCCTCCTAATTTCATGGTGTGGTTACCCCTCGCCTGAAGAGTGAAGCCATTCGCCCTCGCCTTAAGAGTGAAGACATTCGACATATCTGGCTCCTTCAGTATCGACCTCGCTGAATTTCCATCGCAGGTACGTTCCTCTGTCTGTGTAGAGATCCCCTTCGACAACCTTCCATATCGCTCTCCTTCGATCTCTTTCCCTCGCCATCGCCGGCAATCTCCATCGTCCCTAATCCATATCTCTTTCAATTTAGGGTCCCGACCCCGAACGAGAATAGACAGGGAGTACTCTTGTTTTCCGATTCGGGTTAAACCCATATAGGGTTAACGATGTTCACTGTCTGCATATTGGGTTTCGAGTATCGGATTTCGATTTGGGTTAGAACCAGTCTAGGGTTAACAGTTTGTTCACCTTCTGCAGATTGGGTTTCGAGTTTCGGATTTTGATTTGGGTTAGAACTAATCTAGGGTTAACGGTTTGTTCACTGTCTGCAGATTGGGTTTCGAGTTTGGGGATTTTTTTTTAAGCACTGCTGGTGTCCTTTAAATTTAGGATTTTATGTCCTTCAATTTGAGAATTAAGAAAATTTAGGATTTTATGCCCTTCAATTTGAGGATTTAGATCTTGAAATTCAGGGTTATCGCCTTCAAATTGAGGATCAAGGCCTTTAAATCGATGATGAGGATCTTTAAATTGAGGATCGAGGTTGTGAAATTGTGAGTTATGTCCTTCAAGCTCATAACTGAGGAGTTTGAATTGAGGATTATAGTCTTGAGATTGAGGATTAGGGCCCCAGAATTGAGGTTTGACTTCATGAGATTTTAAATAAATTCAGGTTTTGAAATTACAAATTAGAATCTTCAAATGGGAAATTAGGGTTTGATCTAAAGCTTTGCGGCTGATTTAAATAAATTTAGGTTTGAGATCTTGAAATTAGGGTCATGGCATTCAAATTGAGTATCAAGGCCTTTAAATATGATGAGGACCTTTAAATTAGTTTTGAATGTTGTACCCTAGGTGGATACCATGATAATTTAAGCTATTGATTTGCTTAATGATCTTGATTAAAGAGATAAACACATGCAGTTAGAGTTTGGTGTGGATGGTATTTTCGAGCTTGCAGAAAATGTAGATTGATGTGGAGTTCATTTATTCTTGTCGTCCATATGGGCTTCCTGAGGTAAGAAAGAGGTGATGTATGTTGTCTTCTTCATCTATCCTACATCTGAAATAATTCTCACAGGAACCATCTCCCTCTTCTAGGAGTGTTTGGGTGATCCATCGTTTGAACAAACTGCGATTTTCTTTTATTGTTGCATATTCAAATATGAACTATTTCATCATGTTTATCCTTTTTTCCTGCTGCAGGTTGAGCAATCTGATCTCGAAGAGCTCTCTCTTTTCTCTTCGTCAGCCACTTTCCAAATCCTCTAGGTGTCTCATAACTCACAAGGTAATGATTCCATCTTTCTTTTCAGTACAAATTAACATTTATGTGCGACAACTGTATATTTAACCACTATCAAGATTATTGTAAACCCATTGTTACGCATGTATGGTTGCTTTGTTACATTGATTCATTTCAGTCTCTGTTTTTTTTCCCTGGCCTATTTTACTAAAATATATCTATCTTATAAAATATATTTCTTATTTCAAGAAGGGTCAAGTCTCTGGGTTGGTCTTACTCACAAACTTTTATTCTAATTATGAAGTTGTTGTCAAAAGGAGTAAGGAACATGTAAAGCTAAAATTGAAACTTTTAGCTGAATAATTCAACCTTTACCCAAATAAATGATCAAAATGTAGAAGTGTAGAAAACCCACTTTTTTCTGTGTCCTACATTTATTTATTTTTATCTGGGTCAATTCATAACTGATACTACTTCCCTGTTGTAATTTCTGTTGAACTTGTCAAACTCAGAAAGACAATAGATGCATCCTCTTTGTACTTTGTGCCCATGAAAAGAGATGTGGATGGTTTTGTGACACCCCGAGCACAATGAAGCCGTGTATAGGATAATTTTGATATTTTTGTATGTTTTAATGTTCAATGAGAAGATCATGAATGCAATAATTCATGTATATCTATACTACTATACATCTATATCTATACTACTATAAATATGAGGGAGGGTTTGAGCAAATCTGACCGTACCGTCCTATACAAGGACGGTATGTTGAGTGTTGACGGTTGATCTGTCACTTCCTTTTTCCATGTCTACTTTGCAATGGTGTTGTGTTGATATTTGTTATCGGATTTTAAAAACCAAAACCGCACTGTACCTAAACTTGTCTGCAGGATTGGTTATAAACAATATGGAACTCATTACAACTATTATTTCTAAAGAATGTTGTTCATGAAATTGAAAGAATGCTATCAAGAAGACTCCTAAATCTTTATCCTCTGTATATTTCTATTATTTCTAAAGAATGTTGTTGATGAAATTGAAAGAATGCTATCAAGAAGACTCCTAAATCTTTATTCTCTATATATTTCTAAATTAGGGTATCAGTGATACCATTTATGCTCCAGGAACATCAGTGAATTGAGTATTTCTAAAATTTGACCTTTTACATCTCGAATATATAGTGATAGAACCTAATCAACCTATGAATGAAAAAAAAAGCCGAAAGGGAAACCATCTTTATGCAAGTATCTCACAATCAGAAATCAGAATAATCCTGTGCTGATGTGTTTCGGCTATAGGAATGGGGGGCTAATCCTGTAATATCAATTTGGTTAAATCAGAATAATCATTTGCCATCCTTTTTCTTGTATTTCGGATTGGATGGTGAAAATTTTCACCACTTGCCATGTGTCCTGCTAATCTTCTATATACATTAGTGTCAAAGATATGTTAACCTATGACTTTTGTATGGTCTGTGCAGGTTCCTTTTGTTCTTAAGCGAGGTGCTCAGCAATCAAAATCAGATATGTTGTTGTGAATTTGGAAGGATCAAAGCATCCTTTGCCTCTCATTACAGTTTCTCATGCAATGCAGCCCATTACTGCTACTCCATACACTTTAATGCAGGCAATATTTGGTCGAGAATATGCTGTGAGTTGTTTGTTGCTAGCTCTTTTCTGGTTGTTTACATTTTAGCTATGGTTGATCACGATGATTCTTCAAAATTAAACTATCAGGAGCAAATTGACCTGTTGTCTTGCAGTGATACAGATCATGCTTTTTGTTGTTTTGATCTATATATTCAATTGAACTTCTTTTTTTCCTCAGGTAGGTTGGCCTCCTTGATGAGGAAAAAATTGTTCCTCCTGGAAAGGAGATTACTGCTGTTGGAGTGTGCTATTTGAAAGATGATGGTGTTCCAGAAATAAAGTCATGCAACAATCTTTCATATTTTCTGTGAGTAGATTACCACCCTAAAAAATCTGTAGTTTCTTTGGTCGGCTATCATGAGAGTAAACATACAATATTCTATGTCATCACATCACATTCTTATATAATTTTGAGTTTAGTTTCATTGATATAGCTCTTATTTTGGAGTCAAAGACTTGTTATGCTAGGTTCCTCTCCTTTACTTATTTCTTTCATGTTTTCTTATACATGGATGGGTTTGCCACAAAAGTTCGTTATGAACAAATCATGCTAGATGACTATTTGACTCTTTCTAACAGTAACCTTCTTCTTGTTCCTATCATCTTCATCTGTTTCACTGCTTTCTTTTTCCATTCCAGCACCTCTTGCCTCTTGCCTCTTGCTTACCGATCTTCTTCCTCAAAAGTTGATGCTTAGAGCCCGCCATCAAGGATCAACTACATCTCTCGCCTGATCCTAATTCCCACGCCGACCTAATTCATCCGTCCCTCCCTCCCTCCTGGCCCTTGGCGGCTCTCCTCTTTGTGTGCTCCCTTTGTCTTCATCGGTCTTCCACTCTGATTCACCTGCTACGGTGTCTTTGTGTGCCGCCTTTGCTCTCTTCTCTCCTCTTCATCTGCCACCACCTCCTCTCTTTTTCCTCCAGCCTCTCCCTTATGTGAGTCTGGAGGTGAGTTCGATTTTGTGCATTTTGTTTCCTCTGCTAATTGGGTTTTGTTTTCTCTCAATTGAAGTTCCCTGCAAGATCGGAGGTGAGGTCGATTTTGTGCATTTTGTTTCCTCTACTAATTGGGTTTTTTATACTCCCAATTGAACCAATTGAAGTTAGACTTGAACCCTAATTTTTTGTTTTAGTTGCAAGTTTCCTTAATTGAATTTCGTTTATTCAGATTAGGGGTTTTAGAACCCAATAGCGACATCAAATGTTACGTTCTTAGTGTTACATATTTCTCTTCTGTTTCAATTGCAATTGCATTTATCGTTTGTAGCCATGAGGTTAGAATTCTTCCCTAATATCCGGCCTTCTTTTAAGTTGCAATTGCATCTGTTGTTTATAACTCTAATTGGGGTCTAAATTATAGTCTATATAATCCCCTTTAATTTACATGTTTGAATTTCAGAGTTCTTGGATATTTCTGGTTTATAGGGTTTTGATTTTGCAGGATAGTGTCCCTATGGTGATATCAGACCCTAATTCAGCTGTCTCTGAGGCGTACAACACTGGCTCTTACGGTTGTAGATAAGGGGTTAGTATAGGGCCTCCTATCGCTGAGACGTTGCAGTGGGGATTGGAGTTGTTATTTGATTGTCTCTTTCACGAGGTTTTGATTGTCTCTTGCACACCAGTTTACAGGTTTGTCATATGATTCTGATGATTTGCCGTTTCATTCTGTTTTCTGTTCTTGTATACCCGGATTTGTTATTGATGATTGATGCTCTTCAATTTCAGTTGGGGTTTTTAATATATTTCCTTCATGCTAAATTGTTGTTACTTTTCAGCTTTTCTTTTTTGTTCATCTATGAGAACTTATCAATGGCGGCAATTCAAATATAAACTACTATAAGTGATGGCATAATTAAAAGATTGATTTTTTAAATCTAAAAATGTTTGGAAACTTATCATTGCTGGCCAGATCAAATATAAATTGTATTTGGTCATACAATCTCTTTTGGAAACATGGTATTTAAGAAAGAGTAATGAAATGTGTCCCACATTGACATAGTTTAGGTGACAGCTGAGTATGCTATGTATAATAAGTTAAGAACGTGGATACTTGCCATGTTAAATGGGTTATAAGGTACATGCATTCCTTGTGATCTAATCAACTGATTGTTTGTGAATTCCAGGACAATGGATATCATGCTTCATTTCAAGGTGCTGCAAAGTTATTGCACCCATATGATAGAGCCTCAGAAAGTCTATTCTCAGTTAGTTTTTCTTACTAAAGGCATGATTTGTTGCTACAACTAAGCATGCTTATGGATATTAATTGCAAATTATTTTTCTTTCCATCTTCAATTACATGATGTTTTAGGATAGTGCACACTTTATTAAGAAAACCTACTTTCCCACAAAAGCATGAAGTAGTAGGGATAATCATTACTTATATATGATAACATTAACACCCTCTGGACGTAGTTGGGGAAAGGCCCGTGTACATCTTGATCCCCCATACCCTCATTTGATCTTAGATAAAACTTGGATTGTTGTTGTTGCATCATGTTTTTTGGGACCAGTCCAATACTCTAAAACATGTTTTTTGAGATGCATAGAATGCGAGCTGATAGGTAAAAGTCTTCTTCCTGGCAATATATCCACTATCCAGAATACCTGCTTTCAGCTTCTCTAATTTCTGAATCCAATCTTGAGTGATACAATTGTTTTCCGAGTTTGAAGTATTTTGATTTTTGAAACTTTACCCTTCTTGCAATTAGTATTTTGCTTTATCGTCCTTCTGCTTTTAATTGTTATCTTTCATGTAGGAATCTCAGATATATATTTTTTTATTTTTTAATAATTTTTTAATGAAGGGAATTGAATCTGGTTGGTTGCCGGGGGATGTTTTGGATGACATACCCTGCAAGTATGTTAATGGAGGGTTGACTTGCGAGGTGGGTAATTTTATAATTAGCATTTCCTATTTTTGTCCATAATATCATAAATCAAAGGCTATTAGTAGCAATTAATATTAACATGCAAAGAAGCCTTTTGAACGAGCCAAATACAGGCAACAAAGTCTAGCTATGATGATAGACCATTATCTTTTTCGTAAATTTCTTTGATCATCATTCCTGATTACTATCATGATTATGGTATATTTTAGAATCCCCGATTATACTGTCGCTTGTATTTTCAGGTCCGTGATTTTTGAAAATGCGTTTCTGATTCTGCTTCTGCTGTCCAATCTGCTGATGTTTCTCCAACTACTACCAAAGTACACCTTAAAATGTCCTTGGAGAACGTTGTAAAGAATATCTCTTCATTCGCAGATGATTCGTTGACTTTATGGTGATCTGATGGTAATCTTGTCGCCACTCCTTGTGGTGTCTTATTCCACTACTATGCCTATCAGACATACATGTTCATGCTCTCCTTCACATGTGTAGGAAGTGGAGTCAAGAATTTCGAAAGCCTTCCAACCTAAACTTTGTCTTCATCCTACTCCTAGGCTTGATAGACTTTGTCAGGCTCCAATTTCTTCAAAGGTTTGAAGCTTTACCTTCATCAGAGATTGGATATCCTTGTTTGTATCTGAATCACTTATCTTGACTTGCAGCCTAATTTGGGTTTGAGTGGATTACGGAGGAAGAGATTGAGAGAAATGCTAGAGGTCACTGTAACATCCATTAGAAGATTACATGGAAAAAAGATCTCCGCTGGTAGGTTACCTATCAGCTCCAGCTACAGGTTAGGGGAATCAGCTCTAGGTGACACATTTCCACAGCACGTGCAAGATAACATCCCTGTGCAGAATATGACTTCGAGACCTGGAGGCTTCATACAGGATGCTGCAGTTTCAGCAATGAATGTGATACCACAGCATTCAAACTTTGTACATGGAGTGGGAAACCAAAGATCAACCCAGGATTCTCTGGCTGGAACTGTTTTAAACACGTCAATAGCCGAGAATATACCCCCTCAGGATGGAAAGAAGGAATTTGATGGCGTTGAGAAAGAAGATGTAATTTTGCTTGCTTTTGGTTCTAGAGTTGATGAGATGTTGACTTTCAGTAACAAGATTGTACAGATAGTGGATAAAACTTGCCCTTGGGTGGTTAATGTTACTCATAAAGTTTATTTTGGCTACTCTATTGTTTTCATATTTTATTTTCCCTCATTAGCTTAACCTTGGTTTTTATATTTCTTCATCTCATTAACCTTGTTCTATGACCATGAATTTTAGGCTTAGGTGTGGAACGTTTTTGCGAAGGACAAGAAAGGGGAGTACCCTTCCATAAACCACGGAAAATATGCTTATGAGGAGACTGTTGCAATTACATCCTTTGTTGGGACGTTTATCATTGTAAATATAACAAGAAAGAGGCAAGTTTCTACCTAATGTATTGGAATTCAGACATCACATTCGATGATGCATTTAGTCCCTCATAGACATTGATGTTAATCTATTAATCTATTGGAATTCAGATATCAACGAATGAGGCCTTTACGGAGGTAAAATACTCTTGTTTATTTGAAAACTTTCATGGTTTTCAGCTTTGACAGTTATTTGTGATACCTACTACTTTGCTTTTAGAAATTTAAAAAGGCAGTTTCAAATGGGTTTGTTCCTGACAAAGATCTAGAAAAAGTCGAGATAGCAAATCAAACTACTATGCTCAAAGGAGAGACAGAGGAGATAGGTAAGTCCTTGTGCTAAATGGTTTTCCCTATGAATTTATATTCATGCGAACATACTTTAGTTCCATGGTTTTATCTCTGAAAATTGACAGGGAAGTTGATGTAGAGAATTTTGATGCGCAAATATGGTGTTGAAAACATCAGTAAACACTTCATTAGCTTCAACGCAATTTTTTATGCCACCAAGTATAGTTCAACTCTACGCAGTGCCAGTTGCTTCTATATGCCAATTATTGCTTATATGGGCATTTTATTGATTTCGGTTTATAGTTGTAAGTTATAACTTATAACCGTCAATACTCTTTTGAACCTAAACTAATTTCTCCGACATAGGTGCGCCAAGATGCGATGTATAAATTGGTAAGAGAACCATTGGACCTTATGTTGGTTGTCGGAGATTGGAAATCTAGCAGCACCTTTCACTTACAAAATATCTTACAAGTTGAACGTAAGCACCGTTTCTATAATACAGAAGTCATAACGTATCTAAAACTACAACTCTCTTTTACTGTTATTTTTCATATATATGCTGTTTTAAGCTCTTACCGTGGTTGGTTCAATTGCAGCATGGAGAACTTGCTGGGAAAGAAAATTGGTTACCTGTAAGGGCCCCATCACCATAGGAGTCACATTTGATGCTTCTACCCTTGACACGGTGGTAACCTTCAAATAGATAATAATCCTTTTACTTGTTAGTGTTCATTTGTTTGATTTAGACATCACTGATTTCAGTTCTGATAACCATCCAGGTTATCAAAGAGGCTTGATAAAAGCATTTGACATCAACCGGAGAGAAGCTTTGCAACTTGCCTAAGTGTTCAAACCAAACTAAATAAAGCTCCAGCTCCAGCAGTTGGCAAATTCACCTGTAGTGCAAAAAAAAAACAAGATCCACATTTGTAAAAGCAAAATGATAGTGTCTTTCTATGGAATGGAGTTCTGCTGGTTATACAGTCTCTTAAGTTTCGACAGTCGAAACTGGAAAGATTTCCTCCTACTCCCCTCAAAGTGAGTTTCTATCCTTTTTCCCCATTTCCCAGTTGTTTTTTCAATTTGAAATTGCTCATCTCTTTCTCGGTCCCTCTGCCAAAAATTTCTACTGTGAAGTCACTGCGATTCTTATTTTTTTCGGCCTCCAAGGGCAACAGACCAAGACATGGTCAGCATTCAGCACACATGGTGTGTTTATTTCAATTATCAGTGTTTTAAAGTCTAAGGCCAATTTCTCTCTTCCCAGATTCAGCTGCACATGGAGAGGTCCAAAGCCTAAGAGCGGTGCTCTTGGAAACTCTAGACTTGGTCGAGAAATTGAAGCACCAGCTGGAGGATACTAAGGAATCCGAAGCTTGCGGTCTTGAAAGGCTCAGTCACACTCAAAGGCAGCTGAAAGCAGCCAATGAAGCTGTGGGAACGATTCGGTCAGATAGCTTGGAAGCAAAGGAAGGCTACAACACCTTAGCTTCAGAACTAGAGCAATCTAAGGCGCAAGTGAACACATTGGAGATGCTTGTAACCCAACTTAAGCAAGATTTGTCCAAGAAACCTACTGATGATCATGAGGTTGACGAGGCAGACAAGCTCAACATGAAGATTGATTCACCAAAACTCAAGGCTGGAAAGTTGAAGTCAGCATTGGAGGCATTTGAGGTGAGGTACCAGAATGAATATATCAAAGCACACTTCAAATCAGGAGTGCTTACAAAGATGTGGAGAGAGCAAAGTCGGAATCAAGCCTCAAGGAGGCGGCATTGGTGGAAGAGTTGAAAAAGGCGAAAGAAGCAGTTGAAGAGTTAAGTACCAAAACCGTCGAATATCAAGCCAGTGAAAAGAACATCAGAGAGTTGAAGTCAGCCTTACTTCACAAGGAAACACAACTGCATATACTGGAAGAGGAGAATGAGATGTTGAGGACCGAGATTGGTCACAATGAGTCAATGACAACGAGGAACCTGTTGTTGATGTTGTCATTGAGAGATGAAGAGGACAAGAGCAACCAAAGAGCTAAGAAGTTTGCGGAAAAACTATACACCACACAAGTTGCGAACGCAGAACTAGAAGTTGAGATGAGGATGTTGAAGGTGCAGGCAGATATCACACCACATATTTTGTAAAAAAAGTCCCACCGTGCGCAGCACGGTTCACAACTAGTATATGAAACAAGTAGGATCATAAAACATTGTACAGTAGTTGGCACTTAATTTGCTTTAAGTATCCGGTCACCTACAATATGGGGGCGTTATATCTACACCGCTAATTTTTACTATTTACACCGCAAATTCACCGCATCCTTATGCGGTGACTTAATCAAATTTTAGCCCGACATACCGCATGTACATGCGGTATGTCCGTTGACCGTATAAAAACACCGCATGTACATGCGGTGGGATAGGCTAAAACGGAGTCTGTAATACGAGAAACCGGTTGGGTCGAAGTTATCCGAAACCCACCGCATGGGTATGCGGTGGTTTTTTAAAATTTGGGTAAGAATTTACTGCATCTCCATGCGGTATGTTTTTTACCATTGGGGGGCCATTATAATTAGGCGTGGGGGCCCAGTTCTCCGACACACCGAATCTTCTCCGATTCCTTTCTTTCCGAGCCCGACTTTTGGTTCCGTCGATTCCCCGTCCCTATATCTACCACCACTTTGTAACCGAGTTTTGAGATGGTGAAAGACAATCGTGGAAAAGCCGCAGCCGATGATGTCGGTCCTTTTCGGAGACATCTGTTACAGGTAACATTTAATGTTTATAAAAATCAATTTGCTTTATTTTTTAACCTGAAGGAAATAGTGTTAACATTTAATTGTTATATATAATGTAGCCAGAACCCACTATACAGAGGAGGAGGACGACAGATGTACCGCCACGGCGCCACAGCTTGAGACACAGACTGGGCAACAACCACAGACTCAGACACAGCCTCAGCCTAAGGTATGTTAAAATCGTTACTAGGTGTAGGGAAATTGAAATCGAATAAGTATATATTTCTGTTTTCTTAGGAGTTGATATTATTAGGTTCAAATCATTAATAAACCTTTGGAAAATCTTGCAACATTTAGTCAGTGACATGATATAGTATCGTATCCGAGCCATAGGATTCTGTCAAATACTAGGTGTAGGGAAATTGAAATCGAATAAGTATATATTTATGTTTTCTTAGGAATTGTTAGTATTAAGATGAAATCATTAATAAACCTTACGAAAATCTTGCCACATTTAGACAGTCATACGATATAGTATTGTAATTGAGCGATAGGATTCTGACAAATATATTTCAATTTACACAGTCTGCGTTATCGAGAAATTTAGGAGAGAGGGTGGTTTTGCAATCTGCTAGGAGAGCTGTCATTAGGGAGAGACAGACGTTGACGGATAGTTACGCGGTAGATGATGATACCGAGGCTGCCGTCAGGGAGAGCCAGACGTTGGAGGATGTAGTGGATCCTCCGGAGAAGGATACTGAGACGGTAGGAGCTGATACTGGGCCATCTTTTCAGTCACGTGTTGACCAGAGTGACGGTTTGGGGCACACGTTGCAGTCGTCTATAGAGACATATCAGAGTCTGGTGCAGATTGAGCTGGCCTTGATGTCTGACCACACGGATGACCCAGTGGTGCAGTCGACCGGAGAGTCTAGTCAAGGCGACCAGGGTATTGAGATGATGGAGGAGTACCTACGAGGGGACCGAGCACGACAGACGGATGAGCAGTTGCAGACTGGAGCTGAGAGAGTGGATGAGCAGTTGTAGACTCATCATGACAGTTATCAAGAGTACTTTGGGACTGCGTTTGCGAGCGAACAATTGAACTCGTATGACGACACGGCACCTCTGCTCGGAGATGTGGGTGTTGGGACGAGTCATGCTCGAGGGGGTGACCAGGAGCCATGGGCCGTTGGGCAGATAGATTTTGCGTCGTTCACCCCGGTAGGATCTACAGGTGTAGGGAGGACGCCTGGGAGTCAGCATGCGGCGCCATCGTCGACGCCTAGGAACGTGGAGGGTGTGCCGATTGCCGAGGGGCATGAGAGGGATGTACGTGGACAGAGAAGTTCTTCGGCCCCACCTATTGAGTCAGCTGCACTTTCGAGGCATGTGTCGCTGGCCCCCCTCGGCCCGATCCATGATCCGTGGGGGACCGGTGACGATGTTCGTCAGGATAGGGGAGGAGACCAGGCGGCACAACCCCCTGTCCGTGTAGTGCAAAGGAGGCGGAGACAGCGTAGCGAGAGCAGTAGGGCGGGTGGTGCTGGGCAGCATGGTGAGGGGAGTAGTGCAGGAGGTGATAGGCAGCATGGCGAGCCTATCAGGACAGGGGTCATTCGGGCAGTTCTGCCCGAATGGCCGGGGGGGCACATACCGTTTCCCTTCTGAGAGATTACAAGACCCACATTGCACAGGCTGTTTGGAAATGGGAGGACGCAGCCTTGCGGAGGGGTGTGCGTGTGCAGAGACGAGGGCAGTCGTTGGGCCGGGTAGAGGCGTTGTTGGAGGTTGATGGACGGGAGTCCTGGTTTTCCCGCAATGCGTGAGACTGGGACAAATGTTGCAGGTCATGATTACTTTCATACGAGCCGTCACAAATGTTGCAGGTGATGGTCACTGTGGGTATAGGTCTTTTGCTTGTCTTCTGGACTTGGGACAAGACGCATGGCCTCGAGTTCGACGAGAGCTGGCTGTTGAGCTGCAGCTGCATTCAGATCGGTACCATTACTATCCTGCCTTACATGAGCTCATAATGAGGGTCAACTATTTCGGCACGTGTCATGATGCTACGTATTGGATGGAGATTCCGATCATGGGCGAGGTGTTTGCCACGCTTCACCAGCGTCCTTTGGTGATTTTGTCACAGATGATGCCTATGTTGTGCCTACCTCTGTACGCCACCGGTGGCCCGTCAGTAACGGCCTATGAGGAGCTAGATGGAATAGCTTTAGTCGGCAACAGCAACCATTTCGTTCCGGTACGTTTCATATTTCATATTCATTAATTTGTTAATGTTTTGTTTCTCTTTTCTGATGTCAATATTCACCTTGTATTCACATATTTGGTTGTTGCCTGATTCACCTCTTCCTCCAGTCTACGTCACATGGACACGGCATCACGATCGCACGGTCGACAGTTGGGAAGAGCAGTTTGCAGCGAGGATTGCACGATATAGAGCTTACCGCCGTCGTGATGGTGGTCGTCCCCTATCGTATTAGCACTTTCCACTTTCTGGTGCCATTTTTCGAACTTCGTATGTTCAATTGGGTTGTATCTTTGTTTATTCCATTTCACAAATTATTTTTCGAACTCCATATTTTCGTCATCGAGGATATTTATCGCACTTTCGTTTTAATCAATGTTGATGCAATATCATCTTTCTTTTGAATTCAACATATAAGTTTTTTCAGATCACGACTTTATTACAAGTTAATTCCACTGTAGAAGGATATACCACCCCAGATGTGCCTGTATTATACGATAAATTCGTAGTGTCGGAGTATACCGCATACCCAAGCGGTGTCTATCGGTCCCTATCGGTCCGTTCAGCTCCTCCAAATAGTTACCCGCAAATCCGGTTATCCGTCACCCACCGCATGGGTCTGCGGTGGGGTTGAAACGGAATGGGGGTACTCACCGCATGAAGATGCGGTGATTATTCATACGGTAGGTAGTACCGCATATACATGCGGTAGGTCACCGCATGTATATGCGGTAGGTGCGTTGACCGTCATTAACTCACCGCATATCTATGCGGTGATTAGCGGTGGAAATAATAAAAATTAGCGGTGGAGATATCGTTTCCGTACAATATGCCATATTGACCTGACACCCATTGTTCCAAAGGTATATGGTGAATTTAAGTGGTGAAATAGGTATTTAACGAGTGGTTTCCGCAATTCGGTAAAAAACACAAGGGAATTTGTTAACTGTGAGCTACAAAAGTTAAATCTATAAAGATTAAGCCATGTATTGATCCTCCAACATCCACTGATTTGCATTATCCACAGAAAAAATCAGATGAAAGGAGTGGATCAGGATATGGACAACTCGAACTCTTCGAATCGCACTCAACTAGAATGTGCCATAGCAAAAAAGTCAGAAAGTCAAGCTTGGTTATACACAAAACCGAGCAAGACTATATCAACAACGTCAGTAGTGTCCTATAATCACTAGAGCGACCATCATAAAACTGGTGTTTGCTAACCCAGCAAAAACCAAGCTTGGCACTCGTAGGAGCAATTCCAAATCAAGAAAAACTAGGGAACGCAGAAAATACGCAATAACAACCTAAATTGGGGTAAAATCAGGACCTTAGCAATTTAAATGGCTCAATAGTTTCATCCAGGCAGCAAGGTGCAATGAAACTTCAAAGTCGAAAAGATCAGGTCAAGAACTGATGTTGATGTCTTCTTCCTGCCCTGAGCCACCCCTCTTCTTTTCCTTGAGGATTTCACTGAAGGGCTTGGGACCCTCAAAGTTAACAGTACTATTTTGGCCTGAATGTCTGGCTTCACACGACGAGGTCGCTCTAACCCTTCCTTCTTTAATCTGTGTAAGGGTCTTTGGAGCAGAAAATGAAACATTGTTGCCAAAGTCTCTCTTCTGCCTTGAGAACGGTCTCCTCTGGGCTCTTGATGAAAACTGCAGCCTCTTTCTCTCATGGGGGTGATGCCTAATGGTTAGCTGTGAGTTCCTGGTCCGGCCTCTCTGGTTAGGAGTAACAAATGCAGACTTCTCTCCAGTTAGACTTACACCATTCCTTTCCAACTTTGATGCCAATCTCCCATGAAGCCTCTGAATTGAACTCTGTTGAGGCTCTCCTTGTCTTTCTTCAGTATGCAAAGGAAAACCGGAATCCCTGAACGCATCTCTTGTTGCATGGAATCTCCTCTTACTCAAGTGCTCACGGAGATCTCCACTGTAGTGGCCACGAACAGGCAATCCTACAGCAAGAAACTTCCTCTTTTGACACATGGTCTGATTCGTTGCTCTATCGCCATGATAATAGCCATTTAGACCATATCTTTCATCATCATCTGAATAATAGGAAGGTTCACGTATCCTATTCTCACGAAGAAACCTGTCACCGAAATCATTTTGATCTTCATAATGGTGATCAAGAAATGGATTCTCATGGTCTTCATCATTTCCATCATAGCCATCGTTATAACCATGCATGTACTCTTGTTCATCCCCATACGCCATACCTTCAGACTTCCCTTCCACCAAAACATCAAAACCAGGGGAAGATTCCCACCACTCATCCCGAACAACATCTCTGTCAACTTGATCGTCTGAACTCTGATCAGAGTATATGCTTGGATCACTTTTAACCATGTTTTCAGGAAGGTTCAAGGAAGCTGACTTGGAAACAGCTGTTTCTTTAAACTCAGAAGCTAAGTTATGACGCGATGTCTTTCGTTCTATATTGCTGTGTGTATCTAATGAATGAATCCGCTTTTTCTCATGCAATGGTACTTCATCAGCAGTCTCGAGGGCCACTTCCAGCAACCCCGTGCCCTTTTCTGGTGGATCTGGCACAGACTCTGTTATGAGACATACCTTACTATCCGCCAATCTGGCACGTATCTTGGTATCCGGTATTATTGCAGGTACCTTAACATCCAATGGTTCAGCTGTTATCTTGGGAACTGATGCCTTGGAAGGTACTTTAGTATCCAAAGGAGGAGCAACAGTGGGTGTGGAGTCTATCTTATGCTTCCCAGCAGATGTATCTTCAGAACCATGCAGAAAAGTACATTTGCTCCCTTTACTGCAAAAGGAATTGAAGTAAAAGTAGCATGGAACGTTGTTCTTGCTGGGAGGCAAAGAAGAGTTATCCGGCAAAGGTTCATCTTGAGCTGAAGTTTCAGCATGCATGTCCATGGGCTGCAGCAAAGGAGCATCAATAAGAAACAACAATCAAAAGTTTGCAACTTAGGATTTCACAGTTAGAACTAGTGGACATTAAGTAAGCCTCTAAAGACCATTAGAAACTCTTCCAGAAAATGCACTTTTACAGCTCAACTGAGGCAATCAGCTGTAGATCATAAGATCATAATGGACTTCTCTTTCCAGGAAGAAACTTAGGTGACAAGGACATCGGTCCAAAAACAAAACCATATAAGAAGAGAAATTCTGGAAACCTTCACCTGTTTTTCCATTTCAGGATACAAGAATTTTAAGAACGGGATATAGATGAAGTTTAAGGTTGAGTTTAAAAGAAGCTTATAAAATCTAAACAAGGACTGTATGTGATTTCAGCACATGGTCAATAGAGTAAAAGAGAATGAAAAAGGCACAGACTTCCCAACCAATTCTAAAACACAAGGAAAACTATTGATGAATCAATAAGCAGTACAAAAAAGGTTCTACTTGTTCTGATAACTCAGCTAATCAACCCACCCTAATATTGGATTAGTGCCTTGATGTGACAACTGAAACGATCTTGTTATGATCCAACCAAACTCAGTGGCTTTTATTCCAGGTATGACATTCGTAACAGAGTAATTTCTTTTACCACTTTCACAAATATTATTCCATACCATTGCTTTCGCACACAAGGAACAAGCTGAATGGTATGAAAGGTAATGGTTAAGAAAGTGAATCCAGTCCATGTTTAAGTTAGGGTTCATTGTTCATAATTGTAATCATTACCCTCCTCTCATTTTTTCTCATACAAAATTTCTGTCGCTCGCCCCAATTTCATTGCCTATTTATTTCATATATAATCATATCCTCATCATCCTCTAACCATTTCCCCCTTCCCTCCAATATACTCAAAGAAAAAGAAAGGATCAGATGATGTAATTACTTCTTGCCTATAAAATTGTTTCCTTTTCTTTCCATTCCCTACTCTCGTAACAAAGGATAAGCAAATCAAACATAATCAGAAACAAAGTTCTTGAATAACTGGCACCCCTGAATCCTGATTACACCAACAAATAAACATGCATTGTTTCTAAAGCATCAAAATGGAGGACTGAGTGCCGTAGTAGCAAACTCACAGGATGACGAAATGCGCAGGTTGGATTGAGGCAACTCCCGGATAGCCAGTACCAACAATCCCTCGGATTCAGCCTCGCCATCTCACTATGCCGATACTCGCACTCCGCCCCCTGTGACAAAAGAGAACCACCACATGAGCCTAAATCCAGGAAAATGCAGCGCAAATGGATAATCAGATTCGCACCACAGGAACACAAATTCAATCACGCTTGGAGATAAGGAAATGCAGCATAGACATTCAACGAAAGGAAATACGAGAAAGCAATTACAGGAAATAAAACCCTAGGACCGCACAAAACCATTTTTCAAAATTCAGGGAAAAGCGAATTCAAGCAACGCGCAAAAAAAAAAGGAAACAAAAAAAAAAGAGAAAGCCTAAACAAAGCGAAAACAAAGCGAAATAGAAGAGATGAAATGAAGTAAGGGGAGGGAGGAAATTAGGGTTTGGGGAGGGTTAGATTGAGGGACGAACCTTCTTGCATGTGAAGGGAGAAGCCAGGAAATAGACGCAATCGGTGTTGCGTTTGAGCAATTCTTCGTCCATGATTATGGTTTCGGCGACGGAGGATTGAGGAGAGGAGCGAAATTAGGGCAGCGAGAAAGGAATGAACGGAAGCGGAGAGGGAGAGGAGAGGGAAAAATTATGGAAGACGGGAATGAACGTCCATGGCAGATGATGGGTGGGATTCGGCAGCGGTGGATCAATCGTCCAAGTTAATAGGTCCAACGCTCTATAAATTCAGTTTAGCTTTACAATGAGGGAGATCTACACTATTCTATATATTTATTCATTTCAATTTTTATTAGTTTGATTAAATGTGGTTTTTTTAATATATGAAGAATATTCATATTTGAATAGTTACTTTTGAATAGGTTTATCTAGATTAATTACATTTCTGATAATCTGATAAAGCCAATCTTAGACAAATATGCAATTATGATAATAAGACAATTTGACCCAATCTTTGAATAAGTCAATTAGATTGCACATATAGTTGTCTTTGTTTGCCGTTATTTTCTCTATGTATTGTATTTCATCTTAAACGAATTCGTTGCTATCATATAAAAATACGCCTTTAAAACTTACTCTATAAAAATACCCTATAAATGCGTTATGAGTGTAATTCCTTTAGAACTTATCATTACTAGTTATGGATAAAATGTCTTTCGTAGTTTAACTCATTGAATTTTAAGACAAGTTTGACTTCTTTTTTTATCTTGTTAACAACCAACAATATTTAGGTCACATTTATTTTTATTTTTTTAAATATGATGTTATTTGTCAGTGTCTTTCGTATTTTACTCTTTTTTTTCCCAATTTGATTTTCTCTATCAACTTTTAACCAACTTAGTTTTTTTTGACATAAGACTCCGAGTCCTATCGAATCACTTTCATTTTCAAAATTAAAAAAAAAAGTATATTAAGTTGAAATCAATAATATTTTTAGTATAGAATATAATTAAATTGGAGTGTATGTTAATATGAAGGATTTGAATTGCTTTAACTAGAATTTAAGTTTTAAAACATTTATAGCATTTTTATATTTATATTATACACATATTTATAATTTTATAAGTCAAGATTATTTGAAATTATAAATTTTGTTTATGCTCTTTTAAAAGTTTTAAATTTTAATTTCATTTTTATATTGTATTTCTTTTTTCTAATTTTTCAAATTTCAATACTCCGTATTATTTCCCCCAAAAAAAAAAGAAAATTGCACACTTTGGTAGGGTAAACTTTTTATAGTGACTGGCACCACCGCTTCGCGGCCCCATACCCCAGAAACCCCTTGCGGGATTTTTTGAGGAGGCTCAATACCACTTACGCAAAGTGCGATCACCGGTCGTAACCTCACCTACCTGCACACGGACCACTTCACCACTTCGGCTTGACTCTACGGATTAGTATACACCGCTTCTTTACCGTTAGAGCAAGAGGTCATTGGTAAGAAAAGAAAATTGCACAAGGTCAAAGCAGAGTCCTTTTTTTTTTTGGGTGAGTTCAAAGCAGAGTCCATGGGAGATATATTATTATTATCCTCGCCCACTTCCTCTTGTATACTCAATCCCTCCTTTGAGTCCTTTCCCTCTTCCCTGAATTGGTTGTCATTCACAGAGTTTATCTGCGCAAGTTTCTGTTCGCCAAATACCCCTAATTTTCGCTACGTGCTGTCAGATCCATGGAAGAACTAATTTTTATACTGATTGGTTGATTGAAAAAGAAAGCTCTGGTAAACATTTCCATGGCGGAGAAGGAAGTAGCAGTCAAGTATGGAATCGTAGGAGTTGGTATGATGGGGAGAGAACATCTTCTCAATCTCTACCATCTCCGGCATGAAGGTGTAGCCGTTGTTTGCATCGCCGACCCTCACTGTCCTTCCCAGCAATCTGCCGTGGAGTTGGCTGATTCCTTCAATTGGCCTCTCAAGGTGAATGTTTACATAACCGAACCTTGTTTGATCGTTTCTCACACCCCAGTTTACGGGATTTTCAATTTTAAGAAATTCCTAAAGCGATTGTCTCTAATTGCTGTGATTTTGATAGTTTTGTCAAAATAAGTGATTCAATGTGGGGGGTGCTAGGTATTTGCAGGGCATGGGGAGATGCTGGATAGTGGAATGTGTGACGTTGTGATTGTTTCATCTCCAAACATGACCCATTATGAGATTTTGATGGATATTATTGCCCATCCTAAGCCCCATCATGTTCTTGTTGAGAAGCCCCTTTGTACTACTGTTGCTCATTGCAAAGAGGTACATCAATCTCCATGCCTTTTTTCTCTTTTCTTTTTTGAATTTGGAATCGGATCTGCTGTCAGTTTGAATTGCAGAATTGGTTGGTGAGTGATTGAAATCTTTAGAAACATTAGGATGGCGTTGAGCTTTATGATCCAACATGCTGCACAAGAAACCAGTCTAAGTCCAGTAGAAAATTTAATGAAGAAAAGATCTCTTATATGCATGCGTATGTCGAGGGAGTATGGTCTCTAATGGAAACAAATGCGGCATCATAATTTTTCTGTCTGACAGGAGTAGCCACATTTTGCTAAAAGGAACATACGGTTTGGATGAAATTCCAAGAATTCTAACAATAATTTATCATTTCATTAGGTTTAGTTTACATTAGCTCAATCCATGTCAATAGAACATATGGTATTGCGTGCTTTTAAGTTACATCTCAATAGTCAATAATTTATCTTCTTCATTTTATGATGTAGCAAATGGTGTATTTGTCTTCTATTTTTACGTGTGTTGTAACTCGTAAGGTTATGCACCATATCTTTCATGGTGGACGTTGCACCTATAGTTTGCAACACTCCACGTATATGATTGCACAGTGCTGCCAGCACCCTTGATGTATGATTTGAGTGATTGATTAGATAATATACTACTTTAACAGATACTGAACTCGTCTCCATTTCCTCATGGGGAGAGATTAGAGGATTTTAATGTTTAGTTGATAATATTTGTCAAGAATAGTTACAAATTCTTTACTGTATTCTGTGGTGGTCGGTGATGGTGAGGATGGGTGGTGACGACGGTGGTTGTTGTAACAGAAAGGGAAGAGAGGGAAAAGAGGTTGGGATACAGAAGAGGGAAAGGAGGGAGTGAGAGGTAAGAGAGGTAGGAGGGTAATTGGATTCTCATTCGTTGTTCTGTCCCATGTCATTACATCCATCTATATACATTTTGCCCCTTAGCTCATACATGACATTACACCCCCCCTTACAAGAGCCTTGTCTCAAGGCGAAATCTGAAAATCTGGGAAGAGGTGGAGGATGTGGCCTGCCTGCTCCCAAGATGCGTCCTCTGTACTCAAATTGGTCCATTTGACCAGCCACTCCGATACTGGGTCGCCATTGCTCAGGTACGAGACTCTGGTGTCCAAGATTGCTTCTGGTGAAGCTACTAAGTCACCCTCTTCATCGGCCAGGGGTGGGTCTTGAGATGGAATCTGGCTCCTGTCCAGTCTTCGTTTGAGCTGAGACACATGAAACACAGGATGGATGCTAGCCCCAGGAGGTAGCTCCAGTTTGTAAGCCACTGCTCCTACCTTTGCTAGGACTTTGAATGGGCCAAAGAATTTAGAACACAGCTTAAGATTCCTTCTAATGGCCATGGACGATTGCCTGTAAGGTTGCAGCTTCAGGAAGACCAAGTCGCCCACCTGAAATTCCCTATTAGAGCGGTGGCGATCTGCAAATTGCTTCATTCTCACCTGAGCTTGGCGTAAATGAAATTTAATTTGTGATAGCATGTGCTGGCGTTGTTGAAGCCATGCTGCCGCATCCAATTGTCTCCCCATGAAAGCATTGAAGCCCAGCATTGGAGGAGGGTGTCCATATAAAGCTTGATAAGGAGTGGTTTGCAGAGAAGTGTGAACGTTTGTGTTGTACCAAAATTCGGCCAGGAAGAGCCATCTAGACCAATGCTGTGGATGATCTGAACACATACAACGGAGGTAAGTCTCAAGACATCTGTTTACTCTCTCAGTCTGGCCATCGGACTGAGGGTGGTATGCAGAGCTCATGTGCCCAATCCCTTGAACAGATGCTGCCAAAAGGAGCTAAGGAAGATCTTGTCACGGTCAGATACAATGCTCTCAGGCATTCCATGGAGTTTATACACTTGTTCCATAAAAATGGAAGCCACAGAAGCTGCTGTAAAAGGGTGCCTAAGTGCCAGAAAATGAGAGTATTTTGTAAGTCTGTCCACCACCACAAAAATGCAGTTCTTCCCTTGGCTTTGAGGAAGACCTTCGATGAAATCCATGGATATATGCGACCATGGTGTATTTGGGATAGGCAGTGGTTGTAGGAGCCCGGGTGAAGCCACGTTCTCAGCCTTATTTCTTTGGCACACATCACATGTCAATACAAAGTCAGTGACTTCCTTCTTCAAGCCTGGCCAATAGAACAACTGCTTTAGCTTCTGGTAAGTACCTTGAGAGCCTGAGTGACCTCCTATAGGCTCTTCATGTAAAGCCTTGAGCAACTTGATCCTGAGGTCAGTTGATGCACCAATGTATAGTCTGTGATCCATTCTTAGAATGCCCTTGCAAACTGTCAATTTACCCGAAGTGTCAGCTACAGCTTCCACCAGCAACTGCTGTGCTTGACTATCATTTGAGTAACTGGCTACAATCTCAGTCATCCATGTGGGCTGAATTACAGTGGTGATGTAGCAATCCCCAGTCTGGTCCTCAAATTTCCTGGATAAGGCGTCAGCTACTTTGTTTTCACACCCCTTCTTGTATGCAATGCTGTAGCTCAACCCCAACAGTTTCCTCATTGCTTTCCTTTGTAACTGAGTTGTGAGCTTTTGCTCTAACAAGTGTTTGAGGGGCTGATGATCAGTTTTGATGACAAATACTTGTTGCTCCAAGTAGTGTCTCCATTTGTCCACTGCCAATAGAATAGCAAGCAATTCCTTCTCATAAGTAGATAACAGAAGTGATCTACCATGTAAGGCTTGGCTAATATAAGCTACTGGCCTTCCTTCTTGTAAAAGAACAGCACCAATACCCGTATCACATGCGTCAGTCTCTGCTGTGAATTGCTTGGCAAAGTCAGGCATACACAACACAGGAGGTTCAGTAAGGAGCGATTTAAGCTGCAAGAAAGCAGTGTGAGCAGCTTGTGACCATACAAAGGCATCTTTCTTGAGGAGATCAGTTAAAGGTTTGGCAATCCCCCCTTAACAACCCCTCAAAGCCTTCAATGATCTAGGCACGGGCCAATTGATGACAGCTTCAATTTTCTTTGGATCGGTGGCCACACCCTTTGCTGAGATAATATGGCCTAGATACTCTACTTGAGCTTGCCCAAATTCACATTTAGACTTCTTTGCAAACAGCTTATGTTTCCTTAGCATTTCCAGGACAGAATATAAATGCTTCAAATGCTGTTCTAAGGAGCTGTTGTAGACTAGGATGTCATCAAAGAAAACTAACACATATTTTCTCAAAACCTCACCGAAAACATCATTCATAAGGGACTGAAATGTTGCAGGAGCATTAGTGAGGCCGAAGGGCATTACCTTGAACTCATAATGCCCTTGATGAGTTCTAAAAGCAGTTTTTTCCACATCCTTAGCAATCATCCTCACTTGATGATATCCAGACCTTAAATCCAACTTAGAGAAAATAACAGCACCATTAAGCTCATCCAATAAATCCTCAATATGAGGTATAGGGAATTTATCTTTGACTGTTGACTCATTTAGGCATCTATAGTCAATGCACATCCTCCAAGTGCTATCCTTTTTCTTCACAAGTAACACTGGAGCAACAAATGGACTGTGGCTAGGCTGAACTACTCCACTCTTTAGCATATCACTGATCTGCTTTTCAATTTCCACTTTCTGAAAATGTGCATACCTATATGGTCTGGTGGCAATGGGAGTTGTGCCCTCCTTGAGGCAAATAGCATGTTCATGTCCTCTTATAGGAGGTAAGCAAACTGGCTCTGCAAACACATCAGGGAAGTCAGCCAGTACCTATTCTATGCAACTCTGGACAGTAGAGCTTTTGTGGTCCATGTGATAGACATGTGCAACCTCAGCCACCCAAAATTTCTCCTTATTGCCCACCATAGTGTAAAACTCCTTCCCTGAGAGCATTCTGATGCTAGCTACTGCAGGTTCCTGGGAATCTTTAATTCCCTTAATCGCAATTTTCTTCCCATTCCTCAAAAAGGAGATCTGAACGGCTAAGAAATCGAATAAGATAGGGTTGAATCCAGCCAACCAATCTGCCCCCAATATCATGTCACTATCAGACATACTAAGCAACCTAATATCAAAGAAGTATTTGCTGCCCTGCATATCCCATTCATAGTGTTTGCATATCTGGTTGCTCATTATCTTTCCAGCTAAAGTGTTTACCACCAACAGCCCACTGCTACCAATCTCAAAACCAGCTTCTCGAGCAATCTCTACATCCATGAAGCTATGTGTAGCACCACTGTCGATTAGGATGGTGATCTCTCTGCCTTTAATTGATCCTTTCACCCTTATGGTAGTACCTGATTCCCCACTAGATAGGGGATGAACAAAGACTTCAGGTATTTCATCATTTTCTTCATTCCAATCTTGAGGGAGTAACTCCTCAGGTTGGCCCTCATAGCTTTCTTGAGCCATCAAGCTGTGCAAGGTGTTGGGCTTACATTTGTGGCCGAAGGAGTACTTATCACCACAACGGAAACATAAGCCTTTCTTCGGATCTTGAGCCTTCTTGAGGCTCAATTCAGACATTTGATTGGTGATGTTCTTCAAAGGGGGTGTCAGATCCCTGGTGTCCCCTTTAGTACCTCCTTCACGTTGCCAGAAAGGTTTGAAAGAAGCTCCATTACCTCCTGAATATCTGGATGGGAGTTTCGATAGACGGAGAAGTGCCTGAACTGATCTGTAATGCAATCTTGATTGCTCAAATGCCTTGATCATCGACGAAGGTGCTCCTAACTGTACCAAGGAGCGAATTTCCTCGCGTAACCCGCTAATGAAACTTGACACAAAGTATGATTCTGTCAAATGTGGGTTGAAGGCCAGCATACATGCTCTAAGATCCTCGAATTTTTCTATGTACGCTTCCAGATCTTCCCCTTGAACCAACTTGTTGAATTCGGCGACTATCTCTGGTTCTCTACGCTCGCCGAATCTTGCACATAGATCGTCACAAAATTCACCCCACCTTGCTCGTGGTTTGTGAATCATGTAACCTTGCAGCCAGATATCTGCTCTCTCCGTCAAGTACATCGCTGCCATTTCGACTTTCTGGTGCTCGGGGATGACGAAAATGGAGAAAAACTTCTCAGCCTTTCGAATCCAGCTGCGCGGGTTTCTGCCTTCAAACATTGGAAAGTCCAATTTTGGTAAGCGATTGCTTCTCAAGCTATCGTTTGACCAATTGGAACTCGAACCAGATCCATTTGAGCTCCAATTCGAAGATTGACCCCGATGCCCAGGAATCTCCATTTCCGGAGGTCCGGATCCCATCACGGAGTGCTCCTTCCCGGCGTGAATGCCTTGATCCCTCTGGCCCCGGTTGGCGCCTGAATCTGCAGGTTCTTGAACTCGATCTCTAACGGGAGGATTCCTTATCAACTCCGTTAATTGCGCTAGCTGATTCTCCGTAAACTTCTTGAATTCTTCCAATTGCTTGGCTTGCTGTTCGATCATTCTTGTTTGCTCTTCTCTCCTTGATTGTGAATCGGACATCGATTGTTGCGTCGAATTTGCGAAGGCCCTCATGTCCTCCTTGAGCTCCACGAACTGCGCTTCCAAGCTCTTCGATCTCGTGCCTTCAGCCATGGCGATTTGCGTGCCCAGGAAGGTGGCTCTGATACCAATGTGGTGGTCGGTGATGGTGAGGATGGGTGGTGACGACGGTGGTTGTTGTAACAGAAAGGGAAGAGAGGGAAAAGAGGTTGGGATACAGAAGAGGGAAAGGAGGGAGTGAGAGGTAAGAGAGGTAGGAGGGTAATTGGATTCTCATTCGTTGTTCTGTCCCATGTCATTACATCCATCTATATACATTTTGCCCCTTAGCTCATACATGACATATTCCTCTGTTAAAGGACAGCTAGAACCATTATTTGTGCTTACATAGTATAGCATGGTATTGTTTTTCAAGAACCTTTATGCATACATTGCTGTTGAGTTATCTGCATTTTTCCATTTAGGTGGTAGAAGCTGCAAGAAAAAGACCAAACGTTCTGGTGCAAGTTGGATTAGAGTACAGATACATGCCACCTGTTGCAAAGCTGATAGAAATAGTTAAGGGTGGGAAACTAGGACCCATTAGAATGGTGGCGATTCGAGAACATAGATTTCCATTCTTGGTCAAGGTAGTGATTTTGCTTGATGACCTTTTGGTCCCAGATCTGGACATCTGGTCTTCATTTATGTTGATGGATTTAGGTGAAAAATTGGAACCGGTTTAATGTTAACACGGGAGGTACCCTGGTGGAGAAGTGCTGCCACTTTTTCGATCTGATGAGGCTGTTTGCGGGTGCAAATCCGGTTCGTGTGATGGCTTCTGGAGCTATGGATGTAAACCACAAGGACGAGGTTTATGATGGAAAGGTAATCTTTTGCTTGCTAAAGTCCACTTTGTTTGTTTATAAATTAAGTGATGATACTTATTTTTCCGTCCAATATAAGTTTTTCCGTCTACAATTATCAATAACCCGTAAAAACTCAACCTATCAGAAGTCCCCCATGTTGGTTATCTCTCCAGAAAATTACTGCTATCAATTCTTTGTTTCTCTTTCTTTTATTTATCTCGCTTCCTGTATAAGCATGTTTTGTGAGGATTGTTCATACTATATGTAATATTGAAATGTCTTACTTTTGTAACTTTATGGTGTAGATTTTGATATCTTACATTTATATGATGTGTAGGTGCCTGATATCATTGATAATGCTTATGTTATAATCGAGTTTGACAATGGTTCACGAGGCATGCTCGATCTTTGCATGTTTGCCGAGGGTAGTAAAAATGAGCAGGAAATATCTGTTGTTGGTGATATTGGAAAGGTGATACACAACTAAATCCTTCAATTATTTTGCATTAAAAACCATTCATGTTAAGTTTGTTAACCCATTGATGAACAATTGGATGCATCAAATTTTAACCTTGAACAGGGTGAAGCATTTGTGCCAGAAAGCATTGTGAGGTATGGTCCCCGAGAAGTAGGAAGAGAGGGCGTAGAAACTATTAAAACCATAGATGAACGGATAAAGTAAGATTCTATCCCTTTTACCTTGGCACCCAATAAGTAGGAAGAGAGCTATCGCCCTCAATTTTCATGGGTAATCTCTCAGTGATCATAATAATACTATTTTGTTATCAGAGGTCAAGCTTATTAAAAATGTTATAAAGTTTGTTCTGTCAGTTTCTCATCTGATATAGTTAAGCCTCTTAGGATAAAAATGAAGGGTAGGCGCTATCATGAAACCACCACCCGTGGAGGATTAAAGATTTGGGACCATTATGTGATGGGGAGTAAAGAGGACCGTTTTTGCAACATGAGACTATAAATATGAGAGAATCTAGGGGCCATCATGTGACTATAAATGTAATATGCAGTGCAAATTCATTTATGGTTGTAAGAATTGCTGTTACTTTGTCAGGTATGACGGTTTGCACCATGGGTCAAGCTACATAGAACACCTCAACTTCCTGCACGCCATCAGAACAAGAGGTGCACTAGCTCCAGAAGTTGATTTGACCGATGGGCTGGTTTCGGTTGCAATGGGTGTCGCTGCGCAAGTGTCAATAGAACAAGGCCGATTCGTTGCACTCTGTGAAGTACTGGAAGAAACTTTGAATTAAGAGTTTGTCTTCCTATGATCAGGGCATGATATTCTGAACTTAGACATACTACTGTACTAGAGTGAAAACACAGCAACCTTGCTATCATCTTTGTAACACAGTAAGATTGTTTGGGTCTATATAGCTTATTATAGACTTGTTCTCAATGGCAGGAGTTGAGAGTAGTGGCAGCCAGGTTTTTCGCTACCTAGGAAGGGCTGGAAAAAAATATCGATGAAATTTTTAGTACACAGGCTTATGAAAATCTAAACTCAAATTTTTAGTACACTTTAGAGATTTTGAGAGAATTTAAATAAAATATATTTAGATTTTTTATAAGAAAACTTTGCAAAACAGACACTTTTTGGACAAATTTGCAAAATGGTTACGGTTTTGGACAAATTAGCAAAAGGTCCCATATATATATATACTAATTCTCAATTTTATTTTTTATTTTTTTCTGAGAGTTGCCCCCAATCCAATCTCTCTCTCCGCCAGATCTCGGAGCATCGCCGGATCTCCTCCAAATCTCGGATCTTCTCATCTCCTCAAAGCGAGCGAGGCCGAAATGGCCGGAGATCTCCTCTGAGATCGCAAGCGAGGGCTGGATCTGAGAATCCAGAGGAGGAGCCTCCATGGACGGAGGAGGAGCGATCTCGGAGGTCGAGCGAGCGGCCGGAGGCGGTGGCGGAGGTGGAGAGCGAGCGAGTGAGTCGAGTCGAGTGGCCGGAGCGAGGCCGGGGCGGAGGCCAAAGCGAGCGAGCACGAGGGAGCGAGCGATATCTCTGGCGCGGCGGTTATAGATCCGGCCAGATCTATGGCTAGGCGGCCAGATCTATGGCGAGCGAGCGAGGCCGGAGTGAAGGAGGCTGGAGCTTGCGAGCGCCGGCTCCGAGATCCATTCCAGATCTATGGCGAGCGTTGTAATCGAGGAGGGAGGTAGAAGAAATTTTGTTAAATTACAAAACTTACCCCATAAATATGGGAATTACAAAAAATATCTATATTTTATTATGTGATTCACATCTACTATATTTTTATTTTTACATTTGCACAACATAAAGTTATATTTGCACAACAAATTATTATATTTGTGCATCGTAAAGTTATTTTTGCACAACAAAAAGTTCTAAAATGAAAAAAAAGCGGAAAAAATATTATATTTTGCACAACAAAATGTTATATTTGCACATCGTACTCTTATATTTGTACGACAAAATGTAAAAAAAAAAACAAAACAAAAAACTAGAATTGGGTCATATTTGCTCAATATACGGTTATATTTGCACATTGTACTCTTATATTTGCACGACAAAATGTAAAAAAAAAAAACTAGACTTGGGTCATATTTGCATAACTTACGGTTATATTTGCACATCGTACTCTTATATTTGCACAACGTACTCTTATATTTGCAAGACAAAATGTAAAAAAAATATTAAAAAAAAAACTAGACTTGGGTCATATTTACACAAATTACGGGTATATTTGCATAACGTACTCTTATATTTGCACGACAAAATGTTTTTAAAAAAAACTTAGACTTGGGTCATATTTGCACAACTTACGGTTATATTTGCACAACGTACTCTTATATTTGCACGACAAAATGTAAAAAAAAAAACACAAATAGACTTGGATCATATTTGCACAACTTATGGTTATATTTGCAAAACATACTCTTATATTTGCACGACAAAATGTAAAAAAAAAAAAAAATAACTAGAGTTGGATCATATTTGCATAATTTACGGTTATATTTGCACAAAGTACTCTTATATTTGCACGATAAAAAGTTAAAAAAAACCTAGACTAGGTTCATATTTGCAAAACTTACGATCATATATATTTGCACAATGTCCTCTTATATTTGAACGACAAAATGTTAAAAAAAATAAAAAAAAATAGAATGGGGTCATATTTGCACAACTTACGGTTATATTTGCACAACGTACTCTTATTTTTGCTAATCAATGGACAATAATTGCACACCATGGGGGATTGGTGAAATTTTGCTCAACATCATCTTATTTTTCCTCAACTATATGTTATTTTTGCACAGCAATCGAGACTTGTGAATTTATTCTCAACATGATCTTATTTTATCTCAATATAATTTCATAATTTCTCAATAAATTATTGCTCAACATGCTCTTATTTTTACACAACATGGTCTTATTTTTGCTCATCAATAGACAATAATTGCACAGCATGGGGGATTAGTGAAATTTTGCTCAGCATCATCTTATTTTTTCTCAACTATATGTTATTTTTGCACAAACAATCGAGACTTGTGAATTTATACTCAACATGATCTTATTTTATCTCAATATAATTTCATACTTTCTCAATAAACTATAAGCGATTTAGAATAAATTGAAGCAAGTCTAGTTTTATTTTTTAATTTTTTTTAACATTTTGTCGTGCAAATATAACCGTAAATTGTGTAAATATAATCGTATGTTGTGCAAATATAACATTTTGTTGTGAAAAAATAAAAACAAAAATATAGATTATGGATCACATAATAAAATATAGATAGTTTTTTTTAATTTCTCATATTTGTAGGGTGATTTTTGTAATTTCATCAAAAGTTCTTCTTCTTCCTCTCGATTTCTGCAAAGAGGAGATCCGCGCACGCCGTCACCGTCGCAGGCTCGCTCCGGTGCCGCTCGCTCCCTCCCTCGCTCCGTCGCTCGCTCACCACCGCCTCCCTCCCTCGCTCGCTCGCTCCGCCACGCTCGACCTCGGCTCAGATCTGAGATCCGCCCTCGCTCGACCTTCCTCGATCGCCATGGATCCGGCGAGCCTGAGGAATCAATCTCCGATCTCGGCCTCTCCTCCTCGACGCCGACGATTTGAGTCCAGATCTCGCTGGAGGAGATCTCGGATCCGACTTGCTCACCGCCTCCGCCACCGCCTCTGAAGATGTCGACCAGATTCGGCCTCGATTTTGCAATTGAGATCGATTGCAATCGTTCCAAGCACACACAGATCCAATTAATTGATAGATGCGCCGAGTTGATCGAGATCCAGACCTTCATAGCGTGGATCTTCGATCGGCGAAATCCAGGACGAAATATTTGATCCCAACCCGCGCGAACTCCGACGACCAGAGGAGGAGCGGCGGCGGCGGCGACAAGGAGCGATCTGGTGGCCGGAGGTGGCATCGGATCTCGGTGGATCTCGGCGGCGAGCGAGAAGGCAAGCTCTGTTTATCTGTTTGTCCAAAATCAGGAGAGAGGTTCCGGGGAGAGAGGGGAGAGAATTAGGTTAGGAGAGAGAAAGCGTGTGTTTATATTGCGGTCATTTCACTAATTTGTCCCAAAACGTGGCTATTTCGTAAATTAAGTCCTATTTCGTGGGCATTTTGCAAATTGGCCCTTTTTGTAATCTGTCCAACTAATTTTATTTATATCTATATTATTTTTTGTGGAAAAATGATTTATATTTAGATTATTATTTATTTATTTATTGAAAACTACCTAAATTACTCATAATATTGTATTAATATATTCTCCGTACAAGGGACGGGACCTACACTAGTACTATTATAAACTATTTCGCAAAAATACCTTTCATACGTTTTGACAGATTGCACAAAAAAGTTGAGTGAAGGAATTACATTTTCTTCCTTAACTCCAAAGAAACTGTTAAATGAAAGTCGCCTTCTGGAACTGTAGGGGCATAGCAAAAAAAAAAACATTCTGGAATAATATTCATGTGTGGTGTCTAATTGATCATATTCAAATTATGGCACTAGCAAAAACAAAAACGGATAAAATCCCTAACGAGAAACAAAGGAAGAGCGCGGACTTTGACAATGCAGTTTGGTCGCCAAATCTGGGTAAATCAGGTGGAATTGGGGTTTTATGGAAATCCTATCAAATAACACATGAATTAGTGACAGTTGAAATTCACCTTCCCATTATCATTGCACTCAAATACATAAATCTAAATAATAACTTCTCGGCCATGATCTGGTTTGTTTATGCTCCTCCAAACCCGAGTGAAAAAAAAAATCCTCCTGGAATCAAATTACCTTTTTGATTCAAAACTTTCACCACCTTTGCATCGTAATGGGAGATCTCAATGAGATTAGTTGCTTTAGACAACTCAATCATTTTAAAAATGATTGCTCATTAATTGATATTCAGACATTTGGAAACCCTTTTACTTGGCGTAAAAAAGTAGATGAACCCGAGAATATAAAAGAAAAGCTTGATAGGGTGCTTGTCCAACACCAAATATTACAAAAATTTTCAGCTCTGAGTGCTTGGAATGGTGCATTTTCGTCTTTTGATTACTGTTCTGTTACAATTGATATGTGTAACCAAAATATTCACAAAGTGTCGCCTTTCAAATTTGAAAATATTTGGATAAGCCGAAAAGATTTTAGGAATATTGTCAAATAGGTTTGGAGAGCATCGTGTTCAGACTCAACAATGTTCCAACTAATGTTTAAAACGAAATTGTTAAAGAAAAAAACAAAAGAATGGAATAAAACTACATTTGACAATATCTTCAGGCAATTTCAAGAGGTTGAAAATCAGTTGTTACAAATTCAATCTAGCAATTCAGACCTATGAATAAACGGTAAAGGAAATGCCCAAAGAGAATCAAACTTAATAAAAAAAAGAAAAGGAGGAGCTTCTTCTCTTTCAAAGAAACTATTGGAACCAAAGAGTTAAAACAAAACATATTAAACTCACAGATACAAATACATCCTACTTCCACAAGGTTGCTACGGGCAGAAGAAATCGAAAAATTATTCGCTCCATAACCACATCTCAAGTTACCTAAATAATGGGGGAGGAAAATATCAGACAAGAGATTAAGAAAGATTATGAAAAACAATTTCAGTGTGAACACATTACCTCAGCAACACAACTGTTGTCATTAGATTTGATCAATCCAACTATTTATTTTGAGGAAAATCTTGATCTTATCCGAATTCCGACTAACGGTGAGATCAATGATGCAGTTTTCTCGTTAGGAACAAACAAATCATTAGGTCCTAAAAGGCATGTCAACGGAGTTCTATAAAGCTTATTGGGACATTGTTGGGGTAAGTGTAACACAAGCAGTATTTCCACTCCGGAAAAATGTTGAGACAGGTTAACCACACATTCATTACACTATTACCAAAATGTGAAAACCCTTCTACAACCAATTAGTCTTTGCACTACAATATACAAGATCATATAAAAAATTCTGACAGATAGACTGAAGAAAATCATAGGAAAACTTATCCACCCCTTACAAGGCGCCTTTGTATCGGATAGATCGATCCAAGACAATGTGTTTATTGCACATGAGATTTTTCATTCCTTCAGGAGTAGAAGGTTCTTAAGGGTGGGCATATCCGGGTACTCGACACGAACCGGGTAATCGTGTCGGATACCCGAAACCATTTACGCCCAAATTGCCGAACCATACACGAACCATTTCGAACCGAGTATCCGACACGGTAAAGCTAATCGGTTCCGTGTCGGATACCCCGGGTACCCGACACGAACCATCTGTTTTTTGTTGTTGTTGTTGTTGTTGTTAAATGATGCTAGGTTTTGTGTTATTACATTTACACAGGCTACTGGACCTGTTGGGCCTGTCGGACTGCTGATCTGGACCAGTTGAGAGGGAAGAATTGAAAGGAAATAAAAATGTAGTAAAGATGCAGCAGTGGGGATCGAACTTAGGATGCCATCCAAGCGTCTGTACTTACCCTTCCCTAGAAGCAACTGCGCTACCGAAGCTTCTTATCACTGAGAGGATTCTATTTACACTAGTATTATATTACCCAACCTAAAAATAAAATAAAATAAAAAATTAAACGGTTCGTGTCGGGTATCCGACAAAGCGATTTCCCCGATCCGAACACGAACCGTTTACAACCGTGTATTCTTGGGCCGTGTCATTTTCGTGTCGTGTTTTTTCGGTTTCAGGTTTGTTCGTGTCATGTTGTCGTGTTTTCATGTCGTGTTTTTGGTTTCGGATTTTTCTGCACACCCCTATGAAACATGATATGGAAAAAGCATATGATATAGTAGATTGGAGCTTCATACAATTAGTGTTGAACAAGTTCGAGTTCCACCAAACATTTGTCTCTTGGATTATGGAGTGCATATCTACGGTATCCTTTTCGGTCCTTGTTAAAAATGGTCTAACATATATCTTCAAACCATCGTAGAGTATCCGTCAGGGAGATCCGTTATCACTATTCTTATTCATTCTCGGGGCTGAAGTACTAGCAAGAAAATTGTTACACGAATCAAATATAGGGAAAAAAGTTGGTTTCAGATTTAGAAATGGTGGAACATGTATCCCATTTCTCTCATTTGCTGATGATATCATTATCTTCGCAAAAGGGAGCGTGTCAGCTTGTCAAACTGTCAAAAAAGTTGTTGATGAATATTGCAAAGTCTCGGGCAAAAGGTTAACTTCCACAAATCGACTTTTCAAACCATAGTAGGTATAACTAGAAATAGAATAACAGAAATTGAAAGATACTTGGGCATTTCTAACGAAAGAACACTTAAAAAGTACCTTGGTTGTCCAATCATTAATGGTCACGTAAGTAAGGAAACCTTTGATGATATCATCTGTAAATCAAAAGATCAATTAACTAAACAGAGAGCAAACACTTTGTCACAACAAGGACGTGCAATTCTTATTGGATCCAATTTATCAGCTAAACCCCTATATACAGTGCAAAGTTTCATGCTTCTGACAACTACCCTATATACAGTGCAAAGTTTCATGCTTCTGACAACTATTCATAAAAAACTTGATCAAATAAATAGAACTTTCTTTTGGAACAAGGACCTTCAACACCGTCCCCTTATAAGCTGGGACAGGATCTGTAAACCTAAGAAGAAGGAAGGATTGGGAATTCGCAAAGCATGCGAGATGAATGAGACTCATCAAATGAAACTGCTATGAAAAATATTAAAACATGTCGTTTGTAGAATGTGTACTATCATCTTTCCTTGATGTCTTGTTATGGGTCACTAGGAAACATCCTCTCGACCTAGTCGGGGTAAGGATGCGTACATTTCGACCCTCCAGACCCTGCTCTGAGCGAGATATATTGGGCTTGTTTTTTTTTTTTTTTTTTATAATGATAAAAACCATATAAAATATCAATTTTTTTACATTTGTTTTTATAAATTTATACAAAGTACTTGAATTTTTATCATTAAAATTTAAAATGATACATAATTTTTAACATCTAAAAAAGCGTATATGAATAGTAAAACATTATGTTTTGAGTGTTTTTTTTTTTTTGATAAGGTTTGAGTTTTTTTTTTATTAATACAAGGGCATTTTACAAACTGATAGTGACTATAGAGTAATCAAACCTTTTTTTTTTTTTTGATAAGGTGAGAATTCGTAGATCAAATAGACCTAACATCTTAAAAAAATGACAAATTCGTCGGATGACGAACCGCCACAACGTACCACCAAAATAACAAAAGGTATGGAAACTCATTCGATAGTACACAAGTCAAGTACTCAGCGGCAGCGGCGGCGACTTGAATAAGAAAGGACACTTAAATGAAAATTTTATTTTAAAAATAGTCGGACTATGGGTTCGTATGGGACGGAGTTAATAAATTGACTAAAATTATAAACAGGGTAAAATTTATAAATTGTTGGTAAAAACAGTTAAAAATTTAAACAACAAGATAATCTCCGTATGGGGCGAAAAACACTTTATTTGTAAAAAGTGGAGTTTATTTGGTTGTTATTAAGGGTATTGTGGTACTTTCAAACCAAATAAGATAAAAGAGAAGGGTAAAACAATACTTTTGTAAATTAAACCACAAAATAAGCTTCATTTTGTAGCTTATTTTTAAACTCCTTTTTTAACTCCTTTTAGTTTATTTTTAATGTCCATACAACAATAAACCTTGTTTATTTTATAAACAACCCCAAATGTTAAAATTTTAGCATGTTATAATTCTTACCATACACACCCTATTTGTTTTTCGAAAAAAGAAATCGACAGAGCGCGTAGCTTCCACGTCAGCGCTCCTGAACTCCTATAAAAAGGCGCACCTAACTCTTCGCCCTCTCTTTCCTTTCTCCTCCACCTCAAATCGTAACTCGAAAGGTTCAAGAGGACGAGCCCTAGGCGGGGCGGAGGGACTTCCCTTTTCTCTCTCCCCAATCTTTTCTCTCCAGTAGATTTTTCGCCGCTCTTCAGCTACTACCTCCTCCATCAATCCGATCTTTTTCCTGAAACTGCTGACTTGGAATCGCTTTGCCTCCTGATTGATTAATTCCACTCTGAGTTTCCGATTACTATCCGGTAAATCGCCAATTCACTTGTGTCTTGACTCCCGATTTCTGTCCTGCCGCTTCGAATTCTGCTTAATTTTGCCTTCAATTTGTATTTCCTTATCCGAATTACTTTTTGTACTTTTTCTGTATCGTTTTTATCTAGGGTTTGATCGGATTTATTTTCCCGGGGTGGGAGGGTGTTTTTCTTGTTCGGGATGCAGTATAGTGCTAGATAAGCTGTGGCGTTGAGCTTTTGAGTCGGTGGAGAGCTCCTGACCTGATGATTTTTAGTGTTTCCCCTTTCGAGCTGATGTAACTTTATGATCGAATTCCAGAGTTATCTTGTCCAAATTGATATCTTTTATTGAAAATTGATGTGTTCTAGAAGTATTCTTTTGTCTCTCTACTGCTGAGTTTGTTTTATGATCCCGCTGTTCTTGTGATCTGATCTGAGGCAAATTAGCAAGGCTATTGAGCAGGAATTGCATCTTTCTGTAATTTAGCTTCACATATTGTTGCATATTTGGTTCTTTGGTGGTATTGAGTTACTTTTTTATTTTTTGGGTCTAGTGTGGTATTGAGTTACATGTGCAGTGTTCCTGCTCTGGGGTTTATTCTTTCATATGGTTGTGAATTTTGCTGTACTCCGTTTCTTCTTTACTACGGATCATGCTTTCCCTATCAAGAGTATTTTTTTGCTTCTGGGAATAGTCATAATGTTGATTGTGAAACGAAGGATGATTTGTGACTTTAGCTGCTTCTGCTTCTGCAGCTCAGATATGACCATTCTTGTGGGCCTGTCTCTGAGAATATCCAATAGTTAATGTCATGTCAATCTGCATTTTGTTTTGATTTCCTTAGTTACAATGCACATTGTCCTTTATGGAATTGAGATAGCTGCATAGCATCAAGGGGGGAAAATGGTTATATAATTGTGTGTTATTGGAGTATGATATATCAACCCATATATTTAGAACCTTTTGTTTGAATATTGGAGCTATATTTAAGGAGGGCACACCTTACCGTTTGTTTTTGCAGTCAGTTCAGGGAAAACTTTGCTTATGTGTAGTGTAAAACTAATATAATGATGGTATTAGCAAATTAAGAGCACTAACAATTAGAATGCTTTTAGGTATAAGCATTGCTAACTGTCTACAGATTATCATTATGGCAGTATTATAGGCTTTGTTTACTCTGTTACGACTCTCTGATTCTCTGGTTTTATATCAATGATGCTGGATGTTTTGCAATTTGACATCTATTACAGTTCACAAGTTAATCTGTTGAAGATATTTATCACTTGTATGCAGCATTCCTTCTGTACTTCTGAAATTCATGCTGTTTTCTCTGTTTGATTTCCTTGCTCTGGTTTTCTTTTCTTATCTATGCCATCTAAATTCTCACATCCTATAGTTCGCCATGTAATGTGAAATTTCCAGTCCGATAACTCTGTTTCTATTTGTGCTTTGGTATAAGATTGGTGGATTAGTTGGTGTGATCAATTCTATAAAGACACTGAGATACATGTTATTTTAAATGCTAATATAGAAGTTTAAGGCTCCAAATTCCTTTGTTTATGTGCAAGTTCTCTTACGGCTGTTTAAATGACAGTCTTGAAAATTTATCCGTGCTTTTAGTAAATTTTTATCATGTGGAGTATGGGACTCCTGTTGCTGCATCGTGGCTTGATCAAAATGTAGGATTTTGTTGGTGAATACTGAAATGCTTCATTTGAGTATATACACTTAATTGTATATGATTATGACTGACTATTCCCAATTATTTTCTACTGTCTTTTATACATGTACAGAAGTGTCAAGCCAATCTTATTTACGGTTTTCTAATATGCCAAAGACAAGGAGAGATCGTTCTGTCTCATTTGATAGTACTAGGCGATCACCATTACCTCGTAGCTTGAGCCATGCAAAACAGTCTTCATCATCTAGTTCTCCAGAGGCTGAGGAGGATCTGAAAGAATGGGAGGAGGCGAGGTGTCCTGTGTGCATAGAGCATCCACACAATGCCGTTCTTCTGATTTGCTCATCTTATGGAAAGGGTTGCAGGCCGTATATGTGTGATACGAGCTACCGTCATTCCAATTGTTTTGATCAGTTCTGCAAGTCATTTGCAGAAACTCCAATAGTACCACCACAAGAAGTAACTCTGCATACAGTGGAGCCGTCCCCTATAATATCCTCAGAAGCATTGGTGAATGAATTACAAGAAGAAAGGAACAAAGATCCTATGCCAGCCGATAATTTGCCTAACATGCGGAAGCTGCATCAAAAACTTATTTGCCCACTTTGCCGTGGACACATTTTGGGATGCACTGTTGTGGAATCTGCTCGCAGCTTCATGAATGGCAAAATTCGTAACTGTGCTTGTGAGACGTGTGCATTCAGTGGTGAATATAATGACCTCAGGAAGCATGCAAGGCATGAGCACCCTCTTGTTCGACCTTCAGAGGCTGACCCAGAGAGGCAGCGCAATTGGAGGCGGATGGAGCGGCAAAGGGATATAGGAGATGTGCTTAGCACTATACAGTCGTCGTTTGGAGAAGATCCTGATGCCGTAACCATTTCGCCTTTTGAGGAGAGCAATTTGTTGACTGTTATCCTCTTCATCAGAGTATTTCGCCCTGGGACTGGGAGTAGCTCAAGGAGCAGCAGCTGGTCGGGTAGTTCGAGAGGAGCACAAATCGGTGTCAGGAGAAGGTCTGTTAGGCTTTGGGGGGAGAGTTACGATGAAGAGACTACTTCTATCCCTAGAGATGTGGACCCTGTTGAGACAGTAGATGCACGTACTCAGAGAAGCCGTAGGCGTAGTAGAGTTGTTGAGAATGATGAAGAACAAGCTGATACTGCTGCTTCCGGAGAAGTGGAACCAGATACTTCAGGTGGTGGTTCTGGTCTTCGGAGACGAAGAGTTCGAAGGCGGACCACAAGAGATGAGCAACAATGAGGGTTCAGCTGCCCCCAGTCTGCTCAAATGAGATGCCTGGAAGCAAGAATGAATGTTAGACTTTTTTTAAAATCAATCTCCCTGTTCTTGTTAATATTGCTGATTGAAGTTTGCTTGTTATAAGCAGACGGGATGAACTTTGAAGTAAGCTTATGTCTCGCTTCAAATGTGACATGGGTTGTCGTACTCATGACTTAATGAGCCACATCTTGTTTATATAGGTAGAGCAGATGGGTTGCTGAAGCACCTGATCTGCCGAGAAGGCACGAGCCTAGCAGCAGCCTCTGAAGCTCAGTTGGGTGGACGCCGTGCTGGATATATTGGGGAACGATGGCTGTTTCGTGCATAGTTGGTGATTATAAGTTATTTGGGGAAACACTTTCCTCAGTTGGTACCTTTCCTACCTTTCGAACTCTTAATTTTCTCCATTGAAACCAAGGCGTTTTGGTTTCTTACAAATTTGCTAGACTGGAACTTGTATGGAATTGTTCATCTTGCTATTGCAGCTTCGGATCCATATTTTTCGGGTCCTTCCTAGTCATAATCATTTTAATATGGGTAGCTGTTCTCTGAGTGAATCTTTAGCTGTGGTTGCCGAACTTGCTTTCAAATTCTTGTAGATTTTATCCTGTGTTGTGTCCACAATCTGCAAGCGCACAATTGAAGTGTGGTTCAAACAGGACTGATGCAAATTACCGACAAATTTAAATATGGAGGCGAGTGAACCAACATGCCAGTAATCTTGAATGATGGATTATATCATCCACGTATGCAATCAAAATGATGAAAGCATGAAATAAAACGCACAAGCACAAAATTCAAATGGGAAAGTTTAATCCGAATCCTACCATTTTAAAGATTGATGACATGTAAACCCACTTTCAACTGAATGGTTGAGGGATTTTTTTTTTATTATGACGTGGAGGTTCCGAGGTTATCGACTAATCCTCCACGGGTCGAGCACTAGCCTGCAAAGCACTCAAGCAGGGTAAGCCGCTTGGCACTAGCCTGCAAAGCACTCAAGCAGGGTAAGCCAAGCGGAAGCCGCAAGACAGACTAACCCATGCCAACGTAAACCAAGGCATGAGTACCCACTATATATAGCACAAATTGCTCATAGTGGGATTTGAACCCTTGACCTCATGGTAGTGAGGCACAAGGAAGCAACTCACTCTTACCACTAGGGCAGACGGGATGAACTTTGAAGTAAGCTTATGTCTCGCCGTTCATTTGTGTGATTGCGCTTCTTTTTTGGGGCTGGCTTTGTGTTTTCTTTGGATCTATTTGCCAGTTATCTGATAATGCAAGTGGAAATTGATGGATGTGTTTGAGACAACGATTTGAGTTTTGAGGGTATTGGGTTGGAACTTGATTCCTAATTGATATGG
Source organism: Persicaria tinctoria (assembly GCA_037127255.1). Lineage (NCBI taxonomy): Eukaryota > Viridiplantae > Streptophyta > Magnoliopsida > Caryophyllales > Polygonaceae > Persicaria > Persicaria tinctoria. Next base: position 24,992,334 of record JBANSL010000011.1, on the reverse strand, counting down.
AAAATGGCAATGTAGCAGCTTTAACTTAAGTGGCATTTGGTTGAAACTGCAACATGGGTTTGGAATGATGTGTTATTTTTGATTTTGGTTTTGCTGAGAACTTAAATTAGGGTTCATTTATTGATCAATCTCAAAATGCTCTTTTCCTTGTAACAATGAGATAGTGTTGCAGACTTGCAGCTATGTTGTAGATGAGACATATGCTGCAATTTCTCCTCAAAGAATGTTTATGCTGAAATCTTGAGTGTTTTCAAGGCTCGTTGTTGTTGGTTTTGTGATAGTTGCCAGTCTCTATGAATCGGTGAATGTTTGAACACAAAGGCTTAACAAGGTTCAGCTTGTCTATTCGACAGGCGTTAAGAAAGTTGTCCACAATGCACTTAACATGTGTGTGTATGTGTCAAAATGGTCAATTTCCAAACGCATCCTGATTTTCCTACTACGAAAATTTAAGCCTCAAGGATTATATGTTTGATTGTGTGGCTGGAATACCGGTGCTGATATTTGTAAACAGCGGGTTCCTGCGACTGAACTTTCTTTCCTTGATTTGATTCTTGCTTATGCATTAGCTGTTGAGGCTTTATGTCCTCAAATTTCTTGAATCTGAACATACCTGCTGAGGTACCTGATGCACGCAGTTCACGGGAAGGAGTATGGATTTGGAGCTCACGATTTCCCGTTTAGTGGAGTCTTTGAAGTGGAACCCAGGAACTGTCTCTGGGCCGCATAAATCTGCCTCTGTCTGAATTTCGAACACTCATGGAGAATGCTGCCTCTGAGTACCACGGGTGTTCTTATCATCTGATCACGAAAAACTGCAACCATTTCACGGACGAAATGGCTTGGAGATTGACTGGGAAGCACATACCTGGATGGGTAAATCGTCTAGCTCACGTCGGTAATTTTGTTTCCTTTTTCGAAAGAGTTTGGTATGGGAGATGATCAGGGAAGGTAACAGAACTATTTCCATACCGAATTACAGGGTCTGTTTGCAGTTGCTTGCTCCCCGAATGCCTTCAAGAGACAACCGTCAAACAGTTACCCGAGTGTCATCAGTCTGCAGGTAAGTAGTCTATCGACTGTTAAAACCGACTTGACATCTCAGCTGGCCTGTGCTCTTTTTTTGTCACAATTCCTTTGTTTTCGCAGAAGACGAGAATGTCACTTCATCAGAAGATGAGGGTCCTTGCGAACGCACTGAAAGCGATGAAGCTGACCGAGATAAATTTCTGTCGTCTTCTTGATGCCATATACATTGACAAGGCAGAGAGGTGTAGTAGCCCGGTGTTACAGGAGATCCGGACTCCATTGTAGATGTGTTTTTTTACACTGTTTTAAAATCTCATTGTACATTTCAGTATGAATCGAAAATAACTCGCTACATTTGCATATATGAGATCACACAATATATCCACAAAGTGATGATAGCCAGATTTATTAACACAAGAACTATCTACCCCCGAGCACCGACCCGAACCCAAGTGAGTCATTCGACGTAGAGCCACCACTATCCGCAAACCCATGTCGCCTATCATCCCGACTCCGATCCCTATCGACGGCCAGGAGACCCGCCACCAGCATCTCGGTCTCAGGTGGAGGCTCGACGGCAACGAGCCCCTCGAGCATCCGGACAACTTGGGCCATACTGGGCCTAGCCTTGGGCTTCTCCTGGACGCACCAAAGGCCAACGTAGGCCATCCTTCTGACCTCCTGCTCGTCCACCCTGTGCCTGCCTTCCTGGAGCCGCCGGTCCACGGCGTCCATGAGCTTCCCCTCCTTGATCTTGTCGGTCAGGATCTGCGGGAAGAACTCCCAATTGCGGGTATCCGATTGCCGGATGCCCCGCTGCCCTCCGATCAGCTCGACGAGGACCATCCCAAAGCTGTAGACGTCGCATTTCTCGGAGATGCCTTGCTCTAGGAGCCACTCTGGGGCGAGGTATCCGCGGGTGCCACGCACTCGGGTGATGACCTTGCTGTCCTCCCTTGCCATCAACTTCGACAGGCCGAAGTCCGCCACTACCGCCCGGAAGCTGCCGTCTAGCAGGATGTTCTCTGGCTTCACGTCTAGGTGGAGTATCCGAGACCTAAGCAATGTAGCATGTTTTATTAGCTCATGCAATTCATTTATGCCGTGCATTGTTTTCTTTTTCTTAATACAAGACAAAGATTTGGGGTGGTTCGGTGGGTTGGTTTGATCTACCGTCTAAGAGCGTTCTGGCGAATGACGTCAACGAACTCAGCTGGGTTTTTTCCACTTTACAAATTTCCCTCTGAGGGAATTTATGTTCTCTGGCTTTTTTCCACTTCACAGACCCCTGTCAAGTGGAAAAAACCTGACGACGTCAACGAACTCAGTTGGCTTCATGTTCTCTGGCTTCAGCAACATGCAAGTATAGACCAAGATGCACCAACCTATCAACTACGTGATTCCTCTCTTTGAGGGTATGCGAGAAGATAACATTATTGAAGGCGCACGGCAAAGGCTGAGGGCATCCGAAACTGCGATCTCGATCTTGTATGGACACTGCCAAAAACCCTTCCTGACATTGATCATAGTCAAGCAGTCATTCTCCACCCCAATACAAGAGAAACCTCTCTTAGTAGCTTAACCTTCTAGGAGTCTTTCCGAGACCGCTGGCACCATATGAGAGGACCACCCCGATGGCAAAACCAGAAGCATCAATAGCCGAGCAAACCTTTGCACCGTCAAAATTGAGTTTCACAAACCCCTCATTAGGTTTTTTCCACTTTACAAATTTCTGTTTTTTCGTCTTGAAGGGAATTTATGCTGTGTATTGTGTTGTGTTTTCGTTAACAATTCAACAACTATTTATCAAATTACATTAGATAGATCGAGGAAGTTGGGTTGAATCAAAGATCTATGTTAGCATAAATCAATCTAGTCAAATCTTACAAAACTCAATTCGAAAATCAATTGAACGCAATTTATATCCAATATGGCAATTCAAGATAGAATTACATATCATATAAACATATGGAGGTGATATGATTGAGTGTATTATACCTGCAATCATGGTGGAGGTAGGACAGCGCCTTAGCGACATCCACCGCCACCCGAAACCGGAGGTGCCACGGCAGGCAGCCAGTGGGGCGGTTCCTGCCGTCCCGGCGGGGAAAGATCCACCCATCCAACGACCCATTCTCCACGAACTCGTACACCAAGAACCTCGGCCCGCCTGGGACCACGCTGAACCCTAGGAGCCTCACCAGGCTCACGTGCTGCACGCTCGCTATGGCCGCCACCTCCGACCGGAACTCCTTCTCCTCCCTCTCCTCCTCCGCCGACTCGATCCTCTTCACGGCCACCGCCGTCCCGTCCCCCAGGATCCCCTTGAAGACGGTCCCGGAGCCGCCGCGCCCCAGGAGGGAGTTGAAGTTGTCGGTGGCGTGCTCCAGCTCCTTGTAGGGGAAATTGGTCGGCACGCCGGCTATGCGGTGGATGAAGCTGGTGGTGGCGCCTGGTTGCCGGAGCTCAAGGCTGGGTTGGCGGGCGGAGGTGAGGTGGCGGAGGAGGAGGTAGAGGAGGGTGGAGATTGCGGCGGAGATGGCGGTGACGAGGATGAGGATGATACCCCAGGTGGGGCCGAGGCGGACGGCGGCGACCACGGCGAGGATGAGGAGGGCGAGGGCCAGGGCGCTTGAGACGAAGATTTTGGTCGACTTGCTTGCCATTTAATTAATTCTTTTGGTTAGATTTAATTTGGGTTTAATTCGTGGGAGAATGTAAAATTAAGTGACGGGACGTTATTTATACAGTATTATAAATTAAAGAAGCTAAGTTGACCGTTTAATCGGTTATTTTAAAGGTTTTGATCAATCGGATTATGAGAGCACAAATCTGACTAATTCATACAATTTAATTTTATATATTTGGTGGATATATATTTATATAAAAGGACATCGAAGTCGTACCTGCAAACGGGAAGAGACGATAACAAAGTATATATATCGTGTGAATAATATACAAGCTTCTCCGTTTAATGACGTCCCGTTTTGAAAACTAAATCAGTATAATAAAAATGTCCATATAATATAATGAAACCTAATTCATAAAATGTCTACCAATAAAATTTTATTAGTTAACTGTTGTCCGCTTCCTTCTTCTACGGACCGCAGACAAACGGACTATGATAGAGCGGACAAACGGACTATGATATAGATAGCTGACGAACAGACCGTTGATATTCTAACCATATATGACAGATAGCTGCCAAAAGAGTTGTTGATAAAGAAAATTCAGCATTTATTATGACCAATAAAAAATTCAGTATCTCTTCGGAAAAAAAAATTCAGCAATACTCGGCACTTATAATTTCAGCATCTCTTTGACAAAAAAATAATAATATAAACGTATCCAAGAATCCAAGTACTGACAAAAAAAAAATTTGGACAAAATATACGCATTAAAAAATACGGACAAACAACTTGACAACAGTACTTTACAGTTTATACAAATACACAACTGAGGCAATCTGAGTCAGGCTCATAGTCATAAGAATCATTCATGAGAGTTCAAAACTAGGGCTGGCACGGTACGGTACCATGGTAATTTTTCGATTACCACGTACCGTACCGATACCCCTCGGTATGGGATTTTCTGTACCACGTACCAACCGAATAGTGTTGGTACCGAAACTCTTGGTACCGAAAGTGTCGGTTACCGAATGTCGATACCATGGTAACCGACACCACTATTTCATTTGTTCGATTTTCGTTTTATAGACCTTGGTACCAATGAGATTCACAGAATCTGGATTCATACCTGTTTAAGTTTTACCTGTTTAAAGAAACGTCGAATCAGAATAGAAGTACTTAAACGAAGATAATTTAGTGCCATTACAGGTCAAAACAAGATTACAAACCAAAGTTTCAAACGGAATCAACCCATTGTCTATTTGTCTTACAAAATACAAACCCAAATACAATACTTGTTATGAAATTGAAAGTGTTCAAAGCCATAGCTTGTTACTAGTCCTCCAGGACCTCCACACCTTGCATTGCAACTAACTGACTTACTGACATGCCTGAACCTAAACCGTTAAGACATTGCAACTTATTAGTCTCATTCAACATTACAAACAAGATATATTGAAACTGGAATCTAAAACTAAATAGGCAAATACGAAATACTCAAATACTTACTCCAAACAATGTGGGTTTAGGTAGTTGTTTGGCTAGTGTTTCCGCTCCTTCCACTAGTACCAATAACATCAACTTGTTCTTGTTCATATCCTTGATAGTTGATATCAAATACAAGCATATAAATAATGCCAGAAATCAGTTGATTGACATAAGTAAAGTAACACCCAAAATAATTTAGAACACTTGAAATTTATTTAAGAAAATATATAAGCAAACACAAAAGATTACCTTTCTCAAGCTCTTCACATTGATAGTAGAACTCAAGCTCATCGATTGTTGGATCCTTGTAGAAATTTGGTGGCTCAGCCCGCAACCAATCACTAGTGCAAACCAAGGCCTCCACCATCTTTGTAGACAAACATGCTCTGAATGGATCAACAATCCTTGACCCCAAACTGAAAGCATTTTCTGAGGGAACCGTTGAGCAAGGAATGGCCAAAACATCTCTAGCCAACTTGGATAAAATTGGATAGGCAGCTTCATTAGCTTTCCACCACTTAACAACTTTGAAGCCCTTGCATAAGATGCTCACATGTTTATTCGACAAGTACTGATCAACCTCATTCTTAATGAATTGTGATTGCTCGACCATCTCCTGTCTTGCAAGCTCTCTGCTCACTTCATCAAGGGCATCCATGTCCACACCTTCTATGTCAACACCTTCAAGGTCATCCCTGTTCACTTCATCATCTCTTTTGTACTCATCGTACAACTTCAACAACAACTTCTTCAAGTCACCTTCTATGGTGTTGATCACATCTACATTTGCCTTCACCTTTACCATCGCAGCTTTAGCCCATTGTAGCTTGTACCTTGGGTCAAGGACGTTGGATATCATGATAACCTTGTTCATCGACTCAACACCGCCCCAATACTTCTGAAATTTAGTCTTCATTGACTTCGCAACTTTATGCAAAACCACATCCTCTGAAGAGCAGGCCTTGTCAATCTCACATTGCAATGTGATCATCTCCACAAAGAGTACATTTGCTGCAACAGTTTTCCATGCACTAAGCCGCAATGTAGCGTCATAGAATTTTTTCAGAAACACACAGAATGCCTCGACATTTCTCCAATCATAAAAAGCTGGAGGTCCTACCCATTCATCACTCTCAAAGTAGCTCATAAAGTTCACATCTTCTTCAGCCATCCTCGCGAATACAGCTTCGTACTTCAATGCAGCTTCCAGCATAAGGTAAGTGCTATTCCATCTTGTCACAACATCTAAAGGAACATTTTCTTTCGCACCAGCCCCACATTTCTCCATCACAGCAAACTCTCTGAATTTGTCAAGTCTAGAAGATGAACTCCTAACATACTTCACGCAGTTCTGTATTGCACTAATACCATCCTCCAACTCCTTCAACCCATCCTTCATTACAAGATTAATGATGTGACAACCACATCTAAGATGCACATAGTCTCCATCCAACAACAACGACTTCTGCAATCTCCATCTTCTCTTCATGTACAAAACCGCCACATCATTGGCAGACGCATTATCCACGGTGATTGTGAAGACTTTCGTAATCTCCCATTGTCGCAAACAATGATCCAAAAGCCTCCCAATGTCATCCCCCTTATGACTCACAATTGGACAAAAGCATAAAATTCTTTTATATAATCGGTACCACCGGTACCACGGTAATTGGGTTGCCCATACCGTTACCGTACCGACTACCCTTGGTACCGACACTTCGGTTACCGACTCAGTCGGTTACCGACTTCTTGGTACCAACGACCTGTTGGTACGATTGGTAATCGGTTGGTACGGTAATTTCCGTACCATTTGCCAGCCCTATTCAAAACCTTCCGTAATAACCTAAAATCATTCCATTCATCAAATTGCCTAAAGTGGACACATGAGTTGCAAGAAACAACTTAATAACAGTATTTTATAGTTTAGACAAAGCCAAGGCCACAACTTATTTGAACAGTAAGTGTTATATAGTTTAGACAAAGCCAAGGCCACAACTTATTTGAACAGTAAATAATCCAAAGTGCTGCATCATATTTGACGATGCCCTAGAAAACAGTTCTCTTATAAATCATGTATATGACGTCATAAATAGGTCAGTCCGGTGGACATTTGTTTAATTTAGACGGCTCAGTGAATATTTACTTAATTGAGTTTCTCTAATTTATAATTGTTAGCATACACTATTTATGAGATTTATATTTGTTCATATCGACTATATAGTTACGATTGTACCCCGGGGTTTTTACCTTAATGATATATATATACAGGAGTAGGCCTCTGAGGTCTGGCGATGACTCAGTTATCCAAACACTTACATGGTATCAAGCTTTTTTGTGAAACCCTAATTTTCCTCTTCGTTTCACAAACCTAATCAATCCGCTGCCGCTACCCTAGCCCACGCTGCTCCGACCTGTTGCTGCTGCCGCTACCCTAGCCGTCGTCGCCCCGACCTGCCGCCGCCACCGCTCCCCTAGCCGCCACCGCACCACTCTACAGCCGCCGCTGCTCCCCATCTTTCCCGATGGCTGACGTTGTCGACCCCCCAACGCCGCCACAGAACCTCGCACCGCCGTCACAAAACCCTTTTCACTCTGCTCAACCCGTTACCAACATCAAAAACCAAAATTTCCTAATCCTAGACCTCAAGAAGGTTCAATACCACACCTAGGCGGAACTCTTCACCACCGCCTGTCGGGGACATGACATCATCGCCTACATCGACGGATCCAACCGCCCGGATGATGTCCCTGAACCTTGCTGGAACTGACTCGACGTACTCCATCATGCTTGGATGGATTTATGCCACCATCTCCGAGGATTTTTTGATAACCGTTCTCAAACCCTGCTCCACTGCTTGCAATGTTTTGCCCCACATCAAGAGCCTTTTTCATGAAAATCAATCCGCTAGGGTTGCGGATCTTGAGTGCAAGTTCATCAACACTCGTCAGGAGAGCTTTTCAACCATCTCCGACTATTGCCTTGCCATTAAGTCCATCACCGATCAACTCGGCGACGTCGGACAAAAGGACAGTGAAGATCGCCTTGTCCTTCAACTCATCAATGACCTCTCCACTAAGTTCGACGTTGTCGGTGGCATGATCAGGAACATGTCACTACTCCCGACTTTCATGGTGGCTCGCAGCGTGCTCTCTAGGGAGGAAAGCCGTCAGGGCCGTCCTTAGACACCGTCCCATATCCTTGTGTCCTGTTGATAGGAGGATATCGAGTATGAAATATAACAAAATAAATCAAACCAGATTCTGCCCACGCAAATAATTACAAGACCTCTTCCTGATGCAGCAGTGGGAAGTCAGGATCGATCCACGAGGAAGCGTGTCAGCGGATCCTAGGCAGCGGTGGAATCTCACGGTCAGTCGTCGACAACAGGGTCCTCGATCTCGACTAGGGTTAGTCGACAGGAGATCAGGCTAGTCGAACAGCGTAGCAGTCGCATGCAGAGGCTACTCGATATCGACGAGGGGCTACTCGATGTCGAGTACAGTCTTTGTCGACTTCGGGTTGGGCTCGTCGAGTTCCTGCACAAGTAAGCTACGACGATCTGGGATCGGGAATCAGTAGTCGAGATCGACGAGTGCTATTCGATCTCGAGTAAGACAGAGACTAAAACGAAAGAAAATAAATGCAAAGGCTTTTGGATTTCGAACTAAACTTAATTTAAAAGGCTTCCAAGATTGGGGTTTGCAACAACGATAACCAAGCATGCATAAGGCAGAGATAAACAGATAATCATGTGAATTGCATCAAGGACAAGCTTTTGCCTTTTCCAACAATTAGACAACTCTTTCAAGAAACCCTAATTGTCTCTACTGATTTTATGTTTACAATCCAAGTTGTTAACATGGATCTCCATTAGACGGGTAATAAACACATAAACAAGTAGGAAAATGCTCAAAACATGATAAAGGTCGGATCTTTACCTCAAGCACGCATGGCTATCGTTGGGCTCGCCCCAACCCTAGAAGTGGGTGGACTACTCACGCTTCATCGCAAACTCAGACATTGATTGAAAGGAAATAACTTGTATTAACTAAATTCAAAGCCTTTACAATCCCGGCAATCCAACTCTCGTTGAATGCCAAAACCCTAAAACCTCTGAACTCCTAAATCGTCTCTGTGGAACTACTTCTCTACTTCTGAAATTGAATTAATGAATAAAACTCAGCCCCATGGGCTTTATTTATAGCCTTCTATTCCTTTCTAATCAAGGATAGAATATCTATATCTATATCTAAAACTATATCTAAAATGCTTAATGATAAATAAAAACAATAAAGGAAATAAATCTAAAAGGAAAAGATAAATCTAAACTAGGTAATATGTCTTCATGATGATAAATCTTCCTTCCATGGATAGATGATGATAGATTCGGCCTTCTCGACTTCCTTCGTGCCCAAGGAATCCCAACTCTACTCGGACTGCTCACGTCGATGCGTTTCCAGAAACTGGTCTACTCGACTTCGACAAGGACTCGTCGACATCGACTAGGATTCGTCGTCAACTGATCTTCTCTGGTGACTCCGCTCGATAAACTCGGATCTGGGCTCCTGGGCGTCGTCGATCTCGACTAGGGCTCATCGAGATCGACTAGGGTTGTGGTCGAGGATGGCTCTCTGGTGATGTCGAGGACTCCTCCTTGGGATGGACTCGGACAGGCGCTAGGTGGCTCGTTGATCTCGACAAGGTCTCATCGAGATCGAGTAGAGATGTGCTCGACGTCTTCGTCCTCGGCTTCTCGATCAGTTCCTCTTCTCATCGACTCTGGGTGTGGCGCTGAGGTGTCGTCGATCTCGACTAGGGCTCATCGAGATCGACTAGGGTTGTGGTCGAGGATGGCTCTCTGGTGATGTCGAGGACTCCTCCTTGGGATGGACTCGGACAGGCGCTAGGTGGCTCGTTGATCTCGACAAGGTCTCATCGAGATCGAGTAGAGATGTGCTCGACGTCTTAGTCCTCGGCTTCTCGATCAGTTCCTCTTCTCATCGACTCTGGGTGTGGCGCTGAGGTGTCGTCGATCTCGACTAGGTCTTGTCGAGATCGAGTTGTGTTCCGGGAGTCGGGTTGGTCTGGCTCAGCTTTCTCGACCAGGCTTTGTCGACCAAGTCTGCTTGGGCTCTCTACTCGAGATCGAGTAAGGTGTACTCGACATAGAGTAGCCCTGGCTTTAGCTCGGTTTATCTTGGTTCTGTACTCTCAGATTCTGGACTTCTGTAGTTGTTTTCCGAGCTTTTCTGACCTTCCTTAAAATTGCTGTAAAACGTCTCGAATTCTGCGAATTTAAACAGAAATTGGTGTAGATTCCATAATTTGGCAAATAAACATAAACTACATAGATTCTGTACTATCTAACCCGAATGTATGCAATGTATGCAGAAAACGATATTAAAGTTACTGTAAAATATGACAGATTCAGCACACAACATGTCCTCCAAGGTTTTCCTGCCCACGGACCCTTGCCCCGACCTCCTCCTGCCAACCAACCCATGCAGATCCAGCAGCGAGGCGAATGAGACTACGGCCGGGGCAACCGCCGTGGGCGCGACAACCAGGGCGGCGACCACTGCTTCTCTACGCCGCCGTAGTGGACCCCCTCGCCCTGCCCCTATTCGACGCGAGAAGGATACCCCCCGCCGTCGATGGCCCACCCGTACCGCCCACACCCACAACCGGCTTCATCCCCGACGCTCTACTCCTCCCAGCAGCAGCCGACGTCCCCCATGCACACCGATCTCTCTGCTGCATTCTCTACCATGGGACTTCAGCAGTCGAATGACAACCGGTATATTGATACCGGGGCCTCCTCCCATATGACGAACATGCAAGGTAACCTACAAATTGTTTTTAATTCTAGCACTTTACCTTTTGTCTATGTCGGAAACGGCGAACCCATTTCCATTGTCGGTTCAGGTCAAGCAACCCTCTCCACTAGTCCCCCTCCTTTCGCCTTAACAACGTCCTTCTTGCCCCTAACCTAGTCAAAAACCTCATCTATGTTCGTCAGTTTACAATCGATAATCACGTGGCCGTTCAATTTGAACCTTTTGATTTTGTTGTGAAGGATCTACCACTAGCAGTGGCGAAGCCAGCCCGTAACACGGGGGTGGGCGAGATTTAGGCTAAAAATTAAGTAATAATGAAATGAGTTTTGCTAAACTTTAAATAAATTTAATTGTGAAGGGTTATGTAAAAAAATTTCAAATATTTATCCATATTATTAGAAGTGAATAAAATTTATAATTAGTTAAAAAAATTCAAGGAAGCCCCTAATGAATGACTAAAATAGAATTCAAACAATACTAATTGAAATTAATTATTCTCAATTGAAAAAGATATTTGAACTTATATATAAAAAAGATAGTTAAAAATAAGTGAAGAAAATGTAAAAAGTGGAAATTGAACCTTAATGAATGACTAAAATAGAATTCAAACAATACTAATTGAAATTAATTATTCTCAATTTAAAAAGATATTTGAACTTATATATAAAAAAGATAGTTAAAAATAAGTGAAGAAAATGTAAAAAGTGAGAATTGAACCTTGGGCTCTAGATAAAGAGGAAAAAGTTCTCCATTTATACTTTACCAACTAGGCAAGGTAAACTTTATGATCTATTTTCACTTCTAAATTAATGTGTAGATTAACAACAGAAAATTGAAAATGCTGTTAATTAAAGGGAAGCACATCGCTTTTATTAAAAACGCTGAAAATTAAATGGAAGCACACCGCTTTTATGAAATAACTGCTATTTTACTACTTTTTCATTAATATAACATCGGTTTTATTAAAAAAAAAGTGTTGTTAATTAAAGGGAAGCATAGCGTTTCTCAAAATAAAGTGTTGTCATTAATAATTAAATTTATTAAAAAAAATAATACTAATAAAATCTTTAAGCCAATCATTTTTTTTAAAAAAAAGAAAAACCTGAAAGGCTAAATGCTTACTTTGGAAAATAAAAACTTAACAGATCCATCTTCTCCAGTTCTCCGGCCGTCTCGAGTTCTCCTCGGCCGATTCCAGCGCCTTCCACCATCTCCTTCTTCCACCGTCTTCTCTTCGGCTCCTTTTTCTAGCAGCGCTGACGCCACCGGCCTGCACCTACCACCGTCTTTACAGTCTCCTCGCTCCTCGTCCTTCCATCTGCGCCGGAGCCAACAACAAAACCTTCCTCCGCCAGATTGCCAGAACCTTCCTCTGCCTCCTCTTTCCATCTGCGTCGCCTAGCTCCTCCGCCAGATCCCTTCTCCTCGGGGCCAACAACAACACCTTCCTCCGCCAGATCTCTCCTCGGAGCCAACAACAACACCTTCCATCTGCGCTGCCTCCTCCGCCTGATCTATCCTCCTCGGGCTCCACCTCATCCTCTTTCCATCCCCTCCAACGTCAACAACATCTTCCTCCGCCAGATCTATAGATCTACAACACATTGTAGCTCCTCCTTCCATCATCCTCGGCTCCTCTTTCCATCCTCCTTGGCAAAACCACCCAGATCGAGAGCCATCAACAACACCTTCAACAATCGCCAGATCTACAAGATCCATTCAAGATACTCTAGATCTAGCTACAAGATCCATTCAAATCGTTGATTAGATCTCCATCTATGCAATTGAACGTCATTAGTTTCAATTTTAGGATTTTTGATTTTCTAGGGTTTGTTCTTTATTTGTTGTACAATTTCCTCAGTTTCATTTTTTTATAAGTTAATGTACTACTGTGTAATTTCCCTAGCATGATATATAGCCTTTGATGTTTTCTTCAGTTTGATGGTTGGTTTAATTGAGTTTATGAGTACCCAGATCAAAGTGGTATTAGATATGGTTTTTGTAGGTAGAAGTGGTGGATTGTACTACTGTAAGAGAATCGACTTTATTCGTAGGATTGATTTTTTTTTATAAAATTTAAATTAGACAACTTTTGTTTGAAAAAAGCGCTATGCTTGTATTTTAGACAACGCTTATTTCAAAAAAGCGCTATGCTTGTATTTTCTAACAACGCTTTTTAAATATCGCTTTCAATAGTGTTGTCAGCGCTTCAGTTAATACCGCTTTGAAAACCGCTATGCTTCCCAATAAAAAACCGCTCTTACAACATGACTTCTCCATCCAATTCTCATCCTCATTATCGCTGCAACTAGACCCAATTAATCTAAATGAAGAAGAGGAATCCAGTAGAAGGATGGGAAATAAACAGATATAAAAGGAAGTTGGAATCCAACAACCAAGTAGACATATAAATTGAGTGTTTCAAAGGCTCACCCCTTTTTGTTTTGCCTTTGATTGTTCCTTGGCTATTTAGACCTTCCTAGCTTCGGCTATCAGTTGTAATATCTATGCTAGGAGGAATTTTTGGGTCTTTGGTGTGCTAAGGTTGTGTGATTGTAATTCTCTTGATGGCCGAGCCGAAGGGAGAATTATAATTACACAACCTTAGGGTGTGGGTCCGATCTCTGATAGCTCTAGCTTGATGAAACAGGAGTTGCACCGAACCTTAGAGTTCAACACACCTATTGGATTGAAGCAGCTTCATGTTGTCTCCATGATTTTGGTTTCTCGGTCTACAGCCTACGGGCAAAGGCTACAAACTATGTAAATATGCACTTCCTTTATGTTTAATACAATTAACCCTTAAAAAAAACCCACTCTTAGTTAGCTTTTTTTGTACTAGTGTACGTACGGGGACCTCAATCATGCGGTGCAATAGTTCCGAGGACCTTTATCCCCTCTCTGCAGCCCGCCGTCCGCCCCATGCCACCCCCTCCGTCAACATGACCTTTGGTTCCGACTTGTGGCATGCTCATCTTGGCCACCCTGGCGATCATGTTCTACAAAGTCTTCGCTCTAGCCATTTCATTTCTTGTAATAAAGCATCGTCTGTTTGCACTCCGTGCGAAATCGCCAAGAGCAAAAGACTTCCGTTTAACATTCCTCATTCCCTTACTTTTGCACCTTTTGATATTATACATTGCGATTTGTGGACATCGCCTATTCCAAGTGCTAGTGGTTTTCGTTATTATTTTGTTGTCCTTAATGATCTCACAAATTTTGTTTGGGTTTTCCCGCTCCGTCACAAATCGGAAACACATGGCCATATTGTTAACTTTCACAAGTTTGTTGCAACCCAATTCAATCTACCAATCAAGTCCATTCAATATGACATGAGAGGCGAGTTCGACAATCGCATTGTCCACTTCTTTTGTCAAACACAATGGATAGCCCTCCGCTTCCCTTGTCCACAAACTTCCCTCTCAAAATGGCAAAGCAAAATGCATCATCCGCACCCTAAATGATAAAACTCGATCTCTCCTTCAACATGCTTCTCTACCCCTCTCCTTTTGGGTCGAAGCCCTCCACATGGCCACATACCTCCACAATAGACTCCCATCTAAAGCTATTGAGAAGTCCATCCCAACCATAGCCCTCTACCGTCGCTACCCTTCGTACGATCACCTCCGGATGTTTGGATATCTTTGCTTCCCAAACTTGAGTGCCACAACTCCTCACAAGGTATCCCAAAGATCCACCAAGTGTGTATTCTTAGGTTTCTCACCCAATCATACGTGATATCGTTGCCTTCGCTTGGATTCCAATCGGGTATTAACCTCTCGCCACGTGATTTTCGATGAATACACCTTCCCTTTCTCTTCACCATACGAGCCAATCATCACCCCGCCACAACACCCACCTAATAGCGATGACTTCCCTTCCCTTCTCCGTCATATCTTGCACCAAGCCACCTTTGGCGCCAACACACCCCAACCCCGCCCCGCCCCTACATCACCTACCTCTGTAGCGCCCTCGACACCCTCTCCAACCCCTGCCCCTGCAGCGCCCTCGTCCCCCCCCCCCCCCCCCCCCCCCACCCTGAAAACCCGGTCCCAATTCGACATTTTCAAACCCAACCCCAAGTACAACCTCCTTACACCAACCACACCAATCTCTCCCCTTCTCAAGTCCCCACAGAAATCCCTCCAGGATCCGAACTAGCATGCTGACATGGTAGACGAGTTTAGTGCTTTAGTTAAGAATGTCACGTGGGACCTCGTTCCTAGGTCTTGGGACTCCAATATCATAAACTGCGTGTGGTTGTTCAAACACAAGTACAGGTCTGATGGGACACTTGAGGAGCCCAAAACACATCTGGTTGTCAATGGAAAGTCTCAGGATGTTGGTGTGGATTGCGATGAGACTTTTAGCCCGGTCGTCAAGCCTGCTGATAGAGTCTATTTTAGTCATGTTTTAAGCATAGATTTGCATATTAATTTAGAGCATTTTTATATTATTTATAGTTAATTTGTATTATTTGATTTTCGGAGTCTACACTAGTGTTTTTATATATTTCAGGTATTTTCGGTTTAGATCGCATGCATTCGGGGGTTGATCGGTTGATCGTGATCGAAAGAAACATGGGCTGACTTAGGATGAAGGGCTGAGGCATTCATATGTACAAAGGCGGTAGGAGGAACAACTCCTTGGCCAACAAGTCAAACGAGTGCTGTGTTTTACCATATATATTTAGATATATTAGAATTATATTTAGATAGATTATATATACTTATATTATATAATATTCAGGATAGAATAGATCAAATTAGTTAGATTACGTTTTACCACTATATATTTAGATTCATACGGCAGAACGTAAGTGACCGTAGCCGACTTTAGTTTCAACTCTTAACCCTAATTATGTTTTGTCTTATTTTTATGGAGATCTAAACTCCTCCGTTTCGTCTATGGATTGAAGCTTTGGTTTGATAAAGTTGTGAGATTTCTATTCTTGTTCTATTTTTATTGATTCGTATTGATTCTTTTGCGAATATTGTTGATTTCTTCTAGTCCGTACAACTAGTTGAGATTATTGCTAGGATTTTGTAGATTCCTCGTAGCGAACCTTAATCCATAGTAGCAATCATGCCTTTTTAGGACTCGTAGGACTAAACTGGTGTGTAGAGAATCAATTACATGTTAAATACTGACTCGTAGCTTGGTGTTGCATGTATCCTGGTTAATCCTTAATCTTAATGCTACTATTAGGTTAAATCTTGACCGTGTTAAGGTTATCTAATTAGTAAGGGTTACTAGGATTCGTAGGACTAGTAATTTACACAAGATCAGGACAAGAACAATATTAGGATGAAAAGAGAACTTGAAGAATAATCAAGGATCAACTAGTCAAATTAAAGTTGATATTTGTAGATGAAACTATCTTCTTAATTGCTATCTCCATTAACTTGTTTATAGTTTATTTTATTTTCTTTCTTATTCTCAATCACAAAACCCCCAATTTCTATTAATTGGTAAATAAACTTAACATAGGAATAACTCGATTCTCTGTGGGATCGACTCGTGCTTACCACACTACATTAGTTAGGTAGGTTCGGATTTATTTTGATACGGTTTAGGCGACTAAAAACCGTCTATCAAATTGGCGCCGTTACCGGGGACTCAAAGTTTATTTCTTTGTTTTGTGTGTTTGCCGATTATTGTATATGATTAATTTTGTTGTGAGCCTATCTTACGGTTCTTAACACCCGTGCTACTAACTGTTTGTGTTCGTATGTCTAGGCGGTTCCCTTTAAAGATGACTCATGGTTTATTTTGTGATTTTTGTGGAGTTTCTAATCATATATTTAAAGATTGTCCGGTGTTTAGGGTTCCGATTGAAAAGGTTAAGGAAGTACATCATTTGTGCAAAACTCAACTTTCTCGTGAGATGGACATCATACATGAGATTGCACAATTAGAGCTCCAAATCGGACAACTAGAACCTCCATGTCTGGCTCCACAATCATCACAAGAATCGTCCATGTTGCCCCGTATAAAAGAGCACTTTGCTGCAATGGAGTCCCAACTTATAATGATTCAAACTGATTTCAATAATGAGATGAAACGGATCCAAATGGCTCACCAAATTACAATTTCAAATATTTTTGAGATTTTTCCTATGCAGACTGAGGTGGTTGTCAGTGACGACTGCGCTATCATCCCTTATGACGAGGAGATCTTAGAAGATTGGATAGATGAGCAAGATGAGGAAAATTTGACAAAGAGGATTCTGTTGTTTGAATTTAATGAGGGTGTAAACGGACAAAGAGCTAAGAGATGGCAAAAGAGGAGCGCATATTTTGAGAAGCCATCAATAGAACTGAATTGGTGGTATTACATATCCTCTGCAGAAAGCCATGTTCGTTTATGTGGAATATGTGCCCAAGAGTTTGACAAGTTATTATGTTCGTTTTTTTTTTTTTGTTCAAACAAAAAAAAAGTATGTTTTTTTTATTTTTTTATTTTTAATTAGGATTAATTTTCAGATTTTTTTTATTTTCGTTAAAAAAAACGAAACCAAGCCATGTTGATTTTTTTTAGGCTATAGATTACTGTTTTTATTTTTGTTATAAAAAAAAATACAAAGAAACTCCTTCCCTCTCCCTCGTTCTTTCCCTTCTCTATCCACCTAACCTTATACCCGTTTGAGCGCCGCCGCCTGTTCCTCCAGCCTCCGTCTCCACCGCACCACCTCTTCTGATCGCCGGACCACCGCACCGGCCACCACACCACCGCACCCCCACGACACCACATCTCTTAGCCCTGACCACCAAGCAAGACGCCCATCACTGCCGGGTTGTCCTGGGCCGCTTCAATCACCGTGTTTTTGCGCGAAGGTCTTGCTGGGGCTGCTTCCGATCATTCACAGCATTCACATCTTCCCCGGAGCCGCCTTCCGCCTTCCCTCGCCATCCCGCTACCTTCACACTGCCGGACCACCAGGAGACATCAATTTCGATTTCAATCAAGTATGTTTAGGTTAGTCCTTCTCTATTTCATTCTGCAAGGTTGAATTTCAGGTCTAATAGTGCTGAATTTGTGAGTTGGATGAACGATTGATGTTTTCTGTTGGGATTTTTTTTATTGGGATGATGTTTCCTCCCGTCTAATTTTTTTGATTGGGATGATGTGGCTACTCTGATTTGCTGGTGGTTATAAATGTTGTATTTGTTTGATTTGAACTTCCCATGCCTCTAATTCTCGTGTGTTTCATGCTCCCTGTGTCCATATCAATTTTATTTTCATGAATTTAGTTGCAAAATATGGATGAACATGATCTATAGGGCTGATTTTTCTTTGATTGCTTAGTTGTTGCTTGAGTTAGCTCATGTCATACTTGATATTAAGGAATTCTTAGATATGGCTTATTGCTCTGATTTCTGATTGCTATTATCAAGACAAGCCTAACTACTTTGAGATGGTGCCCATGTTTCAATTTTTTGATCCTTGAAGTCACACTTGCATTCCATGTTTTTGATTTGTCCCAAGTAACTATGCATGAGTTGATGGGCTGATTTCTGCTAAATTGACATTTGCTATTCTTTGAGCTTGGTTTATTCTGCTCGAATGGTTGGATTGTTTGTTCTTGTGTGTTTTCTTTGCCTTTTGTCTTGGCCAGGACCTTTTGCAAATGAGACGATGCGTATATTTTCCCACCTTCAAGACGGTTCAGAAGTGCAAAATACACCCAAGCGTTGTTTGCTGAATTTTTTTTAGGGTGAGCTGTATGTTTCACCTATTTTCTTCCTTCCTCCGGATTTGAACTGAAAGCTTGTTCTGGAATGTCTGATTTCATTGTGAGTTTCTTTTACCTCTTTTATTCTTTTTCTTGACTTTGAGGACAAAGTAAGATTTTAAGCATGGGGTGGGGTATTCAAGTGTAGCTCCGTATTCATATATATGTTAGTTGTCATTTTCTTTTTCAATTTTTGTTATGCATTGCATTATAGGTTGCATTGTAGTTTTTTTTTATAATTATCCCATGGTCGTAGTAAGTTATTGAGTCTTTGTTTTTTTTTATTTGTTAGTTTTTCTTTTAGTTGTGTTAAGAAGTTGTTTCTATGATTGGTATGACCTTGATGATGATATATGGTTTTTCATGGCTTAAGAGTTAATAAAATTGAATTTTAATTGAATAAAGACACTTGTGAGATTCCCATAGATAATCTGGATTATGAGCTTTAGTTATGACTTGATTATTGGTTGGATGTTCAGTTTAGAGCAATCTTAAAAAAAAAATTATATGATTTCTATTGTATATGTCTAAACCCCTGATGAAAAGCACTAGTAAATTCGGTTATCTGTTTGATATATGTTTGATGTGATTTGATATATGTGCTGAGTTGATGAGTGTAAGGAGGATAAAATTCACTTACACCGCTCGAGGAGGATAAAATTCACTCGAGTGAAAAGAATCATCAATAAACCAATGTTTGAGGAAAATAAAATTCACTCGACACTCAAAAGAATTGAAAAAAAATACAGTTAGTAACCGATCCTGTTTGTGGAGAATAAAATTCACGCAAGGAGGAAGAAAAAGTCTTTAGAGAAACAAAGAAAGAAAGAAAAATAAAGTGCTTTAATGAAACTCCGAAGTAGAAAAGGCCTAGTAATCTATGGGTGTTTATGACGATTTTTATGTGTTTAATGAATTTGATTGCTCAATACATTCTGAATGCAAGCATCCCCTGAACCTAATTAGAGTTTAAAGCAATGAGTATGAAGGATTTGATGTGGGTCGCATAGTGTCATAACTATTTTGAGCTTTAACATAATATATACTTCTGAAGCCATGAGAACTATACCGATGAGTGATCATTCATAGAAATTTCTTTAAGTCTTTTATTTTTTTTGTCTTTGTTTGTGATTAGTTTGCTTGGGGACAAGCAAAAGTCTAAGCATGGGGTAGTTTGATAGAGTCTATTTTAGTCATGTTTTAAGCATAGATTTGCATATTAATTTAGAGCATTTTTATATTATTTATAGTTAATTTGTATCATTTGATTTTCGGAGTCTACACTAGTGTTTTTATATATTTCAGGTATTTTCGAGTTAGATCGTATGAATTCGAGGGTTGATCGGTTGATCGTGATCGAAAGCAACATGGGCTGAGTTAGGATGAAGGGCTAAGGCACTCATATGTACAAAGGCGGTAGGAGGAACAACTCCTTGGCCAACAAGTCAAACGAGTGCTGTGTTTTACCATATATATATATTTAGATATATTAGAATTATATTTAGATATTTTATATATACTTATATTATATAATATTTAGGATAGAATAGATAAAATTAGTTAGATTACGTTTTACCACTATATATTTAGATTCATACGGCAGAACGTAAGGGACCGTAGCCGACTTTAGTTTCAACTCTTAACCCTAATTATGTTTTGTCTTATTTTTATGAAGATCTAAACTCCTCCGTTTCGTCTATGGATTGAAGCTTTGGTTTGATAAAGTTGTGAGATTTCTATTCTTGTTATATTCTTATTGATTCGTATTGATTCTTTTGCGAATATTGTTGATTTCTTCTAGT
This sequence comes from Persicaria tinctoria, assembly GCA_037127255.1. Lineage (NCBI taxonomy): Eukaryota > Viridiplantae > Streptophyta > Magnoliopsida > Caryophyllales > Polygonaceae > Persicaria > Persicaria tinctoria. The sequence continues at coordinate 24,971,815 of JBANSL010000011.1, read as the reverse complement.
CCGTACAACTAGTTGAGATTATTGCTAGGATTTTGTAGATTCCTTGTAGCGAACCTTAATCCATAGTAGCAATCATGCCTTTTTAGGACTCGTAGGACTAAACTGGTATGTAGAGAATCAATTACATGTTAAATACTGACTCGTAGCTTGGTGTTGCATGTATCCTGGTTAATCCTTAATCTTAATGCTACTATTAGGTTAAATCTTGACCGTGTTAAGGTTATCTAATTAGTAAGGGTTACTAGGATTCGTAGGACTAGTAATTTACACAAGATCAGGACAGGAACAATAATAGGATGAAAAGAGAACTTGAAGAAGAATCAAGGATCAACTAGTCAAATTAAAGTGGATATTGTAGATGAAACTATCTTCTTAATTGCTATCTCCATTAACTTGTTTATAGTTTATTTTATTTTCTTTCTTATTCTCAATCACAAAACCCCCAATTTCTATTAATTGGTAAATAAACTTAACATAGGAATAACTCGATTCTCTGTGGGATCGACTCGTGCTTACCACACTACATTAGTTAGGTAGGTTCGGATTTATTTTGATACGGTTTAAGCGACTAAAAACCGTGTATCACCTGCCACTATCTGCACTATTCTGAGCATCGCTCTCAACAAGGAGTGGCCTATTCATCAGCTGGATGTCAAGAATGCTTCTCTGCACGGCAACCTACGGGAAACTGTATATATGCATCAGCCGTCGAGGTTCTATGATCTCTCATGCCCTTCCCCCGTTTGCCTTCTCCGCAAGTCTCTATATGGGATGAAGCAGGCCCCTCGCGCCTAGTATCAACGATTTGCAACGTATCTGTAGGGGATAGGTTTTCAGAGTAGTCAGTCTAATCACTCTCTATTTGTGTTCCATGCGGGCTCAGCTACTGCCTACCTCCTACTCTATGTGGATGATATTGTGCTCACTGCTTCTTCCCCGCCCTTACTATCCCGTCTGATGGCCTTGTTGAGATCGGAATTTGCAATGACTGATCTCGGCCCACTGAGCTATTTCCTGAGTGTTGTTGCAGAAGGATGGTCAAGTATGAAAATATAAATAAAATATAAAGCAAACTGACTCCATGTCTCAGCAAATAAATACAAGACTTCCTCCCGTTGTAGTAGAAGGTAGTCAGGATCGTATCCACGAAGAAGCATGTCAGCGCCCGCCTTTTTAGTCCCAAAACTCAGCATGAAATTGACCAGAAGAGTCCTCGACTTTGAGTAAAGTACTCGACTTCGACCACACTATCGAGTAAAACAGAAAGCAGAAACGAATAGAAATGAAAACGAAAGCAAAAATCTTGTCGATCTCGACCAAACCTCCTCGACGTCGACCAACTTTCCTCGACGTCGACCAAGCTTTGTCGATCTCGAGTAACACATAAACAAAACTCGCAACTTTTCGCAAGACAGAACACGAAAGTGATGAAATAAAATCAATAAACTAAAGACTTCCAAGATCAGGGCTTCAACACCACAACGATAACCATGTAAAATAACACATAAAGGCATACAAGATCATGCTTTTCATCAAATAACTTTCGTTATTAACAAATAGGAACATAGAGGCTTTCGGATAAACCCTAATTGTTACTAACTTTTTTTCACATAATTAATCCAAGTTTCATTAAGATCACTTTCGCTTTAATAACACAAACAAGGATCACCTTCAACTTTGGCAAAAAAATAATGCTTGTAGGGATAGAAGACGAAATTGCATCAAATGATTGTACCTTTTCCGCATCACCTTACATGGCTACCGTCGGGCTCACCCCGACCCTAGAAGTTGGGCGACTACTCGCTTCTCATCATGAATAAAGTCATTAAAGATTTCAGAAAAATAAATTGCATTGAATAAACTAAATAAGACTTACAACCAATCGAAGCCAAATCCGCTCTGGAAAAACTCCACTCCAATTGGCCACAACTCTCTCTCTCTCTCTCCTTACTCGATATCTCTTGAATTGGAACTAAAATTGAATGCCTAAAAGACAGCCCCTAAGGCTTTATTTATAGTGTTCATTCCCTAGCTAATCTAGGAAAGAAATATCTATCTATATCTAAACTTTCTATCTAAAAACATTAAGATAAAACTTGGAAATAAAATAATTATATCTAAAAGGAAACTAGGATTAGTGTGGATAGATCCTTTTTCTCTTGATAAATCTTGATGTGGATGGATAGAATTCCACATATCTTCTCTTGCAAGCAATTCTATCTTCTCGTATCCAACTCGATCTCGGACTCGACATGCTTCTGGATTGTCCTCGACGTCGAACAAGTTCCTCGACGTCGAGTAGAATTCTTCTCCCGGGGTTGCACTCGAGCTCGAGCAGCTTCTGGACTCGTCGACTTTACTCGACATTGAGGTATTTACTCGACGTCGACTAGCTTCGAGCTCCTCGAGTGCTCCTGCTCGACTTCTGGATTTCGACTTGGTTTTTCTCGACATCGACCAAACTGTGTCGAGTTGATCTTTCTCGTCCTTTGCTCGATTCGTCCTGGTTTCACTGCTCCTTGACTTTGGACTTTCTGTAGTTGATTTTGAGCTTTCCGTCCTTTATTTGAATTGTTGTAAAATGCCTTGATTTCTGCGAAATTAAACAGAAACTAGTGTAGACTCCATAATTTGGCAAATAATCATAAACTACACAAATTATGTACTATTCTAACCCAAATGTATGAAATGCATACAGAAATCGATATAAAAGTAAGTATAAAACATGGCAAATTAGGCTCACAACACTGAGCATATCGGATACTCGCTCTCATGATGAGCTCTTCCTACATCAGAAGAAATATGCTCTTGAAATCACCGACAAAGCTCGAATGGCCTCCTGCAAACCCGCCACCACCCCAGTGAACTGTAAGTCCAAGCTCAACGCCTCTTCCAGCCCTAAGGTGTCCGATCCTACCGCCTACCGCAGCCTTGCAGGTGCCCTGCAATATCTGACATTCACTAGACTGGAGATTGCTTTTTCTATTCAACATATTTGCTTATACATGCATGATCCCCATGAGCATCACCTCAAGGCTTGCGCATCATCCGATACCCCAAGGGCACCACTGATATGGGTATGAACCTTTGTCGTAACAGATTTGCTTACACATGCATGATCTCCGTAGCCGTTTTGACACCCTCACTACATATTCAGATGCTGACTGGGCCAGGTGCCCTGAAACTCGCCGTCCGGCCTCCGGCTTTGCAGTCTACCTCGACGACAACCTCATTTCGTGGTCTTCAAAGCGTCAGGAGACCATCTCCTGGTCCAGTGCAGAGGCCGAGTACCGTGGTATTGCTAATGCTACCGCGGAGACTTGCTGGCTCCACAATTTTCTCTGCGAACTCCGAGTTCTCCTTCGGACGATGACTTTGGTCTACTGCGACAATGTCTCCGATGTCTACCTTTTGTCGAACCCGGTTCAACATCCGCAAACCAAGCACATCGAGATTGACATTCACTTTGTCAGAGAGAAGGTTGCACTCGGCCAGGTTTGCATGTTACATGTCCCTTATGCACATCAATATGTAGATATTTTTACAAAAGGATTACCTACTCATCTATTTACTTCTTTTTGTTCCAGTCTTGTTATTCGCTCACCTCTAGCTTCGACTGAAGGAGGATGTTAGCAGACATTATTTAGGAGATTTATATCTGTGCATATCAATTGTATAGTTCCGATTGTACCCTCGGGATTTTTACCCTGGTGATATATGAAGGTTTGATAATGTATAACAAAGTAATATAAAGATACTCTAGAAGGGGGGTTGAATAGAGTATGTCGGTTTTTCGCAGATAATCCCATGACTTTTGAAGATCTTGCAAAACCCTTTGAGATTAGACGTAATTCTTTCTTCTGGAAAACTTGAATTACAACAGAGTTATACAATTTGAAACAAGTGCGGAAATATGGTAAAGAAATAAGTAAAGGACGCAATGAATTGTTAATGAGGTTCAGCACGAACTTGGCCTACGTCCCCGCCTAAGGTTCTTCCACAACCCTAGGATTCAACCGACTTTTATTGATTCACAAGACATAGGATCCTAATAGCTCACCGAAAAGCCTCTCTCCTATACAATTGCAATCTAGTCAACTCACGTTCCCTTGGAGTCCTAGACCAATCTAGAAGAGCCCCACCTCTCTCAGCTATCTAGTACAATCCTCTCACACTTAGTGAATACATCGCCTAGTGTCCACTTCCTGAGTTACAAACTCTCGAGTATAACACTCTCTTAGAATATATCCTATAAGCTCACTTTGTAACTCTCAAATTCTTTGAAACAAAATATAAGACTCTTAAGAACAAGCAGAGAGAACACGAAGAAGAGAGAAATATGCTTGAAGACTAAGTGCGATGTAGAGCGTTGATGTTGTAAGAGTTCGTCAGTCTTCCTTCTCTTCTTCATCTCCTTTATATAGTGAAGATCATCGGCGCCACTTGAGGAAGGAATCTTCTCCAACGGCTAACTTGGATTATGGCTTGTGGGTGGATCTTTGAGATCTTCTAAACTGGAAAACTCTGAAGCCACAATCTTTCCTATTTGATCTTCTAATCTTTTCGTCTTTGGAAGGAGATATAATTCGAAAAGCTTCCTGAAATGTTAGTGCATATATAATAATATATGGAAGCACATAACAACATATAATATTCGGACATAATATAATAAAGTACAGGTTTTGTGTTTCATCAACACAGTTGTAGCTTCAAGACCTTTGACACAAACTATGTGTCAAAGCCTTTGAAACTATTTCCGATTTTCATCAAGGGAGTGGAGTTATCAATATATATACAGGAGTAGGCCTATGAGGTCCGACAAGGACTCAGTTATCCAAACACTTATAGAGAGGGAGAGCAGACGAATGTCCAACCCGTCTCATTTTTTTTTATAAATTCAAAAATAGGTAAAAAAAAAAGTTATATATTTGTTTATTAGAATAAGTGTTTTTTTAGTGAAAATTATGTATATTGCTAAAATTTAGCCTATTCAATCTATTATAATTTTAATTTTTGATCCAATGACTAATGGAGACATCATCCCTTACCATATAAGAGCAAAAACATGTCTTTTGCAAAAGAACGCTCCACGTGTCTAGCAGAGCATTTTTAGAGTTTTTTTTAGGTTTTTTTAGCTTTTGCAATTTCAAAGCTACAATTACCTTCCCTTTCCTTCCCTTCCCTAATTCTCCTCTCCAAACTGCTCTATCTGATTCTCATCTTCAAACAGCTCTTAACCGGATTTTGGGATAATTTGAGGACTCCAGTGGATGAGGACGCCGAGGTTGGTAGCAGGAACCTTTGGAAGAAGAAGGCTTCGGCGGTTGGTCTCACATGGCATCATCGCCTATCGCCAACGATCAATTTTCCGTCTTGCAGAAGGGGCCTTTGGAAGCAGAAGGTTTCGACGGTTGGTCTCACACGGCATCATCGCCTTTAAGTTGGTCCCAATCTTCTCTAGGCGGTATCCGTTGAGAATAGCGTTCAAGAAGAGGAAGAACCGCTTAAAAGATCAGTTGAAGTTTGCTCCATCGAGTCCCTCGTTCTCCAATTTGTGACGGTTCTTAATAAGGTGCGTTTAACAATCGAGATTGGATCCTTTTTTCTCACCCCTATCTCTCTAAATCACTATTTTCTGAATTAGGTTTGGGGATTTTGGATCCGTGAGGCTGATTAGGGTTAAGGACAACGTATTCTACCACCTGTGCGTGAGAATTAGGGTTCTGAAAGCGTTGGTTGAGGAGAATGTGTTCATTGAACTAGATGAAGTGCAGAAGTGGTGCTGCCTGGTGGTTACGCACGGAGAGAGCGGATGCAATTTGTCCTTTATCCGAGGACTGATACTTGAAGCCATGGACACTGCTCTTCCCAACCACCCAAACCCCTGGTGGTAAGTTGTTCTTTTTGCTTTTCTTTATAATCCAGGGTTTCGATTTTAGGATTGTAGCTTGTATTGAATTTTTTTTTCCAGGAAAGATGCAGAGGTGGCTGTTGCAAATGGATGTGATCGATGCGAGGCCGCTCCATCCTCTTCACTAGTACAGATGACAGATGTATCAAGGCCAAGCCATGGACAATGTGCTTTCTGACCACCGAAACCCTTTGCGGTTAGTTATAATTTTTGCCTTTGCTTGTAATCTAGGGTTTGAATTTTGAGAATCAGTTCCTGAACACATTTGGTAGGATTTCAATCTAATAGCAAGAATTTTGTCTCATAGGATTTGAAGTGGATATTATATATATTGATAGAACTTTGGTGTTTGGACATCTTTGGAGAAGCTCATATGGAATTTTCTATAGATCGCTAATATTGAATTGAATTACTGAAGTTGATTCTAATAAATGTAGTACATTTCAGCCTTGTGGGGTTTAATGTATGAGATTGAGAGTTTTGAATTTGATATCACTATTTTTTTTTTGATAGGGTCGACCCTTACCAATGGCAGTACAAACGAGGTACGCAATCTCAACGCTAAGCTGAAAATCAGAATCTTTCTCTTATTTATAATATAGTTGATGTCTTACATAGTAACATCTTCATCCCCTTTCTCACAGCCTAACTGATTGTTTATAATCTATATCATTCTAACCTAGCCTGGATATTTAATCTTCTTAGTGCCTAATATATTGGCCCATGTGTGTAACATAGACTAGATTATACTATTAGATAAAGATTAGAGAAGAACTGCTTTGGTGGTTCCTTTCTATAGGAAATCGATTAGTGAAAGGGGATTTGCAGTCCACCAATTGCAAAAAGAAAACAAATAATTTACAATGATAGAACTAATGTAACTTCCCTGCAATATAATAGCAAAAGAAACTTCAATGTAAAAGATTTCGCCACGTGTCATCCAAACAGGCTTTTAAGATTTTTTTCCGTGGTAGGCTTAGGTGAGGTTCTCTGATTTTTTTTTTGGGTGCCTTTGTTGAAGCGGTTTATTACTTCCTTCCCTGCTCATACCCACGTTCTCTCCCACAAATTGCTTTCCAAGTCCCTCGATCAAAAGCTGCAGGAGGAGAAGACCGATGAAGAACGATTAAAAGTCGATGATCTCTGAGGAACAACTATGAGGGTCGGAGTTTGTCGCCAAGAAAGGCTCAAGCCGCAGGAGAAGAAGGTGGAGGAGGATCATTCATCGACAAGGATCAGCTCGATCTTGGCTGTTTGATTTTGATTCATAATAAGGTTTGTGAGATCTTTTACTTACTTCTTCCTCTGACTTCTTCCCCTTTCTTTTGAATGTTTACTCTAAAGTTCATATCAGATTTATAGGGTTCTTCTTTGTTGATGTTCAACTCTGCTTGATTTGGACTCAAATTCTAGGGTTTTTCAATTTGTGTTCAATCCTGTTTGATTCGAGGAAGAAAATATAAGGATGTGGTCATTATTCTGATTGAATTATAGCTTGATCGAATAGAAATAGGAGCCCTACAATTAGAGCTGTTCGGTTTTGATTCATAATAAGGTTTGTGAGATATGTCCCCTACTTCTTCCTTTGTTGATGTTTAGGGCTAATCAACCTTGATCCTTCATCGGTTAACTTATGTTTACACATTCAATCTCCGCCCCAATGATATACACCATTCTTATTGGCAGTGTGGAGAAATAGTCTAGTAGTTTCTATGAAGATTGGGACATCGTTCCTTCAAAGCAAACCAAGGATAAGCAATGGTTTGGTTTTGAGTTTAAATTTCACGGTTACTGATGAGTTATTAGCATTGTTATATAGCATAGAGATTGGGAGATTGATGAATTACATTCTTGAACCTGAAAACAAGAAGCCAAAGGTACTTTTTACCTTGATGTTAAATTATCCATCACCTTTTTATATCATAAACTCAATATGTAACTGATAGAGCATGATTAGTGTTGCATTATATAATGCATTTAGCATAATTTAGTTGTGAATAGTGCATATTTTAGTTACAATTACATGTTTACCTGTGTTGTTGGAAGAGTCGGAATCTATAAAATTTTATGGTTAATTTCAGGTAAATGTGGATCCGACGAGGAATTAGGAGACTCTTGGATGAAGGAAGATTCAAGTTAGGAAGAAAAGTGAAGAGCACGGGAGCGGAGTCGAATTTCGAGAGCCTAAGTGAATAACAAGTCATCAAAAGTTGTCGCCAGACATTCTGAACTTGTTTCGCACTTTCTGGAGGCCTCTGTGGTCAGATTGACTATTATAACCATGCGTTGGAAAGCTCTCTTCGAGATCTACAACTTTCGTGTTGACATCGAGACCAAATTCGAAACGGAAAAATCGATGTGAGCTTTCGTGTTTCGCACTTTCGTGTTGACATCGGCCCGCGGCCAAGCTAGCCGCCCCGCGGGCCGAACCTCTGACGAGCGATTTTGCTGATCACCGGCCGCCACGCGGCCTAGGTTTGCTGCCCCGCGGCCCTCGCAGAAACACGCCGTTCAGAATTGGACTTTAATTAGGGTTTTTGGTTTATTCTTTGGCCGACTTGTTAGAGGCTTTATAAGACTTTTCTAGTTTATTATTTCATGAACCTTATGCACATTATTCCATTGTTGAGAGCGCCGTTGAGCATGAGCAACTAAACCCTCGAGGTTTCGCCTATGATTTGGATCTTTGATTGTTGAATTGTGAGTTTTTTAATCTAGTTCTTATTCCTATTTCAATGTTTCGACTTCTTTGTGCTTAATTGCTTGAATGTGTTTTATTCTCTCTGGCCTGGCCGACTAGTTGGAGTAGATTCATTCAATTGCTAGGGTTTTGTAGATTCCTTGTAGCGAACCTTAACCCAAGTGGCAATCATGTCCCTTTAGGACTCGTAGGACTCATTGGATGTGTAGGAAGTTGAATACATGTTGAATATCGACTCGAAGCTTTATATTATGTGTACCTTGGTTATTTAATAATCTTAATGTTATCTCTAGGTTGAATCTTAACCGTGTTAGGGTTATTTAGAGATAAGGGTTGCTAGGACTCGTAGGACTAGTAATTTACCTAAGATCTGGACAAGGACATTGATAGGAAAAGACAAGAACTAGAGGCTGAAACAAGGATCGAATTCATCAATCGAAGTGATAAATTGTAGGTGAACCTATTTCTCTCCATTGCATTCTACAATCAATTTACTTTGTTTACTTGCTTCTGCTTTGATAAAAGGCGGATCTTTTCACACCAAAAACACCCCATATTCTTACTAGCGATTAAAATTGATACTTGAATTGAACAGATTTCCATGTGGATCGATCTCTTGCTTACACACTATACTAGTTCTGAGTTTGAGTATTCTTTGGCAAGAACAACGACAGGTTTTCCTCTTGTCAACTTTGGCGCCGTTGCCGGGTCATTCTTATCAATTTCTTGTGTTTTTTCATCGCTAACTTTTGTACATATTTACATCTAACCCCGTCGTGGACCTATCTTACGGTTCACGACACCTTATTACTAATATTTCTAGATGTTGAAGTTATGGCAGTTTCAGGGAGAGTATTTTCACAATTACCTCACAAGAGTGCAAACTTTATTTGACATCCATTATTCACGGGGTTTCCGAGATAGTTTGCGAGATGTGGTGGTTTGTGTTTTTGAGGGCATGTCTCTTGAGACCCGAGAACTTGCCAGGTCCATAAACAATGGAAGCTTTGCTGGTTTAGGAGTGTCGGGATTATTGGATCTTCTCTACTACATGGGTGACCAATCGGCGGAGGAAGAATCTTACACTTTGACATTTCAACCAATGGAGTACTCCGACCCATCCATCGAGGAATCAACCATTGTCTTGATGGAGAAAATATGGCAATTACATGAGATAGTGAATCAAAATGGGGAAGCAATGAATCAAAATAGGGATGCAATTATCCGACTTTCTAAAACATTGAAGGAGTTGATAGTTCAGCAATGTTCTATTCCTCAACTTGATGAAAGCCAAGACGCAAGCAACGATGAATTCTATGATAATGAAGAAGAGAGTCTAGTGGTTATCGACACAAAATCTCAGGAGACGTCCGTGGAGATTGAGTGTGTTTCGATGCTCCCTCCATTCGTAGAAATCATCCCCAACTCACCTATCAAGGAGCCAAGTCCGGAACCAATTTCTGTGGTTCATGAACAAGAAACTGGTACTTTTTGCAAATCGGGAGATTTTGGTGAATATGTCGATCCATGGAGCCACTACTTCAACAAACCACTAGCAGAACTATGTTGGTGGTCCTACATACCCTCGAGGGAGAATCAAGCTCGAATGAAGGGTAAGTTGGTAATGGTTCTCATTGCTATATTTTTAATTACCAATTGTTTCATCTTTAGTGTGCATTCGAATATCGGTGGGGCACGAGAGTTTGATTTGCTTTTTTAAGGGCGCCGACGATGTCTTCTTGAGTCTTGAATGAGTGGATGAATAAACTGTCGAGCCATTGACAGTAAACAAAGGCGATACTTGGGAGGCAACCCAAGGCCACCCCGCGGCTAGGTTGTGTCGTGGCCTCTGACACGATTGAAATGTTCCCTTTTCTCACTTTCCACCACCGCTGTGAACAAGTTAGTTTTTCTTTCTTTCCTTCATATTTTTATCTTTTGTTGTCTTTTATGTCATTGAGAACAATGCCTGATTTAAGTGTGGTGGGGGGGGGGGGGGGGGGGGAAGAATTGCATGGTATGATAGGATTGCATGTTTATTTTTAGTTTGCACTTTTATTTTTGTTTTTAGTTTATATTGCATATCAGCATGTTAGTCTTTAAAAAGAAAATCCCCAAAAAATAATCAGTTATTTATAAATTGCATTGTTAGGATTAGGACTTATTTCCCCATATGAATACCGTTTGTCCTCTATCCTATCTATTGAGATTTATGCCCCATGATGTGCTTGGATTGTGGAAGCTTTCGATATATGTTTTCTATACTATTTGGTGAGCATGATTGATTAATGATTGAGCACATAAGATTTTGGAATTTTGGCTGATCTTGAAGTTCTAGACATGACCCGGTGAGCTTATTTTGGCCTATTCAGGACTGTACCTTATTTAGTCCTCTTGCTTGTTGAGTGTACTCTCTTCAATTGCTTCCTCTTTGACTTGCATTTATATATCTTTTTCAAGGCTGCATAATATGATTTCTCCACATGACTTAAACATGATTGAGGCACCTTTATTAGCCCTATTTGACTTTATTCCCACCTTACATATTATCCTCTGCTTGAAGCCAGTTTGAGCCTAATTACCTATTCTTTTGTAGTTCCACAAGATTTTTCCATTGCCAATGATAGTCTTACCGCATCCGGGAATTTAGGAATAGTTGGTGAATATCTATAGTGTGGATGATGGTTTGTAGTGGTGGATTGTATGTTTGTGGTGTATTTATGATATTTGATTCTTGCTAGTACATTCATTACTTGGGACCTAAGGAGGATAAAATTCACTTAGGGGCAAAAGTCAAGTAAAATCATTTGATATAGCATGAAAAGAAAAAAAAAAGAAAAAAAAAAAAGAAAAAAAAAGAAAAAAAAGAATAAAGGAATGAGTTGAGTATGGTTTGTAAAGTTTTATGCTTAAGATTGGTGTTGTTTGGTATTATAGAGATATGGTTTGAGGAGTTTATGAGTGGTTTTATGATTTGGTTGCTTCCTTAGTTCCCGGATTATGAGCATCACATGACCTAAATTGTTCCATACCTTATATGTTCTACCTTGGCCCCATTACAACCCAATTGAAAGACCTCATGATTTTTGTTGTGTGTAGAGTCACCAGCGGTGGAGAATTAGAACACTGGTGCAAGACTATTGTAGCTAAGTTTCTGAAGATTGAGTTTTGAGCTTAAACATTTAACTTTAAACACTTGAGTGAGAGTGGAATACATATTCCCTGTGAGGTCTAGAATGGATATGGTTGCTTAGTTTCATTGATTATTGCAATTTTGTGCTATGATGTTGTTAATCTATAATGTTTGCTAGTTTTTCATGCACTTAAAGAATATTGAGGTGTGGATACATGAATTGCTATTCTGTGGGCTGCAGAGTTGAGTTTTCTATTTGTTTCAGGACAAGCGAAGGTTCAAGTGTGGGGGAATTTGATAGAGCATGATTAGCGTTGCATTATATAATGCATTTAGCATAATTTAGTTGTGAATAGTGCATATTTTCGTTACAATTACATGTTTATCTGTGGTTTTGGAAGAGTCGGAATCTATGCAATTTTATGGTTAATTTCAGGTAAATGTGGATCCGACGGGGAATTAGGAGACTCTTGGATAAAGGAAGATTCAAGTTGAGGAAGAAAAGTGAAGATCACGGGAGCGGAGTCGAATTTCAAGAGACTAAGTGAATAACAAGTCATCAAAAGTTGTCGCCAGACATGCTGAACTTGTTTCACACTTTCTGGAGCCCCCGATGGTCAGATTGACTATTATAACCATGCGTTGGAAAGCTCTCTTCGAGTTCTACAACTTTTGTGTTGACATCGAGACCAAATTCAAAACGGAAAAATCGCTGAGAACAGTAAAAGCCGCACCGCGGGCCGAACCTCTGACGAGCGATTTTGCTGATCGCCGGCCGCCCCGCGGCCTGGGTTGGCTGCCCCGGGGCCCTCGCAAACACGCCGTTCAGAATTGGACTTTAATTAGGGTTTTTGCTTTATTCTTTGGCCGACTTGTTAGAGGCTTTATAAGACTTTTCTAGTTTATTATTTCATGAACCTTATGCACATTATTCCATTGTTGAGAGCGCCGTTGAGCATGAGCAACTAAATCCTCGAGGTTTGGCCTACGATTTGGATCTTTGATTGTTGAATTGTGAGTTTTTTAATCTAGTTCTTATTCCTATTTCAATGTTTCGACTTCTTTGTGCTTAATTGTTTGAATGTGTTTTATTCTCTCTGGCCTGACCGACTAGTTGGAGTAGATTCATTCAATTGCTAGGGTTTTGTAGATTCCTCATAGAGAACCTCAACCCAAGTGGCAATCATGTCCCTTTAGGACTCGTAGGACTAATTGGATGTGTAGGAAGTTGAATACATGTTGAATATCGACTCGTAGCTTTATATTATGTGTACCTTGGTTAATTCATAATCTTAATGCTATCTCTAGGTTGAGTCTTAATCGTGTTAGGGTTATTTAGAGATAAGGGTTGCTAGGACTCGTAGGACTAGTAATTTACCTAAGATCTGGACAAGGACATTGATAGGAAAAGACAAGAACTAGAGGCTGAAACAAGGATCGAATTAATCAATCGAAGTGATAAATTGTAGGTGAACCTATTTCTCTCCATTGCATTCTACAATCAATTTACTTTGTTTACTTGCTTCTGCTTTGATAAAAGGCGGATCTTTTCACACCAAAAACCCCCCATATTCTTACTAGCGATTAGAATTGATACTTGAATTGAATAGATTTCCATGTGGATCGATCTCTTGCTTACACACTATACTAGTTCTGAGTTTGAGTATTCTTTGGCAAGAACAACGATAGGTTTTCCTCTTGTCAAATTTGGCACCGTTGCCGGGTCATTCTTATCAATTTCTTGTGTTTTTTTATCGCTAACTTTTGTACATATTTACATCTAACCCCGTCGTGGACCTATCTTACGGTTCACGACACCTTATTACTAATATTTCTAGATGTTGAAGTTATGGCAGTTTCAGGGAGAGTATTTTCACAATTACCTCACAAGAGTGCAAACTTTATTTGACATCCGTTATTCACGGGGTTTACGAGATAGTTTGTGAGATGTGGTGGTTTGCATTTTTGAGGGCATGGCTCTTGAGACCCGAGAACTTGCCAGGTCCATAAACAATGGAAGCTTTTTTGGTTTAGGATTGTCAGGATTATGTGATCTTCTCTGCTACATGGGTGACCAATCGTCGGAGGAAGAATCCTACACTTCGACATTTCAACCAATGGAGTACTCCGACCCGTCCATGGAGGAATCAACCATTGTCTTGATGGAGCAAATAGGGAAATTACATGAGATAGTGAATCAAAATGGGGAAGCAATGAATCAAAATAGGGATGCAATTATCCGACTTTCTAAAACATTGAAGGAGTTGATAGTTCAACAATGTTCTATTCCTCATCTTGATGAAAGCCAAGACGCAAGCAACGATGAATTCTATGATAATGAAGAAGAGCGTCTAGTGGTTATCGACACAAAATATCAGGAGACGTCCCTTGAGATTGAGTGTGTTTCGATGCTCCCTTCATTCGTAGAAATCATCCCCAACTCGCCTATCAAGGAGCTAAGTCCGAAACCAATTTATGTGGTTCATGAACAAGAGACTGGTACTTTTTGCAAATTGGGAGATTTTAGTGAATATGTCGATCCATGGAGCCACTACTTCAACAAACCACTAGCAGAACTGTGTTGGTGGTCCTACATACCCTCGAGGGAGAATCAAGCTCGAATGAAGGGTAAGTTGGTAATGGTTCTCATTGCTATATTTTTAATTACCAATTGTTTCATCTTTAGTGTGCATTCGAATATCGGTGGGGCATGAGAGTTTGATTTGCTTTTGAGGGCGCTGACGATGTCTTCTTGAGTCTTGAATGAGTGGATGAATAAACTGTCGAGCCATTGACAGTAAACAAAGGAGATACTTGGGAGGCAACCCAAGGCCACCCCGTGGCTAGGTTGTGTCGTGGCCTCTGACAGAACTGAAATACTCCCTTTCCTCACTTTCCACCACCGCAGTGAACAAGTTAGTTTTTCTTTCTTTCCTTCATATTTTTATCTTTTGTTGTCTTTTATGTCATTGAGGACAATGCATGATTTAAGTGTGGGGGGGGGGGGGGGAAGAATCGCAGGATTGCATGTTTATTTTTAGTTTGCACTTTTATTTTTGTTTTTAGTTTATATTGCATATCAGCATGTTATTTATAAATTGCATTGTTAGGATTAGGTCTTATTTCCCCATATGGATACCGTTTGTCCTCTATTCTATCTATTGAGATTTATGCCCCATGATGTGCTTGGATTGTGGATGCTTTCGATATATGTTTTCTATACTATTTGGTGAGCATGATTGATTAATGATTGAGCACATAAGATCTTGGAATTTTGGGTGATCTTGAAGTTTTAGACATGACCTGGTGAGCTTATTTTGGCCTATTCAGGACTGCACCTTATTTAGTCCTCTTGCTTGTTGAGTGTACTTTCTTCAATTGCTTCCTCTTTGACTTGCATTTAGATATCTTTTTCAAGGCTGCATAATATGATTTCTGCACATGACTTAAACATGATTGAGGTACCTTTATTAGCCTTATTTGACTTTATTCCCACCTTACATATTATCCTCTGCTTGAGGCCAGTTTGAGCCTAATTACCTATTCTTTTGTAGCTCCACAAGATTTTTCCATAGCCAATGATAGTCTTACCCCATCCGGGAATTTAGGAATAGTTGGTGAATATCTATAGTGTGGATGATGGTTTGTAGGGGTGGATTGTATGTTTGAGGTGTATTTCTGAGATTTGATTCTTGCTAGAACATTCATTACTTGGGACCTAAGGAGGATAAAATTCACTTAAGGGCAAAAGTCAAGTAAAATCATTTGATATAGCATGAAAAGAAAAAAAAAAGAAAAAAAAAAGAAAAAAAAAAGAAAAAAAAAGAAAAAAAAAAAGAAAAAAAGAATAAAGGAATGAGTTGAGTATGGTTTGTAAAGTTTTATGCTTGAGATTGGTGTTGTTTGGTATTATAGAGATATGGTCTGAGGAGTTTATGAGTGGTTTTATGACCTGGTTGCTTCCTTAGTTCCCGGATTATGAGCATCACATGGCCTAAATTGTTCCATACCTTATATGTTCTACCTTGGCCCCATTACAACCCAATTGAAAGACCTCATGATTTTTGTTGTGTGTAGAGTCACCAGCGGTGGAGAATTAGAACACTGGTGCAAGACTATTGTAGCTAAGTTTCTGAAGATTGAGTTTTCAGGTTAAATATTTTACTTTAAACACTTGAGTGAGAGTGGAACACATATTCCCTGTGAGGTCTAGAATGGATATGGTTGCTTAGTTTCATTGATTATTTCAATTTTGTGCTATGATGTTGTTAATCTATAATGTTTGCTAGTTTTTCATGCACTTAAAGAATATTGAGGCGTGGATACATGAATTGCTATTCTGTAGGCTGCAGAGTTGAGTTTTCTATTTGCTTCAGGACAAGCGAAGGTTCAAGTGTTGGGGAATTTGATAGAGCATGATTAGTGTTGCATTATATAATGCATTTAGCATAATTTAGTTGTGAATAGTGCATATTTTAGTTACAATTACATGTTTATCTGTGGTGTTGGAAGAGTCGGAATCTATGCAATTTTATGGTTAATTTCAGGTAAATGTGGATCCGACGGGGAATTAGGAGACTCTTGGATAAAGGAAGATTCAAGTTGAGGAAGAAAAGTGAAGAGCACGGGAGCGGAGTCGAATTTCGAGAGACTAAGTAAATAACAAGTCATCAAAAGTTGTCGCCAGACATGCTGAACTGGTTTCACACTTTCTGGAGCCCCCGATGGTCAGATTGACTATTATAACCATGCGGTTGAAAGCTCTCTTCGAGATCTACAACTTTCGTGTAGACATCGAGACCAAATTCGAAACGAAAAAATCGATGTGAACAGTAAAAGCCGCCCTGCGGGCCAAACCTCTGACGAGCGATTTTGCTGATCGCCGCCCGCCCCGCGGCCTGGGTTGGCTGCCCCGCGGCCCTCGCAGAAACACACCTTTCAGAATTGGACTTTAATTAGGGTTTTTGTTTTATTCTTTGGACAACTTGTTAGAGGCTTTATAAGACTTTATAGCACCGTTGAGCACATTATTCCATTGTTGATAGCACCGTTGAGCATGAGCAACTAAACCCTCGAGGTTTCGCCTACGATTTGGATCTTTGATTGTTGAATTGTGAGTTTTTTAATCTAGTTCTTATTCCTATTTCAATGTTTCGACTTCTTTGTGCTTAATTGCTTGAATGTGTTTTATTCTCTCTGGCCTGGCCGACTAGTTGGAGTAGATTCATTCAATTGCTAGGGTTTTGTAGATTCCTTGTAGCGAACCTTAACCCAAGTGGCAATCATGTCCCTTTAGGACTCGTAGGACTAATTGGATGTGTAGGAAGTTGAATACATGTTGAATATCGACGTGTAGCTTTATATTATGTGTACCTTGGTTAATTCATAATCTTAATGCTATCTCTAGGTTGAATCTTAACCGTGTTAGGGTTATTTAGAGATAAGAGTTGCTAGGACTCGTAGGACTAGTAATTTACCTAAGATCTGGACAAGCACATTGATAGGAAAAGACAAGAACTAGAGGCTGAAACAAGGATCGAATTCATCAATCGAAGTGATAAATTGTAGGTGAACCTATTTCTCTCAATTGCATTCTACAATCAATTTAGTTTGTTTACTTGCTTCCGCTTTGATAAAAGGCGGATCTTTTCACACCAAAAACCCCCCATATTCTTACTAGCGATTAGAATTGATACTTGAATTGAATAGATTTCCATGTGGATCGATCTCTTGCTTACACACTATACTAGTTGTGAGTTTGAGTATTCTTTGGAAAGAACAATGACAGGTTTTCCTCTTGTCAATAACCTCTTGATTGTAGTCAAGAATGTTCACTGTACCTCTGACCTATGAATGGATTTACCTTGAGCAATTATATTAATTCATTGTAGTTGATCAACTAATATTTTTTTTTGATCTAAAGGGATATGATGACATTCCTAAGGAGATTACTGATGTTGATGCCAAAAATGTATTTTCTTTCAAACTGGCTAATATGCTTATTCATTTACCCACCTCAACTATCCTTTTTGGTATACATAATGTGAGGTCTGTTCTTTTTTTTTTCCCCCATTTCAGGTGAAATCTAGAACTTTGTTTGACAATGTGCTGGTCTGCTATAATCCCGAGTATGCTAAGCAGCTGGCTGAACAGACATTGGGCAAGCAGAAGGAGGTACACGACTTTGTGTTCTTTCTTGCATAAAGAAAAAAACTCCATCTTCAGAACCGTTTGCTTTGTTATTATTAATGATATGATTTATTTTAGAAGGCTGCTTTTAGAATCGTTTGCCTTACCAATCGGTGAGTTGATTGCTAAGGCAATGGAGAAGGATGGAAATGAACGTGTGATTATAATCCAAGTAAGTTGTTTTTTCATTCGCTTCTTTGGTAATCTCAAGGTAGGATACAAGATCGTGATGAGCAAATTAAGGAGTTGTATAAAAAGGTATTGTTATCACTCTTACCATTTAAAAAGCCTTTACTTTCTTTTAATGTTATTAGGGTAATCAATGCTAAAGCTAATTTGAAAGGCTTTTATTTCTCGTGTGATTTGCAGGCAGTTGCATTGACTAAAGTTGCACTAGAAAATGCGGTGAAAGCCCTTAAAGAACACCCGAAACGACAAGAACATGATGAGTTATTGAAGAAAATTCAGATTTCATCTGATGAATGAATTAAGGATTTGAATGAAGAGGTATTGTTATATCTCTCTTTGTATTTAAAAACATTTTATTTCTTTGAATGTTATTAGGGTAATCAATGCTAAGGCTAGGGTATATTATAGTTATATGAAATCAGCATGGTTTCAATATGATAAAGGAAATCAATAAGCTTTAGGAGAAATCAGCATGGTTTCTATGATGAAGGTAATCAATGCTAAGCCTTAGGATGGTTTCAATGCTAAGGCTAGGGCCCTTTTGAATGTTAAGGCTATGATGAAGGTAATCAATGTTAAGCCTTGGCATTGTTTCAATTCTCAGTAAGAGATCTTGCAGCCCTGGTGACCAAGGGAGGACAGAATCTCGGATTGAATGGGGAAACCATATTCGTCCCCCAATCCAAGAGTCGAGGCACATGAGCATTATTACAACCACACCTCTTCTCGGATTCCCTCCTGGTGGACTCCCTGTTGAACTTCGCAGTTAAGTACAAAGATCGCGTTGACTCGAAGCAGATCATGCATATTGTCTCTTGGAGGAAAATGGGCGCCAAGCCTAAAACTCTAGCTGCCTGATCTTCTGCCACTTGCTTCAAGGAGTGAAAACACAATTGTAATGTTTTTTGTTACAGTGGTTGAGAACTTTAGTTATACATTGCCCGAGTTTATTTATGTTGTGATGTGTTGTGCCTGTATCATCCAGGGAGGTTGTGTTTATTATAGACAATATTAAGTCTATTTTTTTTAATGTCAGGCCAAATAGCCATAATTGAACAACCAACCTCGTGCTTTAGGGTTCTTCCTATAGATTCTATCAATTTGGTCGAAAATGATGTGATTTTACTCTACATAGTATAATTTCTTTTCCATGCACAGAGAATACATTAATACAATATTACAAATAATTTAGATAAATTCCAATAAATAAATAAAATAATTATCTAAATATAAATCATTTTTTCACCAATAAATTATATAGATATAAATATAATTAGTACAACATATTATATATAATATAAATATCTTTTATTTAGATTCTTTCAAAATATAAATAAACTTCACATTTATAAGGTGAGCGAGTTTTTTTTTCCTTCTAATCTACCACTAAATGATACTCCGTATTAATATGAACAAAGAACTCTTTTTATGCCAAATTTTCATAAAGGAAAAGGTTAATGACCTTTTTAGAAAGTTGTGGGAAATTACATAACTCGATTCGGTGCTCTGTGGACAATGTTATGCATTTTTCTGTCAAAACCGATCAATATTTCGTCTCTTTTATCTGACAACAGCAGCAAAAAAAATCATAACTCTTTTTAGGCCAAATTTTCATTAAGGAAAAAGTTGATGGCCTCTTTAGAAAGTTGTAGGAATTTACAGAACCCAAATTGGTGCTCTATGGACGAAGTTATGCGTTTTTCTTCACAACTGATCAATTTTTCTTCTCTTTCGTGTAACATCAATAGAAAAAAAATCATAGCTCTTTTTAGGCCAATGTTTCTTCAAGGAAAAGGTTGATAACCTCTTTATAAAGGTATAAGAATTTACAGATCTCAATTTGGTGCTGTTCGGACGACGTTATGCGTTTTTCTGTCATAATTAATCAAATTTTCCTTTTTTTCGTGTGACAGCAGCAACCAAAAAAATCATAACTCTTTTTAGGAAAAATTTTCATGAAGGAAAATGTTGATGACCTCTTTAGAAAGCGTTAGGAATTTACAGAACTTGATTTGGTGTTGTTTGGACGAAGTTATGCATTTTTCTATCAAAACCGATCATTTTTTTACACTCTTTTGTGTGACAACAGTACCAAAAGAAAATCATATCTCTTTTTAGGCCAAATTTTCATCAAGTAAAAGGTTGATGATCTCTTTAGAAAGTTGTAGGAATTTTTAAAACTCAATTTGGTGCTCTGTGGACGAAATTATGCATTTTTCTATCAAAACTGATAACTTTTTCCTCTCTTTCGTGTGACAACAACAACAAAAAACAAATCATAACTCATTTTAGGACAAATTCATGAAGTAAAAGATTGATGACATCTTTAGAAAGCTATAGGAAATTACAAAACTCGATTTGGTGCTCTGTGGACGAAGTTATGCATTTTTCTATCAAAACCGATCAATTTTTCCTCGCTTTCTTGTGACAACAGCAACAAAAAAATCATAACTAGGCCAAATTTTCATGAAAGAAAAGGTTGATGACTTCTTTAAAAGGTTGTAGGAATTTACATGACTCGATTTGGTGCTCTATGGACGAAGTTATGCATTTTTCTATCAAAACCGATCAATTTTTCCTCGATTTCTGTCTTGTGATAGTAGCACCAAAAATAAACATACTTCGATTCGGTCTTTGTGGACGAAGATCAAGATACCACCAATAGCTCTCCTGATTTCGTGTTTGATGGTTGAAACTCTTTGAACTTTCTTGAAGTGGAGATTGTTGACCATTTTCTCTTTAAGCAGCCTGTGATAAGTAGAAAGCAACCACATATGTACTACTCCTAGAGAAAGGTTTATGAGGAACAAAAATGTGAAAGTTTTATGTATGGTGCAAGAAAGTAACATCCGAGATCTTAAACCGACCACATGTTAAGTTTTCATCAAGCCACCCCTAATTTGCAAATTTTGACAAATTGACACTTATAGGCAATCTCATGTCAAAAACTTGGTTAATAAGATATTAACAATGGAGATCAAACTGATAGTTGAAATCCAAGATGTTTTTCCTCCATAGGTTAGTTTTTTTTGGTGACCTACTCCATATTTTAGTGCCTCTGGGCGTTGATTTGTTGAAATATATGAATTTAAGGTTGTTTAGTGGAGAAAAATTGTGGTGGTTTTGTGAAAAGACTCAATTATGAAATTGTGTTGCTTTTTTTTCCTTGGAAGTTTTTTTTTTTTTCCATACACTGATCATTTTAGCTTCACAAGCTTGAATTAGGAATTGTTTCCTTTTGGTGAATTTTTATCTTCTTGAAGAACTATAATTTGTCCTTAATATTGAAGGATTATAATTTTTTTTATAAATAAAGTAGCCACACAAGTGCAATTGAAATTATATGAACTCTTCGATCATAGTTGGAAGTCTATTATATCTTGTATAGTTGTACTCTTAATTCTAGGTTAGCTAAGCTTCATATTTGGATGAGGTTTGTTTCATGTTTTTGAATTCTTTACTTGCTTAACACAAGGTTTTAAATTAGTCAACTATGCAGGTATGATGCTCACACTACTAGAATAATGTTCATAGACATCGGGTATAAACCGATGTTAATCAAAAAAAAATTCAACGTGTTAGTGGGTGGTGTTAAAGATCCCAACTTTACCACATCAGTTTATACCCGATGTCTTTAATACTTTATAACATTGTTTTTCATTTTTATAATGACTTGAATAAATGAATATATTTACGTTTTGGCTTATTCACCTAGTGTTAAACCATTATTATTTTGCATTATTATCCATACGAAGGTTTCTAGAACAACCCAAAAGTTCATATTAACATCGCTATTTTTTATAAACTTGATGTTTTACATTGATATACACATCGGTTAGGAATTATTCAATTTTTGCATACTCTTTTTTCATGTTTAATTTTTTTTATAATATTTAATATACATATAATAAACCATATTGAATATTTTAAAAGTCAATGTTATTTATATATTTTCAAATCATTTTTTATATGAAAAACGATGTTTTTGTATTTTATAACATCGTTTTATATTACAGTTTTGATATATACTAGGTTTTAGAAATCAATTTGTATATTTATGACCGACGTCTCTATAAAGATAGACATCGTTTTCTCTCTCTCGAGTACGATGTTTTTCACCGAATACACTTGTTGATTTATGTTGTAACCCTGTTTTGGCTAATAGAAACTTAAATATTCTGAAAGACCAACACATGCATTAAATAAAATAATAAAAATCAAACAATGTTCTTGATTGCAATAACTCGTCTAATATACATTGTTGTCTTAAGTCCCTTATACATGTGCTATCTTCCCCTTTTCCATTTATGAACTGAATCACGGTTGATCATGAGAGCTTTGTAATTACACATTCACATGTCTCCTCCAAGATCTTCTTAGCTTCGGTGAAGAGCACTTCCGGGGTAAGGCATCTATTTACTCAATCGCGACTAAGCAACAAGAGAAAGAATATTAGATTATGCAGTTTACAAGCAATAGCATGTAGAGAAATAAATCCTTATCTCTATTGTCAATACATATTAACACAAAAACCTCAATTGTGTGTCATCCTTTTCCTTGATTAAAATAACGCTCCCTACTTTGTATTTAGGAGTAGGTATATTACCATAATAAGGTAAAATCTCAAAAGGTATAATTCAAGTATTCAACCAATCCATCGGACATCCAACCTTAAAAGAATAGAAAATCAAATCTTATACATGGACTTCATGCAGCAAGTATTTGAAGACGAATACACTAATATCTTCCTAACAACATGCAACTTGTTCTAAATACACTTTATAGTCGCATTCTACACTCATTCCCTCACATTAATGTCTTTAAATTTTTCCTATTGATATTCGTAAATACCAGTGAAAAGTTAACCTACTGACCTAATATCTGATCAATTGATTAAGGAAATTAAGATTTCAGCTCCTAGAAAAAAAATCCAGGTTTCTATGTCCTTTTTCTTATACCTCAAGAGAGTTTTGATTTGAGTTAATATTCACCAATACTTGCAATACCTAACACCTCATAAAACTTTTCAGCCAAATTGCCTAGAGGCTATTTTTCAGGATGAAGAAATGGGCAATTTCCATATACATATTAAATATTTTACTCATTTTAAGAGTAGCTTTCATATGGAATTAAGTTGCAATAGAATGTGCATAGATGTTCTTCATTTTAGATCATTAGAGTAATAAAGTTATTCTTCCCCTTAAAAGGATACTTTGGCTGAAACAAACTTACATATAAAATGATCTTTCTTAAGTCGCAGAGCCACATATTTATCCCATCCTTCCTCTCGAATGCACTCGCTAACAGTGTATAGTCCCTGGGACGTCGATTTGTTGCCTTTCTACCGGCTGAAAACAAACGATTAACATGGAAACTTGAAGATCATTGACGTGGTTAATAAAAGTGTCGTAAACCTAGCAACCAAGCAAGCATATCAGGAAAAAGAAGGCTTATAAATAAGATATATTTTACCCGGAGTATCTTGCAAGAGAACAATCTACTAAAAAAAAACATAGTGTATAAAAATATATTTGCATCTTCTGCCTGCTGATAAAGATATTTCAAGAAGAAACCATTAATTTGGATAAGAAAATATACGAAAAAGATCCACTAAATAAATAACATAATCTGATTTTTATTCTAATTAAGAACATTGGTAGCACACATGAAAAGTGACAACATCTCATAGTTGAATTGGTGCCTCTAGGGTAAAAGGGACCCATATATCATGAACAAAAGAAAGAAAGAAACTACATTTTATATCCATTTTGTCCAATAAAATGACATGCATCTGAATGTCGCATCAATTGCTTGTTTTATTTGCTTATAATCGTTATAAAAACAATAAATAATGGCTAGACACAAGGCAACAACTTTTACTCATTATGCAAACTAAACAAGGGTAAAGATACGGTAAGCAAAATAGAATGATGTTCTCATCTGTTGAACTGTAGCACCGAACTGAAACGCTAGATAAGATCTGTTAATGAAGGAGAGATACCAAGTAGAACAAATCTAGTATAAGCTTAATTTCAGGATGACAGAACAATGAAAGATAAGGTTTTTCAGGGTAGTCGTCTGCTCACAGAAAATATGGGAGATTGTTGCATGACTTCATCTCCAGAACACCATCTTTTAAACAACACACTCCAACAACACTAATCTTCTTTTCGGGAGGAAGAATTTTTCCTCGTCAAGAAGGGAAACCTACCCAGGTAAAAGCAACACAGAAAAAATCATTGAAGGCATAAGCCAAGAAGTCAATATGTGTGCTTCATGTAGGAAACTAATGAAGGAACCAAAACAATAACAAGAGGCTATTCCAAATTAAGAAAATATCACGAGTTAACAACATTTTTGCATCTTCGTTTTCCATAATTTTGAAGCAGAGGGAGAACATCTCATCAGTCGACGCTTGGCCATTTCTAAGATGAAAATAAGGAAAGCAAATTGGACTTTGAAGCTTGATCATTAGCAGTCTCAGCTAAAAAGTAAGGCAACTAGAAAAAGGCTAGCAGCAAACAACTCACAACACTAATTTTAACTGATATTGCACCACTAATTTTAGCAATAAAGAGTTCAAATTCAAGAAGCCTAAACCAAATTTCTTTGAATCTACAAAATGATTGACACTGAATATTGCACCACTAATTTTAGCAATAAAGAGTTCTTGTAAAAAAGAACCAGCATCTTTCATTCCATACCATAAAGATTACATACTATAATAATCTGACCCTAGCAAGTAGCATGGATAAAATGATCAAACATACGTGTATATATATACCCAACCTTTCATAACAATATCTTCTTAGAATAACTAGAAATAACATTCCTTTAGAATCCATACATCACTTAACTTTACTATCTCATATTTGAAATCATATGATTCATGAAGCCCTATAGGAATTTGATACATTTAGCTATTAAGTTTGGAATCATGTTAATAGTTAATCCAACCTTTCATAACAATCCTGAATTTTTGTTTGCTTTCAGTTATCCGAATAAATTTATGAAAACAGTTCTTTGTTTTTCCTTTTCGTGAAAATCATGTCATATATAACTAAAAGAGTCAAGAACTATGAATTCCACTTGTATTTAGTGGGAAACAAAGCATAGATAAATAACTAAAAGAGTAAAGAACCATGAGTGAAGCCTTCCATTCCAATCTCATCGGGCAATAAGGTATGCTCATTCCAGACCCAATTCCCTCCAAAAAAGTAACATCAAATCCCTAAAACACATACTGCAGGTACAACAAAGGGAAGGAAATATCAATACAGAAAAACAATTGAAGCAAAGTCAGAATCTAAATCTCCCGAGCAACTAATATGGCATACGATAGATAAGAAGAACTTGTTTGCAGAGATGATGGGAAGCGCCAAGACCAGCCCAACCAGAATCAACAACTAGAAATTTCTTTTTCTTGTTGGTCTATTCTTGCACATTGAAGGTAGTGATTGAGGATTTTTCATCTCCACAAGAAAACCCCCTGTTGCTTTCTTCTTGCGCAACGAAGGCCAGAGACATCCAGATTAAAGTGAGGTGTGAGATTCGGCAAAAAGAAGATGACCATAATGAGAAAAAAAGGAAGGAGGAGGACCAGATCTAACAAAATACTTCGAGATTTACCTAGATCTACCATACTAAACACAAGATCCGCCATTGCAGCCGCTATCTCCTAACAAACATCATCAGACAAATATTTCCCAAAGGTTTTAAAAAAATTGCCAGAAAACCCAAACAAGGAGGAGAAAAATCAAAAGACTTACCTAGATCAATGAAGGGTTGTATTTGGCTCATCTCGCCATCACGCTCAATCGCGCAGGTGGGGCTCCCGACATCGGCATCGTGGTAGTTAGAGGTGTCAGATATGAGGATAAGGAAAGAATGAGAGGGGGAGAGGAAGGAGACCATGGGGCTCGGATTTGCCATGGCTGAGGGTGGGAGTTCTTAGATGGAGAGAAGGTAGAGGAAGAGAGTGAGATAGAAACAGAATTGAATCAGTAAAAGAATGGAGAATAGTATCTAGGGATTTCAATTTCAATTAAGGGTTGAAATTTTGAAGTGTTGGGGGAAGTCACGAGCGGAATTTTTTTAAGTGGATTTACTTTGTTTTTTTTTTCAAAGTTTTGGGATGGCTTGGAGCTCCCTCTTTTGCCGCCTCAAATTTTTCGTAAGCGCACTTTTGAAATTTTTTAAAACGAAATTTTAACATCGTCCAACAAGTACGGTTGAAGTATCAAATCTCAATAACATCGACTATTTTCAAAATGATGTTATAACTATTTTTAACATCAGTCGTTTTTCTGACCGATATAAAAGAGCCGATGTCTATTAACACAATTCTAGTAGTGTCATTCTGTTGGTGAGCGTGAAATTCAGGGAACCGTGCTTGAACTGCTCAACCAGTTAGATGGTTTCGATTCAAGAGGAGGTGTTAAAGTGATCCTTGCAACAATTAAAATTGAAAGCCTGGACCCTACTTTACTTCATCTTGGTCGTATTTATAGGAAGAGTAAATTCCCTCTTTATCATATCAAAACACGGAGACGTATTTCCCAGGTACACTCTTTCATAATGAAGACTCCACCTTAAATGTAAGATCTTGAGAACTAACATGCAAGTTATCTCTAAGGGTGATGAAAGACAAAAACAGTAGGCTGGGTTTTAAGGTCTTGAAACCCATACTAAAATGTTTGGATACATATTTGTTTATCTATGTTGTGACTTGTTCGTTTGCAGGAAATGATTCAAGGCCAACGTAGTTGGGCATAAATATAGCCGTGGGCTTCACTTTGGGCCATGAGGAATCGAACTGGATTTGACCTATTTGCATGATTCTCCCCTAACTAATTTTATGTGTTAGATGCATCTCGAGTCATATTTGAGGAAATGGGAAGCCATACAAGGAACAAGGAAAGATCATATCCATATCCGATTATGATAAATCAGTAGAAGATTGCAGCCACAACTTTGGGAAGTATATTATTAGAAAGAATTCAAATGTCTTGGAAAGGATTTAAATTTCGAACGGTCATCCCTCCAAGAGTCCTTGAAGAGGTTCGACTATATAAAGACGAAGGGAAAAGGGACTCTACTCATTTAAGCAAGCACTCAAGCAATCAAGTTGTCCTAAAGCATTCGCCAACATAGTTTCTCTCTTACATTCTCACAAAGTTTAAGTGTCGGTTATAGTTTGAGAGTTGAGGGAAACACAAGCACTTATTGTAAAGTCATTCGTTTTACACTAAGAGTTTTTATACTCGAACAAACACACTTTGAGTGTGGTGAGAGCTTTTATTTCACTTGTAAGGTTGAGAGCTAGAATAGAAGCGGTGAGGTTTTGTATAGAGAAAGGAAAGTTTCTCTAGGAAGTTCTAGGCTCAAGTGAAGTGGAATAAGAAGTGTTTGAATCCTACGGGTTGGATAACCCTAGGCGGGGACGTAGGCCAAGTTCGTACCGAACCTCGTTAACAATTCGTGTGTTCTTCGTTTACCTTCTGCATCTACTATATGAAATTAGATTTTACTTAGTCATTTGATAGCAATATCAAGGTCTTGGCAAGTTGTTTTGCAAATTTTTTTAAGTTTTCTTTTATTGCGAAAATCGTACATACTTTATTTATCCCCCCCCCCCCCCCCCCCGTTCTAGAGTATTATAAATCGCCTTATAGACTCTTCAATTGGATCAGAGCTTGGCTCACTACTTTTGATTTAACAATCTTGTGAGTTTTCAGCATGTCTACCATAGGCGATGGAGGATTTGCCCAACGGAGGTCAACAAACCGACCTCCTCTGTTTTGTGGCAACAACTTTCTTCACTGGAGATCATTGATGCAGATGTTCATCATTGATCAAGACCTTGAGTTATGTGACCTTGTCAAGAAAGGACCACACATTCTGATGAAGACTGTCGATGGGAAGGAAGTCGAGAAATCTGAGGCTGAATACGCTCAAACAGACTTCAAGAACATCACTGAGAACTTCAAAGCTATGAATTTACTATATTGTGCTCTTGATCCTAATGAATGTAACCGTGTTTCATTTTGCAAGAGTGCCAAGGAAATATGGGACAAGCTTGTTGTCACTTACAAAGGCACCAGTCAAGTCAAAGAGAGCAAGATCAACATTTTCCTCAGGCAGTATGAGCTATTCAAAATGAATCCTGATGAAACAGTGAACGAGATGTTTATGAGATTCACTCAAATTGTGAATAGCCTTGACTCACTTGGAAAGACTTTCTCTAACCCTGAGAAAGTAAGGAAAGTTCTTCGGAGTCTCCCTAAAGCCAAGTGGGGTCCTAAGGTTACTGCAATAGAGGAAGCTCAAGATCTTACCACATTGCCATTGGATGATCTTCTTGGAAAACTTATTACTCATGAGATGATATTGAATGAAGAAGATGGAGAAGTTCCCTCAACCACAAAGAATCTAGCTCTCAAAGCGAAGAAAGAAGAAGTTCAGACTGATGACGATAGTGATGATGAGGATGACCCATTTGCTCTCATCACCAGAGGAATAACAAGGATCATGAAGATGAAAAATCAATTCTCGAATCGAGACAATGCTGGATCATTCAAATTCAAAGGTAAGTCCTCTAACTCATCCAAAAAGCCAAAAGTTCTAACATGCTTTGAATGTGGTGAAACAGATCATCTTGTGAAGGAATGTCCAATGAAGAAAAGAAATAGGTTCAAAAAGAATGAGCAAAGGAAGAAGACTATGCTCGCCACCTGGAGTTACTCAGACTCTTCAAGTGACCCAAACACGGAAGAAGATCAGGCAAATCTCTGTCTTATGACTGAGGGATCTAGGAGTCAAGATCTTGAGGAAGTGGTAAGAAATTTAATGTCTGGTCTTCCTGATGTTCTCTTTTAAGTTATAAGAAATATGATTTCTAATGAAGAAGCTTACAGCAGTGAAATCAACATCTTGAAGGAAAAGCTGAAAGACCAACATAAATGTATCCGTGACATGTCACTAGAAATGAAAAATCTTGAAGCTTCTCGATCGGCTATTGACATTAAAGTCAAGAACTTGAGTTCAAAAAACTCTGATCTCGAGCAAAGCCTCGCCTCTCTAAAGACTTGTAATGATGATTTAGAGAAGGAGAAGGCTAAGCTAACCGATAAGATTCAAGACCAGCAGAGATCACTTATACAATTCACAAGATCTAAAGCCAATCTTGATAAGATGTTGGGTGAACAACAACTCTCAATTAATAGAAGTGGTATTGGCTACAACAAGAACTTTCCAAAGAAACCCAGTACCACTTTTGTTAAAGCTAAAGGCAACTGGTGTTCAGCTACATGCTTTTACTATTGTAAGAAAGGGCATGTGAAGGAAACCTGTCCATATAGACGAAATGATCCCCACATCATTAGAAACACATTTCCCGTACGACTTAATGAGCAGATAAGACAAGTTTGGGTTCCTAAGGGGACAAGACTACCTAAAATGGTCTATCCCCATTATGAATCTAAAACTATGTATTGGTCTAGCCGGAAAGGATGATGTTTGTCTTTTAGGATATCACCAAGAACAAGGAGCCAAAATGGATCATGGACAGTGGGTGCTCTCGACACATGAGTGGGAAGAAATCACTATTTCAAGATCTTAAAGAGCAAACCACTGGAACAATTACTCTTGGTGACAAAAGGAAGTGTAATATCATTGGTATTGGCAATATTGGTAATTCTAATAGTTGTATCAAAGATATATATCTTGTTGATAGATTAAAGTATAATCTCTTAAGTGTTTCTCAGCTGTGTGACAAAGGTAAACAAGTAGGCTTTGACAGGCACAAGTGCGAAGTCAGAAATGATGAGACTGGTGACCTGGTCCTCACTACTCACATGCACAATTAGGGTTGGTATGGTAATCGAAAATTACCATACCAACCGTACCAACAGGTCATTGGTACCAAGAAGTCGGTAACCGACTGAATTGGTAACCGAAGTCTCGGTACCAAGGATAGTCGGTACGGTAACGGTATGGGCAACCCAAATACTGTGGTACCGTTGGTACCGAATATATATATTTAATTTTTTTTTTTAAATAAAATATATATTTTATTTTAAAATAAAAAATAAAATACCGTGGTACCGTTGGTACCAAGGATAGTCGGTTCGTTTTCAAGTATAATCTGTCATTGGTACCATCGGTACCGATGGTACCATAGTGTATAAAACGAAAATCGAATAATGAAAATAGTGGCTTCGGTTACCACGGTACCGACATTTGGTAACCGATACTTTCAGTACCAAGAGTTTCGGTACCGAAACTATTCGGTTGGTACGTGGTACAGAAAATCCCATACCGAGGGGTATCGGTACGGTACGTGGTAATGAAAAATTTACCATGGTACCGTACCATGCCAGCCCTATGCACAATAACACTTACGCATTGAACGCTAACCAAATTGTAGGTACAAAGCTCAAATGTCTCAAGGACTTGACAGAAGATTCCAGTCTGTGGAATAGAAGACTAGGTCACATGAGCATGCACACTCTCACTAAACAGAAATCAAGAGACCTTGTTCAAGGAATGCCTGACCTAAACTTCAAGAGTGAGGAACTATGCAATGCATGCACAAGAGGTAAACAAACACGTGGTTCCTTTAAACCCAAAAAGGTTGTAAGTTCATCTCACCCTCTTGAATTATTACATATGGACTTGTGTGGACCTATGCGCGTCAAATCTCCAAAGGGAAAATAATACATCCTAGTTATTATGGATGATTTCTCTCGTTTTACTTGGATTTCATTTTTAAAAGAGAAATCAGAGGCTTTGTTCGAGTTTTCTAAACTGTGTAAGGAGTTGCAGACCTTGAAAAACATACCAATTGTCTCCATTAGGAGCGATTATGGTAGAGAATTTGATCAACTTAAATTTGATTTGTTTTGTGGCAAATATGGAATTTCTCACAACTTTTCATCTCCTAGGATTCCTCAACAAAACGGAGTTGTGGAACAAAAGAACCGCACTTTAGAGGACATGTCTATGACAATGCTTTTAGAAAATGGCTTACCAAAGTATTACTGGGCAGAGGTTGTTAATACAACCAATTATATTTTAAACCGTTGTTTAATTCGTCCTATTTTGAAAAAGACTCATTATGAACTTTTTAAAGGAAGAAAGTCTAACATCTCTTATTTTAAACCATTTGGATGTACTTTCTTTGTTCATAATAATGGAAAAGATAACCTTGGAAAGTTTGATGCTCGTAGCGACGAAGGTATCTTTCTTGGTTATTCCTCCAATAGCAAAGCTTAGAGAATTTATAACAAACGCACCAAAATTGTTGAGGAGAGTATCCATGTGGTATTCGAAGAAAGCAATAATGGTGTGTTAAGTGAAAGTTTTGCAGATCTCAATCTAAATCACTTTGATTCGGATGGAGAAGAAGAGGAAAAGTCCGAGAACAAGCAGGAACAAGAACGAAATATGCAAGAACAGATCCAAGATACTAACGAGCTATCTCATGACCTTGAGAAAGAACTATAGAACCTGGATGTGATCAATGAGGAATCCAACTCTCAAACTGTCCCTCAAGATCTTGAAGAAAGACCTACTATTGTCTCGAATGATCAAGGGCCAAAGCAACGAAAGTTCAAACATGCCTCTTCACACTCAGCTCAATACATCATTTCGGATCCATCCTCTAGTATACAAACTCGATCTTGATTAAAAAATCTATGTGCTTTCTATGCCTTTGTCTCTCTTGTAGAACCAAAGACTTCTGCTGAAGCACTCAAAGACTAGGACTGGATCACGGCCATGCAAAGTGAGCTAAATGAGTTTGAAAGAAATAAGGTCTGGACTCTCCAACCTAGGCCAAAGCATCAATCTGTCATTGGAACCAGATGGGTGTTTAGGAATAAGTTGGATGAAGCAGGCAAGATCATTCAAAACAAAGCAAGGCTTATTGCTCAAGGCTACAATCAAGAAGAAGGTATAGACTACGAGGAGACCTTTTCTCCCGTAGCAAGGTTAGAAGCCATACGCATATTACTCGCCTTTGCATTTTTCACGGGTATCAAGTTATTTCAAATGGCTGTCAAATGTGCATTTCTAAATGGGTACTTGGAAGAGGAAGTTTATGCCGCTCAACCTCCAGGATTTGAAAGTGAAGAATTTCCTAATCATGTTTTTAAATTGGACAAAGCTCTCTATGGTCTCAAACAAGCTCCAAGAGCTGGGTATGAGAGACTGTCTAAATATCTTCTTGAAAATGGTTTTCAAAGGGGATTGATTGACAAAACTCTGTTCATCAAGACCCATGGAAATGATCTTTTGGTTGTTCAAATATATGTTGATGACATACTATTTGGTGCTACTAACAACTCCCTTTGCAAGGAGTTTTCTGAGATTATGTGCAGGGAATTTGAAATGAGCCTCATAGAAGAATTAAACTTCTTTCTCGGTCTACAAGTTCATCAGACAAAGAAGGGAATCTTTCTAAATCAAGGGAAGTATACCAGGGATTTGCTCAAGAAATACAAAATAGATCAATATAAAGTAGAAAAAACCCCTATGAGCTCTACACTCTCCCTTGATCAAGATAAGAATGGTAAGAATATGAACCAAAAGGAGTATAGAGGTATAATTGGTTCACTCCTACACCTTACTGCTAGTAGACCATATATTATGTTTAATGTTTACATGTGTGCTCGGTTCCAAGCTGGCCCCAAAGAATCTCACCTCATTGTTGTGAAAAGAATTTTCAGATATCTGAATAGATATCAAGACATTGGACTCTGGTATCTCAAGCAGAGTAACTTTCATCTAACAGGATTAATTGAAAACTGTACTTTCTTATTTGAGAGGAGGGAGACGATTCAGTTTCCAATTTTTTACTATAAAAACCCTCATCCTCCTTGTCAAATCTCTCACTGCTTTTTCACTCTCACTGAGCTCTCCTTCTCTCATTCTTCGTTTTCCAAAACCCCCATTTCCTAAACCCTGTAATGGCATCCAAGCGCTCCTCTGCATCTCTAGCTCCTACACCTTCAGCTAAGCGATACAAGATTCAAGCTAACAAGGGCAAGCAGATTATGGAGGAACCTGAAGTTCACTCGGATGATTCCAGCGAGAACTCTCCCTCTCCAGTTCCACTGATCAGAAACACCAAGAATAGAGTTCCGATTGCATCCACTCATACTCTGCCTCCTCAAGTATCATCTGGCATCCCCTCTAATTGGTTTTGCTCTGTAGAAGTTATAGAGTCCTGGAAACAGGACTTTTGCAATCGAAGGTTGTGCTTCTGCGATGCTGTCGATATCTCTCTCCTTCAATTAATGCTCATGCCATGCATCTCCCTTCTCAAATCAACCTGCTTCTGGTCTATTCTAAACCTTGTAAATTTTGCTTACCCACATCTTACCCGTCCCTTTTACGCCAATCTCACTGTTCACCAAGTGAATGGAACCCTAACCCTCGTAACCAAGGTAAAAAACAACTGAATCCGTCTTGATCCCAGCAACATTTCTCTCATCCTTGATCTTCCTACTGAAATCCCCACAAAAGAGTTTCCAAGTCAATTTGAGTGTCTCTCCCGAGCACGAGATGAATTCTTCCTGAAATCTCAAGCTCTTGGATCTCCTTCCTTTCTCAAGCCAACTCACACCGTTCTTAACCTTTAAGCCAAACTCACCTTTACCATTCTGGCTCGCTGTATCTTCCCACGTATCAACTCTAGAGAACTAGTGACCAAGAGCCTTCTTGAAATCCTATTCCTTAGCATGAATGGCTATGAGCCGAATCTGCCCAAGCTTATCCTCGACTATATGACACAAGTCTCCTCCTCCTCTCGATCCATGCCACTGCCCTATGCAAATCTCTTGCCCAAAATCTTCGAATTCTTTGATGTTGACTCATCTGGTGAAGAAAATCAAACCTACAGTGGCACCATTGATGAGAATTGCCTTGATAGATTGGGGATTGTCAGAAATTTGAGGGGGAAGTGGGTTCTAAAGAAGGATTCGAAAGGGAAAATGTTGCTGCTCTTTGCATTGACGAAGATAGATTGGTTGCTTTGGAGACCGAGATTCAAGACCTTAGGTTTGATCTGAGCAGGATGTGGCCTGACTTTAGATTGGTCGCGAGGACAACACTCATGAGCTACTTTATATGGTTGATTGCAAGCTCGATCAGATTATGCTTCTGAATGCCCTGACTTACACTACTACATGCTCTATCATGCCATTGGATCCAGAAGTATTTGATCATGTTCGTGAGAAGACTGGAAATGTTATCCTAAATTGTGAGAACATGGTAGAGAAAAGGCCGATTATGTGCCCCACAGACAAGGAACCCACTATCCTCACTGTTGAGCAATACGGTGTGGTTAAGAAGTACAGGGATGTGGAGCAGTTGAGACAACTTGCAGAGATGGAGAGAAACAAGATCACCAAGAAGGCCATGGAGAGGTGGCAGAAGAAGTGTAGGGACTCAGTTAGGAGGAAGTACCTCCTGCCCAACAACCAATACCCTACCTTCAGAGAATGGTGTGAGGAAGGCCCTGGCATCACTCCTCCTGAAGATCCAGCAGCTCCTGACGCTCCTGGAACATCCTCAGCTGCTGAGCCATCATCTTCTAAAATTACTAAGAAGTATCAAAGGAAGAAGAAGAAGTCTGCAGATGGGGCATCCTCCTCAAGGCCTTGATATCCCACCCTCTCTCTCTCTCTCTCTCCTGAATTTTAAAACTCTCTATCTCTTTTGCTGATGGTCTTTTAAAAACTTCTGGTTTATTGTTGTTGGTTTAAGACATTTTCATCTCTCTACCCTTTTGTTGGAAGACAAAAGGGGGAGAATGTTTCGATGGTTGGTTTGGTTGGTTTTGGTACTGTTTGGTTGGGTTTGGATGTTTTAAAAACTTTGATGATCCAAACATTTTATGTATTATTTAATATGCTTCTATTATATATTGTTCTTGCTGGTATTTGATATTTGAAACAAGTTTTGCCTTCCATCAAGGGGGAGATTAAAGAATCCACCTTGAATGTAAGATCTTGAGAACTAACGTGCAGGTTATCTCTAAGGGTGATGAAAGACAAAAACAGTAGGCTGGGTTTCAAGGTCTTGAAACCCATACTAAAATGTTTGGATACATATTTGTTTATCTATGTTGTGACTTGTTCGTTTGCAGGAAATGATTCAAGGCCAACGTCGTTGGGCCTAAATATAGTCGTGGGCTTCACTTTGGGCCATAAGGAATCGAACTGGATTTAACCTATTTGCATGATTCTCCCCTAACCCATTTTATGTGCTAGATGCATCTCGAGTCATATTTCAGGAAATGGGAAGCCATACAAGGAACAAGGAAAGATCATATCCATATCCGATTATGATAAATCAATAGAAGATTGCAGCCACAACTTTGGGAAGTCTATTATTGGAAAGAATTAAAATGTCTTGGAAAGTATTTGAATTTGTAACGGTCATCCCTCCAAGAGTCCATGAAGTCGTTCGATTATATAAAGACGAAGGACAAAAGGACTCTACTCACTTAAGCAAGAACTCATGCAATCAAGTTGTCATAAAGCATTTGTCATCACAGTTGCTCTTGTACATTCTCACAAAGTTTAAGTGTCGGTTATAGTTTGAGAGTTGAGGGAAACATAAGCACTTATTGTACAAGTCATTCATTTTACACTAAGAGTTTTTATACTCGAACAAACACACTTTGAGTGTGGTGAGAGCTTTTATTTTACTTGTAAGGTTGAGAGCTAGAATAGAAGTGGCAAGACTTTGTATAGAGAAATGGAAGTTTCTCTAGGAAGTTATAGGCTCAAGTGAAGTGGAATAAGAAGTGTTTGAATCCTACGGGTTGGATAACCCTAGGCGGTGACGTAGGCCAAGTTCGTGCCGAACCTCGTTAACAATTCGTGTGTTTCTCGTTTACATTACGCATCTACTATATCGCATTAGATTTTACTTAGTCAAGATTTGATAGCAATATCAAGGTCTTGACAAGTTGTTTTGCAAATTGTTTTAAGTTTTCTTTTATTGCGAAAATCGTGCATACTTTATGTAACCCCCCCCCCCTCTAGAGTATTATTAATCGTCTTATAGACTCTTCACATAATATTGCAAGAAGAGTGCATTCAATTAATTGTTGAGCTTGTGTTTATGTATCCATGTTGGACTAGGTATTGGAGAGGGATTACCGAAGTGTCTAGAATCGATTCAGTTTGCATTGTGTTAGTATCTGGGTATTCTCTGAATGTGGAAGGCTTTTTAGCCTTATGTTGCCACGCAGAATGTTTTATTTGCCGGTAGCAGTAGAATATCCGGCAAACGGCTTGGTTCCCTTTTGTTTCCATCAAGCTTGTATGATTTTGTGTGTTCTATTATCTATCTCCGTTGTCTTGAATTCTGCTTTCTTCAACCATGAAAGTTAGTGATTTGAATTCTCCATCTAAAAACTGATGGAACTGTTAACATGCCAGATTCACACAGCCCAAGATGACAATTGGTGGAAGATGTCAACCATGAGAAGTTCGTCATGACCAAGGACGAGTTCTCTAGAGATGATATGAAGGTCATTTGCACTGAAGTTGGTTTGCTTACTCTGAGAGAACGACACATGAAGGTTAGGCTAGAGGCGGTTAGCTGGCATAGCCCAGTGAGGAAGGCAAAGACAAGATTCTTCATAAAGAATTCTTGAAATGGCCACAATAAGGGTGACAACAATGGACGTCATTGATTGATCGTGGAAGATTTGTCTTTGATCACTGGATTATCAAAGTAGTTAATGAATTGTAAACTAACCAAGTACAATAAGTTGTAACAACTTGTCCTTAAAATTTGTAATTTTATTAATCTTAAGGATAGGTAAATCCATTTGAAATCTAGATTTGTAAGTGAGTGTTGCTTATGAATTTGTCCAGATCGAGCTTGATTTTTCCTTTTTTTTTTCCCGATGATTAATCGAATGCAAGGCAATAGCCGATTTTGTTTTGAGCTAACCGGATGCTGACTTTGGTTGAATTCTGAAATTGATTTAGTTTTTGAAATGCAATTTTGAGTAAATTAATCATTACATTTACAATAGCTTACTAACTTGATAGCCTTATTCAATTTATGAATTTGTAAGTTTCAATTATGATGATTCAATAATTTCAATCTATGGCTAGTAAAAGACATAAATTGAAAGAAAACTAAAGGAAATCGAATACTCGTCCGAAAACATAGTACTATGTTTTATACATCATTTAAAACGCATTGATTAATATGATAACATCTGAAAAATAAGATGAGTGTGCTTAGATTAATTTTTTAAAAAAATTGGGGGGTTTTATAGTATCAAGTCTTCAGCTATGTATTCTTTGATATTAAAAAAAATCAGAAGTGCACTATTTATATCACATTTTGTATTTAATTAATTAGATTGAAATTTACTTTTAATGTATTGGTTTCTGACGTTGTGTGTTTCTGAGTATCGTTTTTGATCTTATGATTATTTAAAATTAAGATATACATTTCATTGTGTGTTTTATACTCCAAAATATTTATGCATTTCTCATTTCCACTAAAAATTTATCTATTTCTTTCATCTTGTTTCACCTGATGAAAATATCTACAACTATCAATTATCATTTTTTTATTGCATCTTTTCTTTCATTATATATGTCAATGGTCTAAACGATTATTGTTGATTAATATGATAAATCTGAAAAATAATGAGTTTACTTAAATTAATTTTAAAAATCTCGTGCGTAGCGGACGGGATTGTGTCACAATTTAAGTCTATTGATGTTTTAAATTTTTTGAATTTTTCTTAAATGTATAATATGATCATCTTTTTCTTTGATTTTGTTATTGTTGTTGTCTAAAAGTTTATCGGATTTTAATAATTGTCCATGAGAAATAAGATGAGATATTCTGGCGAGTACTATGATTTATACATCGTTTAAAACACATTGATTAATATAATAACATCTGAAAAATAAGATGAGTTTACTTAAGATTTTCTATGGAAAGATGGGTTCATGTAGTTCAATAATAATATATAAATTTCATAAGTCATGCTTAATACTGTAACACCCGGTAAATATTATTTGTGCTTTTTATATGGTTTTTAAAAATCACCACGGGCCACTTATTAGTTTCATTAACTTACAACTAAAAACCCTCCGCAATACAAATCTGCAACTTTTCTGGCCGTATATATGCCGATTATATTAATTAATATATCTATTGTCATATACTCCGCGTATAACAAAATCTCGTAATAAAAGAAATGGTCTTATTATGAAAAAGAGGTGAAGGATAAGTGAGGCAAGGAACCAGTCTTCATCAATCATCATATGTCGTCTTGAAAGCAATTTCTTGATCATTTCCCCAATTAAAAAGTAAAACTAATTTAATTTTAATCCTATTATATATAGTTCTCGTTTTTTTTATTTAAAAAATATAGATAATAAACTAACTTGCAATAAATTCGGATATTTGAGTTAGATTGTGCATTTCTCTAGTAGATTTTACTACTTTTATTAAGATCGGATCAATCATGTCACAGAAGAATTTGTGAGAATGAATTGATTAATTTAATAATATAAAAAATAAACATTAATGTGGATGAAAAAGACATTTTTAATGGTCTAAATAGTGGAAAAGATAATGTCTCAGTTAGTAGCAAAACATTTTTAGGCTATTATGTGGGGTGGGTTAATATGGTGGCTGGATGATAGATGAAAAGATTTCATTTACCCTTATTGAATAGTTTAGATAATCCAAATTTAATGCATATAATATAATATTAGATCATAGGACACATGTATAATTAGAACATTACTATATTAATGCCCACACAGTTGTGCGATACTTTTTATGTAATAATTTTATACATATGTAAAATATTTACATAAGTTAAAATACATTTATCAAGGATTTTTATCACTTTAACTAAATTCCTTTTAAAATTTAAATAAATTTCATATTAACACCCGTTCAACTAATGATTTTCATTTACGTATTATAGTTGCACTAATTCAATAATATATTATAAATTCCAAAATCTATTATCTTTCACAACTAAACTAAAATAAACTAATTATTTTTTATTCATAAATGTAATAAAGTAATTTATTACCCGACTACAGATTATAGTATATACACACATACAGTCACACATATATACATACGTAAATACACACACAAACTATATATATATATATATATATATATATATATATATATATATATATATATATATATATATATATATATATATATATATATATATATAATGGGTAACTTTTGCACACCCCTTAGGTTATATCTTGTGCACAAATTATGACCATTGATTTAAAAAAATAGACGCCTAGTATTGCGCCACATATTAATTTATTTTTGAAAAAAAAAATTAGAAAAAAAAGCCCATCCTCCCATATCAAGCGCGTGTACAGACGCACAGTTAACCTAGTCTTTTTAATCAGTTCTAGACTTCCGCTTCCCCTCCTCTTCCCATGGATTGAAGCGGCTTCCCCTCCTCCCATGGATTGAAGTGGCGATTGAGCACGGCGGTGAACAACGAAGGCTGACGAGCGACGTGGTGGCAATGGAGGTGGGAGATTGTGGTTGTGGGTGGCCGACTCTCTCTTGAGGAGCCCAGGCGAGACGGAGTCGAAGAGGCGAGACGGTGGCGATGGACAAAGCGAGTTGGAGATGGTGGTGATGGAGGAGGCGAATTGGAGACTGATTCGAGGAGCCCAGGCGAGTTACAGGAGGAAGCGATTTAGAATTAGCATCGACGAAGGGATGCACAAGGTATCGAATTCATTATTTTCTCTTCTCCCTTTCGATTCTGGGCAACCGATGCATCTGAATCTAAAGCAATTGGAGACGAAATTGGAGACGAATACGAGGTGGAGGTTGATGACGAAGAGCCGGATCCAGTGGCAGCAAGTGGTGACGAAGATGAGGAGGTCGGAGAAGACGAAGATGACGAAGAACCGTTTTGGCAGCCAATGGCTAAAGGGGCGAGCTCCTTCCCCGTGGCCTTCTTCTTCCATCGGCGAAGGTGGCACTGTGCAGACGGAGATCCAATCGGACTGCAATGGATGGGGCTTCTTCAATGGATGGCGGTGAGACGATGGCGGAGTCCTGGGCGGTGCTAGGATCGGCTCCTCCTACCCTCTCGCTCAGATCCGGCAAGGGACCGCTATGCTGTCAAGGAGCAAAAGAAGTCTAAAGATTTCGATGTCGGAAGTTTGATCGAGGTCAATCAGGCATGTGAAGCCTAAGTGATGTCCATGTTTTATGCCATGTTTATATCTACTGTTATATCGATTTTTGCATGCATTTCATGCATTTGGGCTAAAATAATACAGAATCTGTGTAAGTTATGTTTCTTTGCAATATATGGAAGTCTACACAAGTTTTTGTTATATTTGGCAGAAATCGGACGCACTTTGGAGCTTAAAGGAAACTCATGGAGAAGCTAAGAATGGTGCAGCTGGAGAAGAGGCCATTTTTCACCATTCTTCGTTCTGAATCAATCTTTGATGTCTTCATGAGAGTTGTAGCCCTCGAAAGGAGCTTTCTAACGTGTGGTCATATGCATCCATCCGACGAACGACGACTCGGGAAAGTGCGTTTTAAGAACAGAGCAGAAAGGTGAGAAATCTTTATTCGAGATCGAGTACACTCTACTCGAGATCGAGGAGAGCCTGGTCTAGGAAGAGCTGATCGAGAAGACGAAGACGAAGACATGCCGGGTTACACTCTACTCGAGATCGAGTAGACCTACTCGAGATCGAGGAGCCCGGAAGCCGTGTCCGAGCATGTCGAGCAGAGTCACCCGAGAAGAACTAGTCGACAAGGCCGGTCTAGTCGAGATCGACTAGAGGTACTCGAGATCGACTAGACCCGTGAACCATGACCGAGCCTGTCGAGCACCAGTTAGCCGAGATGACGAGCCACGCCCAGTCGACAACACTCCTACTCGAGATCGACAAGACCCTTGTCGAGATCGACGACGATTCTAGAAGTTGTGTGACGCGTGTTGATAGGAGGAAATCGAGAATGCAAATATAAAATAGAAATAAATCACAGCAAACCAGATTCCGTCCCTTGCAAATAATTACAAGACCTCCTCCTAATGTAGCAGCGGGAAGTCAGGATCGATCCACGAGGAAGCGTGTCAGCGGATCCTAGGCAGCGGTGAAATCTCACGGTAAGAAGTCGACAACAGGGTCCTCGATCTCGACTAGGGTAGTCGACAGAAGATCGGACAGTCGAACACAGCGCAGCAGCAAGCACCCGGTATAGTCGATATCGACTAGAGGCTACTCGATATCGAGTAGAGTCCTCGTCGACTTCGGCTTGGTTCTTGTCGAGTACCTGCACACAGAAGCAACAGCGACCTGGGTCGAAGATCAGTAACTCGAGATCGAGGAGTGCTAGTCGATCTCGAGGAAAACAGAAACTAAAACGAAAGAAAATAAAGTAAGGCAATTGCTTTGGGATTTCGAACTAAACTGTATGTAAAAGGACTTCCAAGATTGGGGTTTGCAACAACGATAACCAAACATGCATAAGGCAGAGATAAACAGATAATCATGTGAATTGCATCAAAGGAAAAGCTTTCGCCTTTTCCAACAATTAGACAACTCTTTCAAGAAACCCTAATTGTCTCTACCGATTTTATTTTACAATCCAAGTTGTTAGCATGGATCTCCATTAGACGGGTAATAAACACATAAACAAGTAGTAGATGCTCAAAACATGATAAAAGTCAGATCTTTACCTCAAACACGCATGGCTATCGTCGGGCTCGCCCCAACCCTAGAAGAGGGTGGACTACTCGCGCTTCATCGCAACCTCAGACATTGATTGATGAAAAGAAACTTGCATTAAACTAAATTCAAAGACTTTACAATCCCGGTGATCCAACTCTCGTTGAACGCCAAAACCCTAAAACCTCCGAACTCCTAAATCGTCTCTGTGGAACTACTTCTCTACTTCTGAACTTGAATTCCATCTAAAATCAGCCCCTTGGGCTTTATTTATAGCCTTCTATTCCTTGCTACTCAATGATAGAATATCTATATCTATATCTAAAACCATATCTAAAACTTTAAAGATAAATAAAAGCAACAAAGGAATTAAATCTAAAAGGGAAATAATATCTAAAGTGTCTCAAGTGGATAAAACTCTCTTCTTCATGATAGATGTAGATAATTCGGATAGACTAGGCTATCCTCGGCTCCAAGGACTCCAACTCCGAGTAGGACTGCATCAATGCGCCACGCGGCTTCGGGAACCTTCGTTGATCTCGAGTACGACGTACTCGATCTCGAGTAGGAAAGTCGTCGACTGGGCCTGGCTTGTCGTCTCGGCTAGCAGGTCCTCGACGTGGCTCGGTCATGACTCCTGGCCTTAGTCGATCTCGGGAGAGCTCCTCGATCTCGACGAGTGTTGTGTTATCGACTTGGTCTTCCGAGGTTGTCGAGCAACCCTTCTCGACATGCTCGGATGTGGGCTTGTCGACATCGATGATGCTCCTCGATCTCGACGACAACGGATCATCGACTAGGCCAGCTTGGTGTTGTCGAGTGGCCTCTTGTCGACATGCTCGGACACAGGCTTCTGGGCTTCCTCGATCTCGACAAGGGTCTTGTCGATCTCGAGTAGATCATGGCTTGGCCTGGTGTTGTCGAGCAGCATCTCTTCGACATGGCTATGTGGTCTGGCACTTGTCGACATCGATGAGATCTTAGTCGAGATCGAGTAAACTTGCTGCTTCCGTCTTTGCTTCTTGGTTTTCTCCCGAAATGTTTCCATATTCTGCAATATTAAACAGAAACTTATGTAGATCTCCATTTCTAATAAATAAGCATATACTACATAAATTCGATATATTGCCAACCCGAAATATGCAAAATGTAAAGAATTTGGAACTAAAATATGCATAAAAACATGGCTACTTTGGAGACATCAACGCGTCGACGCAATTCTACTCGGATTGGGATTCCTTGGGCTCGAAGTTTGCCAAAGTCTATCCGAATTATCAACATCTATCATGAAGAAGAGAGTTCTATCCACTTAAGACACTTTATATATTATTTTCCTATTTAGATTTAATTTCCTTATTGCTTTTATTTATCCTTAAGCATTTTAGATATAATTTTAGATATAGATATAGATATTCTATCCATGAGTAGCAAGGAATAGAAGGCTATAAATAAAGCCCATGGGGCTGATTTTATATTCATTCAATTTCAGAAGTAGAGAAGTAGTTCACATAGACAGTTTAGGGAGTTCAGAGGTTTTAGGGTTTTGGCGTTCAACGAGAGTTGGATCGCCGGGATTGTAAAGTCTTTGAATTTAGTTTAATGCAAGTTGTTATTTCTTTCCAATCAATGATGTCTGAGTTCGCGATGAAGCACGAGTAGTCCACCCACTTTTAGGGTTGGGGAAAGCCCGACGATAGCTATGCGTGTTTGAGGTAAAGATCCGACCTTTATCATGTTTTGAGCATCTACTACTTGTTTATGTGTTTATTACCCGTCTAATGGAGATCCATGCTAACAACTTGGATTGTAAACATAAAATAGGTAGAGACAATTAGGGTTTCTTGAAAGAGTTGTCTAATTGTTGGAATAGGCGAAAGCTTGTCCTTGATGCAATTCACATGATTATCTGTTTATCTCTGCCTTATGCATGCTTGGTTATCGTTGTTCCAAACCCCAATCTTGGAAGTTCTTTTACATTAAGTTTATTTCGAGAGTCCCAAAACATTTGCCTTATGCAATTCATATGATTATCTGTTTATCTCTGCCTTATGCATGCTTGGTTATCGTTTTTGCAAACCCCAATCTTGGAAGTTCTTTTACATTAAGTTTATTTCGAGAGTCCCAAAACATTTGCCTTTACTTTATTTCTTGTTTCGTTTTATTCTCTGTCTACTCGATCTCGACCAAGCCTGGTCGACCTCGAGTT
Source organism: Persicaria tinctoria (assembly GCA_037127255.1). Taxonomy (NCBI): domain Eukaryota; kingdom Viridiplantae; phylum Streptophyta; class Magnoliopsida; order Caryophyllales; family Polygonaceae; genus Persicaria; species Persicaria tinctoria. Next base: position 24,927,739 of record JBANSL010000011.1, on the reverse strand, counting down.
ACTGATTCTCGATCTAGCATTGTTGTAGCTTAATTGTGCAGGTACTCGACAAGACAAGCCGAAGTCGACGAGGACTCTACTCGATATCGAGTAGCTTCTAGTCGATATCGACTACACCCGGTGCTTGCTGCTGCGCTGTGTTCGACTGTCCGATCTTCTGTCGACTACCCTAGTCGAGATCGAGGACCCTATTGTCGACTTTTGACCGTGAGATTTCACCGCTGCCTAGGATCCGCTGACACGCTTCCTCGTGAATCGATCCTGACTTCCCGCTGCTGCATCAGGAGGAGGTCTTGTAATTATTTACAAGGGACGGAATCTGGTTTGCTGTGATTTATTTATATTTTATATTTGCATTCTCGATTTCCTCCTATCAACAAATTGGCGCCGTTGCCGGGGAGGCTATCATTCGCGCCTTAGGTAGTTGAATCTCACGTCTACTTTGAGTTACTTTTCAGGTGTATGCATCGTTCTGGTCTATCACCTGAGTTTGACAGCTTAGACGAACCGGAGCGTTACCTACACATCCACTCTAAACTCAAAAGGATCATGGCGGCCGCTGAAACACAAGAACAGCTAATTGCCAGGCTTACAAGGGAGCTAGCCGCAAAGGATACCACTATCGCCAATGAAAGGGCAGCGAGGGAACAAGAAGCTGAGCGCGCAAGGCAAGCAGAAGTTGAGCTCGCCCAATATCCAACCACTGCTGAGGATTATATGCATCCAACCCTCGTCGTGCCTGAATCGGCGATTCTAATCCCTGATAACTCTTTTGAAATTCGCACTCAGTTTTTGATAGAGCTTAAAAATAATGCTTTTTATGGAAAATTTAATGAGTGTCCTCTTGATTATATTACCAATTTTCATGACATGTGTCGTACTCTTGCTGAAGGTACAACTCTGGAATATGCCAAGATGAAAGCTTTTCGCTGGTCTCTCGCTGGACCTGCACTGAAGTGGCACGAAGGGCTGAAGCCAAGATCTCTCACCACATGGGCCCAAGTAGAGCAAGAGTTTCTGAACAAATACTTCCCACTCGCCAAAACAGCACTTCTCCGCCAGAAAATCATCGCCTTCAAACAGAAGCAAGGGGAACCGATGGCAAAGGTATAGGAACGCTACAAAGAACTGCTGCAATCTTGCCCTACTCATGGACAACCACCCTACGTCATTCAGGAGATCTTCTTCAACTCTCTTGATCAAGTCACTAAGGGTAGAATCAACCATTATACTCGCTATGAGTATCTGACGATGCCACCAAGCGACGCATGGGGTGTGCTAGAAAAGCTCACTAACTACGACAACAAATATGGGGCTCCTACAAACTATGATGAGAACGCTTATGCCAGACCAGCCCCATCTATGCCACTCTATGAGCCAACAAAGGAGATTAACCCAGATGTCAGGGAGCAATTCTACACAGACCAGAATCGCAAGCTCCTCAAGCAAGTCAAATATCTATCTGTCAATCAGCCTTGCATCGAATGCGGATCACAGCGGTACACCACTACTGAGTGCCTACACACTGAGCAAGTCAGGATGGCAGAAACACATGAGGAGGCAGCCAACGCTAGGGGGTCCAAATCGCTACTTGGGAGACCGACGGTCCTATCAACCACAGTGGAACCAAGGTCCTCCTAGGAATCCCCCACCCTACAGAGCTCCAGGACATTCAGAAAGGGATCAAAAGAAGAATGATCTGCAGCTGATCCTTGAGGAGATGCGTCGGAATCAGGGCACCATCAACAACCAATTCCAAAACATCACTACAAAATTTGGAGAACTGGACATCTGGAAAAGGGGAATAGAGACGCAAATGGGTCAAATCGCTGCATAGATCCCACGACCGTACGGACAGCCCCCTTGGCAAACAGAACCAAATCCTAAAGGGAAGACCGGACACGTCGCAGCTATCAAACTCAGGAGTGGGCATCTATTACACGAGCCAGAGGTCGGGAAACAGCAGGGCAAGGCAGAGCAGCAACTCGAGACAGAACAGACCCAACTCGATCTCGAAGAGGCTCTACTCGACCTCGACAAGCCGCTACTCGACACAGACCAGAAGCTGAACTTGGACTCCGCTGCGCAGACCAGTAATTCGAGGTCGACAACTCAAGTCGAGATCGACGAGCCCCTAGTCGAGATCGAGGAGAAGCATCTGGCCGATGTCGACGACTCCGCAGCACCTCAGACAGCTGATCAGGCTCCGAAACTGAAAGAGCCACTGCCTTTCCCTTCAAAAGCCCAGAAAGATCCCACTGCAGGTAGGTTTACAAGATTTGTTAATATGCTGCAAGAACTGGATGTTTCTATTCTTTTTACATAAGCCCTGCAAGAAATGCCTGGATATGTTAAATTTCTGAAGGAAATTCTGAGCAAGACGAATGCAAAGTTCTCCACTTCCCTGAAAAGAGACCTGACCCTGGTAAGTTTTCTGTTACTGTGGGTTTTGGACAATATAAATATGAGTCTTTGTGTGATTTAGGAGCAAGTGTGAGCATCATGCCTCTATCAATCTGGCGGAAGGTCAAAATAGGATGCATAGAACCCGTGGATGCCAAACTATACATGGCGAACAATACAGTAGTCATCCCTACAGGTATAGTTGAGAACGTCCCTGTCCAGGTTGGTAAATTCTTTGTTCCGGCAGATTTCCTTATCATTGACGGTGCTGAAGATCCTACTAGCCCTATTATTCTTGGTAGACCATTCTTAGCTACTGCAGATGCCAGAATAAGTGTCAAGAATAGATCGCTCACCTTCACCATAGGCGATGAGGTTTTGGATTTCTCTTTTGGCCCCGCAAAAGAGGAAATTTCCTGGCTAGAGGTGAAAAGCATCAGCAACCGCGGGACCAAGCAAACAGCGGAGGAAAACGCCAGCACTGTACTCGAGGTCGACAAGAGCTACTCGATCTCGACAAAGGTGCGACTCGATCTCGACCAAGACTTGTCGATGTCGACAACCTCTGCTGAGCCACTGACTTGCCAAGAGCCTAAGTATGGGGTCCCTGTACTCGAGGTCGACCAACAGTACTCGATCTCGACTAGTCCCAAGCCCAAAGATTTCTGTTTTGGGTCCGAAAAGGTAAATTCAGGTATGAATTCTACTCCCCCTCAGTCCATAAAGGAAATTATGAATGATTTAAGGTGAGATAAGACACCATGGCGAGAGAATCTGCGAAAACTAAGAGCTGAAAGGAAAAAGAAGAAAGAGAAAGGAGATGATGCAAGCAACCACCTGTCACCTGAGCTTGCATACTACCATCAGGACATAGACAATCCAGGAGAAGGGCCAAGCATGAGCAGGCCCCAAAATAATGGTCCTTGAGCGCAAACGGAGAAGTCGGCCTAGCGACTCTAAAATCTAGAGCATGTATATAGAACTTTATGAATTTTGGGACTTTTTGAACTTTGTGGTTTTTGTTTTTGGTTTTGGTTTTATGTCTTTTAGAATATTTTATGTGGATAGTCTTGTTTCTTGTCCAATCTAACACTTTTAGGTCGGCAAGCATATAAGGATCGCGAAAAGTGGAATAAAGAAGTCCATGAAAACAGTCAGAATCGACGAAGGCCAAGTCGACTACGACAAGGAGGAGAAGCTCAGAAGTTACTCAACCTCGAGTAGACGTACTCGACATCGACAAGCCACCAGACGCTCCTCGATTTCAGATTCCATTGGACGCAGACGAAGCTACTCGAGATCGAGTGCACTGTACTCGAGATCGATAGGGATATCTACTCGACTTACACTGATTCGCCCTCCTCGATGTGTTATCTTGTGAGTTCCTTCTTTTACTCTTGTTTTTTACAGTGATGACACTGTATATTTTAAGTATGGGGTGGGGGAAGGGCTCATCATCATTATCATATGTGTTAGTCTTGCTTTTTGCTTTACATGGTGAAATTTAAATTTTTATGCATTCATGTTTTTATGCATTGGAGTCTTTTTCCATACTTTATTCTTATTTTTAGTTGCATAGAAAAAAATAAAAAAATAAAAAATAGAAAATGTCGATTAAATAGAAAAAAATATATATGCATTGCTTTAGTTTTTATACCCTAACTTAGATGTCCTATGATGATTAATAATGACTGACTTGATCATGTAAATCCTATGGCGTGTTTGGAAGGTTTAGCCTAAGTCCTCAAAATGATTTTTAGGTGGATTGTGAACTTGTGATGAAATTGAGCACATATGATCCTAAGCTAAAGGTTAAAATCCAACAAAGATTGTTCCAGTGAGAATTTTGGCCTTATAGGGAGAACATAAAAAATCCCTCTTCTTTCTTGAGTGCATTTACTCTTCTTATGCATCTCTAAATGTTGTGATAGTTATTCAAAGCCAATGCATTTATATGTTTATGTTGACGAGAATTAAATGATGGAGGCACCTTTTAAGCCAATTTTATCCTCTCTTTACCTACCCTACATTATCCCTGCTTGAAGCCAGAACATTAGCCTGAGACTTTTATTGTAAACTCCACAAAATTTTCCTTAGCCAAATTGAGTCTGACCCCCATTTGGGAATTAAGACTTAGAGTTGGTTGGAACGATGATTTGTGGAAAGAATGAGCTTATATTGCATTTCAAGAAGGATCATGGAAATTATTGAGATATGGGTTGGTTGTACATTTTTTTTATCTTGCTAGACATATTATGTAAAAGGATTTTTGGCTCACATTATAAATGCACCACTAGTATTATTTTAGTTATTTTCTTTTCAAAAACAAAAAAATTCGAAAAAAAAGACAGAAGAAAAAGTACATATGTTTGTGAATAAAGTGCATGAGCCAAATTTACCTTATTTCTTTCATTATTTGCAAGATACATATTTTGGAGAGATTTAGAAAGTTTGAAAGGTTATATACTTTATTGAGAAAAATTGAAGAGTTTGGTTGATGCATATGATTGGGAAGCTATGGTTTGGTTGTGTTGGAAGATATAGGAGTCTTGATTCGTGAATTTTATTTAGCACCACATGGCCAAATAATTCCATCCCTTATTATTTCTTACCAAGCCCCATTACAGCCCCGCCGAATGGAATCTTCTTTGAAGACTTCTATTGAGCGAAGTCCTCCTGATAATTCTTGTTGCATTTTCATAATTGGTTGCGAAGTGGATTCATATTTAAATTGCAATGTTTATGAGATTGTGTATGGAATTGAGTTGAGATTTGATATACATAGCCTAAACACATTGAGAGTTGAGTTTAAACACATTATCCTTGTGAGGTTGGATTTTTATTGCCTATGCCTATGGATCACTCATATATGTGTGATGACGTTAAATTCACTTGTCTTACATTGCTACTACTTGAGATGTTGCTTTTGACAAAAGGAAAAGACTTGAAGGATGTGTTGTAGGTCTTGGTTATTGTTTGGTTATTGCTTGAGGACAAGCAAGTCTAAGTATGGGGTGATTTGATGTCCATGTTTTATGCCATGTTTATATCTACTGTTATATCGATTTCTGCATGCATTTCATGCATTTGGGCTAAAATAATACAGAATCAGTGTAAATTATGTTTCTTTGCAATATATGGAGGTCTACACAAGTTTTTGTTATATTTGGCAGAAATCGGACGCACTTTGGAGCTTAAAGGAATCTCATGGAGAAGCTAAGAATGGTGCAGCTGGAGAAGAGGCCATTTTTCACCATTCTTCGTTCTGAATCAAGCTTTGATGTCTTCATGAGAGTTGTAGCCCTCAAAAGGAGCTTTCCAACGCGTGGTCATATGCGTCAATCCGACGAACGAGGACTCGGGAAAGTGCGTTTTAAGAACAGAGCATAAAGATGAGAAATCTTTACTCGAGATCGAGTACACTCTACTCGAGATCGAGGAGAGCCTGGTCGACGAAGAGCTGATCGAGAAGACGAAGACAAGGACATGCCGGGTTACACTCTACTCAAGATCGAGTAGACCTGCTCGAGATCGAGGAGCCCGGAAGCCGTGTCCGAGCATGTCGAGCAGAGTCACCCGAGAAGAACTAGTCGACAAGGCCGGTCTAGTCGAGATCGACTAGAGGTACTCGAGATCGACTAGACCCGCGAACCATGACCGAGCCTGTCGAGCACCAGTTAGCCGAGATGACGAGCCACGCCCAGTCGACAACACTCCTACTCGAGATCGACAAGACCCTTGTCGAGATCGACGACGATTCCAGAAGTTGTGTGACGCGTCGACGCAATTCTACTCGGATTGGGATTCCTTGGGCTCGAAGTTTGCCAAAGTCTATCCGAATTATCAACATCTATCATGAAGAAGAGAGTTCTATCCACTTAAGACACTTTAGATATTATTTCCCTATTTAGATTTAATTTTCTTATTGCTTTTATTTATCCTTAAGCATTTTAGATATAATTTTAGATATAGATATAAATATTCTATCCTTGAGTAGCAAGGAATAGAAGGCTATAAATAAAGCCCATGGGGCTGATTTTATATTCATTCAATTTCAGAAGGAGAGAAGTAGTTCACATAGACAGTTTAGGGAGTTCAGAGGTTTTAGGGTTTTGGCGTTCAACGAGAGTTGGATCGCCGGGATTGTAAAGTCTTTGAATTTAGTTTAATGCAAGTTGTTATTTCTTTCCAATCAATGATGTATGAGTTCGCGATGAAGCACGAGTAGTCCACCCACTTCTAGGGTTGGGGAAAGCCCGACGATAGCCATGCGTGTTTGAGGTAAAGATCCGACCTTTATCATGTTTTGAGCATCTACTACTTGTTTATGTGTTTATTACCCGTCTAATGGAGATCCATGCTAACAACTTGGATTGTAAACATAAAATCGGTAGAGACAATTAGGGTTTCTTGAAAGAGTTGTCTAATTGTTGGAAAAGGCGAAAGCTTGTCCTTGATGCAATTCACATGATTATCTGTTTATCTCTGCCTTATGCATGCTTGGTTATCGTTGTTGCAAACCCCAATCTTGGAAGTTCTTTTACATTAAGTTTATTTCGAGAGTCCCAAAACATTTGCCTTTACTTTATTTCTTGTTTCGTTTTATTCTCTGTCTACTCTATCTCGACCAAGCCTGGTCGATCTCGAGTTACTGATTCTCGATCTAGCATTGTTGTAGCTTAATTGTGCAGGTACTCGACAAGACAAGCCGAAGTCGACGAGGACTCTACTCGATATCGAGTAGCCTCTAGTCGATATCGAGTAGCCTCTAGTCGATATCGACTACACCCGGTGCTTGCTGTTGCGCTGTGTTCGACTGTCCGATCTTCTGTCGACTACCCTAGTCAAGATCGAGGACCCTATTGTCGACTTCTGACCGTGAGATTTCACCGCTGCCTAGGATCCGCTGACACGCTTCCTCGTGGATCGATCCTGACTTCCCGCTGCTGCATCAGGAGGAGGTCTTGTAATTATTTACAAGGGACGGAATCTGGTTTGCTGTGATTTATTTATATTTTATATTTGCATTCTCGATTTCCTCCTATCAACAAATTGGCGCCGTTGCCGGGGAGGCAATCATTCGCGCCTTAGGTAGTTGAATCTCACGTCTACTTTGAGTTACTTTTCAGGTGTATGCGTCGTTCTGGTCTATCACCTGAGTTTGACAGCTTAGACGAACCGGAGTGTTACCTACACATCCACTCTAAACTCAAAAGGATCATGGCGGCCGCTAAAACACAAGAACTGCTGATTGCCAGGCTTTCAAGGGAGCTAGCCGCAAAGGATACCACTATCGCCAATGAAAGGGCAGCGAGGGAACAAGAAGCTGAGCACGCAAGGCAAGCAGAAGCTGAGCTCGCCCAATATCCAACCACTGCTGAGGATTATATGCATCCAACCCTCGTCGTGCCTGAATCGGCGATTCTAATCCCTGATAACTCTTTTGAAATTCGCACTCAGTTTCTGATAGAGCTTAAAAATAATGCTTTTTATGGCAAATTTAATGAGTGTCCTCTTGAACATATTACCAATTTTCATGACATGTGCCGTACTCTTGCTGAAGGTACAACTCTGGAATATGCCAAGATGAAAGCTTTTCGCTGGTCTCTCGCTGGACCTGCACTGAAGTGGCTCGAATGGCTGAAGCCAAGATCTCTCACCACATGGGCCCAAGTAGAGCAAGAGTTTCTGAACAAATACTTCCCACCCGCCAAAACAGCACTTCTCCGCCAGAAAATCACCGCCTTCAAACAGAAGCAAGGGGAACCGCTGACAAAGGCATGGGAACGCTACAAAGAACTGCTGCGATCTTGCCCTACTCATGGACAGCCACCCTACGTCATTCAGGAGATCTTCTTCAACTCTCTTGATCAAGTCACTAAGGGCATAATCAACCATTATACTCGCTATGAGTATCTGACGATGCCACCAAGCGACGCATGGGGTGTGCTAGAAAAGCTCACTAACTACGACAACAAATATGGGGCTCCTACAAACTATGATGAGAACGCTTATGCCAGACCAGCCCCATCTATGCCACTCTATGAGCCAACAAAAGAGATTGACCCAGATGTCAGGGAGCAGTTCTACAGAGACCAGAATCGCAAGCTCCTCAAGCAAGTCAAATATCTATCTGTCAATCAGCCTTGCATCGAATGCGGATCATAGCAGCACACCACTACTGAGTGCCTACACACTGAGCAAGTCAGGATGGCAGAAACACATGAGGAGGCAGCCTACGCTAGGGGGTCCAAATCGCTACTTGGGAGACCAACGGTCCTATCAACCACAGTGGAACCAAGGTCCTCCCAGGAATCCCCCACCCTACAGAGCTCCAGGACATTCAGAAAGGGATCAAAAGAAGGATGATCTGCAGCTGATCCTTGAGGAGATGCGTCGGAATCAAGGCACCATCAACAACCAATTCCAAAACATCACTACAAAATTTGGAGAACTGGACATCTGGAAAAGGGGAATAGAGACGCAGATGGGTCAAACAGAACCACTGCACAGATCCCACGACCGTCCGGACAGCTCCCTGGGCAAACAGAACCAAATCCCAACTCGATCTCGAGGAGGCTCTACTCGATCTCGACAAGCCGCTACTCGACACAGGCCAGAAGCTGAACTCGGACTCCGCTGCGCAGACTAGTAACTCGAGGTCGACAACTCAAGTCGAGATCGACGAGCCCCTAGTCGAGATTGAGGAGAAGCATCTGGCCGATGTCGACGACTCTGCAGCACCTCCGACAGCTGATCAGGCTCCGAAACTGAAAGAGCCACTGCCTTTCCCTTCAAAAGCACAGAAAGATCCCATTGCAGGTAGGTTTACCAGTTTTTTTAATATGTTGCAAGAACTGGATGTTTCTATTCCTTTTACAGAAGCCCTACAAGAAATGCCTGGATATGTCAAATTTCTGAAGGAAATTCTGAGCAAGAAGCGATCCATCTCAGAGATCGCAGGCGAATGCAAAGTACTCCACTTCCCTGAAAAGAGACCTGACCCTGGTAAGTTTTCTATTACTGTGGGTTTTGGACAATATAAATATGAGTCTCTGTGTGATTTAGGAGCAAGTGTGAGCATCATGCCTCTATCAATCTGGCGGAAGGTCAAAATAGGATGCATAGAACCCGTGGATGCCAAAATATACATGGCGAACAATACAGTAGTCATCCCTACTGGTATAGTTGAGAACGTCCCTGTCCAGGTTGGTAAATTCTTTATTCCGGCAGATTTCCTTATCATTGACTGTGCTGAAGATCCTACTAGCCCTATTATTCTTGGTAGACCATTCTTAGCTACTGCAGATGCCAGAATAAGTGTCAAGAATAGATCGCTCACCTTCACCATAGGCGATGAGGTTTTGGATTTCTCTTTTGGCCCCGCAAAAGAGGAAATTTCCTGGCTAGAGGTGAAAAGCATCAGCAACCACGGGACCAAGCAAACAGCGGAGGAAAGCGCCAGCACTGTACTCGAGGTCGACAAGAGCTACTCGATCTCGACAAAGGCGCCACTCGATCTCGACCAAGACTTGTCGATGTCGACAACCTCTGCTGAGCCACTGACTTGCCAAGAGCCTAAGTATGGGGTCCCTGTACTCGAGGTCGACCAGCAGTACTCGATCTCGACTAGCCCCAAGCCCAAAGATTTCTGTTTTGGGTCCGAAAAGGTAAATTCAGGTATGAATTCTACTCCCCCTCAGTCCATAAAGGAAATTATGAATGATTTAAGGGGAGATAAGACACCATGGCGAGAGAATCTGCGAAAACTAAGAGCTGGAAGGAAAAAGAAGAAAGAGAAAGGAGATGATGCAAGCAACCACCTGTCACCTGAGCTTGCATACTACCATCAGGACATAGACGATCCAGGAGAAGGGCCAAGCATGAGCAGGCCCCACAATAATGGTCCTTGAGCGCAAACGGAGAAGTCGTCCTAGCGACTCTAAAATCTAGAGCATGTATATAGAACTTTATGAATTTTGGGACTTTTTGAACTTTGTGGTTTTTGTTTTTGGTTTTATGTCTTTTAGAATATTTTATGTGGATAGTCTTGTTTCTTGTCCAATCTAACACTTTTAGGTCGGCAAGCATATAAGGATCGCGAAAAGTGGAATAAAGAAGTCCCTGAAAACAGTCAGAATCGACGAAGGCCAAGTCGACTACGACAAGGAGGAGAAGCCCAGAAGTTACTCGACCTCGAGTAGACGTACTCGACATCGACAAGCCACCACACGGTCCCCGACATCAGATTCCACTGGACGCAGACGAAGCTACTCGAGATCGAGTGCACTGTACTCGAGTTCGACAGGGATGTCTACTCGACTTACACTGATTCGCCCTCCTCGATGTGTTATCCTGTGAGTTCCTTCTTTTACTCTTGTTTTTTACAGTGAGGACACTGTATATTTTAAGTATGGGGTGGGGGAAGGGCTCATCATCATTATCATATGTGTTAGTCTTGCTTTTTGCTTTACATGGTGAAATTTAAATTTTTATGCATTCATGTTTCTATGCATTGGAGTCTTTTTCCATACTTTATTCTTATTTTTAGTTGCATAGAAAAAAATAAATAAAAAATAAAAAATAGAAAATGTCGATTAAATAGAAAAAAATATATATGCACTGCTTTAGTTTTTATACCCTAACTTAGATGTCCTATGATGATTAATAATGACTGACTTGATCATGTAAATCCTTTGGCGTGTTTGGAAGGTTTAGCCTAAGTCCTCAAAATGATTTTTAGGTGGATTGTGAACTTGTGATGAAATTGAGCACATATGATCCTAAGCTAAAGGTTAAAATCCAACAAAGATTGTCCCAGTAAGAATTTAGGCCTTATAGGGAGAACATTAAAAATCCCTCTGCTTTCTTGAGTGCATTTACTCTTCTTATGCATCTCTAAATGTTGTGATAGTTATTCAAAGCCAATGCATTTATATGTTTATGTTGACGAGAATTAAATGATGGAGGCACCTTTTAAGCCAATTTTATCCTCTCTTTACCTACCCTACATTATCCCTGCTTGAAGCCAGAACATTAGCCTGAGACTTTTATTGTAAACTCCACAAAATTTTCCTTAGCCAAATTGAGCCTGATCCCCATTTGGGAATTAAGACTTAGAGTTGGTTGGAATGATGATTTGTGGAAAGAATGAGCTTATGTTGCATTTCAAGAAGGATCATGGAAATTATTGAGATATGGGTTGGTTGTACATTTTTTTTATCTTGCTAGACATATTATGTAAAAGGATTTTTGGCTCACATTATAAATGCACCACTAGTATTATTTTATTTATTTTCTTTTCAAAAAAAAAATGAAAAAAAAGAAAGAAGAAAAAGTACATATGTTTGTGAATAAAGTGCATGAGCCAAATTTACCTTATTTCTTTCATTATTTGCAAGATACATATTTTGGAGATATTTAGAAAGTTTGAAAGGTTATATACTTTATTGAGAAAAATTGGAGAGTTTGGTTGATGCATATGATTGGGAAGCTATGGTTTGGTTGTGTTGGAAGATATAGGAGTCTTGATTCCCGAATTTTATTTAGCACCACATGGCCAAATAATTCCATCCCTTATTATTTCTTACCAAGCCCCATTACAGCCCTGCCGAATGGAATCTTCTTTGAAGACTTCTATTGAGCGAAGTCCTCCTGATAATTCTTGTTGCATTTTCATAATTGGTTACGAAGTGGATTCATATTTAAATTGCAATGTTTATGAGATTGTGTATGGAATTGAGTTGAGAGTTGATACACATAGCCTAAACACATTGAGAGTTGAGTTTAAACACATTATCCCTGTGAGGTTGGATTTATATTGCCTATGCCTATGGATCACTCATATATGTGTGATGACGTTAAATTCACTTGTCTTACATTGCTACTACTTGAGATGTTGCTTTTGACAAAAGGCGAAGACTTGAAGGATGTGTTGTAGGTCTTAGTTATTGTTTGGTTATTGCTTGAGGACAAGCAAGTCTACGTATGGGGTGATTTGATGTCCATGTTTTATGCCATGTTTATATCTACTGTTATATCGATTTCTGCATGCATTTCATGCATTTGGGCTAAAATAATACAGAATCTGTGTAAGTTATGTTTCTTTGCAATATATGGAGGTCTACACAAGTTTTTGTTATATTTGGGAGAAATCAGACGCACTTTGGAGCTTAAAGAAAACTCATGGAAAAGCTAAGAATGGTGCAGCTGGAGAAGAGGCCATTTTTCACCATTCTTCGTTCTGAATCAAGCTTTGATGTCTTCATGAGAGTTGTAGCCCACGAAAAGAGCTTTCCAACGCGTAGTCATATGCGTCAATCCGAAGAACGAGAACTCGGGAAAGTGCGTTTTAAGAACAGAGCAGAAAGCTGAGAAATCTTTACTCGAGATCGAGTACACTCTACTCGAGATCGAGGAGAGCCTGGTCGACGAAGAGCTGATCGAGAAGACGAAGACGAGGACATGCCGGGTTACACTCTACTCGAGATCGAGGAGCCCGGAAGCGGTGTCCGAGCATGTCGAATAGAGTCACCCGAGAAGAACTAGTCGACAAGGCCGGTCTAGTCGAGATCGACTAGAGGTACTCGAGATCGACTAGACCCGTGAACCATGACCGAGCCTGTCGAGCACCAGTTAGCCGAGATGACGAGCCACGCCCAGTCGACAATACTCCTACTCAAGATCGACAAGACCCTTGTCGAGATCGACGACGATTCCAGAAGCTGTGTGACGCGTCGACGCAATTCTACTCGGATTGGGATTCCTTGGGCTCGAAGTTTGCCAAAGTCTATCCGAATTATCAACATCTATCATGAAGAAGAGAGTTCTATCCACTTAAGACACTTTAGATATTATTTCCCTATTTAGATTTAATTTCCTTATTGTTTTTATTTATCCTTAAGCATTTTAGATATAATTTTAGATATAGATATAGATATTCTATCCTTGAGTAGCAAGGAATAGAAGGCTATAAATAAAGCCCATGGGGCTGATTTTAGATTCATTCAATTTCAGAAGCAGAGAAGTAGTTCACAGAGACAGTTTAGGGAGTTAAGAGGTTTTAGGGTTTTGGCGTTCAACGAGAGTTGGATCGCCGGGATTGTAAAGTCTTTGAATTTAGTTTAATGCAAGTTGTTATTTCTTTCCAATCAATGATGTCTGAGTTCGCGATGAAGCGCGAGTAGTCCACCCACTGGGTTGGGGAAAGCCCGACGATAGCCATGCGTGTTTGAGGTAAAGATCCGACCTTTATCATGTTTTGAGCATCTGCTACTTGTTTATGTGTTTATTACCCGTCTAATGGAGATCCATGCTAACAACTTGGATTGTAAACATGAAATCGGTAGAGACAATTAGGGTTTCTTGAAAGAGTTGTCTAATTGTTGGAAAAGGCGAAAGCTTGTCCTTGATATAATTCACATGATTATCTGTTTATCTCTGCCTTATGCATGCTTGGTTATCGTTGTTGCAAACCCCAATCTTGGAAGTTCTTTTACATTAAGTTTATTTCGAGAGTCCCAAAACATTTGCCTTTACTTTATTTCTTGTTTCGTTTTATTCTCTGTCTACTCGATCTCGACCAAGCCTGGTCGATCTCGAGTTACTGATTCTCGATCTAGCATCGCTGCAGCTTAATTGTGCAGGTACTCGACAAGACAAGTCGAAGTCGACGAGGACTCTACTCGATATCGAGTAGCCTCTAGTCGATATCGACTACACCCGGTGCTTGCTGCTGCGCTGTGTTCGACTGTCCGATCTTCTGTCGACTACCCTAGTCGAGATCGATGACCCTGTTGTCGACTTCTGACCGTGAGATTTCACCGCTGCCTAGGATCCGCTGACACGCTTCCTCGTGGATCTATCCTGACTTCCCGCTGCTGCATCAGGAGGAGGTCTTGTAATTATTTGCAAGGGACGGAATCTGGTTTGCTGTGATTTATTTATATTTTATATTTGCATTCTCGATTTCCTTCTATCAACACTAAGATTGTAGATTTCGGGTTGACAAAGATCCTTCAGGGCATGGAATCAAATCATGTAATCGATGGACCAACTTATGTGTCAAATTTTGGGTTGGGTTTTTGATATGCATGATTTTGATTTATTATTCGAATTGTTCAAATGAATGTGTCAAATTTTGGTGACTAGTGATAATGAGTCGGTAAATTATTCGGGGAAATCTGACTTTTTATTCCTCAGAATATGGATTTTGGTTTGACAACAACATAAGACAAAACATTATTTAGTGAAACATGAGACATTATTCGGTGAAATACGAATGATTATTCATATAAATTGTAAGTATTTTTTTGGAGATTTGATGTTTTTTTTTTATCTGAAATTAATTGACAAAAAAAAATTATCATTATTCGGTAACATATGACAAATTATTCGATGGAATTGTTAAATTTTGATATGAATTCGATGGAAAAAGATAACATACTATTATTCGGTAGGATGTGAAATATTATTCGGTGGAATTGTCAATTTTTTGAACAAACGAAATTATCACCCATAATAATTTATTTTTCACAAAACATGAGGGCAAGAGGGGAGAGTGAGTGGGTTTCCTTTAGTGGGTCCCACAAGATTTTTTTAGAAAAAACAAAAAAATCACTTAAATCATGACCATCCATTTTCTTAAATCAAAGGTCCATAATTATGCATAAGATATATCCTAAGGGGTGTGCACAAGGGAACCACTCCATATATATATATATATATATATATATATATATATATATATATATATATATATATATATATATATATATATATATATATATATATATATATATATATATATATATATATAACCTTCATTGTTATCCTTGAAATGAGAATAATTGATTAAAGTAAATATATAATCAAATTATAACAAAGTAATTTATTAAATGGATCTAATCCTTATTTATATATTATTCCATGAATAAAAACTACAAAAGATTATATATTTTTATTAAAAAAAATAATTTTAAAAGAAAATTATTCGGTTAAGATTTAGAAAATGAAAAGAATTAATAATTACTTATTTAAAGAAGTAATTTAATTTATAATAAATAATAATTTATTTAAATATAGAAAAATATTTAATTGGTTAACAAACAAACCTATATTCAAGGAGAAGTCGTCACATGGCGTAGTCAACTTTTCCTTTAGTATTATTAATTGATCAGTTACAGGAATTAGGGGCACAAGGGCTCGTAGTGATGCCAAATCAGTCGAAAAAAGAAAGAAAAAGTATAACAGCCTGAGAGGATAGGTAATCCTGCAGAAGTCCGGGAAAAGGGGTCTCTTATTGTGCGAATCGAGGGCACTGGAGGAGTCCTCCACATCAAGGGCGGGATTGGGCCCAAAACAACGTTTCAGTGGAAAATCCACCTATGCATCGCGTTTCACTGCTTCCGAAGGTTTTTTTTTTGCTAGCTCAATGGGTAGTTGCCACGTGACAACACTTATAGTTGAAGAACACGACTCTATATTAAAAAAAATAGAGGAAGCATAACCAAGTCAAGATGATACGGATCAACCCCTTCTTCTTGCGCCAAAAATCTCACTATCCTTTTTTTACAACGAAATCCAAAAGAGAGGTTAAGGAATAAAAAATCAACGTTGGACTGTTTATTCTTGAATTCTCAAAATTTTTGTCGCTCCATCCCCGCGGGGTAGAGAACCCGTCGCTATCTCGGTTGTGCTACCGGAGGCTCAAGCGTGTATGACACATTGTGTCTATATGAAGATCTTAGAAAGGCGTTAACTATATATTTAAAGGGATTTAAATGTAAATTCTAGCATTTTTTGTAATTGAAAAATATTTTTAAGTTTGATTTTATTTTATGTATTCATTGACACAGTTTTTGCATAGAATTTTTCTTTAATCTTTCAAATAATATCCATATACTAGTATGGTTACCAGTAGGAAAACAATTTTTTTTTCCACCCATTTTGCCTATAAATAGGGTGAGAAAGCTATGTTCTATATTACATATCTATCTTTACCATCAAGTTTAATGCTTTGTTATGTTTAATTTTGTTAATAATAATAATAATAATAATAATAATAGAATTGTTGAGTAAATGAAAAAAAAAAACTTCAAAACCCAAGACTACGGTTCACCAATGAGATGAAAATAATAAAATGTTGAAATAGAGTCCTAAACTGATGTGACGGGGGAAAAGTAGGGTAAGAATCAGAGTTGCTCTAATTAGGGCTGGACAAAAATTGAGTCGGACCGGAATCAAATAGGGCCCGGACCGAAAATTACGGTCTTGGATCGGACCGAAAATATTACGGTCTGGTCCACAGTTCAAGAATTTTTCAATTCCGATTTTCGGTCCAAATCCGGGACCAGACCATAATTTCTGGGTCGGACCGAAATTGGACCGGATTTTGTGTTTTATATTAAAAAAAATAGGGGTAGCGCCGTAGCGGAAGCCACTAAGCCTCATTTTCTTTCTTTCTTTGTTTTTTTTTTAAAAAAAGTCGTCTCCTCTTGAGTCTCTTCCCTTCTCTTCAATCGCCCCTCACGCAGCCTCTCTCCTCCGACTCTCCAAGTACTCTCACGCAGGTGCCATAGCCTCTCTCCTCTAATTCTCCGAGTGGCGACTAGCGAGTACTCTCTCACTCTCTCTTCTCTTTTATCTTCAATCTCCGTTCACACTCGTCTCGGTGCTCGCAGTAGCACTTGCTAGAGTCTTCAGTCTCCTAGTCGTCGTCGCCCACCGCTAGTTCACCACCGCCCTCGCCTTTCTCCACCACCCTCAACCTTCGCCGCTCATCACCAGTAGGGATCCCCCCTCTCTTCTCAGATTTTTATGTATATTTTCAGATTTCAGATCTAGGGTTAAATATTTTTTTTCAAAATTTTTCAGATCTAGGTTTCGATTTTAGGGAATTTCAATTTGTATTTAAAAAAATTTAGTAAACTATGTGAATGAGTGAGCCAAGATTCAATTTTCAATCTAGGTTACAATTTGTACTTTATGGATTTTGCCTTTTAAGTTTAAACTTCAATCTTTCTGTAAGTTGAACTTGGTTGGATTTGTGTTGTTCTAATTTGAAGGAATGAATGGATGAAATCACGAAGGGATTGAAGGCATGGACATATTGCGTATTTTCACTTGAATTAGGGTTGTACAGATTGCGTAATTTTTTTTATTTATTAAAGTGCAAACAGGGGTCGTAGAAATTTACGGTCTAACCGATCCGATCCGCAGTCCAAGTCTTTAGAGTTTCCGGTCCACCGAATCGGACCGGGACCAGAATGTCCGGTCCATACCGGAAGCCCATCCCTACCTCTAACGAATATCTAAGGTTGTAGTGGATCTCATCACGGAATCATCAAGCAAAATTGGGCTTTCTTGAGTTAAATCTGAAAACACTGAAGCTAGGAGGATGTGATTGGGCCAGATCAACTGCCTATGGTTTGGGCTGGCCCAACACCGAAGCTCTTCTCCCTTTCCATCCGTTTTAAGAGCCACTGGAAGCTTGAACGAACCTCACCAACGTCTCTTTTGTGTTGTAAATGGAATGATGCGTTTCATTTAAGTAGAACTATAGAAGCATGACTTTTTTAAATGTCAGAGATTAATCTTGATTAAGATTATAATTTAGATCAAAATTTTAATGAAATTTTAGCCAGAAATTATATATAGTTTTGTAAGAAATTTTTTTTTTCAAAAATCGCAAAACGCTTGATCACAACTCTTTGAAAAAAACTACAGTAACAAATGTTTTTGTTCAAAAGCTCTCTTTTTAGGGCGATTTCCGTGTGCTTTCCATGGGTGGTGCTCCGGCGCCGGCTCACCCCCCTGGTGGCCGTCCGGTGTTACTCCCGGTATGGCAAAAAAGAAAGGCAAGAGTAGTGGCTCGGGTTCTGGGATGGGATTTGAGGAGAAGAAGAAGTTAGAACAGGATCTTCACTCGTCGCTCTTTGGTGCGGAGGCGGCGCTACAAAATCAGTCAGATCAGGGTAATGGCGAGGCCAAGAAGGATGACAAGACTGTGGAGGGGGCGACAAAATCCGCTCCTACTGGCGGCGGCTCTGCCGGTTCTCAGCGGACGAACCCGTCTCATGGGGGTTCCGCTGTGAACCCTAACACGAATGTTGGGGGTTCCCGTGTAGAGTCGGAGGGCGCTTATGCTTCCACTACTGGGGCCTCCTCTGATGGGGGTCCTCGGTCGGGATCTGAGACTGAACGTGGTCAGGAGCCTTCACAGATGCTGCAGCAAGGAAAAACGTCGGATTTGCTGGGTTCAGGCATTCGCATCCGTGTGGAGATGCTGCTCGGAGGATGGCGTTCCCTCGTATTGGGCGGCCTTTGTCTTACGCCCAAGCGGCCAAGGGCTCTCGTCGTTCGAAGGTTGCTGAGCGGCTTCAGTTTCTGCCTGAGATTGATGGCGACAACATCAGTTACTCAAGTGACGAAGTGGCTGAATCCAGCGAGGAGTGGTCTGCTACGTTGATTGGGGTTGTTATGGGACCGGTAATCCCGATTGGGGTTATCCATAGTTTCATCAGATCCGAGTGGAAGGTAGGTTCTCCGAGCTTGTTTGTTAAAAATTCTGGAATCATAATCTTTAAGTTCCGCTGTGAGGAGGATATGTGTTGGGTCATTGAGCATGGTCCCTGGTCCATAGGCTCCTCTCCCCTCTTGCTGAAGCCTTGGGTTGTGGGGGAATCTATGGATTGGGGTTTCTTCAAGACGATTCCGGTATGGGTTAGGATCCTGGACATTCCCCCAATTTTTTGCTCAAATCATATGCTTGGTAAAATTGGGAGTGGAATTGGACAACCCATATGTGTCGATGAATTCACAGCAAGCCAGGAGATGCTATCCTATGCACGCATGTTCGTTGAGATAAATGTGGAACATGCTCGAAGAAAACATGTTGTGCTGCGAAATGAAAAGGGCGTTGAATGTAAGTTGAAAATTGTCTTTGAGTGGCTCCCATGGAATTGTGTGAATTGTAGATGCTTTGGACATTCGAAAAGCTCCTGTCCTAATTCACACATGGATGTAGGGTGTGGTGCTGGTGAGGCGAGAAGCTCAATGGAAAAAGATAATGGTGTGGTTGGGCAAAGCGGGTCTGTCATAGCCACTGGCCCTGAGTACGCTGCTGGTGGGTCATACCCCTTGGGTGTTGTTGTTTCATCTGCAGCAGGACATGATGCTCAGGACTCCTCTTCACGGGATACTCAAACTGACTATCATTGTCCAATGGGGGAGGTGAGTGGAGTTGCTGGGCAGTCACATGCTGTAGGTAATGCTGGTGATGGTTCTAAGAGCATGGTTCTAAGAGCATCTACATCAAGAGGAGTTAAAAGGTTTTTAAGAAACAAAAGTGAGAAAAAGTAGGAGAGAGGGGATGAGTGAAGTAAAAAACCCAAGGTAGAGTTTCTAACTTCCAAACTCTCCTGAAACCCCATTAAATGGGTCCCATTTATCCATTTGGTTAGCTTTTGCATTTTTTAAATTTTTTTTGCATGAACCCCACTAGCTAGTTTATATCTAAAATAGTTTTTAGATAGTACCAAAAATGGTTAAAAAATTAAAATTTTGTATTCTTTTATATTCATTGTAGTTACTTTTTAGTCATTAAGTATAAGAAATAAAAAATAATCTTTTATTAAAATTCATAATTTATTTTGTACAAATTGTGATATTTCATTTACACTAACTATTTTCAATTGTTTTTCATATTTATAAAAAAATTTAAAATTATTTTAGATATTATGAAAAAATTATTATATACTATTATTATATTAATTAACACACAATATAATACATATGTAGATAATATATAACATATTATTATTATGTATATTTAAATATATAATAGATAATAGTTGGTGGAAAGTAAATTAAGAAACTCTAGAAACTCGTATGGATGTGGATAAAAAATTAAGTTGGGGTTTTTAAGGAGAGAGAAAGTGATAGGGTGGTATTAAGAAACTCTAGAAACCCGCATTGATGCGGATGGTCTAAGCCTGTAGGGGAGAATCAGGAGCAGATTGATTTGGAGTCGCCCTCAGCAGCGGCGTCGAGTCTTGTTGCTGTTGGTTCTCCCAACCGAGATAAATCTCTCGCTTGTGCTAGGATGGTTGCATCTTCTTGGGCGGCGGAGACGGGGATTTACGCCAACCCGGATGGGGAGCTCAAAATCAACGAATGTAAAACTCCAGATGGCCTCATGAGATGGAAGCTTAGGAACGGAGTCATGAAGGGTGCATACCACTTAAGGGGTACTAAATCACGTGTCTCTGGAGATGTGAAACTATCTCTTACGATGGATGAATTATTTAATGTAATGTCGGGGATTAAGAACCCCTGTAGCGGAGATGGTGACGCCGAGCTGTTCAAGGAAGAATCTGAAATTGATGACTGTGGGGATTCGTCTGATGATGACGAATCCTACCATCCAGGTTGACAGTGCCGCAGACTTTGATGCCTTGCAGCTGCTGATTTTGCGTCTGGTGCAGCTGCTGTACGCATTTGCTGGGTTGCTGTGGGGGTCTGTATTGGTGGTCTGAGTGCAGTCGGGTCCTTGTGCAGTCATCCCGTTGAGGCTTGGTTATTGCTTTCTTCCTTTGCGCTAGTTTGCTGTCATAGAATGTTATAAGGGGCTCCTTTTTTGTGATGGGATTGTGCCTGTTTTTTGATGTAACCGATTGTGGTGCTGGGCCTTTTTAGAGTTTGGATTTGTGATGTGGCCTTTTTTGGAAGATTGAGTCCGGTTTAGTTGGGATTTGGTGGGTTTATAAACTTAGGAGAGCTGGCACTTTTCGGTTTGGCTTCTTAGATGATATTGCATATATTCATCATATTGTCTCATGAATATATGCTTTTATAATTTAAGAAGGCCGTTGGGGTTAAGAAGTAGAGTGGTACAAATTGGTATTTTTTTTTTGTGGGAGATATTTTGTGGGTAGACGAATTTTTACGTAGGACCTCTAGTATGGTCTTGCTTTTGTTACTCTTTGGCTTTGCCAACATCTATATATTTACCTATTCAGAACTCTTTGAAAAGCTCCAATAAGCTTGTCAAAATAGACCCCTAAGCTTGTCTTCGAAAACCTTAGCTTCTGCTCCCAAATATTAGAGAGAGAGCGCAATATCCTAGCGGTGATTTGTTTGCGGTTTCAAGTTCCGTCATCCACTCTTTTAACTTTTTTTTTTTAAAATAATTTTTTGTACATATATTAAAGACTGCTCCTTACTGAAGTCCGTTGGGACTCGGGATCGGAGGTCGTGTGTACATGCTAGCACATAAGCCGAGCGGGGTTCCATCCTAATACCAATTGACATTAGGTGGAGTAACCCACTAGCTTATATACTAAGACTTCTTTGTTCATATTGTCGATGTGAGACTCTTTTGGTCTCTTCACACCTTTCATTATCTCAACACGCCCCCGCAAGTGCAACTAGGGTCGTTTTTCGCCTCTAGTTGACACTTGGACAACAGGTCAAACATCTCATTCTCTTTTTAGCTAACACTTATCTGCACAAGGCGCATAATCCCTATGACCACCGGAATAAAATCCTTTGTCATCGGTATTTGTCCTCCCTTCATATCCCCTCCTCACAAGCCTCCATCTAAAGAAAAAAAAATTATTTAAATTATTTTGTTGATTAAAATAAAAAGAAAATGAAGAGGGTTCCAGGCCCGGACCTCAGGTCCAACAATCCTAAAGGGCCCATATTTATATACTCTAACCAAAGCCCAAAATCTCCGTATTAAAAAAGAAAGGAAGTAAAAGGTCCATTACTTTACCAACTTTACCCACTTTAGTAGTTGTTCTGACTAACGTGATCCACTTGCTATATACTCTCTCTCTCATCCCCTATGGGCTATGACTATGAGCCTATGACCTCCTACCTACTTACCTAGTAATTCTTTAACCTTTTTTTTCTTTCTAACATTGTTAAATTTATTTTGACATAGAAATCATGTACCGTAACCGTAACATTAAAAAAAAATTGTACTATAACAAAAAAATCCTTCCTAAAAAAGACCATGCCTCCATCATTATGTAAAATTGAATCTAATAAATTAGTTTTTTTTAATTGTTCACTTGATTTGTTAAGGTAATTTATTGAAATAATTTATTTTATTTATAAATCTGAGAATTTTTATACTCCGTATATAATCATAGATCAGGCACACGTTAAATATGAGAATCTATTAAATTAATTTTTTTTTATAACTGTTCACTTGAATTAGGAAAAAAAATTTATGTGATTAATGGGGCTTTTTAAGAAAGCAAATTGATTACTATACAGAGTATGCGCTAAAGGCCTAATTCAATATATCGCCTCGGGCTTTTTAAAACTCAGGTCCGGCCCTGGAGGGTTGTTGAGCAGGGATAACCGGACAGGTAAGGAGGATAAGATTGACTCAATCTTATCCTCCAAAATTTAGTATTTTAACAATTTGTACACTAGATTACAAAACAATATTAATAGAATTATTAGGTGTGAAATAAATATTTATATTTATATAAAATATATTCATTTTTAAGAATGACTATAATATTGAATACTTCATTTTCATATTTTGCACCGGACCTCCAAAATTGAGTGGACGGCCCTGAGATTGAGGATATGGAATTTGGATCCGCAGTCACCTATTAATGTCGAATAAGCTCAATAATAAGAAAAGAAAAAACATTCCATCAAACATTTAGAAGATAAAGGCAATTCAATTAATATAATGGCAAACATGTGAAGTACTAGTATGTGGACGAGCTTGGCCTGACGACAGTTGAAGGGGTCATTCGGGATGCTCATGGAGAATGGATCAGTGGCTTTGTTCACACGATTGGTGCCTGCTCGGTTATCATGTTCGAAATTTGAGGAATTATGGATAGTACAAGACTGGTCCGAACCTTGAAAATCGAAAAATCATTTTACTTATCGAGAAAGATATTAGGGGAAGACTACTCCCCACCCCACCCCATCCATTTGTAGCCCAGGTTTTTGTTTGTAGCTATTATGGTATCTTATGCTCTGGTTTTGCTGAACAATAAAAATAAAAAAAGAAAAGAAAAGAGCTGGGCAGGGCACAATCAAGCGTTGACTTTAATGATTTAGGGTGTGGCGTCAAAGCTTGGACTTTTGTGTTAAAAACTCACACCTCTATCTCACAACTAATATTGATTTCTTAGTTTATTCCGTCCACATGATTTAGTTAGTTAGGCCACCTTCAAACTTGTATAGATAAATTAATAAAAACCCCACCAATTATCATCGTTCACACAGCACATTATATACATCTTATAATTAACACATGTACTCCAAACCATTCAATCTCCTCCTACTCCTAGCAAGCAATTGATTGGGTTCATTCGGAGATGCATCGTTCTTCAAGCGTCTCTCGAGCACCGGACGACGAGTTCCTGGTTGACCTGAGCTCCCTCCAGGCTCCACCTGGCGGCGGAGAAGGCGGCACCGATGAAGCGGCCACCGGAAAGAAGGGAGAAAAAGGCGGGATGGGAGGGGAGAAGGCGGTGCACCTCATACCGGTGATGCTACTTCTCTGCTTCCTTATACTTTGGCTGTCTTCTTCCCCTGTCAACAACGCCGCTGCTGGATCAGCCAATTCCTATACCCATTGATATATATATATATATATATATATATATGATATATTTCAACTTTCCATCATTTCTATTTTTTTTCTTAGTTTTGCAATGGTTCATTAACTTGTATTTAGTTGATTATTTTAATTTAAGTCTTGAGTTAATCCATCCTTTTTCTCTGGTATTCAACTTTTGTTTTTCTGTTGTTATTACGAATTAATTTTAGGATGAAATTTTAGCAGATATATGTGCGTATTTGACTTGGCTGACAATGTGTTAAGATGTTTCAATTTCAAGATATACCCACTTTTTAATAAAATGATAAAAAAAATATATAAAATATCACTTTCTTCTTCTTCTTCTTATATATATATATATATATATATAAGGTCCTGCGATAATGAGGTATTATCTGATCTAATACACAAGGTCATGCGATAAATAGATGTAACCAGACCCATACATATATCATAGTACATAGAAGTATACAGAAACACATTATCTTGAATTTCACTCTCTTTTTATGTAGACCAATATGTACTTCGATCTTCAATCTTACTCCCCCATAATTCTTCATGTTATCATAGCAGAGATTGTGATTCCTATTTTATCATCATATCCGTTTATGCAATTCAAGATTATTTATAGAGAATCACTCTTGTAGAAGTATATGGGCCTAAAGCCCATTCTGGTTCAATAAGGCCCAATAGCTAGTTGTTAGTTTCAATTGTTAGTTTGTGGTTAGCTTCGTTGTTAAGTCGGTAGCTTAATAGTATAAATTGTAGCCTCTCTAGTACATCCTCGATCAAGTTTCATAACACCAGAAAATCCCCAAATTGCTGATCGTTTTTATATGGTATCAGAGCCCTACGCACTCGTGAAATGAGTTTGTGGAAATCTGATTATGTTCAGATTTCAGAAAGATCGTGCTTGTCGCTTGTCACATGTGTTGATTGGAGCTTGGATCTACAGTCATGGATGATTTGAATGAAATGAGAGATCAAGATCTGAGAAATGGCGACAGGAATCGCCTTGGAGAAATTTTAAGCCAAGGAGTTGCGATTTACAATTCTTTGTTCCTTTCAGTGTCGGATCACCCTGGAATGCAACTAGTGGCAACAAAGTTCAATGGATCAAACTTTTTAAGCTGGAGCCGAGGCATTCGCATGGCTTTGGGCGCAAAAATGAAGCTCGGATTTATAAGAGGTGCGTGTATCAAACCTCGTGATGATGTAGATGGACTTGAGAAATGGAGTAGGACGGATTACATGGTCATGCGCTAGATGATCAACTCTATGGCACCTGAGGTGGCCGAAAACTTTATGTATGTTGAGTCTGCTAAGGAACTTTGGGATGAGGTATCTGAGAGGTTTTTTGAATCCAACGTACCATTGATCTATCAACTTCACAGATTAAGTAACATTAGGCAAGAGAATTTGAATGTCGCTTCATATTTTGGAAAGTTGAATAAAATATAGGATGAATTGACCACTCTTGAAGGGATTATTGACTATGAATGTAGAGCACTTACACCCTGTTGGCGTGCCGTGATCAAGAGGATGATTGAAAGTGAGGTTAAAGCAAAGTTGATGCAATTCCTTATGGGACTGACAGAAGCTTTTAAAAACATTAGGAACACAGTGTTGTCCATGGATCCATTACATAGTGTTAACAAGGTTTTTCACATGGTAATCCCGATAGAGAGATAGAAAGAGATAACTGCAGGAATGAGTAAGATGCCAGAATCAAGTGCTATGGTTGTGAATAGAGGCTATCAACAGAGAGAGACATAATTGACTAAGTATGAGATAACTAAGAGAGAGCAGAAAAGAGCTAAGTTCGAAAGTATTATGGAGGGAAATAAAGTAACGAAATAAATATCAAATATAAAGAACGAAACCAACTCTCTGTCCAAGCAAATAAAATACAAGAAACTCTCACGTTGTAGTGATAGGGTATTCAGGATCGCATCCACGAGGAAGTGTGTCATCGCTCGCCTTTCTCGTTCCAAATTACTTTGGTAATCGACGAGCAGAGTCCTCGATGTCCAGTAAAAGTACTCGATATCGACTACCTCAGTCGACTTTTCGCCCAAATTTGCACCATAGAAGACAAAATAGCCAATGTCGAGTACAAGGGTACTCGACGTCGACTAGATAGTACTCGAGATCGACTAAACTGGTCGAGATCGAGTGTAAGTGCAAAATAAAAACGTAACTTTTGCGATGAAACAAAAACAACACGAAATTGGTGGGAATTAATTCAATTAACGAAAAGCTTCCTGAATCGGGGTTTCAACGCTACAAAGATAACCATATAAGAATAATGCCAAAGGTATAAAAGATCATTCTTTTTCATCAAATAACTTTCGTCATTAACAAATAGAAAAATAGAGGCTTTCGCAAAAAACCTAATTGTTACCAACCCTTTTCATATAATTAATCCGAATTTGCATTAAGATCACTTTTGCTTCAATAAGACAAATAAGGACCACCTTCGACTATCACAGAATAATCATGCAATTAGGGATAGAAGATGAAATCGCAGTAAAGATTGTACCTTTGATGCATTACATTACATGGATACCGTCAGGCTCACTCTGACCCTAGAAGTTGGGTGACTACTCGCTCTTCATTATCAATATCATAAAGAAACTAACTTGCATTAAAATGAACAAAAGCTTACAACCGATCGAAGCAAAATCTTCTCTCGCCAATCTCCACCTCACTCGGCCAAAAGCTCCAAAATAAAACTCTAAATTTCCTAACATGTGTTTGCTCAATTGCTTGAGAGAAGAATGATCCTAAAACTAGCCCCTATGGCCTTATTTATAGTATTCAATCCACGCTATTCAAGGAAAGAATAATCTATCTATATCTGAAAACTTAAGATAAAACTTAGGTAAATAATGGAAATAAATCTCTAAAATAAATAAGGGAAATATCTAATGTGGATAAATCTTCCTTCAACTTGATATATCTTCACTTCTGTTGATATAATTCCACGTGCCTTCACTTGCAAGTAAACTCCATCACTCAGATTCTACTCGATTTTGACTCATAATGGCCCAGAGGAGTACTTGACATCGACCAAAGTAGTTGACGTTGAGTAGGATTCGTACTCTAGCTTCTCTCGTGCACTCGGACTCGAGCTTGACTAGGATTTGATGCTCGACGAGTACTCGACATCGAGTAAGGTACTCAACGTCGAGTAGTTTCTAGGCTCTCGAGTTGTCTCGTGCTTGATCCTGCGTTATGAAGGTGATGTCGACCATGGATTACTCGATATCGACCACTTCTGGTCGACAACGACTAGTCCTGTTGAGTGCTTTTTCTTCTCTTCTGCTTGATGTGTTCTTGTTCAGCTGCTACTCGACCTTGGCTTTTCTGTAGTTGACATCGAGCTCTTCCATGGTTTTCTCCCTTCTCCGAATTGCTGTAAAATATCTCGATTTCTGCGAAATAAAACAGAAACTAGTGTAGACATCTATATTTGGCAAATAAACATAAACTACATAGATTCTGTATAATTCTATCCCAATGATCTGAAATGCATGTAGAAATCAATATAAAAGTTAATGTAAAACATGGTAAATTAGGCGCACATCAAACACCCCATACTTAAGCTTGTTTGTCCTCAAGTAATACTTTCAATGGTCGTACATGAGAAGAAATTAAACTCTCAACATCTTGGATTCATTCTCATATATCCCTGCAATCAATTACCATCATCGAAAAGGTACTAGTGCCACAAATCCATGCCTATGAATAAAAGCAACTTCGCACACAAAAGAAGGGTTATGCAAAAACAACTCATGAATGACAAAGCAATAATAATCAAGAGGACTTTATTAAGCTCAATAAGAAGTAGATTGGTAAAAGGCTTAAGGTGGGAAATTTTTGGCCATGTGGTGCTAATAATCCGGGGAAATGAAGTAATTTCCAAACTTTCATACCACATTTCTTCTTCCTTTGATTTCTCACCTTTCGCTCATTCGCTCGATGTTTTTTTTCAATATTATGCTTTTACCTCTCTAACCTCAGCAATGCCTTCTCGCGATTCGCAAATATGGGTGTCATGAATGGCCCCGGATACTCAGTGCTTCGGACTCCACACCTTGGTGTCCCATCCTGTGGAACTATTATCTCAACGCAGGCAGGGTCGATCTACCTTTATCTCCCGAGGTGACCGAATTTTCTCACTCATTAAATTTTCCATAATATGATGATTCTTCTGCCGAACTCCAATAATGATAATAACCACAGCACAAGAACCTTATAGTAATCTCCATAATGTAACTTCCATTCTCAACATAATTCCCGGATAAGGAAATAAGGTAAAAATGGGCAATATTTAGATCATATGGAGCAATATACAAAATAAGGCATAATATGGTTTTTGTGATGCATAAGCATAGGTAAGGCTAGGGAATATCAAAATATGAGCATTATATGGAAAATATAAAGTCCTCCATCATCTTATTATGCATATGTCAAAAGCAACTTCAAATTTTACTTCCTTTCATGATTTTCAAGAAAATAAAGCACTTCTTTGTGACTTCCCTTTACTAGACAATTTCATGCTATATCTCTAATGAATCCAATTTTTCATCGTGAAGTTCAATTAAAGCTTCTATGACACTAATTCAAAAAAAATTGATGGGGGTGATTTTAAATAAACTTTGGAAAACAACATGTAAGCACATATGGATATATTTTTGAGATTTTAAAGCTTCTATGACGACTGTACCCGATATATTTTTGAGATTTAATATCGGGCTACCTACGTAACCGATTTTACGGTGTCAAGTCTTTACGTAGTTCTAAACCAACCACTTTGATTTTTGGTTTGGCGATTGAACCTGACTAGCTTTAAGCTTTATGTCAAACTTCCTACATACCCGTTTGAACGGGATCAAATCTTATTTAGTTCTTAAGAGAAAAAAAAACCATGTTTATATTTTGTGAAACTTGATTTGAGGTTTTGACTCCGTTTTTATTAGAAGTCGATTTTGAGATTGACTCACTAGAATTAATTGGCAAAGAATATCTGGCGAGTTTGATTTTATGTTTTTGATCAACCTCGAATTCTTAATTTATGCCAAAAATAATTCTTATATTTTAGTGGGTAGGTTTATGTAATTAAGCAACATTTCGCTCCAAATGTGAATCTCCACTCACATGTACCGAAGCTTTCTTTTTGTTTTCTTTCTTTATATTTGATTTTTTTTTAAAGAATGGGCTCAAGCCCATTTTCACACTAATTGAGTCACAAAATAATTCAGTCCATTTAAGCCCTTCTTGATTTAATAAGAATCCAGCTCATATTCTTTTTCTTTTGGCCAACAGACGCACACCTGTTTGTTCATTTTTCTCAATGACAGACGCGGGCATCAATCAACTCAAAGATTTGCTGGCAGGCGAAGACGCCTCAAACTGAAGCGGCATCCTTGGGTTTGGAAAGCCGAAGGTCCGAGCAGGGTTCGATCGAGACCTAACTTTTGTGCAACGAGTCAAACTGACGCCACCCGCACAAACAGCTCGGTGGTCATCGAAAACCTTGTGAGTCCAGACTTTCTTTTGTTTCGTTTTCCCTAAATTGGCCATTTCAGTCAAGGTTTAGACAATTTGTGACCCAAATCCCGAATTTCCTCTTTCATCTACCTTCAACTGGATGCTCAATTTTCAGGTTTGACTGAATTTTGTGGGATCTATAATTTTAGAGCTTTTGGGCTAGGGCAATTGAGGAAGTGGACAAACGAATTTAGTGCTTGGGAAGTTTGAGGAGGCGCCAGTTTTGGCGTGTGGAGCCAGGCACGTGGATTTCTCCTTTCTTTCACCCCTTTTCTTTGTAAAACTCTCATGGGCTATAACTTGACACTCTGTCCGTCTGATTTGATTTTCAACTTGGGCAACGGGAAGAGATGGCAGCACTGTAAGGACTCATTTAAGCTCTCCTCAGCGCCACTGTAATTTCACCAATTAGGTTTATTCACTTTCCCATTTCTTCTTCTAAAAAAATCAATACCCTTTCTTCCTCAGTAGCACTGATTTGTTAAGGCCACTGATTTGGGGTTCTGATTTGCATCCGGGCTAGACTTAATTGGAGTTGATCATATTAGTTTGGAAACAAGAAGCATTTTTTTTCACTTCCCCACGTTGTTCCAGTTTGATATGTACTCCGTATTTGACTGACTTGAATTGTGCAGTTTAGCCTTTTGTTCAAGTAGTAGGGTTTACATTTAGTTGCAATTTGGTAGCAACCAAGGAGTTACTTTTGGTCAGTGGGTCTTTTGTATTTTTGTTTCTGGCCGCTGGATTTGAGAGGCACCATGACAAACTTCTTCATGAACTTGTTTATTGAGCCTGTCAGCATTTCGGCGGCAGTTCGACCCTGTATTCGTTTTACTTATAGTTGATGGAATTCGGCAATTCGTTTCCTTTTGAATTCCGGACAAAATCTAACAGCCTTTTGCGCTATGAATCGATCCACGCCGGGATCGGGGGTAGCGACGAGAGACTAAACTCTCGAGCTGCTAATGCTTCCTGGTGAAATTTTTGCAGCATTTCGGTGCTATGGGTCGATCCAAGCCGGGATCGGGGTAGCGACGAGAGACTAAACTCTCGAGCCGTTGCGCCAGGATCGAAGGTCACGACGAGAGACTCAATCTCGAGCCGCTAGGATCCATTCCACTTCCAGTTTTTGCTTTTGTACCTACAAATTAAACAAAGAAAAATCTGTTTTTTTTAGTGAATTTGAGCAGCAACAATGACTATCCTCTCTTCTGTATTTTGTTTTCTCCCGCTCTTTCTTCTTGTTGCTGATTTCCTTTTGCTTTGGTTTTGTGCTTGCGCTCTGTTGTAGGCAATTTCCCAAGAGGAAGCAAGGGGAAGGAAGAAGCCAGCCAAACCAGTAGCAAGGAGCCCTAGGAAGAAGGAAGCCTGGAGGAAGAGAAAAGCTGTGCTGGCTGTTTTCTCCAGTTCTCCGTTGCTGTTGTAATTGCAGGTGAACCTCCATTTGTGGGAGGAGGAAGACGAACAGGGAGGCCCGTTTACTGCTTTCTTTGGTTTTGTAGATGAAAATGCCCAGCCTCCGGAGGGGCCTGTTTGTAGGCTGCAGTAGCCCTTTTTAAAGGGAAATATAGGAGCAGTTATTTGAGTAACTTCCCCTACCACGTTTTCTGCAAATGCACAAGTTGTTTATATTTTGTATTTCTTTATTTGAGATGGGAGCAGTTGAGACTCAAGCTTGTAACTCCCAAATTTGACAGTTTTCATACTTTTTCAATTGGGAACCTGTAGTCTTGTACCCACCGGTAACCGTGCTAAAATGTTGATTTTAATTTGATTTTAATTCCATTTTTGCCTTGCCAATCAGGCCATGGTGAACTTTGCAGGTAACATTCATACACCTATCTCTGTTTTAAATATAAAATGAGATAAACATGTGTGGATTACATATATAGAAGCTACGGATCACATAGCCTTTGATGCATCTATCTTCATTTAGATTCACACATTAAAGAAATTAGTGATTCTTGGTTTACCTGATGGACCTATCAAGACAGTCAGATACTCAGGCACTATGGTGATTATTGAGGGATTTGTACTGCAAAAGGTGGCTATTCGTGCCAGGGTTCCATCATAATCTTTTGTCTGTGTCCAAGTTGCTCTCAGGAGGCAATCTTGACATGAGATTTAAGTCTGTTGCATGTGTTCTTCAGGACCTTACAACTAGGGCTATTACTGCTAAGGGAAGAGTAGAAGGAGTGTTGTACAAGCTTACTGCTGATGCTCAGAATCATCCTTTCGTATTCAATAAAGTTTCTGTCAAATAACTGTAAGACAGACCTAGACAGTTCTTTACATGTTTTACATGCTAGATTGGGTCATTCATCTCTTTCAAAGATGAAGAGATTGCCATTCCGCAATTGCACTTGCGTGAGTTCGTACTTTTGTGATGTGTATGCAATGAGTAAACACCATAAACATTCCTTCAATACTAGTTCTTCTCGAGTTGAGAATGCCTTTGATTTGGTGCACATGGATCTTTGGGGGCCGTATAAGGTGGCTTCTATTTCTGGTGCTAAATATTTCCTTACGGTTTTAGATGATCATACAAGATGCACTTATGACTTTTCTGTTGAGAGATAAAGTCCAAGTTTATTCTATCATTGAGCATTTTGTTGCTATGGTGGAAACTTACCACAAGACACATGGGAAGTGTTTTAGGACTGACAATGGGACTGATTTTACTCAAAGAAGATGTATTGATTTCTTTGCTTCTAAAGGAATACAACATTAAAGATTTTTTCCTGAAGTTCCTCAACATAATGGGTGTGTTGAGAGAAAACACATGCACTTGGTTGAGACTGTTAGGGCATTGAGTGTTCATGCTAATCTTCTTGTGCGGTTTTAGGGAGAGTGTATACTTAGTGTTACCCAATCATCAATAAGTTTCCCCCTTCAGCTCTGGGATGGATGTCACCTTTTGAGATTTTAGACAATGTTTCTCATTCTTATGATGATCTTAGGGTTATTGGGTGCTTGTGTTATGGATCCAAGAGCAACGTTCATAAAGACAAATTTGCTCCTACAACCATAAGGTGTGTGTTACCGGGGTATTCAACTGGCCAGAAAGGATACAAGGTCTATGATCTTGAGAATAAGGTGATCTTTGTGGCAAGACACGATGTATTCAAGGAGAATATATTTTCTTTCAGAGACAAATCATGGTTGCCTTCTTCTAGGGATTCTGACCTCCCTCTTGTTCCTCCAGTTTGTGATGAAGAGGATTTCGTATTTCCTCCATCTATTGTGAATCATGATAATGATAATGATCAACCTCTCATTAACCATGATGATCACAGTATTCTTGGTGATAGTGAGGCTGTGCAGGACACTCTAATTCTGATATTTCACTGCCCATTAGTGACCTTGCTCACCCTACTCCTGAACCTGAAGTGATTCCTCGTCGGTCTTCAAAGACAGGTTGTTCCACCCATCGGGTTTCAGAATTTCATTTGTTCTCATCTGTCTACAAGAGCTGCTCGTGAGTATGACAACTCTCTTTCTCAAAGTTTTGGGGTATTTTCCTCTCAACACCTTTCATATCTATCTTATAGCTATATCGGTTCTTTAGCTCTCATGCTTCATACCTTTGAGCCTCACTCATATAATCAAGCAAAAGGCCATGCTGAGTGGGAAGAGGCAATGACCAAAGAACTCTAGGCGCTTGAACATAATCACACTTGGGAGCTCACTGATCTACCTCCAGGTAGAAAGCTATAGGTTGTAAGTGAGTATTTAAGGTGAAGTATAGAGCAAATGATATTGTTGAAAGACACAATGCAAGGTTGGTAGCAAATGGGTTCAATCAAATAAAAGACAAAGATTACAAACACACTTTTCCCTTGTTGCTAAGCTGCCTACTATTAGAGTAATCTTAGCACTTGCTATAGCAAAGGGATAGAATTTGCATCAATTAGACATTAATAATGCATTCTTCCATGGTTCCCTTGATGAGGAGGTATACATTATATTGTTCCTCATGCTGGATATTGTAAAGCTGCTCCTAGTTAAGTGTGTCGCCTCACTTGTTCTCTCTATGGTCTTAAGCAGGCCAACAACTAGTGGAACATCAATCTCACTAATTTTCTAATTGGCAAGGTTTTTTCTCAATATTAGCATGACTATTCCTTATTTACCAAAGGTACTCTTGACAATATATCAGACCATTGCCCTGGTGAACGTTGATGATATGTTACCGATAAGTGACTTTGACGCTGACATTGTTGCTCTCAAATTGGCACTTCATCAAGAATTCACCATTAAGGACCTTGGTTTGGCTCGTTCTTTCCTTGGAATGGAAATCTCACGGTCTGAAGATGGTATCCATCTCAATCAATACAAGTATGTCTTCGAAATTCTTGAGGCTACTGGTGTTTCTAACTGTAAACCTGCTTTCTTCCCCGTGTCTCATGATCAATGGCTAACTCCTTCTGATGGTGAGCTTAGTGCTGATCAAGAGAGGTATCGTCGTCTTTTTGGGTGCCTCCTTTACTTGACTCTCACTCGTCCTGACATCACGTATACAGTCCATTAACTTAGCCATTTTGTTTCACAACCTCGGATCCCACATGTGAATGTTGCCATTCACTTGCTTCGCTATCTTAAAGGTA
Organism: Persicaria tinctoria; assembly: GCA_037127255.1. Taxonomy (NCBI): domain Eukaryota; kingdom Viridiplantae; phylum Streptophyta; class Magnoliopsida; order Caryophyllales; family Polygonaceae; genus Persicaria; species Persicaria tinctoria. The sequence goes on along the minus strand of JBANSL010000011.1, from coordinate 24,893,572 downwards.
CATTCAATTATGCTTTGTTTTACTCTGCTCGTTCTTCTCTTGCTGTGAGTACATATAGTGATGCTAATTGGGGACGATGCTTATACACTCCTCGGTCTTTGACGGGTTATTGTATTTTTTCTTGGGGGGTCCTTGGTTTCATGGAAGACTAAAAAGCAGAAAACAGTCTCCAAATCTACTGCTGAAAGTGAGTACAAAAGTTTATCTGCGCGCTACAGCTAGTGAGTTGGTCTGGATTCATGGGTTGGTTGGTGATATTTTGTTTCATGTCTCTCTGCCCATTCCCCTCCATTATGATAATCGGGTTGCGATTCAGTCATCTCAAAACCCTGTTTTCCATGAGCGAACCAAACACATCTGGATTGATGTGCATTCTGTTCGCGAGATGGTTGAAGATGGTTTTCTTTCTCTTGTGTTTGTTAATTCTCTCTCGTATGCAATTGGTTGACATTTTTACAAAGGCTCTTGGTGCAGCTGCTCATCACTCCTTGTGTGCCAAGCTTAGTCTTCTCGTTCCCTCACGTCCAGCTTGCAGGGGGATGTAGAAGGATATGGGCCTGAAGCCCATTCTGGTTCAGTAAGGCACAATGGCTAGATGTTGTTAGTTTTAATTATTAGTTTGTGGTTAGCATCGTTGTTAAATCGGTAGCTTAGCCTCCAGTACATTCTCAGATCTAGTTTCATAACACTAGAAAATTCCCAAATCGCTCTTCGTTTTTACAACTCTCAATTTACAAGCCAAACCAATGACACGATGACAGGCAAAAAGGGAGCAAAGCCAACAATCAATCTAAATGATCCATTAATGGTTTGTCGTCCATTCCAGAGGCCTTTCTAGATCGACATTAATTGGTATCCGGAGCATTCGAAGAACATTAGCAAATGGAAGAGATCCATAGCATTAGCTTTGATGGATTAATTTTAAGTAAAATATCATTTTAATCCATATATAAAATTATAAAAGCAAATTTAACCCAATATCTTGACATATTGTTACCCTCGCACATTGGACTTTAAATATTAAATCAATTAGCAATTTCATGAATATAATGCCCAGTCCATTTCGGCATAACATTTATTGGACTTTAAATATTAAATCAATTAGCAATTTCATGAATATAATGCCCAGTCCATTTCGGCATAACATTTATTAAAAAGGGCAATTTGCGAAATAGCCACAAAATAGGGTCTAATTTGCGAAATATCTACGTTTTGGGACAATTTTGTAAAATGTCCTAAATATAAACCTCCTCCCTCTCTCCCACACGCGTTTCTCTCTCCTCCGGCTCTCCCTCTCCGCACGCTCTCTCTTTCTCCCTCCCGAACTGCTCAACGGCGATTGCGAGGATTTAGGGCCGATCATCTCTCCGATATCATCAAAACCATCGATTTCGACGTCTCTTCTACGGAATCAGGTAAGCAAAGCATTCGATTACAAGCTACAACAAGCGCTACCTTGAATTCATGGAAAATTTGCGCCAAAGGCACAAATTTTACTAGAATTTTGACGATTCTAAGTTGATTTTCAATTATGCTGAAAAATCACATAAAATTTGCGCCGAAGGCGCAAATTTCCTTCAATTTTTTACTTAAAGAAGACGATTGATTACTGCTTTGGATTACTGCTATGGATTACGTCAATTTTTCCTTCAATTTTTAACTTAAAGAAGACGACTTGAATCGAGTGATTACAACTATAGATTATGCACGTTTTTTGAAGCATCAATTACCGATTATGCATGTTTTTTTGCTATATGTGTGTGTTTTTCAAGTCTTCCATCGAATATGTGCTTATTTATGCTTATATATGCTATACTTGTATGAAATATAGTAGAACCGAATGATTACTGCTATTGAATGCATCAAAATTTGTGTCTTTGGCGAAAATTTTGATTCATGTTTTAAGCATAAAGTGATTAATGTTATGGAGTCACACATACAGTAGAATCAAATGATTAATGTTATGGAATGCGTAAAAATTTGCGCCTTGGCGCAAATTTTGATTGATTTTTGAAGCATGAATTATTGATTATGATCATTTTTTTGCTATATATGTGTAATTTTCATGTTTCCAAACGAATCTGTGTATGTTTATGCTTATTTATGCTTGTTAATATTTTACATTGCTCAAGTCATCACTATGATTGCTTACACCGTGATTGCACTATAATTGTTCAAGTAATCACTACACTTGAATCATAGAAATTTTGCACCGGAAGTGCAAATTTTATAGAATTTTTTTCATAACAGGTGTATTGTATTCATCTAGTTGGTGTAAAGACATAGATTCCACACTGTTGCATCCAATATTGTGTTCATGTCATCCAATATTGTGTTCATGTCATCACTGCACTTGAATCTGGAGAATATAATGCAGTACCCATTCCTTATTAGACTTTGATTGCTCATGTCATCACTACACTTCCTTATTGCACTTTGATTGCGCCATGTCAGCACTGCACTTGACTTATAGAAATTTTGTTAAATTGTGTATATAACTGTTGTATTTTGTCATGGTTGAATCAAATATTGCATTTGACAATATAATGAAGTGCCCATTCCTTATTACGCTTGGATTGGTCATGTCATCACTAAAGTTGAATAATAGAAAATTTGCACCGGAGGTGCAAATTTTGAAGGATTGTGTGCATAACTGGTGTATTGTATTCATCTAGTTGAATTAATGATATGCATTCCTCACTGTTGAATCCATTATTGCATTTAACAATATAATGAACAACACGTTTTTTTATTAACATTGTAGGATTTTGTTCATAACAGGTGTATTCTATTCATTTAGTTGACTTAATGATAAAAATTCCTAACTGTTGAATCCATTATTGCATTTGACAATATAATGATGTATCAATTCCTTATTACACTTTGAATGTTTTATGTCAGCACTGCATTTGAATCATAGAAAATTTGCACCGTAGGTGCAAATTTTGTAGGATTTTGTTCATAACAGGTGTATTCTATTCATCAAGTTGATTTAATGATATATATTACTCACTGTTGCATCCATTATTGCACTTGACAATATAAGAAAGTATCTATTCCTTATTATACTTTGATTGCTCTTGTCATCACTACATTTCAATCATAGAAAATTTGCACCGGAGGTGCAAATTTTTTAGGATTGTGTTCATAACTGCTGTATTATATTCATATAATTGATTAGATGATATAAATTCCTCAATATTGCATCCAATATTGCATTTGACAACATATTGAAATTCCCCATTCCTTATTGTACTTTGATTGCTCATGTCATCATTACACTTTGATTGCTCATGTACGTCATCGTTTCAATCAGATTGTATTTGTTACTACTGCAATGTATTTATCATCTTAAATTCATACTCTATAGATTACAATGGCAACCAACGTTATTACAATTGTATATGGTAGGAAATGGTTATTTGATGATTCAGGTCTAACCTTTGTTGGAGACACTACTTCAAAGGTGTTTATGATTGATGACTCAATAACACTATAGGGTTTAACTGAAAAAGTGCACAACAAATTCAATGTAGACAGTGCATTTGAATTAGAATTCAATCATTTACACCCTTTCAAATTCTTGAAAGTTCCCCTTAATGTTGAATGTGATGCTGATTTGAAAGAGTTTTTAAAGTTGTACGAACTACAGGATGTTAAATTTGTTGTTGAGTTGTGTGTCAGAATTAAAACAGATAGTGAACAAGAAGATCAACAGGCATTTTCAGCTGACAGTTTACAGTTGGTGACATGCAATCCAAATATAACCGACATTGTCTCAGGGGAAAATAGCATGACATTGATCGGTGACACCAGGATGAAGGGTGTATTGTTAGAAGATACTGGAGATGACATGTATTCTGTTAACATTGATACTGCAAGTGATGAAGATTGTGCAGCTGAAACACGGAGAACATTCTATTCTACAACATAAAGGAGAGAAACTACACTAGAAGATTGGGATGCTGATAGCTCTATTGTGCTTAGTCTGAATCTGAATTCACAAAACATGACGTGCATAGGCAAAAGCTTTGAATCAAGGAAAGCAGTTAAGAATGCTTTGAGAATCTTGTCAATAACCGATATATTTGGTTTTTGTGTGGCAAAATCAGATACAAAGTATTATAGGGTGCATTGTGTAGATCCTAACTGCAAATGAAAAGTGCATTCAAAAATTTTGGTCCAACTTGGCATGAGGTTATAGTATATGTTGACATGCACACCTGCACGTGGGATTTCAGAACAAAACACTGCAAACAGCCTTCATCCTCTGTGGTTGCAAGCATCATCGAATCAAAGTGAGAAAATTTTGTAAGAAATAGTATTTGTATTTAATCTTTCTTTTTAATATATTATTTATTCTAATTTGAATATAATTACACAGTGTTGACGCTGAATACAAACCAGCACATATAATGGATAAGATGAGAACAGAAAAAAAGATGCCAATTACCTACCGGAGAGCATGGAAATCATCAAAAATTGCACACGAAATTGTTAAGGGGACACCAGAATTAAATTATGCAGATTTGCCATCATTTTGCCATATGCTCATGGAGATAAACAATGGGACTATAGCATTAATTTCAACAGACAAAGAAGACAGATTTCAGTACTTGTTCCTCTCATTTGGACAGTGCATCAGAGCATTCCCCCTCTTAAAGAAGGTATGTCTTAATCAGTGTCAGCATAAATTCTTTTCTCATTGATTTTCATAAATTCAATATGATCAGTAATTTCATTTCTTTATCTACCAGGTTGTTGTTATTGATGGCACATTCTTAACTCGACAATATAGAGGCACGTTGCTTGGAGCAGTTGCACAAGATGCAAATAGACATATTTTTCCGCTTGCGTTTGGTATTGTTGACTCCGAAAACAACAGCTCTTGGGAATGGTTTTTGTATCGGCTGCTGAAGGTTGTGTCTCTCTTAAATGACTTAGTGTTTGTCTTTGATAGACATGCTAGCATTTCAAGGGCTATATCTTTAGTTTACCCAACACCTACACACTGCATATGTATGTGGAACTTGGAAAAAAAATCAAAGCGACATTCAAGAAAAAGGAACTAGGGAAAATGTTCAAAAAAGCAGCAGAGAGTTACACTATCCAAGAGTTCAACAACTACCTTGCAAAAATAGAAGCAACATGTTCAAAACTATCAGAATATCTGGTGTCAGCAGTTTTTGATAAATGGGCTAGAGCACATGCAAAGTGTAATAGATACAACATGATGACATCCAACAATGCTGAAAGCTTGAACTCTGTTTTTAAAGGGAAAAAGGATTATCCCATTGTAGCACTTATGGAGTTTGCTAGAGAAAAGCTCACATCATGGTTCCAGGAGAGAAGAGAGAAAGCACTAGAAAACCAAGACCACCTATTAGTAAGAAAGAGAGCAGGTTGGGTTATGTAGAGTAGAAAGGATGAATGCATCACAATTTTAGATCAAAGGTCACGGAGCTGTAGCTATAGTTGATCTATAAGCGAGGACATGTACGTGCAAAGTATTTGATGTCGAGAAAATACCGTGTGTACATGCTCTAGCAACCATTACACACATAAAGACAAATGGGTCTGATTTTGTTGCAAAAATTTACACCAATGATGTTTGGAGTATGGCATATGTAGAAACAATATATCTAGTGTTGGAAGAAGATGAAGGGAACATCCCTGATGTGATAAAATCTATCAAATGTTACCCCCTATTAGTAAGAAAGAGAGCAGGAAGACCACCTTCAAATAGAAAGCTTTCAATGGGAGAGTTCAAGAGGAGGTTAAAACATTCGAAATAAGGTTGTCAGCACAATTTCTGTCATCGGTATTATATAAAAGTAATGTTAGGAAATAATACAGCTTAGACATTGTGAATGACATTTATGTTTCAAAATAAACATTAATTCAATATTATAGAATAAAATTTTAGATTTTATCATGTAATAATACAAGGTTGTATATTCTTTTCCATCTATGTCGGCGCAATTTTGCCATCGGTGCTCATGAAATTTCAAATTTATATCATTGTTGTTCACTCAAAAAACAATACAAAGTTGACAAAGGGTTGTTGTTGTGCAAATATAAACTATTGTTGAGAAAAAATAAGATGATGTTGAGCAAGTTTTCACCAACCATACGATGTTGTGCAATTTTATTCTATTGATGAGCAAAAATAAGACCATGTTGAGCAATAATCTATAGAGCAACTATGAGAACATAAATAGAGAAAATAAGATCTTGTTGCCAACAAAGTGTTGTTGTTGTGCAAATATAAACTATTGTTGAGCAAAAATAAGATGATGTTGAGCAAGTTTTCACCAATCATACGGTGTTGTGTAATTTTATTCTATTGATGAGAAAAAATAAGACCATGTTGAGCAATAATCTATTGAGCAACTATAAAAACATAAATAGAGAAAATTAGATCATGTTTCTAACAAAGTGTTGTTGTTGTGCAAATATAAACCATCGTTGAGCAAAAATAAGATGATGTTGTGCAAGTTTTCATCAAACATACTATGTTGTGCAATTTTATTCTATTGATGAGCAAAAATAAGACGATGTTGAGCAATAATCTATTGAGCAACTATGAAAACATAAATAAAGAAAGTAAGATCATGTTGCTAACAAATTCACAAGTGTCGATTGTTGTGCAAATATAAACTATTGTTGAGCAAAAATAAAACGATGTTGAGCAAATTTTTCCCTTACTGTGCTTCAATGTTGTGCAATTTTATACGATTGATGAGCAAAAATATTACAATGTTGTGCAATAATCTATTGAGAAAGTATTTAAACATAAAGAGAGAAAATAAGATCATGTTACCAATAATTTCACAAATCTCGATTGTTGTGCAAATATAAACTATTATTGAGCAAATATAATATGTTTTTGAGCAAATATCTACCAATAAGCCATGTTGTCCAATCATATTCTATTGAAAAGTAAAGAATCATATTGTGAAAAAATAAATTTAAGGTATGGAATTATAAGTTAAATAATAAGAAATAAATGAAGTATTACACAATTTCCGATTTTATACAAAAAAAGAAAAGAAAAACGGTTTTCCTAAAAAAAATAAAAAAAGCAACCAATGTAAATGTCTAATACACTTTTCTCGTTCTAGAAGTTCTCCATCACCTTCGTTTTGTTCCATCCTTCAGCTAAATCTATTCTCTCTCTTTCTCTGCGAAATTTCTTCACACTTGATTATAGGCTTGTGGAGACGAAATCTATCATATACATCAACATGTCATCAGATCCGAAAGGTTTGATTTCGTCTATTCCGTATATTATAGTTTAAACTAAAACGAGTTGTGTCTAGGGTTTAGTTTTCACGAAAATCAAGAAATGACGCTTATTCAAGAGGTTTGAACATTTATAATCAAACAGTTATTCAGGCTTCCAAGAGCTACCATTGCTAATTCAATTACTTACACATTATAATTTGTAGTTAATGTGATGGATTTATCATTCAATTTTGAATTTTATACGGTATAAACGACCTTCTATTACAATGTCATTACTTCAAATATTTGCAGAAATTGATTGTAAGTGTTCATTCTATAGGTAAATACCCTAAGAGTTTAAGTGATTCACCTGTTCTACAAAGTCCAAATCGAATTTCAAAGAGATCAAAAATGAACTATGTGATGATAATGAGCCTGGTGAAGCCTATGAAGCAAGGGACGGTTGTCGGTCGCTTGAATCCAAAGATTCTCAACCACTTGTTCGAAAAAACAGTAAGAAAGAAGTTCCTTTTGTGACTGCTCTTCCTGTTAGCACTATTGGTGTGGAAACCATCACTACAAAAAAAGAAAGAAATTTGCCACACTCTCTAGCTTCGGCAGGGGCTTAGCGTAGCAATTAATACCTTTTGCCACCCTTTGTAGCAACGGCAAAGGTTGCCGTAGCTATTGATTTGATTTTGCCACATCTGGTAGCAATGGCAAGACTTGCCGTAGCCACTGAATTGTTTTTTCTCATAGCTTAGCTACGGTAGTTGTAGAGCCGAAGCTTAACTTGATATATTTATGATTTTCATAATTTAATACTCCAATATATTATAATTTACAAAGAACCATAACCTATCTACTGCCGCTTCCGTTACCTCAGACCTCCCTTCCCTCTCTCCCGTTCACTCACCCCTCAAACTTAGTCTGAAATCTTGAAGCTCCCATGGCGTCCTCCCATTCAACTCACTCGTTCTCCATCTGTTGTTCACTCTTTTTTTTTTTTTGCCATTGAAGAGCCCAAAATCGAGCTCCGAATCTCAGAACTCCTTCTCTTCCTCTCGCCTTTTTCGCACCTCTCGGAGTTCCCGAAGTCCTGCTCATCCTCCCCCCGAGATTGCTCTCTCCAGATCTACGACCTCAGTTACCTCCCCTTCGCTCTATCCGCACTCGCTACTTTCGCCCCCTCAAACTACCCCCCTCTTCAATGAACATTGCGGTCGACGTTGGCGCTGGAGTTCGACCTTTCCCGTCCCAACTGGCAATGGGGACAAAAGACGGCGCCGACGGGTGATTAAGGTGACTGAGTTCTCCCTGTATAACCAGATCTAGATCGGGATGCGACTCCAGCTTAGTTGCCCTAGCCGAACTGTTGTCACCGGTCTGCACTGTCTTTCTCTTTCTTCCTTTTCTGGCAGTCAATTGGAGACGAAGATGTGGAGCACACCTATCACCTACTTTCGATTCTTCAAGCTGCTGTTCTAACCAACGAATTAGGTTCGTAATGCTCTGTTGTTTTGCTATAGTTCAGTTCGTGTGTACAAGATTGTTTTTCTAGGGTTCTTAGGTTTATCCGAGTTTCTGATTTCTGACATCTTTCTGGGGTCCAATGCATAGACGGCCTAAATTTAGTGGCTCCTAAATGAGAAAAGATTGAGTAATGGAGGTTTTGCAATTGATAGAATCCCAAATTCACTACTCACGGAGAGAGAGGAGCCGACTGTGCTATCTAGGTCTGCCTTGTAGCTATTCAGTTCTTCTCTTCACATGGTTGTGTAATATCATCCACAATTTCAGATCTCTCATGACCATCTCTCTATTGGTTCTTTTGTTTTTTGTATCCTTCATAGGTAATCATCCTCCATACAAACTGGTTAGCATGTGGGCTGCCTTCGAGAGCATGGTATGGAAGATTTGAAGGTAATAATTAATTTTTGTTTAATGTTTGTGTAGTATTCCATATTCTCAATTTATCTCCTCCATCGGTTAAAGCTTTATTTTACATGAATTGCCTGAGGGGAAGTGGAATGTTTTGCTCTTATTTATGAGTGAACCTATGCGAATGAAAAACTAAAGGAAGCTTTATTTTACATGAATTCCATATTCTCAATTTATCTCTTTTTTTTTTCACTTTGCCCCTTCCAGCTTTTGGTTGTAACATGTCTTTGGTCTGAACTCACAAATTTCTTGTCTGTGCAGTTCTATATCACGCTAAAGGAAGGTCTTGACTACCTTGATGGAAAATGGTTTGAATGAAAAACTTCCAGTGGAAGAGCATTTGATCTTGTTGAAGTCCCATGTTGGCGTGTATTGTGGTTAGTATGTGATACATTGGATCTTGTCATCACCTGGATACTGTCTTAAAAGTATGTTTTGCTGTAACAACAATTCCACACTTTCCGTTTTTCTCTATCAATGTAATGAATAATTTATTACAACTCTCTTATTATGAAACAAGGTGTTGAAAGAACAGTTGCATCTAAAAAGTAGTCTCATTAACTGTTACTAAATTTGGAACAAATATATCTGAAAGCTCAGAATTGTTATATAGTGAAAAATAGTTTTTTTTTTATCTTTCGAAAAAGGAAACAAAACTTCCCTTTGATGCCATGTCATTTGAATTGAGTGTGAAATGGGAGGCTTTATTAGCAGTTCTATTAATAATATATTTGCTGAAAATTCTGTGTAGCAGGCTACCAATATTCTTAACTTATACAATTTATTCATATGGCTTGAGTTCGATTTCCAAAGATTTTGGATTCTAGGAGAGCGATATTATGATACTTTTGACTGTTTTGAGGTTGAGCGTAATTCCAGAATGTTTTCTATTCCCAAGATTCTAAACAATATTATGACCCTGCGAAAAAGATGGATTTGTTTATTTCTTTAACAGCTCAATATGCTTTATGTTATTGATTGAGAACATGAGCTAGAAAATATCAGTGAAGTAAGGAAAAATGAAAAGAAGTTTTTAGTAGATCCTCTTAGCATATTTTAACTTTTATTATTTGTTGACTGTCACTTTGTGCTTTATGAGGAACCATGGACTAATAATTTTCTATTGATTCTATGTTTCTTCCATTTTCCTTGAATTATCATATTTTTTTTGGTTTCCTTATTGCTCGAATTTAACATTTATTCCATATATAGTAAGAAAATTGATTTTCGTAATGTGAAATATGGCTGCTACTTACGAGTAACATTTGCTCCAATTATAGTAAGAGATTTTATTTCCAGGCACATTGAAATGGGTTGCTGCAATTGCTTTGGATTATTAAGAAGGTCAAAAAGGGGTGCACGGTGTAGGCAGGTAGCTGACGTAGTCAGTCAGTCGTCTCAGGAACAGCTGTTGGACGGAGAAGACGACGATGAATAAGATGGTGAATTATATGAAAGTGAAGGATATAATGGTGAAGCTATAGATATAGAAAGTGGAGGTTATGGCGAAGTGTCTAGCCGAGCCAAACGTTCTGAAGAGATTTTATTGTTCAGAATTGAGAACGGATTTATCTGCAGACAAGTTCCTATCAAAGAAACCTGCAAAGTTGTGCGGATAGAGGTAAAAGATAAAGGATCCTTTTCTTACTTCATTTGTTATCTCCTTGAAAGTGGTTTTTTTCCTTGGAGAAATTGATTTAACGAGTTGGCAGCGAAAAAGTATGCAAATCCAAATTTATAAATGCCAACATAATCTTTATCCTAAGTCCTTAAAGATTCCATCTTTCCCACATTGTGTGTAATGCAACTACCACTTTTTGAATAAAAATAGAAAGCAACTACAAGGCAGAACTAACTTGTTGGCCACAATATCCGACTCCTTTATGTTTAACCTGACCATTTTAGTTTCTATGTATACGGTTATTACCTCACTTTGTTGGTTAGGCAATTTACCATTGAAGAACTGAATCTTTTGCTTGAGGAGAATCTTGGAAGTGTGATTGTGTCATTATACATTATTGATACTGTATACCATTGTCCAGAAATTAGAGAGATAAACTAATAATGTATCTAATGTGAAGACTGGAAATTGTTCCCTCTGGATTTTGCCAGAACTTATTCACTTATCAGCAATGTTCTAAAAGATGGCACCCAGGCCCACCACGTGTTTTGGGGGGGGGGGGGGGGGTGTTGGCGCTAGGCCGGGGGGTTGCCACCTCGATTTGGTTGGGTCATTGTGGGCAGGCTGGGCTTGATTTTATCTATTTATGTGCTTGGGAAGTTTTCTCATCGGATGATTTGACACTAGCTAATTTGCTTTTCATTTGATTTACATAATGATTTCTAAATCTACAATAAATTTTCTTAATGGTCATGATTTGTTACTGGTAGGATTCTGAATGGGTGATCATGCACAACCGATTAGTGTTAAGTGTTGTTAGGCCATGTGGAAAAATCTCTTTCTGAGAATACTTTGTTTGACTAATCTTTTTTTCTATCTCAAGTTTTATTTCAGTGTGTGTCCCCGTCTTCTCTTGTTGCTGTTAGAGTTCTTCCAAGTATTATTTATCATGGACCACTTCTTGCATCAGGTTCTATAATGTTGGATTTGTTTATCAATGCCTAGTTTCCTTTATTGCATCAACTGTTACTAGCTAGGCATCTGAAAAATGCTATACTTGCCTTGTCTTTTATGTTGTCAACTATTTCATATGCATTTTGTTTCATCTCCAATTTCGGTCAACAACTCAGCATCTTCTAGCATTTCATGGTTGGCCTCTGTATACTTATCAGGATTGAATGATAGAATTGATAGATCATACCATAAATGGAGAGATGTTATCATTCTGAAGTGGTAATGTGTAGAGAGAACATATTGGTTTGGTGTTTTTCCTGCAATTTCATGTGTTTTGTTTCTCGTCCCATACTTTCTTATTTCATGAAAAAGACAAGTACTCTTTAATTTGGCCTGCAAAGTTGATCCTCCATGTTCTCCATTATCTAGTTTAGTTGTTGAATTTGTGATTTAAATTTTGTTATTATTAGTTAAGAGTGAGATGCTTGCTTTTGGTAGGTTCCATTAGGTTGACTTATCCTTGCTCATCCATTTTTCTCCTCCAAAAATGTCTCTGCAGCTAGAGCTTTTGCATCTAAAGTTTCAGACTTGCATTTTGAAGAACCATGGATAAAGATAGAGAAGAAAATTATAGATATTCCATTCCCATGTGTCAAAGTGGAATTGTTTCAGTATCATATTTAGGCTATATGGCTACTTGTTGCCATATTATTTATTTATTTTTTTAAAAAAATTATTGGACTTTTTAGCACGGGTCTAAAGAATCCGGGCTAAAAAGCAGTATTTTTTTTTAATTTTACCCCACATTTTATCTACGGCTAGCAGCCGCCGCTTAGCCGTCGCTAATTTTCTTGCTACGGTTGGCTGCCGAAGCTACCAAATTTTGCCACCCCAAAATTCGCCACCCCCCCATTTGCCGTAGCTACGCCGAAGCTAGATGCCTTTTGCCACCCCTTGAAGGCCTTTTGCCACGGCTTTTTGCCGAAGCGATTTTTTTTTGTAGTGCATCGAAATTGCAAGGTTGGATAACCATTCACCTAATGAGACAGTTGTTCAAGATGTAAAACCAACTGTGCATATCATCACATCTGATGAACAAACGGATCCCACCGACATACAACCTAACACAGAAAACAGGCAGATGATTGTGAGGAATGAGAGGAACACAAGACGAAAAAATCTCCCAGGTTTGAAGGCATGTTCAAGCCCACACTTGCTTGTGTCATCATTGAAAAAAATGAATGACAAGCAGAAGAAATTCATTCAAGATATTGGGTTTGGATTTTTGTTCAACTTGGACATTGTTACCCTACCACTGCATCTTTCATATTGGTTAGTGGATCAGTTTGATGCTAACAAGTGTTGCTTGGTGCTGGCTAATGGAGGAGAACTTGAAATTGCAGAAATAGGTGTGCATATCACAATGGGGTTCCCCATGGGAAAGATTTTAGTTGGAAGAAAATAGCTAAAGAGAATTTCAGTCTTGTGCAAGATTGGAGAAGCACATTTGAGGTCCAGGATAATATAACAACAACTATGGTGATGGATAAATTGATAGTTGACACTGACTGTGGTGATCAATTCATTGTGAACTTTATTGTTATATTAGACTCTATATTGGTTGATACTCTAGGAAACGGGCATGCCAACCACAATTTAATAAGAGTAGTTCCTGAATTGGGTGACATGAAAGACCTAAATTGGTGTGGTCTCGTGTTGGAAAGTTTGGTTGATGCAAGGAAAAGCTGGGAAAAGAACAAGAATGACCATTTCAGAGGGCCTCTATTATTCTTGGTTGTAAGTATTTTTTTTAAAAACCTTTCCTCTGATGTTAACTTAATTTCTTTACAATGTACGTACATTATTCTTCATGTCAGCATTCCCCCGCTCCATCATTATACTGATATATGTTTATCACCTTGGTGTTGCAGTTGTTTTATATGGATAGGGTGAAACTATTCACAAGCACCGCACTCAGAAGAATGAGTCGTTGTTTCCCAGTTTTTGTTAGCATGAATTACAAAATTTTTCCCAAACGAGAAACTGATGATATTAGTACCGGAGGCTTTGGCCGTGGCTTAGTCCAGGCTCGCCAAATTGCCCCCCCATCAAGACATACCATCTACATCTTGTCTGCCCACTACTGCACAAAACGATGAAGGCACCAGTCAACCTGTTGATCTAGAAAAACAACCACGCCCAGTAGAGGTTTATATGAATTCTTTAAACCAATTCAATATAATATTGGTGCAATTTAGTATGTTCTGATATTTATTGGTTATTTTTTATTCTTGTTTTTTTATGTGCTGTTATCTTCTAGAGTTGGATAAAGTTTTTTGCTCAAAAAACTTCTGTGCTTGAATCTGCTATATCCGATTTTGTTGAGTGGTCTACAAATGTACGTCCTGAACTACAACATGATGACAAGGTGAAAAGACTTCTACATGGGGCAAACCAACTTCTAGGGATGGAAGATGTAACCTCTGAGCCTGCTACAGATGCTGCTGACAGGTCTTATATGAATGACTCTCCAAACACACATTTTACCGACTCCCAAGAAAAATTCTGGTCAGACCCTGCTTTCTTAGATTGCATTACTCAAATTGAGATGGCGTATCAGAATAAGCAAAAATTGAAATCAAACATCAAAGTAGATGGGAATTTTCATTTGATATATTTCTAAATGATCCTATTTTTAAGAAAGATAAAGGGACATCACAGAACACTGGAGATGCAAACAACGATACTAATGAACCAAACCAGGCTTCTCCAGACGGCCATGGTCATCTGCCAATACACCAGGATGTTCAAGCTAAAACTGCAGACACATTATGCACAACTCTAAATCCCCTACCCACTCAATTTCAAACTGATATTCCACTAGGGAACCATTTGGGAGGTAGAAGAAAATGCAACTCCCTTGCTACATTGCCAACACGGAGATCACCGCGTGTCAACGCAGTTGATGTGAATGCTGCAGAACATCTGAATGACACAAAGAGAGAAGAAGCTGCAAGGAGAGCACATAAACCTTCTACATCTTTGAGAAGCCCTTATTATTCACGTGTTGTTGATATTAATGATCCTATCTCCGAAATTGAGCGCACTATTTCAGCCTATTTAGCAATGAAAACAACTCATAGCATGTAAGTTCATTTTAATCTTAATTTACTTAATGTATGTTCAGTTACAGGTAAAAGATTATTTTTACTTAATCTATCTTCATAATGATTCGCTTTGCAGGGACGTTTTATTTAAACACAAGTTTGTTGAAATTGGTAGGACAGACACGGGTACACTTGAAGATGAAACCCACTTGTCTAGTGTCATTATTGATGCATGGACATCTGTCCTCAACCACAAGGAACAGTATAAAAGTGCTCAATCACCAGTAGGACTATTTTTCAATATCAACAAATCTGTAATATTTTTACAAGTTCATCCTTCAATTACAATCCATTGTTTGTCATTATTACAATGGGTCTGTTTTTTTTAACTAATTTCTATTCTTGATCCAGTTTAATGTGGAGAGTGTATCATCAGGAGCTTGTTATGAATAGTTTAAGAGGTTTAACCTCCACCTTGATACTATATTGTCTTTGTCACCACACATTTCTTTGAGAGATGTAGACATGGTAGTCCCTCGCAATCACCTGAATAAAGTTCTCTAAATACTGAATTTGAAATCAAAGTGAACAAGCTCAATCACTAATGTCTATCTGTTTTATATTATGTTGATTAGATTGTATTTGGGGTTCAACGAGAAGTGTTTTATGTCATGGTTGTCTTCAACTTTAAAAACAATGTTGTCCAAATCGTTGATATCACCCCATCTTGCACTGATGCAACTTGCGCCTTTCCATCACCCTTCGAATGTTTGGTAAGTTTTATTAATGATATCTACTATGTCTTTACTTGTATTAATTTCATTTAAATATCACCTCAGTTTACAATTAAAATTACATGCTTTATAATTCAATCAATGCAGGGGGATATGCTGATTGCTTATCTAACAAACAAGGGGCTTGGAGCAAAGGCAGAAATAGTGTCAACTGCACTAACATCAAATGTCGTCATCGCATGGGCTGGAGAAGAGAAAGTTCTGCATTATGGGGTATGCCTCATGCGTCACAAGTGTGGATTGGAAAAGGGAAATTTCAAGAATATCTCAAAGCTACGGGTGAAGTACCTAACATATATTGTGTGCTCAAAGCTGAATGAAGTGAACACAGAAGTTGTGAAGGCAGCGAAATCCCATGCAAAAATGACTTCAAAGGGCATTCAGGGCCAGAAACTAAATCTTGGTTGAACAACTACAACGCAATTTCATGTTTTTTTTTTGCAAACTTTGGAATGTATTTGGGTGTAGACAGTTGTGTACTCTGCTTCTGAACAGTTTTCTCGTAAACATTAAGACAGTTGTTTTCCCTGTGGTTTTAAGGTGGATAGTATTTGTCAAGATGCATACAACTATAACTGCTTCTGAACAATTGTGTTCTTTTCTATATCTCAGCACAATTCTCTCCCCTCGGTAATCAAATATGTGATTTGTGTTTATAACTGGTCTATTTGTTTCATACAGTTGATTTGATGATATCCATTTGTTTGTTGTGCAAATATAAACTATTGTTTAGCAAAACTAAGACGATGTTGAGCAAATTACCAATAACATAAAACTTTAGTTAAACAGTGTCAGCACTACTTTTACCAAAATAATCCACAAACTAATCAATGTGTCCGCAGTATCACAAAAGATAGATGTAAAACTTCAGTAACACATTATAATATCAAATATGAGGTGCGAAATTACAAAATAATCATATGATTATTATGATATTAATATGTTCCATCATATCATTACCTCGGAACACATAGAAACTAAAAAAAAATAGATTGAACATATAAATAAGTTCCAATATTATCAATTATTAATATAGTAGAACTACAGTCCTAAGAAGCCATCAATCTTCTTCCTCCTTTCCATTTCTGCATCTAAAACTTCTTTAACGCACTCCATGAGATTGTCCTTTGCCTCTTCCAACATCTGTCTTTGTTTGCCCAGTTCTCTTTCCATCTACATAAAACATAAAATACAAGAGTCAATACAGTATGGAAAAAAAATTACGGATAAAACTTCAAATATCACCTTTGATAGTGCTTCAACATCTTCATCTTTGGATGCACTCCGAATGTGATGTTCAGTTGCTATTATTGATCTTTGTAATTCCTCATATAATGTATAATGAACCACAACGGCTTCCACCAACTCGGCCCTGCGAGCCTCTTTGTTAGTCTCACATGTCTCATCAACGAGAGTCATGTGCTACCCCCGGTAAACAACACCATCAAGCTCGTCCATCAATTGATGGAATCTGGTGCAAAACTCAATAGTGTTTCCATAATTCATCTTTTTGGAGGGGAATGTGTTAGCAGTGTGATTAAAAGTTCTGGTATACTGATTTCTGTTAAAATCAGTTTGCAGACACCAATGGACAATAAAGAATTATTTATGGATATATATAGGCAATAATTATACAGTTTTCTTCCTAGTAACAGTTATTTGGGTCCCTTCATTATAGAGTAACTATAAAAAAAACTGTAAAACTATAAACTGAAAACGGATTACAATTATTTGAGTTACAGTTATCATTGTTGGACATTAACCACCTCGTGTCAGCACTACTTTCGGCCTTATCCACCTAGTGTCACCACAAACACTTCAATAACAGAAAACGTCACCACATACACTTCAACATCAGACAAAATATAAGGATAGTGTCACCAATACTTCCAACTACTCTAACATCAATGTAACACAAGACTTTGGGCCCTAGCCACCTCGTGCAACAACATACACTACAAAATAACAAAAACATACAAGGCTAGTGTCACAAGTAATTGTACCTAATATCAGTGTCAGCACTACTTTGGGACTTACCCACCTAGTGTCAACACATAAGCTTCAATAACAGAAAATGTCAACCCATACACTTCAATAGTAGAAAACACAAGGGGTAGTGTCGCCACTATTTGTAACTAATATGATTGTTAAACATACTTTGGGCCTTAACCACCTAGTGTCACCACCACATAAACTTCAAAATCAAAAATACAAGGCTACTGTCACCGCTACTTCAAACTACTCTAACCAACATTGTCAACAATACTTTGGGCCTTAACCACCTAGTGTCACAACAAATGTCTTACTTAAACATCAAAGATTACTATGATGGAATTGAAATCAGAAACAAATATGATCAAGAACAAACTTCATTCATAAATATACATTATCTTACATTCAGTACCACAAAAATTTACAAACTACACTAATATCATACAATGGAAATCAGATACAAAAAAGGTACTAAATGATAAATACTTAGATTTTGCAATAGACCTACAACTAGATTTCTGATCGACAAAGAGGACAATTGCCTTGAACTCTAAGCCAAGATCGCAAACAACTTGGATAGAAGAAATGTTCGCATGTCGATTCAAGAACGGGAATTGACGCCAACATCGGCTGCAGATATATTGTACATTCGTCTTCTTCAAGATCAAGGTGATATATCTCCCTTAATCTGTCAATATGCTCTGGAGGTGCTGGATGATCTGGTTGGTCAACCTCCATATGAATGTCAGGGTTTATGTCAGATTCAGAGCTTGAATCAGACGAAGAGTCACCAAAGAAATGTACATTGACAGTGATGTTCGGGCACAGACCATACTCAACAAAATCAACGTCGGCCGGAAACCAACTTCTAGTATATTCCATTAAAAGCCGATTGGCTACCTGACTTCTAACCACACCAGTGACTCCATCATCATGTAACACTTCATTGCAGCGGGCTAAACTCATTGGCATACCATTCCAAACAGAACCATGATAAAATGTTAAAGGAACGCTGTCAGAATGGATGGACATGACAGGTTGACTCGGTCCATACCAATATGACTCAGTTGCTGATATTTTGACTTCATACGTACCAACACTGTAGTCATAATCCAGTTCAGTAAAAGTTGGAAATTCCATTGAAAGAGAGAAAACCTACACATACAAAATCAAGATTCACTCATATATTAGACAATCACTTAAAAATAAAACATTACAGGAATATTAATAGGAAATAAACATTTCAGAAACACAAAGAAAAATAAAATTTCTGAAAAACTGGATAAACCTTAACTGATAACTTTTATTTACAGTAAGAAACAAACAACACCCACAGAAATAATGCAATACGAACTAAGCAAAACAAACAACAATATATGGGTTTAATAGACTGAAAGGTAATGGAATCATAAACGAAAATCGCAAAATACAACAATAAAAAATTGGCTGAAACAGTACATCAAAATAACCGATCACCTTTTTTTTTTCAGAGGAAGGAAATAGAAAGGGATACATACCAGAACCGGAATCGCACCTTGAGAAGGGAAAATCTTAATGGGAAAGAGAGTGGATGAAGATGAACAATTGGAGGGAGATAAAAAGACTTGCAAATAATCTGAACTACGTTCAAACAACGTCTAAATAAAAGAGAAATGGGTCAGGCCTCTCTAAACTAAGCCCAACAGATATGTTGAAGACAGTTTCTAAAATCTCAATATTTGTGTAAAAATAATCTATTGTTAAACAAAAATAAGATCATGTTTAGCAAATTTTCACCAATCGCTGGTGTTGTGAAATTTTAATCTAATGATGAGCAAAAATAATACTATGATGGGAAAACAAAATTATTGAAAAAGTATAAAATTATATTGACAAAAAATATAATCATGATGAGAATATTTCAAAATGATCGATTGTTGTGCAACTATAAACTACTATTGAGCAAAAATAAGGTGATGTTGAGCAAAATTACACCAATCCCCCCCACATGTTGTGCAACTTTATTCTATTAATGATAAAAATAAGACCATGTTGTGTAATAGTCTATTGAGAAACTATAAAATTATATTGAGAAACAAAATAGAATCATATTGGGCAAAATTTCACAAGTCTCAAGTGTGATGCAAAAATAACCCAGTGTTGAGCAAAAATAAGATGATGTTGAGCAAGTTTCAACTAAGCCCCCATGTGCAATTTTATTATAAGAGCACAAGTTTCTCAACACTTGATTATTTTGCAAATACAATCTATTGTTGAGCAAATATAAATGTCACAACATACACTTCAAAATAAAAAATACAAGACTAGTATCACCAGTAGTTGTAACTAATATCAGTGTCAGCAGTACTTTGGTCCTCAACCACATAGTGTCACCACATACACTGTAAAATAAAAAAATACACGTCTGGTGTCAACACTATTTGTAACTAGTATCAGTGTAAGCACTACTTTGGGTATCAACCACCTAGTGTCCCCACGTAAACTTCAATATAAGAAAACAACCAACTTGTAATGGCCCAGGATTATGATTCCCGAGTTACGTTTCGAGGGATGAAACCCCTCGTTAAGATCTTGCGCTCCGAGTACAGGTTGAAGGTTTGAAACCGGAGATTTGTAGTTTAAAGCGGGATTTCGCACCCAAATCCTTTAAGTCCGTTGGAGACCCCGAGATAAACCCCTGTACCTGTCCTAAGTCTACAACGCGGAAAACATTTTATCATGCAAAGGACATAAGTGCCAAAAATGATACAACCAGTTCCGCGGCAAGGCCAGGTCAAACAGAGTATAAGTAGGAAGAAATCCCAAAAAGTGTAAATCTGGTGAAGTCATAGTTCAACACTCACTCTCCGCCATATGAATGGACCCCGTCATAACAGCACGAAATGAAGGAGTGAAACGGGTACCTAAATCTAAACAAAAGAGGGGGATCTGGGTCAATCATCAGGTCACTCATGCGCGTGTGTAACCACACTCTAAGAGGCATATAATAAGCATCCTCTCCCTAAGATGAAATGCGTAATGCAAAGCGAAACTTAAACAGACAAGTATACAGATAATTAAGTACGGACATAAATAAAGAGGCGCGCAGTTACAAGAAATGCGAAATAGCATGTCCCTCTAGGCTCCTAAAGAATCCTCTAGCAACTCCCTTCGAAGGGAACTACCTCACCCACGGTGCAGGCAATCCCTACGTAAAGAGCCTACTAACTATGAAGGGAAGGCAAACAACGACACCCATACAAGGCCTAAGGCTCTAAGAGTCTTATGGCGACTTATTACCAAAAAGCCTATCTCACCCGTCAGGTGCAAGCAACTCTCTATAATAAGCCCCACTAAGATGACATGAATAAAGAAAAAAGGTCACATCCGATAAACACCTATAACGGCCATTTCCTAGCAAAGACATATAGCAAGTCATATGGTTTCCATTTTAGATCCTAAGCATGATTCTAAGTTGTATGGTGCATGAACACTAGCCTACTATATAACACCCAGTGCATAGAGCGCCCATCATGAGTAAGTTCAAAGAACTTACCTGGAGAAGCGCAGAATCCAAACAATGATCAGCAATGGCAAGCAATCCAACATATCAGAGATCACCTAGTAATCCCATAAATAACATAATAAGTATAAGTCTAATTTACACAAAGCACACAAGTCACATATGAAACATGTACGATACACACATATGAAAACTCAACCATCTTGTCATTATTAACATTATCATCTCATCTTCAATTCTCATATTGTCTCATCATATCTCAGAAATTAACATCTTCCTCAATTCGATCATAACATCATCCTCATCAGGTCATGACAACCTCCATATCATACTTAGTCAAATTCGCATACTATCATTTTATACTATGCATGAAGGAGTTATATGCGAATTTTGAATCCCAAAATTAGTTTTCGAATGTTAGTTTCCCCAAATCTTGCTTTTTCGATCGATTAGATTTTTATGACCGGAAAAAAAAATATATCGTCACCCGAATTTAATTTAAATCCTCGAGGTGAAAGGATGAAATCGATCGTCAAAATTTTAAATTTAGGTCGGGCTCCGCTCTACGAGTTTTAAATCCGATTTAAACTCACATTTAATTTCTTTTTTCCAAAAATTTAGGATTTGAAAATCCGAGCCTTTATATCATCCAACTCTAAAAACAAGTCTCATCCCCGAGACTAAAATCATTTAAAACAGGGGATGAAGTTTGAAACTGGTGAGTCCATGGATAATGTCATTGATCTCGTAAGCATCTCTTAAGTGCCCCCATGAGATCCTCACAATACCGTTGTCATAATCATAATATCTCCAATAGATCGTAGCAAGAATGTAATATGGGCCCCTACCACATCCTTACTACGACTTCTCGGCTATATCATAACTCGAAAAGCATTACAACATCTCCACTAGGTCTTAGCAAGCAGTCTATAAGGGCCCCTATAAAATGCTTGTATCCACTTCGTGGGGCGTCATAATGCAAGCTTGGTTAGAACATTTCAAGAGGGCCCTTAGTTTGAAAAGGTCTTGTCTCAAAATCATTGAAGATATCGATCGCATTCGATTTCTCTAAATCCAACTCAATCCTTTTTAAACACCATTCAAATTTCCCTAACCAGACATTAATCAAGAAATTTTCAAATTTCACGAGGTGGAATCATCCACCTCTAAGGCTAATCTCATATTTCCTTCCTAGGTTCCAAGTCAGAATCAAATTTCAATAATTCAGCTTCTAACATTTCTATCATCATGCATAGTATATAGAATAGCAATCACATCGCACGTTTATAGTAGGACATAACACATCAAGGACGGTCGCATACGAAAAACATAAGTAGCACGTCATCACATCAACGAGGCTCATCACATCATATCACCAAGGATCTGCACACAACTACCAAGCATAAGCACGAAATCAAAGAGATACCACTAATCAATATCACGAACCATCCACCTATAATAATCCAACTCATACTAGTCATCTCACACCTATCACTCTCGACCAACTCTTACACAGAAGTCCATCTCCTGCTACTCCAAATCACGAATTTCCAAGACCCTCATCACCAGCGCCTATCCTCAAAGACCAACCACTGATTTTACCTACTCATCCCTTGGGCATACTAACCCACCTCACAGCACTTCCCCTCAACAATCCTCCCGATCAACTCTTAGCTCTCTCATCCACCTCTAGAACTATGCCAACTGCCTATACTCACACCCACTCTTAAGGTCACCCTCACGAAACTAGTCTAGGTCATGCTAAATTATACCAATATAACATGTCATTAAATCACAAGGAGGCTATCATTATAACTTGGCAGAATTCTCTAAGGGAAATCACCAACTCACCACACCATTTCCCAGTGGGACGCTTGTATGACTCGCTGGGTAGGACACAAGGACATTCACGCCGTTTATGAGAGGGGTGGGTAGAACTCGTGTTTAGACTCTTGTGGCAAGAAGACGTGGTTGGCCATTACGAGGATTGAAAGGGTTGACTCCATAAAACAACTCACTTCTATCTCGAAACAATCTAAATCCTCACCCCCACTAACATACTCAGGTAACCCTCACATCCGACACGATTTCCGAAGGTAATTAGTTGACCGACCCAAATTTCCCTTGGAAGACCCCAACCCCAAGTACGAGACTCGATAGAAGCATCGATGGTGGGATACAAAACAGGACTCAAAACGGGGAGAGCGGATGCTTCTCGACCCTTGTTAACATGCCTAGGTGTTTTGGTGGGGCGGATGACAGAGTCAGAACCATCAGGGGACTTGAACTATGGAAGGGTTATTCCGACAAGACAAGAATTCTGATTACATAAGAACAAGGCTTTCTCCCGCTATCCCGTTTGCACGGTTATTCAACACATGATTCAAGTCAAGGAATATTGATTAGTTTGCTATCCTAAGCATAATAGCACTCATCACGGAAGCAATCAACAAGATTAATAGGATCCTCTTCGAGGAGGATCGCCCTCGGGCCCAATTGCATACATGTATATATAAATGTAAGCATAGAGACGATATATGCCGTCCTTCGAGGGACGGCTGACCGGAGGGCAAAAACCTCTCGACCTCCTAACTCAACACTCCAACCTCCGTGTTACTCCTTGGAGTCTTCTGGGCCCATCTGTAAATAAAAGCTAGTATTTTGCCTACCGTTCCCCGAGTTCTACATCCATAAGGAATGTCTATCGCTTTGGTCTCTACCCCCGAGATTGTTTCCCTTTTATTCATTTTAGGTTTAATTCCAATTAAATTCACTTTGCCCTTTTTAAAACATTTTTCAAAACCATTTGAAAACATTGACCTATTTTCAAAACCACCTTCAACCTATCGTACTCGGATTGCAAAACCTCAGCTCTGATACCACCTTTGTAACGGCCCATGATTATGATTTCCAAGTTACGTTTCGAGGGATGAAACCCCTCGTTAGGATCTTGGGCTCCGAGTATAAGTTGAAGGTTTGAAACCGGAGATTTGTAGTTTAAAGCGGGATTTCGCACCCAAATCCTTTAAGTCCGTTGGAGACCCCGGGATAAACCCTTGTACCTGTCCTAAGTCTACAACGCGGAAAACATTTTATCATGCAAAGGACATAAGTGCCGAAAACGATACAACCAGTTCCGCTGCAAGGCTGGGTCAAACAGATTATAAGTAGGAAGAAATCCCAAAAAGTGTAAATCTGGTGAAGTCATAGTTCAACACTCACTTTCCGCCATATGAATGGACCCCGTCATAACAGCACGAAATGAAGGAGTGAAACGGGTACCTGAATCTAAAAAAAAGAGGGGGATCTTGGTCAATCATCAGGTCACTCATGCGCGTGTGTAACCACACTCTAAGAGGCATATAATAAGCATCCTCTCCCTAAGATGAAATGCGTAATGCAAAGCGGAACTTAAACGGACAAGTATACGGATAATTAAGTGCGGACATAAATAAAGAGGCGCGCAGTTACAAGAAATGCCAAATAGCATGTCCCTCTAGGCTCCTAAAGAATCCTCTAGCAACTCCCTTCGAAGGGAACTACCTCATCCAAGGTGCAGGCAATCCCTACGTAAAGAGCCTACTAACTATGAAGGGAAGGCAAACAACGACACCCATACAAGGCCTAAGGCTCTAAGAGTCCTATGGCGACTTATTACCAAAAAGCTTACCTCACCCGTTAGGTGCAAGCAACTCTCTATAATAAGCCCCACTAAGAAGACATGAATAAAGGAAAAAGGTCACATCCGATAAACACCTATAACGGCCATTTCCTAGCAAAGACATATAGCAAGTCATATGGTTTCCATTTTAGATCCTAAGCGTGATTCTAAGTCGTATGGTGCATGAACACTAGCCTACTATATAACACCCAGTGCATAGAGCGCCCATCATGAGTAAGTTCAAAGAACTTACCTGGAGAAGCGCAGAATCCAAACAATGATCAACAATGGCAAGCAATCCAACGATCATATTATCATGCTAGTTAGTATCGAACATTATCATCATAAGTATCGAACATTTAGTCGCTTCTAATAATCACTATAATATCATGCTATTAGTCACACATATCATGCCGTTAGTCAAACGATCATATTATCATGCTAGTTAGTCATTGAACATGTATAATTCCCAAGTTAGTTCCAAAACCTTTTTGAAATCCGAACCAACCAGTTAAAGATTTCGACCCTTGAAAATACTCGCTAAATTCTTTTTTCAATTTATTTATTAAAACACTCTCCATCCTTGAAATTCTTTTCCAAATTTATTTTAAATCTCCAAGTCCAAATAATATTATATGATATTTTAAATACCCTTTATTAACCACTTTTCATAAAATATATTCCAAATCCTTTAAAACTCCAACCATTTTTATTTAATAAAAACAACCGTTTAGAAAATCTCCAAAATAGTATTTTCTCTTTTAAATCCTCAAATAATATTAATTAGTTAAATAAATAATTAAAGAAGTAAACGGTTAAACCCGAACCGCACCAAACTCATTTAAATAAAACCGAAACGAATCGAACTGAACCCGTAAATAAAAACCCAACCGGTTGAATACTAAAAAAAATATATATAACTAAACCGGGGGCCCCACGATGCCACATTGGAATCTCCTTCTTGATTTCAAACGGAGATCCCGCCCCGCCATGGTTGCCTGCTCCGCCGAGGAATCCCGCCGGTGAGCCTGACCCCCACCTCCCGGCCTCCTTCGCTAGCGTCGTCCAGCGCTCAGCTCCACCTCGCCTCGGCCTCTTGTGCTCGCTCCTCGCTCGCACTCCTGACCTCCCTCCCTTGCAGCGCTCTCAAGCTCGCCTCGCCCTCTCGGACACGCTCTCGAGCTCATCCGATCGTCCCGCACTCAACTCACGCACACTCGACACTCGCCCACAGCCCGACCCAAGTCATCAAAACAGAGGGAGGAAAGGTGGAAGCTCACCGAGAAAGTTCGCGACTTCGGAGCTCTCGATCGGAGGTCTGAGCGTCGTCGGTGGCTCGCGATGGCTCATCGGACCTGCATCGGACATGGGTGAGGGTGATGGCGAATATCGGGGGTGATTTGGATTGGAAACGAAGGAGTATGGCTTACCAGAAGGGGCGTAGTGCGCTCGAACAGGGGAAGGACATGGAGGTTTGGCGTCCGCACTAGGGCTCCGGGCTGCTGCTTCTGGGTGGCTCGAGGGAGGTGTGGAAGGTGCTCGGTTAGGAAGGAAGAAGGAGAATGCCGGGGGTGCCCAAGAGGCGCTCGGAAAGGGCTCGGACGCGGGCTGCTCTGGCCTTGTTCACGGAAAACAGAGGAGGGCAGGGGAGCCGCTCGCGGTCGCTGCTTCTGGCTTCGGTGGTGGCGACGGCGTGCTCCAGTGGCTGGCGGCGTGGGGTGGTGAAGCCGAGAGAGCAGGTGAGTGACGGTGATGAAGAGTTCAAGATTGAGCAAAGTAGTGAGCGGGGATGGTGATGAATGACGGTGATTTTGAATGAAACTGACGGGGATGATGGTGATTTGAAGGAGGTATGAGGAGGTGAGAGAGTTGGTGAGGATAGAGTGTGAGAATGGTTAAAATCAATAAATACCCGAAATAAAATCTGAATACATGAATTTTGAATCTCAAAATTAGTTTTCGAATGTTAGTTTCCCCAAATCTTGCTTTTTCGATCGATTATATTTTTTTGACCGGAAAAAAAAAAAATATCGTCACCCGAATTTATTTTAAATCCTCGAGGTGAAAGGATGAAATCGATCGTCAAAATTTTAAATTTAGGTCGGGATCCGCTCTACGAGTATTAAATCCGATTTAAATTCACATTTAATTTTTTTTTTCCAAAAATTTAGGATTTGAAAATCCGAGCATTTACACAACTGGTGACACCACTATTTCAAACTAATATAACCAACAATGTCAACAATACTATGTGCATTAAACACCTCTTGCCACCCCATACACTTCAAAATCAAAAAATACAAGGTCCGTGTCACCACTACATGTAAATAATATCAGTGTCACCAATACTTTGCATCTCAACCACATAGTGTCACCACATACACTTATAAAAACAAAAATATACAAGTCTCGTGTTACCACTATTTGTAACTAGTATCTGTGTCAGCACTACTTTGAGTCTAAACCACATAGTGTCACCACATAAACTTCAATATCAGAAACTACCAAACTAGTGACACCACTACTTCAATCTAATATAACCAACAATGTCAAAAATACTATGGGCATTAAACACCTCTTGCCACCACATACACTTCAATATAAAAAAAAAACAAAAAAACAAGGTCAGTGTCACCACTAATTGTAACTGATATCACTGTCAGCACTACTTTGGACAACAACCATCTAGTGTCACCACATACACTGCAAAATCAAAAAATACAAGTATGGTGTCACCATCACTTCAAACTAATCTGACCAAAAAATGTCAACAATACTTTGGGCATTAAAAACCCATTCCCACCACATACACTTCAACATAAAAAAATACTAGGCCACTTTCACCACTACTTGTAACTGGTATCAATGTCAGCACTATTTTGGGATGCACAACCGTGCAGGATTTTAGGAAAAATAAGTGTTATATTTATTTCAAATCCACACAGGATATATGAGCAAAATCATTAATGTTTAGATGGTCTTTTTATGTCAAATAAAACACAATATCACACTCAACCATCATGACAAATATGATATAATGGAAATCACAAACAAATATAATAGTACACAAATTTCATTAATAATATGCATTTACATACACCAAGTACCAGAAATAGTTACAAAATACACTGGTATGATTTGAATGGAAATCAGATACAAATATTATCAAACACAAAATTCCATTCATATCATACATTTCCTTAAATTAACTCCCCCAAAATAATTGCAACTACACTGTCTTTTAACAACGGATATACATTAGACCTATGGCTAAAAAGTTGATCGACAAAGTGGACAAATGGCTTGAATTTCCATCCAATCTCTGAGATAATTTGGGTGGAAGAAATGGTCACATGGTGTGCCAAGGACATGCATCGATGGCAACATCAGATCAAGACATATTGTGCATTTATCCCCATCCTGTTCCAGATGATATATCTCTTGTAAATTGTCATTGTGTTCTGCATTTGCTGGATGAGCTGGGGGATCTACATCCATGTCAGAGTCGGAGCTCATATCAGATTTAGAGCTTGAATCAGATCTTATCTCAGATTCAGGGTCGTTAATGAAATGTACATCCATAATGAGGTCTAGGCAGAGACAATATTCAATGAACTCAACGTCACCCGCAAATCAACTGCAAGTATATTCCATTAACATCTGGTTGGCGACTTGAGTTCGAACCATACTAGTGACCCCTGCTTCACTTAACACATGATCACATTGTGCGAAAGTCATTGGCAACCCATTACAATCAGAGAAATGATCCAGGAACAGCAGAGGGAGGCTATCAGAATGAATAGCCACGTGCAGTTGACTCGTTCTGTACCAAGGCGTCTCCATTGGTGTGATAACAACTTCAAAAGAGCCTATGGTGTAATGATACCCCATTTCGGTTACAGTTGGAAGTGCCATCTAAGGATAGAAAACCTACACAAACAAAATAAACATACACGTACTCATATAGTATCCAATGACTTAATAATCAAGGGTTATAGGAAAAGTAATGGAAATATTACTGTCACAGAGGGTAGAAAAAAATTTGTGAAATAGTACAACAACATTAACCGACCACGCTTTTTCCCAGCCAAAAACAAACAACAATCAAAGAAAATAATCCAGTAGCAACAAACCAAACACAAACAACAATATATGCATTTAATCGGATAAAAGATAATGAAAAAGTAATCTAAAATCGAAAAAACAAAAAAAAAATAAAACTTGCTGAAAAATTGTAAAAACCCTAACCGATTATATAACATTTACAGAGGAACGAAAGGGAGAGAGCTACATAACAAAGCAAAGGTCGCACCTTGTGAAGATAAATCCGGAATGGGGAAGAGCAGTTAAGGAAGATGACAAGACTTGGAGAAATGGTAATGGGGAAGAGAGTGGAAAGAGTTGAAATGATGTTGGAGATATACTCAAGTACAACTCATATATAAAGTAACTGAAATGGGCCAACATCTATGATCGGAAAAATGGGCCAGGCTCTCCTATCACGAATTTTAAACTAAAACCCAACACCAATGTTGTCCAATTTTATTGTTGTGCAAAATTTAACCTATTGTTGAGAAAAAATAAGATAATGTTGAGAAAATTTCCACCAAACGCCCATCTTGTGCAATTTAATTCTAATGATGAACAAAAATAAGACAACATCGTGAAAAAAATATATTTAAAAACTAGAAAATTATATTGAGGAAAAATAAGATCATATTGGGCACAAATTCACAAGTCTAAATTGTTTTGCAATTATAAAATATTATTGATAAAAAATAATTTTATGTTGTGCAAATAATCTATTGAAAAAAGTATAAAATTATATTGAGAAGAAATAAAATTATGTTGTGCACAACATCGCAAGTCTCAATTGGTGTGCAAATATATACTCTTGTTGATGAAAAACAAGATCATGTTGATCAAATTTTCACCAAACGCCTATGTTGTGCACTTTTATTCTAATGATGACCAAATATAATACAATGTTGTGCAATAATATATTGAGAACGTATAAAAAATATATTGAGAACAAATAAAATGATACTGAGCACAATTTCACAAGTCTCAATATTTGTGCAAAAATAATAAATTGTTGAGCAAAAAAAGGATCATGTTGAGCAAAATTTTCAAATTAATCCCTTATTTCTACAGTAATAGTCAACACACACAATTCTAGTGTCGTCAATACTTCTAACTATTATAACCACCTCGTGCCACCACATACATTTCAAAATCACCAAATACAATGACAGTGACACCACTACTTGAAACTAATATCAGTGTCACCACTATTTTGGAACTTAGACACCTGATGTCAGCACATAATGTTCACTAACATAAAACGTCACCACAGACACGTCAAAAAAAAACAAGGATATTGTCACCACTACTTCATATCAGTGTAACCACTACTTATCTATTTGAGCACTTAATTTGTCAGATTACATCCAAACTTCCCCATTTACACAACAACAACCTATTTAAACACTAGTTTTAAAATTTAAAACTCCAGGTTTCCTTGATCAGATCTGAGCACATTAGTTCTCCGAATCGAAAGATCTTCTCATTGTTGAAACCTTTAACATCTCCCCCAAATACAAACGCTTCAATCGCTTTTAATGTAAATACACCACATGAAGCCCTGTCAACACAAAAAGAAAGAATGTAATGTCGGCACATAAATAACAAGTATCTTAAGGTAACCAACAAACAAAACAAGATAAAAAATACATATCCGGTAGAATCATGCATTAACCCAGGAACCATGTTTAGTTGGAAAGGAGAGGAATCAAAGTTTTCATATAGCCCAGCCTTTCCCAAATGAATTAGGAGCCAAAAAGCAAATGGTTGCAATTGTTCTTCAAGAACACCATCCCTAACAGCAGGGACATTGCAATCGTACACGCTGATTACCCTCTCCTCAATTTTAATCTCCAACGCCACCTAGTGCTTGTTTATCACATTGAAAATTGTGTAGATTTTCTTTACAGATGCACATGGCTTCCCATAATCAGCAGGGCATGTACATTGCAATCGTACACGCTGATTACCCTCTCCTCAATTTTAATCTCCAACGCCACCCAGTACTTGTTTATCACATTGAAAATGGTGTAGATTTTCTTTACAGATGCCCATGGCTTCACATAATCAGCAGGGCACGTACCGACAAAATAATCCTTAGTGTGGACTTCAAGAGGTATGTCTTCCCCATAACTTGAAGCATATTCAGGAAGGTACTTTAGGTAAAATAGCCAATCAAGAACAAGAATATCTCGATATTTGACAGGGCCCTCAGAAATGCGCCTCCTAATGTGAATCAAACCTGCTTCTAGATGCTTGACGAGAGGGTTTCTCGACCAAATAAATTTGTAGTCAAGACCCTGCTATAGGATAGTGTAGTCAGGTTCGTCCTCAGGAGAGAAGTCAGCGGTTCTAGGTTTAGTGTGTTTTTGGGGTTCATGGTTAGCTGGAAAAGGTGATGAGGGTGGCTGTCGACAAAGAATAGAGGGGTCGATGTCGAGGGATGGAGAAGGAATGGTGGTTTGATATCGAGTAGAATATGTGCCGAATAAAAATAATAAAATAAAAACAAATATAGATGCAAACTTCTAAGGTTATGGATCATCACAACAATAAACATATGCGCAGATCATAAATCACATAAAGATGCATGCTTGTTGTAGGAGGAAATCAAGACTTGCAATTAAAAATATGAAATAAGTAAAGCAAACCAAATTTCGTCCCTTGCAAATAATTACAAGGCCTCCTCCTAATGTAGCAGTGGGAAGTCACGATCGATTCACGAGGAAGTGTGTCAGCGGATCCTAGGCAGCGGATGAATCTCACGGCAGAAGTCGACTACAGATGCTCGATCTCGACTAGGGTTAGTCGACAGAAGATCGGGCAAGTCGAACAAAGCAGCAGCAGCTCTCAGTGGTTACTCGATATTGAGTAAATCTCCTCGATATCAAGGAAGGCTTTCGTCGATCTCGGATACCTGCACACCAGAAGCTATAGCGATCTTCGTCAATCGAATATCAGTACTCGATATCGACCAAAGTTAGTCGATATCGAGGAGAGAGAAACTTAAAAATGAAATAAATAAAGAACAAAGCTTGTGGGATTCGAAATAAACTATATAAAAGACTTCCAAGATTGGGGTTTGCGACAACAATAACCAAGCATGTATAAGGCAAGAATAAAACAGATAATCATGTAACTTGCATCGAAGGATCAAACTTTCTCTTTTTCCAACAATTAGACAACTCTTTCAAGAAACACTAATTGTATCTACCGATTTTATGTTTACAATCCAAGTTGTTAGCATGGATCTCCATTAGATGGGTAATAAACACATAACAAGTAGTAGATGCTCAAGACATGATAAAAGTCGGATCATTACCTCAAACGCGCAGGGCTATCATTGGGCTCACCCCAACCCTAGAAGTAGGTGGACTACTCGCGCTTCATCGCAACCAAAGACATCATTGATGGAAAAGAACTAACTTACATTAAAGCAAACAGAGCTTACAACCAAAGGAAGTCAATTCCGCTCTCGCTTCACAAACTCCTCTTGGCCACTCACTCTCTCTCTCTCTCTCTACCTCTATGTAACTAATTGTATGTGGAAGTGAATACTTAGAAATCAGCCCCTAAGGCTTTATTTATAGGCTTCCAATCCTTGCTAATCAAGGAAAGAAAATATATCTAATATCTAAAGATAATTTTTTTTAAAAAGGAATATTTATCTTAAAATGAAATATATCTAAAAAGGTAAATGTCTTCATGTGTGGATAAACCTTCTCTCCATGGATAGATCTTAATAGACTTTGATAGATCTCGGACTCCTTCGCTCCCAAGTAAGCCCAACTCGACTCGGACAGGCCCAACAGCGTGGCGCCCCAGGAAAGTGTTACTCGATATCGATTAATTTCCTCGATATCGAGGAAAGGTGTTGTCGACTGGGCTTCACTGGCTTGCTTGAGTAACTTCTCTCCGACCTGGCTCGGACAAGTGCTTCTGGGCTTACTCGACATTGAGGAATTTCCTCGATATCGAGTAGAAATGTCTTGTCGACTTCGGCTGCTGGCTTGCTCGAGCAACTTCTCCCCGACCTGGCTTGGACAGGTGCTTCTGTTCTTGTCGATATCAAGCAACTTACTCGATATCGAGGAAGTGCTGCTCGACTTCTCTTGGTCTTCGACTTCTCGATCAGGTGTTGTCTCCTTGACTTCAGATGCGGCTTCAAGGCTTGGTCGATATCGAGTAAATTACTCGATATCGAGTAGGGTCCTGGAGTCGGTTTGGCTTCGTCTTCAGTTCCTCGATCAGCTCCTCCTCGACCAGGCTTGTGCGCACATTTTTTGTCGATATCGAGTAAAAGTTGTCGATATCGAGTAAGGCTTAGCTTCCGTCTTTGCTTCTTGGTTTTGTCCCGAAATGGCTCCAAATTCAGTAATATTAAACCAAAACTTATGTAGAACTCTATTTCTTCCAAATAAGCATATATTACATAAATTCAACATATTCCCATCCCAAAATATGCAAAGTGTATAGAATATGGAGCTAAAATGTGTATTTCAACATGTCTATTTTAGTGGACATCAATGCTTTATATCAAAGAATCGACTTTCGCAAATTCCAACAATTTAGGTGATAGAGGATCTCGCATAAAAACCTAATTTGTTTCTACATTTTCTTTAATTAGGATTAACCAACTTTCGCAAGAAAACCCTAATTACTATCCAATTCATAATAAGATCACCTTCGCTTCAATATCATGAATAAGGAATTTTCTCAACTCTCGCAAAGGATTAAGCACATAGGTAGATGATGATAAAGACATATAAATTCATGGATTTATAAATCAAACACACATATCTATGTTGGGATCACCCCAACCCTAGAAGAAGGAAAATTAGAAAGCAGACATGATGAAAGAAATTAACTTTAACATAAAATAAACTAAAACTTACAACCGTTCGTCTCCTTCATTCTCCTTCTCTCTCGCCTTCTCTTCTTGCGCCCTAAGACGACTTGACTTGAATGAATGAAAATCAGCCCCCTAAGGCTTTATTTATAGCCTTCCAACCCTTGCTAATCAAAGTAAGAAAGTCTATCTATATCTATATCTATTTATCTACTTACTTAAAGATTAAATAATGGAATAAAAGAAATAAATCAACTAGGACTATATCCAATTTGTGGATAAATCCTGCATGGAGTTGATAGATCTTGATAGGTCTTGATGGAACTTGGTAGAATTTGATCTCGAAAATATCTCCATCGGCTTCGGGATAGAAACTTAACAAGATTCTCGGACTACTCGACGTAGGCTTCTGAGATTTCCTCGATATCGAGTAGAACTTTTCTCGTCTTCTGCTCAACAACTCGATTCCGGCCAACAGGAGCAAAGTCGACTTGGGTTTTTACTCGATATCGAGTAATTTCCTCGATATCGACCAAGGCTTGGTCCGTCTTCAGCTTCTTCGTCGATCTCGGCTCCAAGATGTGAAAATCGACTAAGTCTTCTTCGATATCGAGTAGATTTCGTCGATATCGAGTTGCATGTTCAGCTCCCAGCTTCCTTGCCGATTTCTGGAACTCAGGTCGATTTCAGGTTTACTCGATATCGAGTAAACCAACTCGATATCGACTAAGTCTCTCAGCTTTCTGCTCTGTTCTTGAAACGCACTTTCCTGAGTCCTCGTTCGTCGGATTGACGCATATGACCATGTGTTTGAAAGATCTTTTCGAGGGCTACAACTCTCATGAACACATCAAAGCTTGATTCAGAACGAAGTATGGTGAAATATGGCCTTTTCTCCAGTTGCAACATTCTTAGCTTCTCCATGAGTTTCCTTTAATCTCCAAAGTGCGTCCGATTTCTGCGAAATATAACAAAAACTTGTGTAGACTCCATAATTTGGCAAATAAGCATAAACTACATAGATTTTGTACTATTCTAACCCAAATGCATGAAATGCATATAGAAATCGATATAAAAGTAACTATAAAACATGGCAAATTAGGCTCACAACAATGTTGTTCAAAGTAGTAAAAAAGTGAATTCAACAATCAACTAATACAATAAAATCCAATCCTCTCACATATATCTAGTCCAAAAAACAAGCAGTTATTACCTGACAATCAAACCACATATTCTTCACTAAAATGTGTCGGAAAAACTTTTTGTCGAACCTTGAAATTGGACCAGTAACAGAAAAATTCCTACCCAAAATTACACAAAATGCGTAAAAATATATATATATCATGAGATGTTGTAACTAATACAATGACAACAAAATTTCATAACAAATAGTGAACATAAAAATAAACCGTACCTTTGCTTCTTTAAAAGTCTATAAATAAATTCATGATCTTCCGAGCTGATCAATGACTTGTTAGGGGCATGCTTTGGCATCCTCACATTCTTCTCCTGCTCAATTGGGCCAAACAGGAATGTACTAGTTCATGGGATAAGATTGGAAGCCTTTAATTGTTCAACTTCAATTTTAGTTGCAGGATCCTTGGCGACTGAATCCCAATCAACACCTACACCCTTATCATCATCATTATCAGACAGAGTGATGTACTTTTCCAAGGATGGGTCAACTCTAACTCCAGCAACTTTACCATCAGCACATTCGCCTCCACACTTTGTAGATCTAGGGACTTCAGCAGAAGTTGATGGAATTCCAACCTCATCTCCAATTCTTTTGGCATCATCAACTTCATGCTTCATTAATGAAATATCATATTTCAAATCCTTCATACATTTCACTTATGCACCTACAACCTTAAATTCAGTGTTAGCGAAAATAAGTGGAAACTCCTTATCCACTCCTGGAACCTCAGAACTTATTGATGGCAAAGACACGTGCACAACGTTAACAGAAGCAGGAGATGATTTCAACATTAACTCCTCATCAGGGAAAGACTGTTGAAGATCAAACACAACATCATTCAAAATTTTGTTCAGATCTTCATCATCATCCTTCACAGGTGTGCCCTGGGACTTACCACCACTGACATGTTCATCATCAACTTTCACAGGAGTGCCCTCAGACTTACCAGCAATGTGCTTATCATCTTCAGCCTTGACAGGATTTTCCTGCAACCTCTCAACCAAAGCCTCATAATTTGCAACCCTAACCTCAAGTTCATCGTACCTCTTCGACATCTCACCAAAAACTTGAAGAATCCCAGTCAACTCCACAATCTTTGTTTCAATTGCATCAACCCTCGCAGACAACATATCCATAGATTTAGGGACCTCTTCAAGCTTATCAATCCTCCTAAAAATCTCCTTCACCCAATCAGGATGAGATGGGAGAGAAGCAAAAGCATCAACATGTGTTTGTGGAGGCAACTCACCAGTTGAATCATTGTTGTCCTCCATTTGAGGAAATACATCTTCAGTACCTTCCACTTTCTCTGCTGACATTTCTATTTTGCCAGTTTCAAAACTTGAAACACGAATTTCTTCATTCCCACAAGCAACAGATGTTTGACCAAACACTAACCCCACATCAAAACAATCATGTGCTTCAACATTCCCCAAAGGTGACCTTTGCACAGAAGGCGTCGCTACATCACCCTCTCCCACGCCGTCACCAGAAGGTGTCTCAACTCCTTCAACGTTGTCACCACAATCAAGCACATCTGCAACATTGGCCAAAATATAAAGCTTGGCAATATGAGGAGCATCCAATTCATCAGATTTAGAAGAATGTGTGTCAGCAGTAAAAACATCAACCTTGTCATCACAAACATGACCTTCACCACCAGATTTAGAAGAATGGGTGTCAAAGTAAAATCATCAACCTTGTCATCGCCAACACTGACTTCACCACCAGTTTTAGAGACTGCAACATGAATATCTACTGTCTCCACTACATGAGCACCCTCATTATCAACAAAAAGAACTGAAGGAAGAATAGAAGACATGTCAGCAATACTATCATATAACGGCCTCCCACTACCTACACCACATTTCTTGATCTTATACCTCCGCTGAAAGACAATATTCAGCGGGACATCATCGTCTAATAAATCACATGAATCAGTACCCAATCGACATCTCTTGGAAGGTGAAGCAACCACATCAACCTCCTTATGCAGATCTGTGTCAGCAGTAACTCTCTTCACCTTCTTAGAAGGAATAACTCTACCACCTTTCCTCACTGCTGAAGCCTTCTGTCTAAGCTTCTTTACTTCACTCTTGCCACGACTAGCAGAATGATGAGAGGGTTTATCGACCAAATAAATTTGTAGTCAAGACCCCGCTATAGTATAGGGAGTCAGGATCGTCCACATGAGAGAGTCAGCGCTTCTTATTTAGTTGATTTGTCGGGTCGAAACTAACAAAAGAGATGGAAGAGAGATGGGTGATGATAAGAACATAAAATCTGAATTTTTATTAATATAAGGGAAAATTTCCAAGGCAAGGCTGACCACCACAACAAACACATGTATAAATCAATGAATCAAATGAGAAATCATGCTTTTTTCATCAAACAATTGAGTTTCATCAATCAACAAGTAAATCAGTTCACTTTCGCATAAAAGACCTACTTGTTTCTACCTTCTCTTAATTAGGATCTTTTAACTTTCATTAGAAAACCCTAATTACTATCAAGTTAACAATTTCCTCTTTCAAGTTCAATTGCAACTATGAATTCCTTTAGACTTTCATCAAAGGTTAAGCACATAGGTAGAAGTAGATAAAAACATCAAATTATCATAGATCCATCAATTCAACACACATGTCTATTGTTGGGCTCACCCCAACCAAAGAAGAGAAAAGAACTACTCAAACATGGAGTAAATAAACATGAATTTAAGAGAAGAACACATAAACTGAAATTAAACTAAATAAAACCTGGAAATTCAGCGTTCAATCGCAACAAACACGTCAAAGCTTTCACCCAAACGCCAAACAAAACCCTAAAAATCTTCCTACAGCTGCTGCGCACATCCCTGCGCTATACGTGTCTTCCCTCCTTTCTTTGGTACCACATGCACGAGGCTAACCCATTTTCTATCCGAGATGGGGAAGATAATCCCTGCGTCAACCATCCTCAATATATCTTTCTTCACCACCTCTTTCATGTTGGGATTCAGCCGCCGTTGTTTCTCGATGGAAGGCTTATGACCTTCCTCCATGTGGATTCGGTGCATACACAAAGCGGGAGAAAGATCTTTGATGTCTTTAAAAGAATAGCCCAAAGCCTTCCTATGGGTCCTAAGAACAACCAACAACTTCTCTACCTCCTGCACACTAAGTGAAGAATTAATAATAACGGGGAAAGTAGATTTAGGACCAAGGAACTCATACCTCAAAGTGTGTGGTAGTGGCTTCAATGTCAAGGAGGGCTCTTGTGGGATTAAGATGGGTTCCACCTCCTCCGTCTTCATTACCTCTCCAAGGAAATCGGCTTCAATCCGTGAAATAGAGGCTTCCATGTCGGAAATAGGCGTGGGAACCGACCATGCGTAAGTTGGCATTGACGGTTGCAACTCATCTTCTTCACGTTGTCCTACTGCTGAAGGTGTCGATGTCGAGGCTGAGGGTGTCGGCACCGAGGGTTCAACAGTGACCATTTCAATTTCCTTGCTCTCATCTTCTTTAAGGGTGACTAAGAGCTCTTCAATAATGCTTTCCTCTTCTTCGGTGGATGGTATGCGAATGGATTCCTCATGAGCCAAGGTCCTCTCCATGTCCGTGTAAACCATCTTGACTTCCGTTTTCTTTACCTCCCTTAGATTGGGGTCAAATTGAAATTCAACTAGCTCATCCCCAATTTGGAAAGTTAGAAGACCCTCCTTACATTGATAATCGCATCCACTGTGGCTAAGAAAGGGCGCCCTAGGATAATAGGAATAATAGGATCTATAGGCATATCAAGTACTATGAAATCAGTGGGAACATAGAACTTACCTACCCTTACCGGTACATTGTCCATCACACCGGTAGGTTCCACCGAGGAGTTGTCCACCATATAGAGCCGCATGTTGACGGGTACTAGTGGTCCCATGTTAATCTTAGACCATATGGAGAGTGGCATAAGGCTTGCGCTTGCACCAAGATCACATAAAGCTCGATATCGATGTTCGCCTAGGCCAATGGTGATGGTGAACTTGCCCGGGTCAGCTATCTTTTTGGGAAAGTTGACGGCATTGCAATCCTTCGAAATCTCCGACATAGACCTCTTATTGCTCAAGATCTCTTTCAAGAATTTGATGTATGTCGGCATCTCTCGAAGAACTTCCGTGAAAGGAATGGTCACATTCAAGCCTTGAAGAACCTTTACAAACCTCCTAAACTTCCCTTCGGTTGGATCCTTGAGAGCCTTTGATGGATAAGGGAGCTTGGGTTTGGCTTTTGGAGTGGTCAATACATTGGGTGTAGGTGTGGGTTGGCCTGTAGAGGTATCGGCGCCGATGATAGAGGGGTTGGCATCGAGGGATTGTGCAGGAGCTTCCTCAGAGGTGTCGATGCCGAGGTCAGGGGTATCGGTGCCGAGGTCAGAAGTGTCGGCGTCGAGGCCTGTGTAGGGCTGGCCAATTTTTTCTCCTTTCTCCTTGGCTTCCCTTTCCGGTAGAAACTTCCCACTTTTTGTTTGAATGGCTGCGATATGTTGGGATTTGGGGCTGGCTTCATTTTGGCCGGGTAGTTGGCCACTTGGCTTTGGAATTTGAGCCGCCAATTGACCCAATTGGGTCTCAACGTTCTTCTTCCAAATATCAATGTCCCCGAACCTTGCGTTCATGCCTCGCAGCTGCGTATTGATCTCCAAATTGGATTGTCTAGCATCCGCCTTGGCCTCAGCTTGGCCCTTCCTTAAATCTTCCAAAATAGATCTCATGTCATCCCTAGGTTTCTCACGATCCACATGGCCTGGAGGTCTATATGGGGGCCGTTGATCACGTTGAGGAGGATGGTTACCCCAAGTGGAGTGCCTGCCGTTCCTTTAGTAGTAGTTGCCTAGGCTCCTATAAGGACCTCTCATGTAGTTCACTTCTCCATATGATTCAGCGGATTTCACTTGATTGACATGAGGGCAAGCGGTGGTAACGTGGGAAGTGGACCCACACTCTATGCATGGTTTGTTGTTGGAGAGAAACCTTACTTGCTTCTTCAATTTTCTATTCTCATCCTCCATATATTGTTGCCGCACATCAGGGTCAACATAAGGTGGTTGCCCATG
The DNA here is from genome assembly GCA_037127255.1 of Persicaria tinctoria. Taxonomy (NCBI): domain Eukaryota; kingdom Viridiplantae; phylum Streptophyta; class Magnoliopsida; order Caryophyllales; family Polygonaceae; genus Persicaria; species Persicaria tinctoria. Next base: position 24,853,558 of record JBANSL010000011.1, on the reverse strand, counting down.
AGTAGGGCATTGGCGAATCAACTCCTTGAACCTCTCCCAAGTTTCGGCGAGAGTTTCATTCCTTAACTGCTTAAAGGTCGTGATCTTTTTGCACAGCTCCGTCGTCTTCATTGGTCGAAAGAACTTTCTCATGAATAGATCATGAAGCTCCTCCCATGTGTTGATGGATCGCGGCGGCAAGCTTTCGAGCCAATGAAGGGCTTTTCCCACTAAGGACCAACGAAAAGCCTTCAAGCGAACATACTCTAAATTGTTTCCCTCGGCTATGGTATCACACATCTCCTTGAACTCCTTCATGTGCTCCATAGGGCACTCATTGGGTTTTCCTTCGAAAGGAGTTCACTTCACCATGGTGAGGAAGCTAGTCTTGATCTCAAAGTTGATATTGGGGAGAACGATGGCCTACTCTGGCACCAGCAGCGTGGGGTGCATGTATTGACGAGCATTGGTTGGAATTCTCTCCAACTCTTCCCTGAGATTTTCAACCTCCTCCCTTGCTTCCCTAGCGGCGTCAATCTCTCTTTGATGAGCTTGATTGGCAGCGGCTTCCCGCTGCGCCACCTTTTGATTCTCTTTGCGAAGCCTTTCTAGCTCCGCACGAAGTGTTTCCATTTCCGACATCTTTCGCCTAAGCCTTTCCTTTAGCGTTGGTGTAGAACACGTTCAGGCTCGGTGAATGGCTCGTATAGAGGATGGTCACTTCTTCGCATAAACCTTAAAACAAAAACAAAGAAAACGAAATTAAAAAGAAAGATGGGGATGGGCTATTCCCAACCCTAAAACAACTAGATTAGGCGCGATTGATTACTCCCCGACAACGGCGCCAATTTGACGTGCGTGAGGGGAGATCGATGCCTATGCTCACTGCAATCAAATAAATTTATGCTCGAATCCCTCTATAGTATAGTGGAAATCAAGGTCGATCCAAGGGAGTATCTCAGCGGTTCTATCCTAGTTGTTTTTATGGTTGAAAATAGGGGAATTAAGGGCAAAAGTGGCTGCTGTAATTTATGACAAATTCACTTAAATTGGCTCAAGTAGCAAGCGAATAACACGAATGCAATATATGAGAAAGAACTTCCAAGATTAGGGCTTACCACAACAACAAACACATGTATAAATCAATGAATCATATGGGAAATCATGCTTTTATCTTAAAGAGATAGCGTTCGCATACTCAACAAATAGATAATAGATGTGATCACATAAAACCTATTTGCTTCTACCTTTCTTAATTAGATCTCTTTTACTTTCGTCAAAGATCCCTAATTACTATCAATGTTAACAATCTCCTCTTTCAATTCAATTACAACAATGAATTCCCTTAAACTTTCATCAAAGGGTTAAGCACATGGGTAGAATAAGATAAAAACATCAAATAAACATAGATTCATTCATCCACACACATGCTCATTGTTGGATTCACCCCAACCCTAGAAGATGGGGGAACTACTCACTCATTGCAAAGAAAAACACAAAAACAATGGAAGAATTCATAATCGCAAATTCCATAAAACAAAACCTTCAAGTTCACGTTCAAGCCTTCCACCAAAAACTCCAAAACATGCGTCTGTTGCTGCTGTAAATTCAGCCGTCCCCTGTCATGAGATATCCCTAATTAGCCTCTAATTGGCTTTATTTAAAGATCGAATTTTAGACTTAATATCCAAGGAAAGAGATTTAATCTTAGCAAAATAGTAAAATCTATCTAAGGAAGGATAAAATATCCCAAGTCTATTTAGAAGAAAACCCTAATTAAAAAGCCCATTAAGCAATTAAATCAGCCCGCAAAAACGTCTCCTGGTGCGCAGGGTATCGGCGCTGAGGGTCTGTTCGCTTACAGTGCTACTGGAATTCGCTGGGTGTCGACGCCAAGGGTCAAGGTGTCGACGCCGAGGCTCTGTTTGAACGCAGTAGGCTCTGTTTTTCTCCAGCTTTTCGACTCTGTCTTCAATCGCACTTTCCTGAGTCCTTGTTCATCTGATTGACGCATATGAATATGCGTTGGAAAGCTCTTTTCAAGGACTACAACTCTTATGAAGGCTCTAGAACTTGAATCGAAGTGATGGATGGCGAAAATAAGGCTTTTCTCCAGATGCACCACTTTTTCCTTTTTGCTTTGCTTCTCCATTGCCCTCATGATTTTTCATTAAGCTCTAAAGTGCGTCGAAACTCCTCCAAATCACCTCCAAAACCTATAAAATCACACCAAAATTGTGTAGACTCCATATCTTGCAATATTAAGCATAACTACACATTTTCCTTACTTTCCCAACACAAAAGTTAATAAAAGGACTTAAATGGAATGAAAACATGATGTAAAATAAGACTAAAAATGCGGACATCACAGAACGACCCCTCCTCAAATACACCAATCCATCAGGAGCATCGTTGGACGCCACCTTCTATTTCTTTTTACCACCCATCCCTCCAGTCGAAGATTTCCTCTTCTTTGAGGTCTCTACAACATCTTCTTTATCCCTCTTAGGGAAAACTTCAAAAGCAGTATCAAAGGACTTCCCATCTGGTTTCTTTCTAGGAGCCTTGCCTCTCTTCACAGGTGTCTTCTTCTTTGAGGTCTCTCCTTCAGCATGTTTCTGCAAGACATTAGCTTTTTCATCATCAACCTGGACAACCCTGTTTGAAAACCTAGCTTCATATACCCTTTTACGAAGACGACGACTCTCATACAATGGCTCATCAACAGGTCCAAAAACTATTTCATCAACTTATGCATCAACTACTACATCAGCTTTTTCATCAGCAAACCCCATCCATTCGGTGCGTGCAAACTCCCCATAAATAGGGAACAATGGAGTCTGGACAAAATGCATGTATCATAATAAAAACTCAAAGATGTATAAAAAAAATTGTTCTTAAAGATGAAAAATATAAAATTATTACCAAATCATCATGAAATAACTTCTCAGCCTCAGCGTACACATGGCTATAATCACATTCCCAGTGCAATGAGTATGGATCTCTATCAGGCATCTTAAAATTACAATCAAAATTAGCAGAGAGAGTTGGGAAAGCTTCTAATATCCAAGCCTGTTACAAAAGAAAACTCGTTATGACACTATAAAACAATATTAAAAAAATGCTCACATAAACAATAAAGTTGTGCTGACACAGACAAAAAAATGCTGACATAATACATGCAAACACTAAAGCACAATACCTGGAATGCAAGGCAATACACACACATTTGATAAGAACCCCTAACCCCATTCCGATCTGCAATAGAAGAACTCTTCAATGACTTCAACAAATGGGTGTATGACTCTCTACCCCAAGGATATAGTTCAAACTCATTCTCATTGCACGCAAGAGATAAGAATTGTGCACTTACAACTTCTGACCTCCTATAAACAATTAACCTCTCAATCAACAACAACTTTGCCATAATCAACTTCTTCTTAGACTTCTTTTTGTCAGATATGAAACGAGCAACTAACTCATCATGAGTCATTTTCTTCTGCCCAAAAAATTCAAATATTGACACTTTCTTTGGGATATTACAAACACGGTCTTCACAAGGAAGGCATGTAATAACATGAAACTCAGCAATTGAAAAACGTGCAAGATATCCATCAACTCTAAACCACAACTCATTCTCTTTTTGTGTTTGTACTTGACGGAGCACCATTTGATGCATAAGCTGAAAATTGGTAACCATTTTGGTGCCTTGCATCAGCACCCATCCAAGGCAACTTTTTTCCAGAATATTGTAGTGAGAAGGAGACAAATGCTCCTTAATCAGATCACAAATAGAAGGATATGAATATATGTTGGATCTACAATGAAATAGCTCAGAAACAGGAATGCAATATTCCAAACCCTGATCAATCACAGGCAATTACCCAAAAAACAAACATCAGATTAAGAAAAAATTACAACTTTCTCATCAACAAAAGAATTCCAAATGGAAAACTAAAATAGCTTACATCAGAACCAGTATAAGAGGTGGATGAATCAGAAGATTGAGCTCCTACGAGAAACAAAATACAGAACAATGTAAATATACAATAACATAATCTGTAATGAAGCAAACAACCATTAACAATAACAATAAAATGTCATCAAGACATAGTAAAAGAACATAAACATCACAAAGACAACATAAAATACCAAATCCAAGTACACACATTGTTGAAACTACCATAAACTAACACAATCATATATAAAAACATGAACATAACAGCAGATAACTACACTATGATCAACACAAACAATCCAAAGCATGGAAAACATATTGACCTACACGAATAATACTAAAAAAGCACTTACAAAGTGCCGCATCACAAAATTGACGAAAAGAAACAGTTAAAATCAGCGCATTTACATATGCAACTAACATAACCTACCGAAAATACTAAGAAACGCACATAGTTATGCATATTAAGCATGGATTTAAACATAGATTGTCAAAATTATAAGAACAAAACAATAAAATCAACACAAATAAACTTAATCCAAAACCCTAGCACGATACAGTTCGCAGAAAGAAGCGAAATTGATACCTGAACTGCTGGATGATGCCATTGAAGCAACCGACGAAAACTCCCTGCTTTAGCACATCAATGAAGAACAATCGACCGAAAACTCCCTACTTTAGCAAAGATTGAAGGAAGCAGGACGAACTAAGCGGAAAAAAACAGACGAAGAACCGACGAAGAACGAATCGCGCAAAGAGAGAGTTCGGATTTTTGGGAAACAGAAAAAGTGTCCGTACAATGAGTAAATAAGTATATATAGTGGACATCTTGCTAATAAGTATATGAGAAATAAAATGTCTATTTGTTTGAGGAGACAACCAATAGAGATCCAACTAGGTCATAAGCAAAACATCCAATGATGTTTTGCACCAACGACTTCCTATGAAAACGTCTTGGAATCTCAGTGTCTCATGCTCTTTGGATTGATCGGGAGCTCTATCAAGAGACTCTGTCAACGCATCTTACCTGAAGGCAAGGAAACCACAAATGGTTGCCAAGGAGACAGAGCAAGAGGGAGAGCAAGAAAACCCTATAATCAATCTGAAGAGAGAGCCGTAACCCTAGCTACAGCAACATCACAAAGCATATAAGGCATGAGATATGGACTAGCTGTTGCCTTCCCGGATTTGGGCTCAGATGGCCCAAATCCGGTTGCAACACAATAAAGCCCAATCACTTAAGCCCCAAACAATGTAAAACAAACCCAAAAACAAAAACTTAAGGATTATACAACATGAGACAAAGTCTTTACAAATTCGCCCTTCTAATTCTAAGTTTACTAGTGTAAAACTGCCTTTCGTGCAATGTTCTTGAGTCTTATATCCTTCTTTATCATCGGCCTATTTGGTACAACAACTCCTTAGTGTGCCTTGAGATCCTTGATGTGTAAGAAATCCTTGCAGAAAACAAACTTGTCAATTGTCACAATTTTAGTTCCAAAATCAGAAGGATTTAACTTTCCATCAATTTTCTTAATCAAGAACACCCGTTACACTTTATCTCTAAAAAAGTGATATCTGACATCTATATGCTTGGTCCTCTCATGGTAGACAGGATCCTTGTATAAATAGACGGCACTCTAACTGTCCATGTGCAATACAGACACATAGTATTTTCTTTCAATCTCCCTAAGTATGCCTTGAAGCCAGATTGCTTCCTTAGAAGCCTCAGCAACTGCTATGTACTCAGCCTCTGTAGAGGACAAAGCCACAATAGCTTGTTGTTGAGTTTTCCAGAAAATGCAGTTTCCATGCTAGGTATACAAATAGGAGGTTGTAGATTTTCTATTGTCTTTATTGCTAGCAAAGTCAGAGTCAACATAACCAAGGAGATCAGGTTTAGAAGAATGCTTACCATAGACAAGACCATAATCTGAAGTATCTGAAACATATCTCAGCAAATATTTCATGGCAAGCCAATGCTTTTCACGAGGATAAGACATGTATCTACTCAGGACACTAATAGCAAAAGCTAGATCAGGTATAGTACAAATCATGGCATACATCAAAGAACCAAAAACATCATCATAAGGTACAGATTTCATGCATAGCTCCTCTTCCTTAGGGAAAGGCATCTTAGTCTTTGTGAGATCAAGATGCCCTCCTAAAGGAATAGGATAGGCTTTAGCATTTAAAGTCTTAAACCTTTCAAGAAATTTCAACAAATAGTCCCTTTGGGATAGAAATATCAACTGCTTAGCTCGATCCCTAAAAATTCTCATGCCAAGAATAACCTGAGCAGGGACCAAGTCCTTCATGTCAAATAACTTTCTGAGGGTGCACTTGACAATTGATATTTTTTCCCTTGATTTGCAGATAATCAGGCTATCATCCACATACATGGGAAAAATGGTATTGACATCTTTCAAGTAAAGACAAGGATCATATTTGCTAACAACAAAACCAATCTTTTTCATCCTGCAATCAAATTTACGATTCCACTGCATAGGGGATTGCTTAAGACCATAAATATACTTCTTAAGCAAGCAAACATGATCATGCCTATTTTTGCCAATAAAACCCTTATGCTGTTTTATATAAATTTTTTCATTCAATTCACCATGTAGGAAAGCAGTTTTAACATCCATTTGTTCTATCTCTAAATCATACACAACAAACATGGACATCAACAATCTCATGGTTTTGAATTTAACAATAGGAGCAAACACATCATTATAATCAATACCTTCCCTTTGGATGAAGCCCTTGGCAACTAACCTAGCTTTAAATCTAGGTTGATCACTAGGGATAGCACCATCTTTGAGCTTATAAACCCACTTCCAGTCAATGGTCCTTGCCTTTTCAGGCTTGGGAACAAGTTCCCAGGTCCTATTGATCTCTAGTGAGTCCATTTCCTCTTTCATAGCAGCAATCCAAGACTTAGCATGCGAGCACTTCATAGCATGTTCATAAAGCTCAGGTGTATAAGCATAAAACACTTCAGTAATCATAACACATAACTCAATCTCATTCACATATTTCCTATTAGGTCTCCTCATACGAGAACACCTATCTCTAGTAAGCTGATAATGAGTTAAATCAGGAGGCTCATCAACATTAACATCAATATCAATAGAAGAAGCATCAACAGAGGAAGCATCAAAAGCAGAGAACTCAAGAAACTCATCATTATCAACTTGAGAAGAGGAGGAAGAGGATGAAGAGGAATCTGAGTCAGAGTTACTTACTTCTCCACCTGAATGGTGAGGGTGCACATGTAAGTGCTCTTCAGTACTCGAGTTTGGATTGCTTTGCCCTTGAGAGTTTGAAGCTCCAGTGTGATTTGGTGGTGAGTGACCAATGTCAAACTCATCTTCATCATCTCCAGAGTCATCATCATTCTCAATAGGCATGTAGAAGGGATTTCCAACTTGTTTATGGGTACCTGCATTCTCAACCTAAGAAGTAAGTACATTTTTAAAGTGAAAATCATTCTCATTAAAGGTTACATTTCTACTGGTTATGACTTTGTAACCACCAGGTTGCACAACCAGTAGCTTATAACCTTTCACCCCCTCTGGATAACCTAACATAACACACTTAAGTGCCCTTGGATTCAGTTTGCCATCACTCACGTGGGCAGATGCAGTGCATCTAAAAGGCCTCAAGTGTGCTAGTCCAGGCTTCCTACCAAACCATAGTTCCTGTGGGGTTTTAAAACCAATAGCAGCAGCGGGTGATCTATTTATCAGGTATGAGGCTGTTGTGACCGCCTCACCCAAAGGGAGTGTTTCATCCCAACACTAATGAGCATACACCTTGCCTTTTCAAGTAAGGTTATGTTCATCCTCTCAGCAGTGCCATTCTGCTGAGGGGTCCCTGGCACAGTGAGGTGCCTCTTGATCCTATTCTGTTGGCAAAAGGTATCAAACTCCCTGTTACAAAAATCAAGGCCATTAACAGTTCTAAGACATTTAAGCTTAAAATCACACTCACCTTCAACTTTAGATTTCCAGAGCTTGATGAAACCAAAAGTATCACTCTTGGCCCTCAAGAGGTACACCCAAACCTTCATGGAATAGTGGTCTATAAGTGATAGAAAGTACTTCCTGCCACCTATAGTATCTACCTATGCAGATCCCCATAGGCCTACGTGTACATACTCTAGTTGCCTAAGAGCTATATACTTAGATTTCTTAAAGCCAGTTCTAAATTTCTTACCAAACACACAATTTTCACACAAAGGCAAATAAGAAGGTTTATGATTCAATGAGCCATGCTTGAACAGATAATGAAGACCTCTATTGCCTATATGACCTAATCTAGCATGCCACAATTTAGTATCACTCAGATTCATGCAAGCATTTATCTCAAGAGGCAAGTTCACCAAGCACATAATAAAGGCCACCTTTCTTAACACTCTTCAACACAACTTTACCATTTTTAGACATAGATTTAATGCCATTTCGAGTGTTAATGTCATAACCAAGATCATCAAACATGCTGACAAACAAAAAATTTCTCCTAAGACCAAGCATCCACCTGACCTTTTGGAGTACCCTAACCCTCCCATCATGCATCTTAAAAGAAATATTATCAATGCCCTTAATGGATAACATGGAATGATCACCCAATTTAATAGTACCCTCATTAGACAAATGCAAATGATCAAAATGATGCTTATAAGGAGTAACATGCATTGTGCAATAAGAATCCAAAATCCAGGCATCAGAATTAGATATATCAGATATATCAGTAATAGCACACATGAGAAGTTCATCAGGGTAAAAAGACTGAGACTCTAAGACAGCAGTGGTACCATTATTGTTTCTAGCATTTCCTTCATCCTTTTTTTTTAAAGCATTCAAAAATGTAATGACCAAGTCTATCACAATAATGACACTTAACATTGCTGTTATCAATCTTAGGTTTAGTCTCATTAGCCTTAGTTTCTCCAGAGTTTGAGTTGGAACCAGAATTAGAAGCTGAAGAATCCTCTTTCTTCTTGTTCTTCTTCTTCTTCTGATTCTTACTCTTACCCTTGGTGAACAAAATATCAGATTTGTTATCCTTATCACCTTTTCCCTTAAACACTTTCATAACCTCAGTTTTATGTATGATAGCCTCAATAATCCTCTTTTTATGTACCAAATTGAATAACATCTTTAAAATTATCAAATTGAGATGGCAAAGAGTTGAACAAAATAACAGCTTGATGTGTATCAACAATTTTATCGTCAGATCTTTCTAATTCTTGAGTCATACGAAGATACCTATCCAGATTATCATTCAGAGACAGAGAGACATCCATTTTGAAATTAAAGATGCGACATAACAAACTTATCCTAGATGGCAGAGAGTTAACTTGAAAAAAATTAGTAAGACCCTTCCACAGAGATTTAGAAGTGGTAAAATTTATCACTTGCCTAGTAACTTCATCAGAAAAAATGAATAATAATCTCAGAATGAGCAATTTGATCCATTTCAGTTTTAGCCACAACATCAAGAGTAGCAGGATAAGATTCATCAACAGCATGCCAACATTTTTCTTTAATAAGAACAACTTTCATTTTCAATTGCCACATAGCAAAATTAGAGGTCCCATCAAAGGGCTTAATTCTAACAGAGGATTCAGACATCACAGCATATCACAGCAGGTAGAATCACAAAGATAATAGCCGACAAGGTAACAGAAAGCAAAAATAAGGGGAAAAATAACAACAAAAGATAAAGGATATGCAAAGGATCTAGTGAATGCCAAAGCTTTCACAGATCTGTAACAACATCAATTTTTTTTAATGTACCTGCAAAACAAAGCAACTTAAGTTAGTGATGGAGGAAATAAACAAGAAACAATAATAATGACTTAGGGTTTCCTTTAGAGAAGGGAACCCGAGCAACTCAAAACCCTAAACTTCATATCTGACATAGATCCAAGTTTAGGATCCTTAATCCTTTAGATCTAAGACACAGAAAGTCTCAAATCCTTAGAAATTAGGCAGTGTCAATGTAGGTTTCCTAGAAACCGAAGAGACAGGCCTTGAGACTTTAGATATGAGACAGATCGTAGCTCAAGAATCCTTATCCATTGGATCTAGGATAGATTATCCCAGATCTAAGGAAAGCAAAACGTAAAGACTTTAGATCTGAGTCTCTCGACACAGAAAGTTGTCGGAAACTCAAATCGTAGCTTGGAAAACTCGACAAAGCTCTGATACCAGTTTGAAAACTCAAACAAAGCAACAATAGACAACTGAATTGACAATATATATCAAAATATATGTGCGAGAATGAATATAAAACTTAGGCCTCAACTAGAACGCTCAAGAAACGCAAGGAAAGAACGAGAAAGGCAAAGAGAAACAAAATGTCTATGTGTTTGAGGAGACAACCAGTAGAGATCCAACTAGGGCATAAGTAAAACATCCAGTGATATTTTTCCCCAACGATTTCCTATGAAAACGTCTTGGAATCTCAATGTATCAGGCTCTTCGGATTGATCGGGAGCTCTATCAAGAGACTCTGTCAAGGCATCTTACCCGAAGGCAAGGAAACCACAAATGGTCGTCAAGGAGACAGAGCAAGAGAGAGAGCAAGAAAACTCTAGAATCAATCTGAAGAGAGAGCCGTAACCCTAGCTACAGCAACATCACAAAGCATATAAGGCATGAGAGATGAACTAGCTGTTGCCTTTCGGGATTTGGGCTCAGATGGCCCAAATCCGGTTGCAACACAATAAATCCCAATCACTTACGCCCCAAAAAATTTAAAACAAACCTAAAAGCAAAAACATAAGGATTATACAACATGAGACAAAGTCTCTACATCTGATATTCGGAATGAATTGTGCAACCGATATGGTTTTGTAGAATTTTGCCCAAATCTGTGTAGTGAAGAAGATTTGCACAATTTCTCAAGGTTCTGATGTTATAGTTGCGTATTTCACTCGTTATAAGAAACTTTGGAATGAATTGTTTAGCCTTTAAGCATTGCCTATCTGCAATTGTGGTGCTTCTCTAACTATTCAAAAATATGAATCGGGTTAGCGCTTAGTTGGATTCTTGATGGGTCCCAACGACGCTTATTATTAGGTTCGAGGCTCAATTCTTATGATGAATCCGGTTCCATCTTTACCCCAAGTGTATTCAATGTTGATTCAATAAGAGAAACACATTAAATTGATGACATGTAAGATATGTTATGTGCCAACAACGAATAAGCACGTGACGTCAAAATAAATTCTCATGCCAATGATGTTTTGATGCCTACGAGTTTCATAGAAATCCATAAAGTCCACGATTAAACCAAACAAAGGCACAACTCCTAAAACCAACAACAGTTGAAGGGTCGAGTCCTAAAACCAACAAAAAAGTGCAGTCCTAAAAAAACCCATCGTTTTCATAGGAATGATAAAGAAGAAGAAGATGGTGTTATTACTTTCGATTGGGGATATGAGAGTGACAAAGACCAACCTTTCTCCCATGCGAATGAAAGATAAAAAAGATGGTCTTATCACTTTTGGTTGAGCATATGAAGAGGATTAGTAATTAAAGGCATCAAACTAAAACCGCAAACAGATTTACCCATATTCGGTATTATATACTGTTTAATAATGTCACAAATCAGCTTTTGGTCGTCACACAATATTGATTTGCGGTCATTGTTGGTATATATTCGTTATTGGTTGGCATGTGCGCAACTGATCACGAGCCATCTGTAATTATCGAACCACCTTCAGTGGCACCCCGTCCCCCATGCCCCTTGCAAAAGCTGTTGTTAATGCTCCCCTCTCTCTCTCCTCTAGAAAAGGTTGTTGACCACCTTTTGTTTTTAATGCTCTCCTCTCTCCTCTACCGAAAGTTGCTCCATCATTATACTTTACTTGGAGCTAAGAGTTAAGAGCAGTTGTTACTTTTACACTTTTATGCTCCCCTCTCTCCTTGCTTGAATTGATAAATAAAGAGCGGTCATCTGGGTTTTGAACCGGGGACCTATTGATACTACCGATAAGTCCTTTTCGGTGAGTCATTTTGAAATGGTTTCCCCTCTCTCCTTTCTCCTCTTGAAAAAATGTTCCATCATTATAGTTTACTTGAGGGTGGCAGTTAAAGAAACTTGTTTCTTTTGGTATATTTAGTGTTATGTGTTGTCATTTTTACTCATTCTTAAAAAATACGCGCTGTTTTGAAAAAACCAAAAGGGATACAGACGTACATTAATAATTTAATAATTAAAATAATTAATTTTAAAAAAAAACTAAAAATCAACAACAGGTGTGAAAGAACAAAGCGCGTGAGGCGAAGATGCTAACTATTGTAGTAGTACATAGGGTAAATTACGCCCTTAGTCCCTAATGTTTCGTACTTTTTTCTTGTTGATCCCTAACCTTTTGTTCGTTCTATGAAAGTCCTCAACCTTTTATACCTATTTCATATTGGTCCTTAACCTTCTATTCATTCCATTTAAGTCCCTAACCTATTGAATTTGTTGCACTATATAACTCTGTATTATTTTTTAAATTGAAAAATAAAATTAGATATTTTTTTTAAAATAATTTAGAAGAAATTGTAATTTTTAGGAAATCTTTAAGATTGATTAAGAAAAATAGAAATTTTTTAATTCAATAATCTCATTGTTAATTTATTTTTAATACCTATAATTTATATTTTTTTAACAAAAATACACCCCTTTGTCCAAAAAAAAAAACACATTTTTTTTCAAAACATTGTGGTTCAATTTATTTAATACAATAATTTCGATCAATTAACGTTAGAAATGTTCATTATTTAAAATCTACAAATCTTAGGCATTCGACTAAAATTTTTACTAGTAATCTTTGTATAAATATTTTTTAGTCTATTTTTATTATTATTACGCCCCCCCTCCCCCCCAACACACACACACACAACAAAAAGCATAAACAGGAGGTATTTAATTTTAGAAAGTGGAAATGAAGTAGATTTCAAATACTATATAACGTTAATTTATCTATATTTTTATTAAATAAAATTAACCACACTATAAAGTGAACGTATTTTATTTAATTTTTTATTATTATATTTTGAAGTTTATGAAATACTCTATATTATTTAGTTAAAATTTTAATATTTTTCTCAACTAATCTTAAACATTCACCTAAAAATTACAATTTAGTATATATTATTTTTAAAATAAAATCTTTTTTTTTTTCAATTTTAAAAATAACTTAGACTAATAGTGCAACAAATTTAATAGGTTAGGGGCTTGAATGGAATAAATAGAAGTTTAAGGACTAATATGAAATAGGTATAAAAGGTTAGGGACTTGAATGGAATGAATGAAAGGTTAGGGACTAACAAGAAAAAAGTATGAAACGTTGCGGACTAGTGGCGTAATTTACCCTAGTACATACAACTCAGTCAACGTGCTTGTCTGGTTGAAAAATATTCCATTTTGGAGTTTTACAAGTTTATTAGTGGTACAAAAAACAAAAAATCAACAGTCAACATGCCCATAAACGTGCATAATAAAATTACCCCCATGAAGTGACTGACATGAACAACATTCATAATCTGCTTCAAGATTGAAGATGTAACTTTCTCATAAGCCCCTTCACAGTGATCTTATCAAACAGGCCTCTACCTGCACACACCTTCATCACAAGATTCACGGAAGCCTTGTCTTCATAAGTTCCCTTAAACTCCAAAATGTTACGTTAACCATTCAAATGTTGAGTGATCTGAATCTTCCTCCTCGTATCCTCCTTATCCTCTTTAGTTACAAGCTGTTTCTTAGAAATTGACTTGTAGGCATATTGTTACCACCTGCAATAAGTAGTATTCAGAAATATTATCAAAATGAAATTTCCGTAAAATTAAAAGTTTATGTACAACCAGATTCAACGAAATTAGATAAGTAAAGCATGGTATTTCCTAGCAAATAATGTGCGAGTATGAACACATAAATTTATCTCATGTTCGGTTGCACATACTGAAATCAACATTAACCACAAAGAGCATAGAGAAACTCTTGTGAGAATGGTCAGGCTAATAAATCCCTCTGCTTAACAGAAAAATACTTTTCCTGCATAATTTACTAATTTAGTGTTCTACAACCAAGGAACACTACGCCAGATTGCGTCTCGCTCGACGGAACTCAAAAGGTTCGTCGCCTGAATCAGGTTCGGGCGACGAACTTACTAAGGCCCGTCGCCTGAACGTTGGGAGGCCCAAACCGCCTCCAACCCATGTTCAGCCGACCAAAAAACCTCAATGTTCGTCGGCTCAACCGTACTCAGGCGACGAAACAAATTCAGGCGATGAACTTTGCTCAAGATCGGTCGCCCAAATAGGTATCCGAATGACGGCTGTCAGAATGGGCCTTTGTAGCGACGGAAATACTAGTGGTTCGTCGCCTGAGCGTTGTTCGGGCCTTTGTAGCGACGGAAGTTCTTGTGGTTCGTCGCCTGAACGTTGGACTTTTTCAAAAGTAGAGTAATAAAGTCCGGTTGGTTGGGGATATTAAATACTTTTCATTCAGGAGACGAATATTTAAATATGTTCGTCGCCTGAAAAGTGGGGTAGTTGACCCCATATTTATTACTATTCACTCAGGAGACGGAGTTATATATATATCCGTCGCCTGAATGTGTTTTCCGCAGCAAACAATTAAAATCGGTTGTACTGTACAATAAATCATTCTCATTTTCATCCTTTCTCCCAAAATAACCCTAGAGGGCTCGAAAACTCTTCCCCCATTTCACACCTCCATTGAAGGTATGTATAAATTTTAAATTTTTTTGTTTTTTTTGTTGAATATATGCATATACATTGTTTGTTTGGATATTTGATGATGAGCTTGTCTTTTTTAATGGAGTTTGGATGGTAAAAAAATTGTTTGAATGGAGTTTATGAGGGGAAAGAGTTGTGTATGTATATATGGAGTTGAAATTGAGGTTAAATGGAGGTTAAATTGAGTTTGTGTTATGAATTGATTGTTTATGTGAATAGATTGTTTATGTTCAATTTTATTTTAGAATGTGGTGTAGAATGACATAGATGATGAGAATGGAATTTTTATTTGAGTTTTTGATGAAAATGGAATTTAGAACGTTATGATTGGAAATTGATTTTAAATTGAGTTTGAGGTATGAATGGATTGTGTATGTGAATGGATTGTTTATGTTCAATTTTATTTTAGAATGTGGTGTAGGATGACATAGATGATGAGAATGGATTGTTTATGTGCAATTTCATTTTAGAATGTGATGAATTCATATGAATGGATTGATAATGATAGGACGATAATGAGCGACAAAAGTTGGATGCTACTCCCTCACGCTCACGGGGAGTATCAAAATGGAATATTTATCTTTATGCAGAATCTTAGAGATAATGCGAATGGAATGACTCATTTCCTATGTCCGTGTCGGAGATGCCACAACAATGAATGGCACCCAATAGATGAAATACACAGTCATTTGGCCCACATGGGAATGTGGCCTAGTTATACTGGTTGGGACAAGCATGGCGAAGCCCCAGTTGATAGGACAAATGAGCAACGACGAACGCAGATATTGGAGGAAGAGGCATCTTCCTCCGTTGATGGTCCTGCTATGAACATCCTGCACGATGCTTTTCCGTTTCATGCCGGATATGAGGCGCACTCTGTCCCCCACGATCTTCCGTTCCAATATGTTGTTGACGATGATTACGAGAAATATAATAGGTTTGTAGAGGCAGCAAACATGCCATTGTGTGAGAACAGCGATATGACTGTTCTGGATGCCTGTCTGGATGCAATGCAGATGAAGTCAGAGTTTGGTTGGACATATAGGAGCATGGACGACATGTGCGCACACATTGCTCGCATGTTGCTGAAAGGACATAAACATCCTACGGATGGAGCGAAGATGAAGAGTGTGATTAGGGACCTTGCATTTGGGTACGAGATGATCGACGCTTTTGAGTATAACTGTGTGCTATTTCGCAAACAATATGCAGATCTCAAAGCGTGCCCCAAGTGCAACACACGTAAGTGGTGTACTAGGGAGGGTACGAGAGGCAAGGTTCCCAGGAAGGTTCTCCGGTACTTTCCCTTAACCCCTAGACTGAAGAGATTGTTCATGGAGCCGAACATTGCAAAGGCTATGCGATGGCAAGGTGAGCGGGTGAGAGATGTAGAATGGTTGAAACACCCATCAGATGGTGAGGCATGGAAAGAATTCAACAAAATCTACCCGCATTTCTCTGAAGACGTGAGGAATGTGAGACTTGCACTTGCAACCGACGGATTCAATCCATTTGGGAATCAGTCAACCCTCCATAGCACATGGCCTGTCATAGTGATGCCATACAACTTGCCTCCGTCATTGTGCATGAAGAAGGAATTCAATATGTTAGCGTTGTTGATTCCGGGACCAAAGTCTCCAAGAAAGTGTCTTAGTGTTCATGCAACCATTGATCGATGAGCTTCGCCACTTATGGGGGACTGGAGTATATACTGTTGATCGATACTCAAGGTCCACTTTCACGATGAAAGCAGCAGTGTTATGGACTATAAGCGACTTTCCTGGCTTGGGGATGTTGGCTGGAGCTGCGACGAAGGGGTATAAAGCCTGCCCTATTTGCTTGGACGGTACTTCTGGAACGCATGAACAAGGGAGAATGGTTTACGATGGGCACCGTAGATGGCTTCCACTAAACCATCCGTGGCGAACCGATGGTATGGCATTCAATGGAAGCGAAGAATACAGAACACGCCCTTATGCTTGGAACGGGGAGCAAATTCTTTCACAGATCGATAGGTACGAGAACTCTCTTTTCCCTTTTCATACGTTTGTCCGATGTCTTTCTCATTATGTTTCCATCTGTTTCAACAGGATCAACTTCCCCGTCCTCAGCTCGCACCCTGCTTTCAAGGCCCCATACAGTGTGACTAACAGAATGTGTTGGACCAACAAGTCCAAGTTATGGAGATTGCCTTACTGGCGTCACATTAGAGTCAGACATGCACTCGATGTTATGCACATCGAGAAGAACGTCTTCGACAACATCATCGGCACTACTCTTAACATAGAAGGGAAGACAAAGGATGGTCCTAAAGCTCGAGCCGCATTGAAGCAGAGAGGGGTGCGGAGAAGCCAGGCACAGAAGAGAGATGGAACACTCCCTCATGCGCCATTCCTTGTGAAACGGGAGGACATACCAGATATATTCGAATGGTTCGGTGCAGTGAAGTAGCCCCATGGGTATGCTGGATCTTTGCACAACAAGGTCAAAATTCCAGAGAGAATGTTCCACGTCCTAAAGACCCATGACATTCATGTTATGTTTCAGCGTCTTCTTCCCATTGTCGTCCGTGCCTACCTGCCGTTGGGTGTTGCCAAGACTTTGGTTGCGCTAGCGAAATGGTTTCAGAAATTGTGTGCTAGGGAGGTGAGGAAGGAGGATGTTTGCCAGATGGAGGATGAGATAGTTCAGATTCTTTGTAGACTGGAGATGATTTATACCCCGCACTTTTTCACAATCATGGTACACCTTCTAGTTCACCTACCGCAACAAGTGTTAGAAACAGGACCAATACATTACACTTGGATGTACCCAATAGAAAGGTATGCTACTTATAGATTAAATTCATCTCACAATTTCACGTCCATCTTACCCCTCCAAAACTTCTTCCTTTGTTTTATAGGCAACTTGGCAAATATAAGGCTCAAGTGAAGAACTACTGTTGCCCGGAGGGAAGTATTTCAGAGCGTTACGTTTTAAACGAGGCAACAACATACTGCAACTTGTATCTCGGGGGTCGAGATGAGAGTCGTGCGGGTACGAATGCTATGGAGGAGTTGAGCTATGATATTTCTGTCGTTTCAAGCCTCGTGCGTCCTCACAAAATTCAGGGGTGATGGTGGAAACTTCGGATGCTAAGTACTATCGGGTACTTGAACAAGTGGTAGAGCTGATATACGCTACTTGTATGCCAGTTGTGTTGTTTAAATGCAAGTGGTTTGACACCGACCCTGAAAATAGTGGAAGCACCAAGGTAGATATGGGTTTGCTCTCTGTGGACACAAACAGCAGTTAGTATGAGGATTCCCCGTTTTGTCTTGCACCCTTGGCGAGGCAAGTGTTTTATGTGGATGATCCAAAGGCGGGTGATGCTTGGAAAGTAGTTAATGTGATGTCCCATAGAAACGTGTATGATCCTCAAACTCTAGCAACTCGCGGAGATGATCTTACCAATGAGGTGGAAGAAGCTTATTAGGAGATTGGCCCGATGATCTATTTCGAATATTTGAACCTCGCCATTGATCTTGAAATGGAGGAAGAAGAAGAAGAAGACGATGATGATGAAGATGAAGATGAAGATGAACATGATGAAGATGAAGATGAAGACGACGATGAAGATGAAGATGAACAAGAGGATGATGAAGAGGAAAATGACAATGACGAAGGTTGATAATGTCTTCGGATTCCATAAATCATATATTGTAATCGTTGTTTTTGTGAGACATGGCGGTTATTTTCGTATGTGTATGACATGGTTGGTATCATGGCTTCTAAGACTATTTTTTTGGTGCAATTTGTCATTAAGTTATGGTAAACAGGGCAATAACACATGCCAAGTGTTCTTTTCAAAAAAATCTGTATTTTTTCAGGCGACAGAAAAATGAAATTCCCGTCGCCTGAGAGTATTTAGTAGACGAACTTATTGAAAGTACGTCTCCCCAATGGAAAAGTGAATTTCACACCATTTTGGCTCGAATAAAATTTCATTTCCCACCTTTATTTTCACCAAAATTTGAATTTCCGCCAAATGGCCAGTCGACAAAATTGTTTATTTTTCGTCGCCTGAAATGATTCAGGAGACGAACTTAATATTAGTATGTCTCCCCAATGCAAAAGTGAATTTCCCCCCTATATTTTCACGAAAATATGAATTTCCGCCAAATTTTCAGGCGACAATATTTTTTTAAATGTCCGTCGCCTGAACATGTAGGATTTTACAAACTCGGACTCCTCCCCTAACCCTAGCCCCAAATCATTTTCACTCATCGCTCTCCATCTCTCTCTCTCTCTGTCTCTCCTCCGCCTCCTCCCTCTCCAACTTGCCTCTGTCCCTCCTCCACCTCTCCTCCGCCTCTCCTCCGCCGCTCCTCTCGTCCCTCCTCCACCTCTCCTCCGCCATGCCTCCTAAATGTCGCCCTGTGATGGGGAAAAAGAAGCAAACCTCGTCCACTCTGGCCTCGATTCCTCCACCGCTGCAAACCTCGCCATCGAACTCAGCCGCTTCAGCGCCTCCTGCTCCCTCTCCAAACCCGGCCCCGACTCCCACTCTCACTCCCTCTCCAAATCCGGCCCCGACTTCCACTCCCACTCCCTCTCCAAATCCGGCCCCGACTCCCACTCCCACTCCCACTCTCACTCCCTCTCCAAACCCGGCCCCGACTCCTCCTCCTGCCTCAGGGACTCCTACTCCCTCTCCCACTCCCTCTGCAACAACCCCGGTGCCACCTCCTCTCCTATCTCTCACCAATGGCAACCCTGCGCCATCCACGGCCATTGTCGGCGCCAACTCAGTAGCTACGTCATCAGGCGAGGCCCCTCGCTCCATCCGATGTCGTGGTTAGCACCTCTCTCTCCCTCTGTCAGATTCTTTAAAATTGTATAAGGATTTAGGGTTTCAATTTGTATACTGATTTAGGATTTAGGGTTTCAATCTCATAGGATTTAGGATTTAGGGTTTCAATTTGTATAAGGATTTAGGGTTTTAATCTGATTTAGGATTTAGGATTTAGGATTTAGGGTTTCAATCTGATTTAGGATTTAGTGTTTCAATTTGATTTGTGTGAAATTGAACAGGAAGTATGTTCAATGTCTTTTTGTTTTAACTGGTTGCAGTGATTCTTTTTTTTTTTCCTTTGGCTTGATATTTGTGGACTTAGCCTTGGAATGAGACTAAATGTTACTTCCTAAATGTTACTGGCTGCAGTGTAGTTGCTTTTTTTTTTTTCCCCTTTGGCTTGATATTTGTGGACTTAGCCTTGGAATGAGACTAAATGTTACTTCCTTTGGCTTGATATTTGCTGGCTGAGTTTATCCAGAAACTTTGCTTTCTTTTTCTCTGCCTTAGAAAAGTCTTGACTGCAGTGTAGTTGCTTTCTAAATGTTACTTCCTAAATGTTACTAAATGTTACTTCCTAAATGTTGCTTGCTTTCTAAATGTTACTTCCTAAAAGTCTTGACACACAAGCATTAACTCCTAAATGTTACTTACCTCCTAAATGTTACTTATGTTGAATATACACACAAGCATTCTATTACTCCTTCCCCAACAATCTGTTACATTACCTAACCTTCACCATAGCCATATCACTACATGTTGCTTTTTTTTTGTTGCTTATTAATGTTACTTATGTTGATGGTGATTGTGTTTGTTTCTTATTAAACCTGCCACTGCTGGATTTGGATTTGGAATTGTGTTTGTTCCATGGTTCTATTTTAGATTTAGGATTTATGTTGCTTATTGCTAATAATAATGATTAAATTGGATATTATAGGTAAATATCAACTGTCTTATTATCTCAACTGTTATCTGATATGTTCTTATGATTTTTAGGTAAATATCGAACCATCAAGAGTCACAAAACAGCACTCCTCAAGGCAGCAGCAGGGAAGAAGCTGAAGATTGAGTGGTCCTGCTTCCACAAGAGGCCTGGCCTCAAGCAACTGCATGCCACTTTTGTCCGAGACATTGGGTGTGCTATCAGGGACAAAGTGTCGATGCTTGCATCAACATGGAGCAAACTAACAGATGAGCAACAGTCCCCCGTAAGAGATTACTTGGAGGTAGTTTATTTTTTTTATTATCTTTTATTTAAGTACTTATTACTTATATCATTATAGTGTGATCTGTGTTTGCTTTCTTGACTGTTGCTTATTTTTACCTAAAAAATACTTATTACTTATATCTTTTACCTAAAAAATATGCTTATCTACTGCACTTATTACTTATATCTTTTACCTAAAAAATATGCTTATCTACTGTACTTATCTACTGTACTTATTACTTAGATCTTTATAGTGTGATCTGGCCTCAAGCAACTTTCACCTAAGTACTTAGATTTTTATACTGTACTTATTACTTAGATTTTTTTAGTGTACTTATTACTTAGATTTTTTTAGTTTGCTTGCTTGGTTGTTGCCTATCTTATTTTTGCTTCACAATATTATTACTTAGATCTTATTACTTAGATTTTGCTTGCTTGACTGTTGCTTATTTTTGCTTGCTTATCTACTATTAGATTTTTTTAGTTTGCTTGCTTGGTTGTTGCCTATCTTATTTTTCCTTCACTAAATGCTTATCTACTGTTGCTTTTCATCTATTTGCTCTGAATATTTTTTTCTTGCTTAACTGTTGCTTTTTTTTTTGTTTCCTTGCTTGGTTGTGCTTATCTACTTTTGCTTATCTCCTATTCAAAATTTTTTTTTCTGATATGGATGTGTAGATGTACTATGAGATTGACCCTTCAGTTGACTCATACGTGGAGAAGAAGAGCGGAAAAGCATATGGGGGCTGGAAGTATGACTGTCATCAACACTTCCTGGAGTGGGGGGGGGGGGGGCAAGGACATACCACTTGAGTTTGTCGCTCGCCCTGAGCAGTGGCGGTTCTTGGTGAGTGACTTCACAGACGAAGCGAGAATGGTAATTTCTCATTAATTCCCTAACTTGTTTTTTTATTCGCTGTTTATCTTATTGTTTATCACTTGTGATTTCTGATTGACTATCTTTTTACAGGCCCTGTGTGAGCGAAATAAGCAAAATAGGACCAAGAACCCGAACCCCCTTAATCATCACAATGGGTCCAAGCCCCTGAGCTTCCGAGCAGAAGAGCTCATCATTAAGGAAAACCATCCGGCGGCATGGCTTAAGACAACCATAGAAGCCTACGAGGGGTGTCCGGGTGCGCAAGATGGACTGGTATGACCTTTTTTTTTTCTGTAATTTTTCCTAAGTACTTAGGTTTTACTTATATTATTGCATTTCTTATAAATCCTGTTAAAAAATGCATTTCTGTATGACTTTCTTATTTCTCCTAAGTACTTAGGTTTTACTTAGGTACTTAGGTTTTACTTAGGTATTACTTAGGTTTTACTTAGGTTTTCTGTATGAGTTTCTGTATGACTTTCTTATTTTCTGTATGAGTTTTACTGACTGTAATTTTTGTATGACTTTCTTATTTCTTATAAATTATAAAATCAGAAGTTCAAAAATGCATTTCTGTAATTTTTCCTAAGTTTGTGTACATCCTATAACTTGTATGACTTTCTTATTCTCTGTATAACTTGTATGACTTTCTTATTTTCTGTAATTTTTTCCTAAGTTTCTGTATGACTGTCTTATTCTCTGAGTTTGTGTACATCCTATAACTTTTTTTACTTATATATATTCCTTTTACTTATATATTCCTTTTACTGGTTTGAAATCAATATATGCATTCCTTTCTGTGTTTTACTTATATATATATATATATTCATTTTACTTATAAATTTCTGTGTTTGTAGGCCAAATTGAAATGTCGTCTTGATGAAGTGTGCACTGTTGGAGAAGGAGCAGAAGACCCAAGCCAAATACCACCCCTCTCTGTCGAAGAACAAACACAGATCATCTTGGATTGCTTTGGGGAAAGAAAAGGAACAGAAGTTCGAGGTATAGTTCAATCCGACTTATTTTATTATTGTTTTACAATTTTCAGAAGTTCATAAAAATATTTTACTTGTTATAATTCATATCAAGATTTTACTTATGTTTGAATTTCTGATTTTACAATTTCCATTACAAGATTTTACTTACGTTTTCAATCTTGTTTTCATAACAAGATTTTATTTATGTTTTACAATTTCCATTACTGATTTTACTTATAGTTCATAACAATATTTTACTTATGTTTTCAATCCCACTTATTTTACTTATTATGTTTTCAATCTTTTTTTAAAAGGAATGGGTGCAGCTGGAGAGCGGCCTGCAAAGAAAAGAGGGGGTCCATGGGCAGCAAGGGCTGCAGAGAGGGACAAGGAGCTGGAGGAGGCGAAGGCTGAAATTGTAAGGCTGCGTGAGAAAACCACCCTAACCGAGACCAAGAATGAGCAGCTGGTGGAGTGTATGGCCAACATCGAGAGGCTCATGATGGGCATGCTAAGTGGTCAGGCCAACTCACAACCATCCGTCACCTCCGTAGTGTGTCCTCAGGTTGTCCCTTCAGCCACAACTTCTCCTCAGCCCTCCCCCAACTCAGCTGGTCATCCAATAGACAGTCGGCCCCCCCCCCAGCCGAAATAGCTAGGTAAGGACGCCCTCCTCATATCCCTCTAACTAAAACTTGGGTTTGGTTTTTTGGAGAAACATTTAGAACTTGTGTATTCTGGAATTTGTAGTATTTGTATATACTTTTTGTGAAGTTTTTTGTGAAGTTTCTCAAGATGGATATTTGTCACATACTTTTGGTATGTTGGACAAGGTTTAGGGTGGATTACAAGGTTTTTAATGTGATGGGTTGAATTGCTTGTGCTTGTGTGTTGTTGAGTATGTTGTTGTTTGTGTTGTTGTTTATAGAGTTTAGGACAGGAGCACAACATGTGCTATAAGGTACATTCGAACAGGGGGCACCTGCCCTATTAAATTTTATTTTTTTAAAATCAAAACAATTCAGGCGACGAACAAACAACCTTACATCGTCTTATTACTAAAAAAAAAAAATTTAAACCTATTCAGGCGACGGACTTATATAAAATTTCGTTTCCTGAACACTCCAGCTACGGACATACAACTGAGAATGCATCTTTAGACTACACTCAGGAGACAAAACAATTATATGTCCGTCTCCTGAAACTATCTAGGCGACGACACATAAAGAAAAAAGTCCGTCGCCTGGATGCTTTCATAGCCCTATGGACCGACTCAAGCGACGAACTTATGACACTAAACTCGTCGCCTGAGTCTTAATGGGCGGGCCTGGATGGCCCTTCGCCTCTGACAACATCATCAGTCGATGAACACTTTTTCCGTCGCCTGAGTTCACTCCGCCGACGAACATACAGATGCTCGTCGACTGAATGGTGGAAGGATGAAAGTCACCCGACCACAACTCAGGCGACGGAAGTTCGTCGCCTGAGTTGTCAGAGGGCGAAAAACACCTTTCAGGCGACGACTTCGGTCCGTCGCCCGAAAGGCCAAGAAGATGGTGTTATTACTTTCGATTGGGGATATGAGAGTGACAAAGACCAACCTTTCTCCCATGCGAATGAAAGATAAAAAGATGGTCTTATCACTTTTGGTTGAGCATATGAAGAGGATTAGTAATTAAAGGCATCAAACTAAAACCGCAAACAGATTTACCCATATTCGGTATTATATACTGTTTAATAATGTCACAAATCAGCTTTTGGTCGTCACGCAATATTGATTTGCTGTCATTGTTGGTATATATTCGTTATTGGTTGGCATGCGCGCAACGATCATGAGCCATCTGTAATTATCGAACCACCTTCAGTGGCACCCCGTCCCTCATGCCCCTTGCAAAAGCTGTTGTTAATGCTCCCCTCTCTCTCTCCTCTAGAAAAAGTTGTTGACCACCTTTTGTTTTTAATGCTCTCCTCTCTCCTCTACCGAAAGTTGCTCCATCATTATACTTTACTTGGAGCTAACAGTTAAGAGCAGTTGTTACTTTTACACTTTTATGCTCCCCTCTCTCCTTGCTTGAATTGATAAATAAAGAGCGGTCATCCGGGTTTCGAACCGGGGACCTATTGATACTACCGATAAGGCCTTTCCGGTGAGTCATTTTGAAATGGTTTCCCCTCTCTCCTTTCTCCTCTTGAAAAAATGTTCCATCATTATAGTTTACTTGAGGGTGGCAGTTAAAGAAACTGTTTCTTTTGGTATATTTAGTGTTATGTGTTCTCATTTTTACTCATTCTTAAAAAATATGCGCTGTTTTGAAAAAACCAAAAGGGATACTGTAAAGACTCGGATTTTCAAATCCTATTTTTTCGAAAAAAAAAAGATAAGATAATTAAAAATGAAATTTAATCGGTTTAAAACTCATTTAGCGGATTCCGACCGGAATATAAAATTTGACGAATAATTTTCATCCTTTTATCTCGAAAATTCAAAATAATTATCGGATTGCGATATCCTTGTCGATTTTAAAAATCTAATTGATCAAAAAAGTGGGATTCAGGGAAACTAACATTCGAGAACTAATTTTGAGGTTTGAGATTCGCATATTCGGAATTTATTTTCGGGTATTGATTTAACCAATTTAACACTCCACCCTTACCCACTCTGCCCTCACTTCACCATAGTACCATACCCTTCAAATTGGAACCCCACTCCCCGTCATTTCTTCATTCCTATCATTCACCAACTCCCTCCATCACCATACTCATCACTATCATCTTCTGCTCTCTTCATTCACCATACCCACACCACCACCATCCCGTCTTCAGTCTTCACCATCACCACTCCATCACCTCCGCCATTTCGCAGCCATCACCGTCTTCAGTCACCTCTATCGCCGCCGATCACCACCACCGCATCCCTGCTCCTTCCTTCCCCTGTTTTGCCGCAAGAAGCAAACCAAGCCCACCTCTTCCTCCTTCGTTCTACTTCTACCCAAGGACCATCGGCAGCCCTCGACCCATCCTCAGAGTCACCAACAGCATCCTGAGCCGCCCAATTCCACCCAAGAGCCGCCCAGGGACCATCGGAGCCACCGGCGAGCCACCGAAGCACCACCTGCCTTATTGAGCGCGAGTAACGTTCCGGTAAGCCGTTATCCTTCGTTTCCGATCCAAACCATTCTTGACCCCTACCATCACACTCACCCATATCCGACGCAGGTCCGAGAAGCCATCGAGAGCCTTCGACGATGCTCAGGAATCCAATCGAGAGCTCCAAAGTCATGAACTTCGTCGGTGAGTTCCACCTTTTCCCTTCCTTTGTTTCTAATCGATTTCTAATCGGGATCAGGCTGTGTTCGAATGTGAGTGTGTCTGAGCTGAGTGCGGGAAGTCGGGTGGAGCTCGAGAGCGCCGGCGAGCTCGAGAGCGGCGGTGAGCGAGCTTCGACAGGCAAGAGGGCGAGCTGAGCGAGGGGTGAGCGAGCGTCGAGAGCAAGGTCGGGAGCAGCAGGTGCTTGTGAGGAGACGGGAGAGCCCAGAAGCTTGGCGAGGCTGAAGGACGTAGCCAGCTCAGTCGAACAACGCAGCGGCCCCGGTAGGAGCGAAGTCGAGCTGGGCAATGGCGCGGGCGGCGACTTCATTTGAATCTGGAGGAGGAAGACGCTGATGTGGACTCGTGGGACCCTTTTGCTAACATTATATATATTGTGTTATTTGTTAACCGGTTGGGATTTAAGCGGGTTCGGTTCGGTTCGGTACGGTTCGGGTTATCCGTTTATTATTTAACTAATTAATGGTAATTAAAATATATTATAATAGTAATTGAGGATTTAAAAGATAAATTATTCTATTTTGGGAGAATTATAAGGGTTGATTTATTAAATAAAAATGGTTGGGATTTTAGAGAATTTGGAAATAATTTATAAAGGTGTCAAATAAATGGTATTTAAAATATCATGTAATACTATTGAGATTTAAAATATATTATTGGGACTTCAAGATTTATAAAGAATTTGGAAAAGAATTTCAAGGTTGGAAAGTAATCTAATAAATAAATTTAAAAGGGAATTTGGCGAGTATTTTCAAGGGTCGGGATTCTAACGTGGATTTGACACATATTTGAATCTAAACTTGGGGATAAGACTTATTCGATGATTTACTAGCATGATAATATGAGTGTTTGACTAACGACATGATATGTGTGACTAATAGCATGACTTGCGGTAATTTACTATATGAGATTAAATGTTAGATATTATGATGTTGATATATATATGTATGCCAAGTGTGAGTATGAAACGGTAATATGTGAAATTGGCTAAATATGATATGGAGGTTGTCATGAGCTGATGAGGATGATGTTATGATCGAATTGAGAAAGATGTTAATTTATGAGATATGATGAGACAATATGAGAATTGAAGATGAGATGATAATGTTAATAATGACAAGATGGTTGAGTTATCATATGTGTGTATCTTACATGTTTCATATGTGACTTGTGTGCTTTGTGTAAATTAGACTTAGACTTATTATGTTATTTATGGGATTACTAGGTGATCTCTGATATGTTGGATTGTTTGCCATTGCTGATCATTATTTGGATTCTGCGCTTCTCCAGGTAAGTTCTTTGAACTTACTCATGATGGGCGCTCTATGCACTGGGTATTATATAGTGGGCTAGTGTCCATCCACCATACGACCTAGAATCACGCTTATGAGCTAAAATGAAAATCATATGATTGATATATGTTCTTGCAAGAGAACGGCCGTTATCTGTGATAGTCCTAGAGTCTTTGCTAGGGTCATAGGGTAGCCCAGCCTCATCGGGTACCCTGAGTCAATCGAGTCTATATGAGCATGATATGATAGCCCATCACCATGGACAAGCGATGAGATGATATGATATGATGATGTCGTGGTTTGTGCACCACCACGAGGAAATTGCTATGCTATAGCACCGAACTGGCTAGTCTCCGCCCTATCGGAAGGGGGGTGGAGGTAAAAGAGGGACATGCACTTGGCATTCGGTGTGGATCCATTTATCGCTTCATGCATTATATTAAACTGCCAGTATATATATGTGTGTGTGATTTAATTTCTGCATTGCATTACACATTTCATCTTAGGGACATGATGCTTGTTATATGCCCCTTAGAGTGTGTTTACACACGCGCATGAGTGACCTGATGATTGACCCAGATCCCCCTCTTTTTTTTTAGATTCAGGTACCCGTTTCACTCCTTTATTTCGTGTTGTTATGTCGGGGTCCATTTATATGGCGGAGAGTGAGTGTTGAACCCTGACTTCACCAAATTTATACTTTTGGGATTTCTCCCTACTTATACTCTGTTTTGACCTGTCTCTGCGGTGGCACCCCCTTGTATTATGCTTTGCCTCCATTATTTGTGTGACCATTGGTTTTCCACGTTTAGACCTACGACAGGTACAGGGGACTTCCTCCGGGATTCCAACGACCCCTTCGAACTTTGGTATGAAATCCTACTTTGAAAACATTAGTTTAGAATTTCAAACTTTCAACCTGTACTCGGGGCGCAAGATCCTAACGAGGGGTTTCATCCCTCGAAATATAACCCGACAATCATAATCCCGGGCCGTTACAAAGGGGGTATCAGACCTGAGGTTTTGCAATCCGAGTACAATAGATTGAAGATGGTTTTGAAAATTGTCCAATGTTTTCAAATGGTTTTGAAAAATATTTTATAAGGGAAAAATGAATTTAATTGGAATTAAACCTAAAATGAATAAAAGGGAAACAATCTCGTGGGGTGGAGACTATGCGGTAGGCATCCATTATGGATGTAGAACTCGGGGAACGGTAGACAAAATACTAGCTTTTACTTACAGATGGACTTAGAAGACTCCAAGGTACACCACGGAGTTGGGGGTATTGAGTTAGGAGACCGTGAGGTTTTTGCCCCTCCGGTCAGCCGTCCCTCGAAGGACGACATAGATCGTCTATGTGCATTTATGTCTTATATCCTTCTCGAAGAGGATCATATTAATCTTGTTGATTGCTTATGTGATGAGTGCTATTGTGCTTAGGATAGCGAACTAATCAATATTCCTTGACTTGAATCATGTGTTGAATAACCGTGCAAACGGGATAGTGGGAGAAAGCCTTGTTCTTATGTAATCATAATTCTTGTCTTGTCGGATTAGCCCTTCCATAATTCAACCCCCCTGATGGTTCTGACACATCCACCCCACCAAAACATCTAGGCATGTTAGCAAGGGTCGAGAAGCATCTACTCTCCCCGTTTGAGTCCTATTTCGTATCCCACCATTGATGCTTCTATCGAGTCTCGTACCTGAGGTTGGGGTCTTCCACGGGAAATTTGGGTCGGTCAACTGATTACCTTCGTGAAATTGTGTTGGATGTGAGGGTTACCTGATGTCAGTGGGAGTGATGACTGAAGTAATTTCGAGTTAGGAGTGAGTTGTCTCATGGAGTCACCCGTTTGATCCTCGTAATGGTCCGCCATGTCTTCTATCCCCAAGAGTCTAAACACGACTTTTTCCCCCACCTCTCGGGAACAGCGTGAATGTCCTTGTGTCCTACCGAGCGAGTCATACTAGTGTCCCACGGGAAATGGGGTAATGAGTCGGTGATTGTCCTTGGAGAATTCTGTTCGGTTATAATAGTAACCCTCCTTCTAATTGCATGACATAATACAATGATATATTTCAGCATGACTTATCTGATATCTTGCGTGATTGCAATTGTGAATGAGTATATTTGCCGCATGTATGAATTTCCATGATTTTTGCTCTCCCTTGAATTAGGTCCCTGATAGTGTGGTCAACCCTCGTTGAATAATTAACATATGAAATGAATTCTTAGCATGCTAAGTTAATCAAATTGAACCGTGTTGATTGTGTACATGCTTAATGAGTGTTTCTAGTACCATGTAGGACGTATGCCTTCTAATCATAGGCCCTCGCATGATTGTGTGTCATCTTATCTTGGTACATGAACATGGTTGTATTTGATGTGATCGTTACTATGCCCATATGACCTTACCATATCCTCTAGGATGATTATTAGGGTCCATCTCAACATGCTTGTAATTGACTTCACATTGTCTCGATCTGCTTATGTGTGTTCCTAAAATGAGTGATGAATCCTACCTATGACATTCTACAATGCCCGCTATGTCGTACACAACTCATTCTGCATATGTCTATTCTCGGTTTGTGCATATGTGATCTTAATATATATCAAGCCTGATTAGTGAATGAGACGGTAGGTTGCTAGCTTGTTCCGCGTGCATGAAAAGTTGATTATATGAATATGTTATGAATGTATAGATCGCTATCCCTTGAGAAAGGTACATGCTAGTGTGGAATGATGTGATGATATTCATGAGTATTATGTGTTTGTGTGTCACAATTATAACCTCATAGAATACCCTTAGGACATTGTTGTAATCCTCGGGTGGGGATTCTATCTTGGTCTCGTTGTCCCTAGTCCTGGTGCATGTCTGAAATCCTTGAGGGTGTTTGTCGTCTGCCCTTGTCTCTCCCCTATCCTTGTAACTTCTAACCTTTGCGATTCCCTGATGAACGTTGACACAAAAGGAAGACCGACGACTAAGTGGAACCGGAGCGGCGCAACGGAAGTGTGATGGGTCCATGACCCATAGGCCCCAAGAACAACGTCACCGATGGCAAAAAGTATGAATATGCTTCAAAGAGGACAATCGTGAAAAGGTTCCTCCCAGCTGACACGAGAAAAAGCATTCTTAATTCAAATCGTGGGTTCTTCTATACTAATTGGAATTGATGTTGTGTGATAGGCCAAGAACTGACATAATTGAATGTGTGATGATGGATGTGCTGAACTAGTAGCAATGATTGCCTGACTAACTTGTTTCTATGATGATGTGCCTTGGTGCTTGGTATACTGACTTGTTATTGAGTAGGTTATGGGTTATATGTGTGGTGGTGCTTTTTCTTGGGCATGAGTCGAGAGATACTTCAGTAAGCTAGGTCGGAAAGTGGCAGGTGGATTGAGGTCTTCAAATTGGGTCTTTGGTTGTGTGAGATAGGGTTCGGGAATGATGTGTTAGTTTGAGTAGAGCCAAGTGAGTTGGGATGTGTTGAAGATAGTGGTCCGTGAGTATAGATGAGCTTCCAGGTAGGTCTCAGGTGGGGAGTGAGGCTAGTATGTTGAGATTTTGAGGGAGATGTCCTAACTAGAAGTGTTGATAGGTAGTGGGTGCGCGGTGTGAGCGTTTAGGCTAGGAGGGTAATGGTTGAAGTCTAGACTAGTTCCATGAGGGGGACCTTAAGAGTGGGTGTGAGTATAGGTAGTTAGGATAGTTCTAGAGGTGGATGGGCGAGCTAGGAGTTGATCGGAGGATTCTTGAGGGGAGGTGTTGTGAGACGGATTGGTGCGCTAAGGAGGGTGTCTAGATAGTCTAGGAGCGGATCGTGGGCGGTGTCGAGGGTGATCGATTAAGGAACGTCTGAGGAATCGTAGAATATGGGAATAGGTGATGTGTGCTGTGTGTGGGAGCGATTTCGGTAAGGGGTGAGGTTGAGGAATTGCCAAGGAAGAGTAGTTTGAGGTTGCTTGGGAAATTATCGATCGAGGATATTAGGTTGTTCACATCAGGGTTGTTCGTATGATGAGTATTTGGGGTTGTTTAGATAGGATTGGTAATGCTTGGGGAAATTATGAGTGAAAGATTTCTAGATCGTTGTTGGAGGATTTTGGCATAGGGAATGAATCGGGATTTATGAGTGGAGGTTATTGTGACTATTGAGGTATTTGAGGATGTGAAATGAATCTTCGAGGAAAGGTTGGTAGTTAGGCAAGGATGTAGTTGAGATTCCTAGTAAGACTGTGGGCTTAAGGTTGAGATAGGGAGATTATGAGTATGGATTTGGGAATTAGGCAAAGCAAAAGGTATTGAGGATGCTAGAGTATAAGAGATTTTAGAAGGTTGGTGAAGGAGTGGTAACTTGAGTGGTTCAGGTTTCGTGAGTTCTAGAATGGGATGAGTAGGTAAAATCATTGGTTTGTCTTTGAGGATAGGCGTCGGTGATGAGGGTCTTGGTAATTCGTGGTTGGGAGTAGCACAATATGTATTTCTGCATTAGAGTTGGTTGAGAGTGACAGGTGTAAGATGATTAGTATGAGTTGGATTCTTAGAGGTGGATGGTTGGTGAGAGTGGTCAGTGGTGTGTGGAATATGATCAGGTTAGCAAGGTGATTCGAGATATCTCTTTGGGGGATGATGTTCAGGCGGAGTCTTGAGAGCCTAGAGAGAGTAAGCGAGATTGTTAAGAAGTGTCTAGGTCGATCGAGAGAGTAGTTAAGTTGAGGTGACTTGAGATTTCTCTTAGAATGTAAAGATGAGACTGGTAGAGGACCTCTAGGATGAGGGTATGCTTTATAGAGAGTCTTGGTAGTCGATCGAGTTGTTAGGCTTGTTTGAATAAGGGAATTGTGCAATCGGGAACTCCGAAATATGGTTTTAGGTGGTCGAGTAGGATTTGAAGTCGGGATGTCGAACTAGGCTGGTTCTTAGATGACTTGATGGCATATGACTTGGGAAGCTTAGTAGTTGGTTTGGGTAATTGGCCTTGATTGCGGACAATTGTGAGGCTAGAGAGTCTGTATATGAGCGGGATGCAATGGGGTTTATAATTAGTATTGGATTGAGTTGGTAGACCTAGGTAAGAATGACCTTGATGCGAAAGATAAGGAGTAGTGGTTGTGTCTTGTTACGGTTGGTAGTTGTAGGCAGATTCTCTTGAGGACGTAACCTAGTGAATGCTTTGATTGGGGTAGTATTGTGCAAATTCTGTGCTTTAGACGGTGATGATTCATTGATGTATTGTCATAGGTGATAGTGAGCTGTTACTAACAACAATTATCCCCTAAACTTGATGAAATGTTGGCGTGCGGAAGTATTTGTTGACTCTAATGTGATGATGCTTGGTAGTTGGCATAAGTATGATGTGCTTATCTAATTGATATGATTGATGTGACGAATCCTACTCCGTATGATATTATGCTAGATATGTTATGTGACTATCTGTGACATGATTATGACTTTATTATGAAGGTCTGATACGATTGCTATGATATATGATGCCTTGAATTGAATTGCTAGTATGATAGAACCGAATTGATGAGATTTGATTCTGACTTGAAACCTAAGAAGGAAATAGGGAATTAGCCCTTAGAGGTGGATGATTCCACCTCTTGAGATTTGAAATTGCTTGATTAATGTCGGGTTAGGGAATTTTGAATGATGTTAAACAGGACTGTGTTGGATTTAGAGAAATCGAACGTGATCGATAACTTCAATGATTTTGAGACCAAACTTTTTAAAACTAAGGATCTCTATTGAAATTTTCTAACCGGGCTTGGATTATGACGCCCCACGAAGTGGATACAGGCATTTTATAGGGGCCCTTATAGATTGCTTGCTAAGACCTAGTAGAGATGTCGTAATGCTTTGAGTTATGATATAACCGAGAAGTCGGGATAAGGATGTGGTAGGGGCCCATATTACATTCTTACTACGGTCTACTGGGGATATTATGATCACGACAACGGTACTGTGAGGATCTCATAGGGGCACTTATGAGATGTTCACTGGATCAATGGCATGATCCTTGGACTCATCGATTTCAAACTTCCTCCCCTGTTTTAAAAAGATTTTAGTGGTTTTTAGAGGTGGATGATGTAAAGACTCGGATTTTCAAATCCTATTTTTTCGAAAAAAAAAAGATAAGATAATTAAAAATGAAATTTAATCGATTTAAAACTCATTTAGCGCATTCCGACCGGAATATAAAATTTGACGAATAATTTCCATCCTTTTATCTCAAAAATTCAAAATAATTATCGGATTGCGATATCCTTGTCGATTTTAAAAATCTAATTGATCGAAAAAGTGGGATTCAGGGAAACTAACATTCGAGAACTAATTTTGAGGTTTGAGATTCGAATATTCGAAATTTATTTTCGGATATTGGTTTAACCAATTTAACACTCCACCCTTACCCACTCTACCCACACTTCACCATAGTACCATACCCTTCAAATTGGAACCCCACTCCCCGTCATTTCTTCATTCCCATCATTCACCAACTCCCTCCATCACCATACTCATCACTATCATCTTCTGCTCTCTTCATTCACCATACCCACGCCACCACCATCCCGTCTTCAGTCTTCACCATCACCACTCCATCACCTCCGCCATTTCAGCAGCCATCACCGTCTCAGTCACCTCTATCGCCACTGATCACCACCACCGCATCCCTGCTCCTTCCTTCCCCTGTTTTGCCGCAAGAAGCAAACCAAGCCCACCTCTTCCTCCTTCATTCTACTTCCACCCAAGGACAATCGGCAGCCCTCGACCCATCCTCAGAGTCACCAACAGCATCCTGAGCCGCCCAATTCCACCAAAGAGCCGCGCAGGGACCATCGGAGCCACCGGCGAGCCACCGAAGCACCACCTGCCTTGTTGAGCGCGAGTAACGTTCCAGTAAGCCGTTATCCTTCGTTTCCGATCCAAACCATTCTCGACCCCTACCATCACACTCACCCATATCCGACGCAGGTCCGAGAAGCCATCGTGAGCCTCCGACGATGCCCAGGAATCCGATTGATAGCTCCAAAGTCATGAACTTCGTCGGTGAGTTCCACCTTTTCCCTTCCTTTGTTTCTAATCGATTTCTAATCGGGATCGGGTTGTGTTCGAGTGTGAGTGTGTGTGAGCTGAGTGCGGGAAGTCGGGTGGAGCTCGAGAGCTCCGACGAGCTCGAGAGCGGCGGTGAGCGAGCTTCGACAGGTAAAAGGGCGAGCTGAGCGAGGGGTGAGCGAGCGTCGAGAGCAAGGTCAGGAGCAGCAGGTGCGTGTGAGGAGACGGGAGAGCCCATAAGCTGGGCGAGGCTGAAGGACGTAGCCAGCTCCGTCGAACAATGCAGCGGTGCCGGTAGGAGCGAAGTCGAGCTGGGCAATGGCACGGGCGGAGGCTTCATTTGAATCTGGAGGAGGAAGACGTTGATGTGGACTCGTGGGAGCCTTTTGCTAACATTATATATATTGTGTTATTTGTTAACCGGTTGGGATTTAAGCGGATTCGGTTCGGTTCGGGTTATCCGTTTATTATTTAACTAATTAATGGTAATTAAAATATATTATAATAGTATTTGAGGATTTAAAAGATAAATTATTATATTTTGGGAGAATTATAAGGGTTGATTTATTAAATAAAAATGGTTGGGATTTTAGAGAATTTGGAAATAATTTATAAAGGTGTCAAATAAATGGTATTTAAAATATCATGTAATACTATTGAGATTTAAAATATATTATTGGGACTTCAAGATTTATAAAGAATTTGGAAAAGAATTTCAAGGTTGGAAAGTAATCTAATAAATAAATTTAAAAGGGAATTTGGCGAATATTTTCAAGGGTCGGGATTCTAACGTGGATTTGACACATATTTGAATCTAAACATGGGAATAAGACTTATTCGATGATTTACTAGCATGATAATATGAGTGTTTGACTAACGACATGATATGTGTGACTAATAGCATGACTTGCGGTAATTTACTATATGAGATTAAATGTTAGATATTATGATGTTGATATATATATGTATGCCAAGTGTGAGTATGAAACGGTAATATGTGAAATTGGCTAAATATGATATGGAGGTTGTCATGAGCTGATGAGGATGATGTTATGATCGAATTGAGAAAGATGTTAATTTATTAGATATGATGAGACAATATGAGAATTGAAGATGAGATGATAATGTTAATAATGACAAGATGGTTGAGTTATCATATGTGTGTATCTTACATGTTTCATATGTGACTTGTGTGCTTTGTGTAAATTAGACTTAGACTTATTATGTTATTTATGGGATTACTAGGTGATCTCTGATATGTTGGATTGTTTGCCATTGCTGATCATTATTTGGATTCTGCGCTTCTACAGGTAAGTTCTTTGAACTTACTCATGATGGACGCTCTATGCACTGGGTGTTATATAGTGGGCTAGTGTCCATCCACCATACGACCTAGAATCACGCTTATGAGCTAAAATGAAAATCATATGATTGCTATATGTTCTTGCAAGAGAACGGCCGTTATCTGTGATAGTCCTAGAGTCTTTGCTAGGGTCATAGGGTAGCCCAGCCTCATCGGGTACCCTGAGTCAATCGAGCCTATATGAGCATGATATGATAGCCCATCACCATGGACAAGCGATGAGATGATATGATATGATGATGTCGTGGTTTGTGCACCACCACGAGGAAATTGCTATGCTATAGCACCGAACTGGCCAGTCTCCGCCCTATCGGAAGGGGGGTGGAGGTAAAAGAGGGACATGCACTTGGCATTCGGTGTGGATCCATTTATCGCTTCATGCATTATATTAAACTGTCAGTATATATATATGTGTGATTTAATTTCCGCATTGCATTACACATTTCATCTTAGGGACATGATGCTTATTATATGCCCCTTAGAGTGTGTTTACACACGCGCATGAGTGACCTGATGATTGACCCAGATCCCCCTCATTTTTTTTAGATTCAGGTACCCGTTTCACTCCTTTATTTCGTGTTGTTATGTCGGGGTCCATTCATATGGCGGAGAGTGAGTGTTGAACCCTGACTTCACCAAATTTATACTTTAGGGATTTCTCCCTACTTATACTCTGTTTTGACTTGTCTCTGCGGTGGCACCCCCTTGTATTATGCTTTGCCTCCATTATTTGTGTGACCATTGGTTTCATCCTGTACTCGGGGCGCAAGATCCTAACGAGGGGTTTCATCCCTCGAAATATAACCCGAGAATCATAATCCCGGGCCATTACAGATACAGACGTACATTAATAATTTAATAATTAAAATAATTAATTTAAAAAAAAAAACTAAAAATCAACAACATGTGTGAAAGAACAAAGCGCGTGAGGCAAAGATGCTAACTATTGTAGTAGTACATAGGGTAAATTACGCCCTTAGTCCCTAACGTTTCGTACTTTTTTCTTGTTGATCCCTAACCTTTTGTTCGTTCTATTCAAGTCCTCAACCTTTTATACCTACTTTATATTGGTCCTTAACCTTCTATTCATTCCATTTAAGTTCCTAACCTATTGAATTTGTTGCACTATATAACTCTGTATTATTTTTTAAATTGAAAAATAAAATTAGATATTTTTTTAAAATAATTTAGAAGAAATTGTAATTTTTAGGAAATCTTTAAGATTGGTTAAGAAAAATAGAAATTTTTTAATTAAATAATCTCATTGTTAATTTTTTTTAATACCTATAATTTATATTTTTTTAACAAAAATACACCCCTTTGTCCAAAAAAAAAACACATTTTTTTTCAAAACATTGTGGTTCAATTTATTTAATACAATAATTTCGATCAATTAACGTTAGAAATGTTCATTATTTAAAATCTACAAATCTTAGGCATTCCCCTACAATTTTTACTAGTAATCTTTGTATTAATATTTTTTAGTCTATTTTTATTATTATTACGCCCCCCCCCCCCCCCCCCCCCCCCCCCACCCCACCAACACACACACGCACAACAAAAAGCATAAACAGGAGGTATTTAATTTTAGAAAGTGGAAATGATGTAGATTTCAAATACTAAAAATTTATAACGTTAATTTATCTATATTTTTATTAAATAAAATTAACCACACTATAAAGTGAACGTATTTTATTTAATTTTTTATTATTATATTTTGAAGTTTATGAAATACTCTATATTATTTAATTAAAATTTTAATATTTTTCTCAACTAATCTTAAACATTCACCTACAAATTACAATTTAGTATATATTATTTTTAAAATAAAATCTTTTTTTTTTCAATTTTAAAAGTAACTTAGACTAATTGTGCAACAAATTTAATAGGTTAGGGATTTGAATGGAATGAATGAAAGGTTAGGGACTAACAAGAAAAAAGTATGAAACGTTGCGGACTAGTGGCGTAATTTACCCTAGTACATACAACTCAGTCAACGTGCTTGTCTGATTGAAAAATATTCCATTTTGGAGTTTTACAAGTTTATTAGTGGTACAAAAACAAAAAATCAACAGTCAACATGCCCATAAACGTGCATAATAAAATTACCCCCATGAAGTGACAAACATGAACAACATTCATAATCTGCTTCAAGATTGAAGATGTAACTTTCTCATAAGCCCCTTCACAATGATCTTATCAAACAGGCTTCTACCTGCACACACCTTCATCACAAGATTCACTGAAGCCTTGTCTTCATAAGTTCCCTTAAACTCCAAAATGTTACGTTAACCATTCAAATATTGAGTGATCTGAATCTTCCTCCTCGTATCCTCCTTATCCTCTTTAGTTACAAGCTTTTTCGTAGAAATTGACTTGTAGGCATATTGTTACCACCTGCAATAAGTAGTATTCAGAAATATTATCAAAATGAAATTTCCGTAAAATTAAAAGTTTAAGTACAACCAGATTCAACGAAATTAGATAAGTAAAGCATGGTATTTCCTAGCAAATAATGTGCGAGTATGAACACATAAATTTATCTCATGTTCGGTTGCACATACTGAAATCAACATTAACCACAAAGAGCATAGAGAAACTCTTGTGAGAATGGGCTGGCTAATGAATCCCTCTGCTTAACAGAAAAATACTTTTCCTGCATAATTTACTAATTTAGTGTTCTACAACCAAGGAAGAAACTTGACAATAAGGTTTGTATAGGCTATAGTCTCTGAAAGTAGCTGCTCTTACTTTTTGGTTGCTGATGTTTAAAAAATCAGCGAAATAAGGAGTGATTTCAATTAAGCATTTTTTCAAACACCTTATGTGCATTATGATTAGGCATCTATGAAACTAAATCTTTAATATCTTTCACCTCATAAATTTTAATATTCAATCATCCAGGCATGAGAATATCATCACAATTTCACAAAATTAAGTAGTCGAATCCTAAATTAAAAGGAGAGAAGAAAAGGTCACCGAGAGGCAAGAGGTAGTCGGCCAGTCGCACATATGAAATGACATTGAGGATGATCCAAAAGGCTTTTGAACACAAAGAGAAACAGAGGAGAGGATGGATGGAGAGGGGCATATGCAGTGAGAGAGGGAGCAAGTTTGCTTCCATAGCTAGCTCCGAGCCCAAAATCAATTCTAGAGCAAGAGTATAGCATGTTGTTCATCTCCTCATCAATATTAAGTCTTGTTAAAAAAAAAGGAGTATAGCATTAAGTTATTGTAAAGTGTTATAAAACACATTTATAAACGAAGTTCATGGTCCCAAACCAATCTATCTATTAAAAGATAAGCATTTTGATGAGGGTCATCACCACTATAATTATAGGATTTTTAACCAATCAAATTAAAATAGATTTTTTTTTATTTTCTAATCAATTGGTTTAATTTAAAACGTTAAATGAGCATTTTATTTATTTCTTCGTACATTATACATTTTCTAATAAATTGGTTCAAATCAAAACATATATTGAATCAAACTTGACTAAGAAATTGCTGCATAAGAAAAGTTATAGCAATCAGCACGTTCACATTCAAAACTAAGAACACAACAAACCTAAGAAATCTTAAAAAAAAATTGAATTGCAGAGAGTACCAAGGACCAAGGTCGTTGAAATCTTCCAACAACAGAAATGAGCTATCTCTTCAAAAGCTGGTTTAATATACAAATTCAAGAACAACACCCCCCAACATATCATCCAATCCAAATCAACGAGGTCCAGTTGTCTATCGAACAAATTTGAACAGCGAATTCAGTGAAATTTTAAATTATAACGGAAGCTCGTTCAGAAATCAAACCCTAGATTGTAGCTCGCACTAATTGAATAGATCGAATGAAATAGCATCTCGAAATCCCTAATTCTTAATCAAACATAATCTATCCACAACACAGACAACTAATTAAGCCAAAGAGAAATTCCTCCACCGAGCGAAAACGATGGAAGAATCTTTCAAGGAGAAGAAGATAAGGAACCTTTACGGATGGTCTCGATCTCGGCTCCGGCGTGGCGAGCGGCGTTGACGGCCTTCTCTTCCTTCTTGGTGGCGGCGGTGGGA
The DNA here is from genome assembly GCA_037127255.1 of Persicaria tinctoria. Lineage (NCBI taxonomy): Eukaryota > Viridiplantae > Streptophyta > Magnoliopsida > Caryophyllales > Polygonaceae > Persicaria > Persicaria tinctoria. The sequence goes on along the minus strand of JBANSL010000011.1, from coordinate 24,813,837 downwards.
GCTTTCTTGCGAATGACGACTGGCTCCAAGCCTTGAGTGAAATTCCCGACCATTGCTATCTCTGATCTCTCTTCAGAAGTGCAGATGAATCGGTGATGGTGAAGGCGGTGGGATTTTTCTTCCTTTTCCTCTTCAAATTTAATTAGATAGGTGTGTGTAATGGCAACTCTAGGGCAAAGTTGTCATTTTACTGTTTAACTTGCCGTTTCTCGATTTTTATATATAGATATAGATTTAGTGTTATGTGTTGTCATTTTTACTCATTCGTAAAAAATATGCGCTGTTTTGAAAAAAAACAAAAGGGATACAGACGTACATTAATAATTTAATAATTAAAATAATTAATTAAAAAAAAAAAACTAAAAATCAACAACAGGTGTGAAAGAACAAAGCGCGTGAGGCAAAGATGCAAACTGTTGTAGTAGTACATACAACTCTGTCAACGTGCTTGTCTGATTGAAAAATATTCCATTTTGGAGTTTTGCAAGTTTATTAGTGTGGTACAAAAACAAAAAATCAACAGTCAACATGCCCATAAACGTGCATAATAAAATTACACCTATAAATACAAAAATGCATATGAAGAACGACACGCTCTATCTTTCTCAAGTACATCCTTTTTTCTCTTCCAAGTCCCAATATGGCTATTGCTCGCAAATACAAACCGATGGCAATTAGAGGAGTGATTATCATGAGCTCTGTCATCCTCGTCGGATTTTTCCTAATGCAATCTTCGGTCCCTACAGGACTCCATTCCCGTTACGGTATTTCCCTTTTTTTGTTTCCTGTCTAATTTCAATCTATTTTCACTTTAATATACGTATATGCGCGCGCAATAAATGTGATTTAACGATTTGTAAATTTATTGTGATTAAATATAGGAGAGTTATATGAAGAACAGGTGGAAGACGAGAACCATGGAATAAGATCAGGACACAGGAAATTGCTGAAATCGATCGGAAGTATTGTGTTTAGAAAATCATCGCCTCCTTCCCCAATCGCAAGTGCATTACATACATTTGCAGTAGTATTGGCGCCGTCTCCACCTCCCTCCACAATCTGACGCTCGTTCTCCTTCACAAAAATATGTCACAGATCGATATGTATAAACTTACCCAATTATTGGCAATTAATTTGTGTTAATTAGCATACATTTTCATTACACTCATGATCAGTAATATATTATAGATTACAAGTAATCTGTGTAACTCGTACGTAAATATGGATCATTAAATACAATCAAATCCGTGGTGTAGATTTTTTTATTAAAAAGGTAGAACCCATCTAAAAAAATAAATCAAAATCACTCTCATCAAGATTGTGCGTGTGCTATCTCCGCCTTAAAACAATTAGCCCCAATTTGGGTGAATTGTGTGGGTGCTACTCGTTCTGCCTGGTGGCGGTCGGTGACTAGGTCCCTCCCGTCCAATTTCTTCTGCGTATGGTGACGGGAAGGAGAAGACGTGGTTGGAACCGAAATAGCATGGCTTCGGAGGCGAGGACATGGACTGCAGATCGGGGCGGGACCGAGATATATGGTCCCGGGTTTTCCGATCTGTGGACTGTTTAGAGTGATTTGTTGAGCAGCCCCCATTTGCATTTAGGTAAATTCGAGAATTGTTTACACTTTTAAAGACCAAAATGACCAGACACTTCCCTTCTCCAGAAGAGAACCCTAGATCTCAAGCTGCCGCCACCATCACTAACCCTTATCAACGCCCAGTGGCGGAGCCGGGAATCTCGGCCAGGGGTGCTAAAAAAATTTCGTAAAATATTTTTTTTGCTGTATACTTATTAAGAAGATTTTTTTAAAAAAAATATTGAAAATACACTAAAATTGTGGTTTTTTAAAATGTAAATTACGAAGAATTACTTTTAAAATAATATTGAAAGAAAAGGTTTAATGTATAATTTAAACATAAATATGATATTTTTGAATAAAATAGTTCATAGAAACAAAAAATATAGAGAGAATTTTGAATGAAATAGTTAATAGAAAAAAAAAATATAGAGAGAAATGAAAAAGAATTAATGATGTAAAACAAATAAAAAGTGAAGGAATTGGTATTTGAACACAAGACCTTTTGATTTTGATTCTCTTTCCCACCATCCTTTACAACTTGAGCTAAATAACAGTCTTGATTCAACAAATATCATTAAAAGATGTTATATTACCTTAAAAATACTAAATATATTCATTTTATTTTTTTTTGTATTTTTTTTCCGCTAGGGGGTGCTCGAGCACCCCAAGCACCCCCTTGCTCTGCCCCTGGCAACGCCGACCACCTCAACCCACCCTCAAATCAGAACTGCAATGATCTCAAAGAAAAACCCAAAAATCCTCATATCAAAAATCAAAAAACCCATCTTTGTTCGCCCAAACAACAAAAATCCCTTTAATCAATGAAGTTAGTAGGTTCAAAAACAACTATTGTTTCATAAAAAGAAGAGATTGTCGAAGTACGAATATATTGAACCCTTTAAACAAAGAAGTACGAAGGGCAAGGGCGGTAGCGAAGGGTGAGGGCGTGGCAGTGACCATGTGCATGCGGTGGCGAAGTGCAAGGGCGACTGGGCGAGACAGTATGAGAGAGAGGCTATGTGCGAGAGTTCGAGCGTGAAGACGGAATGACAAGAGACTGGGAGAGGGAGAGAGGGCTAATAGAGGATTGAGAAAGAAGACTAGCATGAGCTTTTTTTTAAAAAAAAAATTGAAAATGTAGGCTGTAGGCACTAGGCTCGTCTTCTACCCGGGCTCCTGATGGTACACTCGGGGGGCTTGTGGGTTGCGTCGCCGGTCGCCCTTGGCGGTGTCGTCGCCGCATGTAGCCTCTACTGCTACGTGAACCCTTCTAACGCCAAGCACTCCTTTAAAATAAGTAGTAATGATAATAATAATCATGTCCTGTGCTACGCCCGAGACATGATTTTATATCAAATAAATGAGTAATATTATTAAATAATAATAATAATAATAATAATAATAATAATAATGATGATAATAATAATAATAATAATAATAATAATAATAAATCAAACCAAATCTAATATAATCTCTTCTTTACATATTTTTATATACTCCTTATTTGGTATTAATTTCCCATTTTCATAAAACATTTATCTAGAACTCGCTTTTAACTTTTTTTACCCATTTTCTTTGATCTTGTGTTTTTGTCCAACCGAGTGGAGACGTTTTCTTGGGTGTGGTTTCGTTTAGCTTCCGGCTGAAGTTGCAGTCTCGGGCGCCCTGTTGTTTGTGTTGACTGTGGAAGTGTTCGCGATTCTCGAAGATCTCTCATCTAGGTGGGGGGGAGGAACGTCGTTGATCCACATTTCCCCATGAGACGTCCTTTCCGCTGTTGGGTTTCTGTCTCTGTCTCCCCGGCTTCGAGACGTCGTGTTTGTCCTTCAGCTTTCCCATGTTCTCGGCATTCGCAGCCTTCGCCTGGTATCCTTCGTCTGTCTCTCCATTGGCCTTCTTCGCTTTGATCTTTTGTATTCGGGTTTTTTGTATTTTGCCTTTATTTGTTGTATCATGACGGTTAGCCCGTCTGCCGTTTTTCGGCCTCTCGTTGTCCCAGACTTCGGTTGACGTCTAGAATTTCGAATTATTTCCGGTTAAAAAAAATGAGCTTTTAAAAAAAATCAAAAATGAAAATGCAGGCTGGAGACATGCCTAACTCATTGCCTAAGTAAAGCGAGTTTTTTTTTATATAAAAAACCGGTCCGATTCCGGACCGACCCAAAAATTCTGGTCTGGTCCCGGGTTCGGACCGTAAACCGGAATTAAATTTTCCTTGGATCGGAGACCAGACCGTAATATTTCCGTTCGATCCAAGCAGGTAATTTTCGGTCTCGTCCCGGTTTGATTTCGGTCCAATGCAATTTTTGCATAGCCCTACTCCTAGTCATGGAATACAATATATTTAAACGAAATTATTCAACTAATATGAAGAATTATACATTAATATCTAGCGTTATTTGTTGGGGGGTATATAATCCTATATGTGGTATGGTTGGTATGTTCGACATAATTATTCACCTAGATATGAATTATATTCGATATTATATGAAGTCTTCTGTTTGACTAACAACAACAAAAACCTTCATCACACACGAGTCTTCAATTTGACATAATTCTTCGCCTATATATGAATTATTACTCGCCTAGATATGAATTATTGTTTGGCCAAGTGGCGCTGAAAATCCGGGAACCAATTCAAGATCCAAAAGTTCAAACATCATGAACCAAACTAGAACTGGGTGAAAGTTGGATTGGATCAGGAAAAGACCGAAAATTAAGGTCTTTGGATCAGACCGGAAAATTAAAGTCTGGTCCACGGTCCAAAAAATTTTGAATTCCAGGTTTCGGTCCAGACTGAAATTTTCGAGTCGGACCGAATTCTGAATTAAAAAAAAAATTAGAAAGAAAGAAGAAGAAAGACGCATGTCAGCCTCGCTGGTCTCTTGTTCAGACATACTCTCTCTCATTCTCTCAAGTCTCAGCCTCTCGGTTCATGTTCGCTCGCGATCACTCCTCAGTGGCTCAGTCGACCCTCATCCCTTTGTCCCGAAGGCGCTCAACTCTTAGTTGGCCCTTCTCCCTCCGTTCTTCTTCTTCTTCCCTCTCCATTTCCTTACCATTTCACGTTTCAGAATTCTAATTGCTTTGTTGGATCTTGAGATTGGTCATATTTTGATTCTCACTGATGCGTTGAAACCCTGAATATAGGTATACCCCTCCCTTTTTATTCTATTTTCCCTAATTGTTTCTCATTGTTGATTTGAAGCCTTTTTCTCAGCTTCCGATTGTCTGATCCAGATAGTGGTATAATTGGCGATTCCTATATACGTTTCAAATTTTGGTAGTTAGATCCAATTGCTTAAGATTAAAATCAGGACTATGGCTTTATCTGCTCTTGTTTGTTTCAATTGTTTCTTCCCTAGATCAATCGGAATCATAACCTTCAAATAAATTTTGTGCTTGTTGATAGCTAATACAGTTTGATCCCGGAACCTGTATGAACTAGTTCCAGATAGTGTGACAGGGTTTTCCTCGGGGTTAAGGACTATGTAGGCTTAGTTACTAGTTGTTTCATTGCAAGAATCCAAATGTTCTTGAAAAAACACAATTTGTAGATTGAAGCCCTAAGCTCTAGTATGCCTTGGGATAGATTTTTTTAGGTTTTAACTAATTAGCCGAGGCAAGGCTTCATATGTGCTTAGTTAGAAAATCGAAATACAAACAGTTTGATCCTTAATATCCATTGGCATACATATATTATGATGGCAGATTCAAATGTTGCACTTTTCTTGAAAAATACTGTTATGGCATAGATTTTTGTAGTTGTTAACTAAAGCTTTACATGTGTTCTTTTGCCTATGGGCTCTACTAGCTGTTTTAAGCTTATTATATGTTTATTCCGGTCCAAATGATCTTTTCGGTCAACTGAATGGAAAATCCGGGATCATATTTCTCGGTCTCGGTCCGATCTGCGGACCATGTTCCTGAAAATCCCGGTCCATCGGTCTTGGACCATACCGAAAGCCTAACCCTAAATCAAGCTCTCTCTCTCTCTCTCTCTCTCTCTCTCTCTCTCTCAAGATCCTAAGCAATTTAGCACAAAATTTTTAACCTATCATATTACCCAACTCTCACATATAATTGATAACTAAGGTTCTTTATTGGTCAAGTAGGGTTACCTTATTTTGACCATATCTCTTGAAATCTGTGTCTGCGTGCGCGCATGTGTCTATGTTAGTTCCGGTGTACACTCCCCTTAACGTGTATCATGTTAACAAATCAGGACTGCTGATTGAATGAAATGAGTTGTTGGGATTAATAGGCAATTTTTCCCTTTTTTTTAAATAAGAAATGGTGGCCCCACCAATATTTATGCTTCACTTGCGGCTGATGGTGTGTGTAGTGGGTGAAAGTTTGGGATTTGTGGGGGCCGATTTAATTTTTTTTTTCTTTAAATTATTCGATGTTATCACTAGATTATTCTATCATATCAATGGATTATTCGATGATATCGTTGGATTATTCATTGATATGACCAAATTTCCATTGTTACTTGAAAACGCCTTGAACTTTTAAGTAAAAATTATTCGATAGTATCACTTGATTATTCGGCGGTATAGCTTAATTATTCGACGGTGTTACAATATTCTTCAGTTACTTATGTCATTTTAACAAATAACTAAAAATTATTCGATGGTATCGCAAGATTATTCAATGGTATCGATGCATATTTCATTCATATCACCGCCAACATAAAAAAAAGGAAAATTTTGGTGAATATCCATTTATAAAGTGTAATTAGGTAAATATCCAAATTTTTTTGTTAATTAAGAAAGTGTCCATAACAATTTGATAATACCAAAATACCTCTATTCTAATTTTTAGGTCTTGTTCAGATCTGATTGAATCCCCTCTTCTTCTCGGTCCTCTTCGTCCTCTACTTTTCGATCTCATTTCGGCTTCCTCTTCCCGGGGCATCGTCGGCGTAGTTTCCCTCTGATCGTCGATCCAAGCGGCTCCGTTGGGGCTCCATCGACTGCAGTGATGGCGACTCCATCGACTGCAGTGATGGCGACAACAGTCGCTGCTCCAATTGGGCTCCATCTTCGGCGTAGTTTCCCCCGCTATGTCTGTTGGCGTTAGGGCTCCATCGACTACAGTGATGGCGACAAAAGTTTCTCGCAATTCGGAAGGCTGCCGCTTTTGCAGAAATTTGTGTACTTTGTTTAGTTTCTTTTTTTTTTATCAATGTTTGGAGCTGGATTTATCTCTGTTGCGTGGTACATCTTCCTACTTATCTCTAGCTTTGGAATTGTGCGAAACTTGAGTCTTTGAGGGGCGAGGTGGTGTTGTAGCTTTGCTGTTGATGTTTTGCGGGCTTATTATCTGATTCTGGATGCTGGAATGGGTGCAAACGAGATCAATTCACTACTAGAAATTTGTCATTTAACATCGGGTAATAGCCGATGTCTTTAAAAAAAATCGATGTCTATGTGGGGGACGTAAAAAGTCAAAAGGTTTTCACATCGGCCAGAACCCGATGTCTTTGTATGTTATAACATCGTTTATATTTTTAAATCTGATGTCTTTGTTATCCTAACACATCGATTATAAATATATAACGGATGTTATAACGTACAAAGACATCGGCTATTACCCGATGTTAAAAAGTTTTGACTTTTTACATCCCCCACATAGACATCGATTTGTTTTTTTGAAAGACATTGGCTATTAACTGATGTGAAATGACATATTTGCGTTTTTTTTTATTATCGTAGCCTATGCGGGATTCGAACCCGCGTCTTTGTGTTTGAACACAATGCTCTACCATTTGAGCTAACAGGCTTTAAATTAGATACAATGTGATAACTCCCTCCCTTGATGAAAATCGGAATAAGTTTCAAAGGCCTTGATAGTCTGTCTGTGTCAAAGGTCTTGGAGCTTTAACAGTGTTGATGAAATACAAAACCTGTTCTATATGATATTATGTTCGAAGTATTATTTTATGTTATTATATTCTTCCATTATATTATTATATATAACTAACCTTTCAGGAAGTATTTTCTAATATTATTTCCTTCCTTATGATGCAATTTAAGAAGATTCAAATTGGAAAGATCATGGCCTTCGAAGTTTCCAAAGATAGAAGATCCATCTCAAGCCATGATCTAGACTAGCCGTTGGTGAAGATCCTTAGGCGCCCATTTGTCTCAATATAAAGAAAAGGAAGATGAAGACAAAGTATCTTTACATTACTTTGTTTTACTTTATCGAACCTTCAATTGGTATCAGAGCTTTACTCACAGCTTTTGATCTAACAATCTTGTGAGTTTTCGATCATGTCTGGTGAAGCAAGCGGAGGATTTGCGCAGGGAAGGTCTGCCAGCAGACCACCACTCTTTGTAGGAAACAACTTTGTCCACTGGAGATATTTGATGAAGATGTTCATTATAGATCAAGATCTGAAACTTTGGAACATTATAGAGAATGGTCCAAAGATTCCAGAGAAAGACGGACCAAATGGAACCAAAGTCGCAAAGAAGGAGTCTGAATACATCCAAGCGGATCTTGAACTCGTCTCCAAAAACTACAGGGCTATTAACTTACTTTATTGTGGTCTTAGCACTGATGAGTTTAACCGTATTTCATCTGGTAGGTCAGCTAAGGAGATTTGGGACAAGCTGGTCGTCACCTATGAGGGAACTAGCCAAGTGAAAGACACCAAGATTAGCATCTTCCTTCGAAAGTATGAACTCTTCAAAATGAAGTCTGATGAGTCAATCAAGGCCATGTTCACACGATGCACAGAAATCACCAACAACCTTGACTCTCTCGGCAAGAGCATTACAAACGTTGAGAAAGTAAGGAACATATTGAGGTGTCTCCCAAAAGAAAAGTGGGGTCCTAAAGTAACAGCTATAGAGGAAGCCCAAGACCTCACTACTCTGCCCCTTGATGACCTGGTTGGGAAACTGATCACGCATGAGATGATCCTTAATGAAGACGATGGAGAACTTTCAGCAAGCACTAAGAACTTGGCGCTCAAGTCTAAGAAGGATGAGCCCAAAGATGGATCTGATTCCGAAGATGAGGACGACGATGAGGATGATCCTTTTGCTCTTATCACAAGAGGCCTTGCTTGAATCCTCAAAATGAAGAAACAATTCAACAACAAGGACGGATCAGAGTCTTCTAAATTTTGAGGTAAGTCTCAATACAACAAGTATGATAAAAACACTAAACCTTTGTCTTGTTTTGAATGTGGTGAAACAAATCATCTTGTGAAGGATTGCCCTCAAAAGACAAAGAGCCAGTCCAAAAAGGGTGACAAATGGAAAAAGAAAGCCATGGTGGCAACTTGGAGCGATTCTGACTCCGACTCCGATGATGAGAAGGCCAATATTTGTCTTATGGCCTCAGAAGATGAATCCCACGATGAGAAGCTTGAAGCAAATGTAAGGGAACTTATGGCAAGTCCAAAAGAGGTATTATCGGAATTTCTTTCTAATATGATTGCCAATGAAGAGAAACTTATTTCCCAGACTAACATTGTTATCAAGAGAACTGTGGACAAGGAAAGAACTATTGAGGATCTATCTATGAGGGTCAAAAGTCTTGAAGCTTCTTATTCAGGTCTTGAGATTAAAGTCAAGACGCTTGCCCTCAAAAGACAAAGAGACAGTCCAAGAAGGGTGACAAATGGAAAAAGAAAGCCATGGTGGCAACTTGGAGCAATTCTAACTTTCACTTCGATGATGAGAAGGCCAATATTTGTCTTATGGCCTCAGAAGATGAATCCCACGATGAGAAGCTTGAAGCAACTGTAAGGGAACCTATGACAAGTCTAAAAGAGGTATTATCGGAATTCCTTTCTAATATGATTGCCAATGAAGAGAAACTTATTGCCCAGACTAACATTCTTATCAAGAGAACTGTGGACCAGGAAAGAACTATTGAGGATCTGTCTATGAGGGTCAAAAGTCTTGAAGCTTCTTATTCAGGTCTTGACATTAAAGTCAAGACGCTTGACTCAGAGAAATCTGAACTCAAGCAAGGTCTCTCCTCTCTAAGAAATGAGCATCATGACTTAGAGAATGAGAAGATCTCCCTGAATAATAAGATTCAAGACCAACAGACAACCCTCATAAGTTTTACCAAATCCAAAGGCACTCTTGATAGGATGTTGGGTGAGCAACAAAGTTCTCTAAACAAAAGTGGTATTGGTTACAATCCAAGGTTTTTAAAGAAGCAACACATTACCACCTATGTGAAGGCAAAAGGAAGCAGAACCTCTCCTATATATCACCACTGCGCTAGAAAGGGACATGTAAAAGAGACCTGCCCCTATAGAAGAAAGGATCCATATATCATTCACAATACATTTCCTGTTCATTTAAGAAAAGAACGGATAACACAAGTTTGGGTCCCAAAAGACACTATTTTACCAAATATGGTTTATCCCAATAATGGATCCAAATTTTCTTATTGGTCTAGCCACAAAGGTTGATGTTTGTTTTGTAGGAGATCACCAAGGTGAAGGAGCACAAATGGATTATTGATAGTGGATGCTCGAGGCATATGAGTGGGAAGAGTTCTCTCTTTCATGATCTAAAGGAGCAATCCACAGGAACAATCACTCTTGGTGACAAAGGAAAATGTGACATCGTTGGTATTGGTAGCGTTGGAAGTGATTCCAACCATAGTATTAAAAATGTCTATCTTGTTAACGGTTTAAAGTATAATTTGCTTAGTGTCTCTCAATTATGTGATAGTGGCAACAATGTCAGATTTAACAAGAAAAGATGTCTAGTGTGCAGAGAAGATACAGGTGAAGTTATATTGACTGCATATCGTTACAACAATACATACGTTGTAAATGCTGATCAAGTGGCACAAGGAAGCTTAACCTGTCTAAAGGCTTTGGCGGTCGATCCAAAGCTCTGGCACAGGAGACTCGGTCATGTCAGTACACATACACTACAGAAGCTTGTATCCAAAGGGCTTGTATGAGGGCTACCTGAGATGGACTTCAAAGATATTGATATGTGCAATGCATGCACGCGAGGTAAACAAACACGTAGCTCTTTCAAACCCAAAAAGGTTGTAAGTTCTTCTAGACCCCTTGAACTTTTACATATGGATTTATGTGGTCCTATGCGAGTCAAATCTCCCAATGGTAAAAAGTACATGCTTGTCGTTGTTGATGATTTTTCTATATATAATTGGGTTGCATTTTTAAAAGAAAAATCAGAGGCCTTATTTGAGTTTTCAAAACTTTGTAAGGAGTTGCAAACTTTAAAAAACGAGCCCATAGTGTCAATTCGAAGTGATCATGGTAGGGAGTTTGATCAACTTCAGTTTGATTTGTTTTATGCTAAATATGGCATCTCCCATAACTTTTATGCTCCTAGGACACCTCAACAAAACGGGGTTGTGGAACGAAAGAACCGCACCTTAGAGGATATGGCCAGGACTATGCTTTTAGAAAATGCATTACCTAAAACCTATTGGGCTGAAGCTGTTAACACAGCTAACTATATTTTGAATCGTTGTCTTATTCGTTCTATCTTAAAGAAAACTCCTTATGAACTTTTCAAAGGCCGCAAACCACTTATATCTTATTTTAAACCCTTTGGCTGTACTTGTTTTGTTCATAACAATGGAAAAGATAACCTTGGGAAATTTGATGCGCGTAGTGATGAAGGTATATTTCTTGGCTACTCCACAAGTAGCAAAGCTTATAGAATCTTCAATAAAAGGACCCAGGTAGTTGAAGAAAGTATACATGTTATATTTGATGAATGCAATTACGGTTCTTTGAGTGAAAGTGTTGCAGATATAGATCTTAACATCCATGCAGAGAACGAGGAAGGTGATGATGCTGCTACCAAGAACACAGAGAGGAGGAACATGCAGGAACAGATTCTCAACGGTGAATAATTGGCCCAAGGTTTTGAAGATTCGTCCAAAGCCCTTGGTGTCCAATCCAACAGTGTTGAAACGCCAGAAACTATTGTAACTGAACCTAACAGGATCACGGAGTCAGATGTATCACAAATCAATCCTACTAATGTGACGAATCAAGGAGCTGAGACTAGCAAAAGGAAATTCAAATACTCCTCATCACACTCATTAAAGGATATCATTTCTGACCATACTTTTAGTGTTCAAACTCGTTCTAAACTCAAAGATCTTTGTGCTTTGCACGTGTTTGTTTCTCTTATTGAACCAAAGAAGGTAGATGAGGCCCTTCAAGAGCCAGATTGGATCATTGCTATGCAAAGTGAGCTTAACGAATTTGAAAGAAACAAAGTCTGGACCTTGAAGCCTAGGCCAAAGCATCAATCAGTCATTGGAACACGATGGGTATTTCGAAACAAGCTAGATGAGAATGGTAAGATCGTGAGGAACAAGGCAAGGCTTGTTGCTCAAGGCTACAATCAAGAGGAAGGTATTGACTATGAGGAGACTTTTTCTCCCGTAGCCAGGCTTGAAGCCATTGGCATTTTATTAGCATTTGCATCTTTTATGAGCATAAAGTTATATCAAATGGATGTCAAGTGTGCTTTTCTTAACGGTTTCTTAGAGGAAGTTGTATATGTGGCTCAACCCCCAGGATTTGAAAGTTTGGAATTTCCTAATCATGTTTATAAACATGACAAAGCGCTTTATGGTTTGAAACAAGCCCCAAGAGCTTGGTATGAGCGCTTGTCAAAATATCTTTTAGAAAATGATTTTAAAAGGGGGTTGATCGACAAGACTCTTTTTATCAAGACCAAAGGAAAGGATATTTTGGTTATTCAAATTTATGTTGATGATATTTTATTTGGAGCTACTAACACATCTTTGTGCAAGGAATTTTCTGACATCATGTGCAGCGAATTGGACATGAGCTTGATGGGTGAACTCAACTTCTTTTTGGGATTACAAGTTCCTCAATCCAGGAAAGGGATCTTTGTCAACCAAAGCAAGTACACTAAGGATCTCTTGAAGAAGTTCAAGATGGATCAATCCAAAGCAGCCAAAACTCCCATGAGCTCAACATTATCTCTAGATCAAGACAAGACTGGGAAAAGTGTCAATCAGAAGGAGTATCGAGGAATGATTGGATCTTTATTATATCTCACAACTAGTAGACATGACATCATGTTTAGTGTTTGCATGTGTGCTAGATTTCAAGCTGATCCTAAAGAATCTCACCTCGTGGCTGTGAAGAGGATCTTTCGATATCTCAATGGCACTAAGGAGCTTGGACTATGGTACCCAAAGCAAAAGGATTTCACTTTAATTAGGTATTCTGATGCAGATTTTGTAGGGTATAAGGAGGATAGGAAGAGCACATCAGAATGTTGCCAATTCTTAGGAGCATCCTTGATCAGTTGACACTCAAAGAAACAAAACTCAGTCGCTCTATCCACTGCAGAAGCCGAATACATTGCAGTTGGAGCCTGTTCCTCTCAAATCCTTTGGATAGATCAACAAATGCGAGATCTTGGCATCAACCTCAAAGGCATTCCCATTAAGTGTGACAATACAAGTGTCATCTCCATTACAAAGAATCTTGTTCAGCATTCAAGGACCAAACATATTGATAGGACAGGTTCACCTTCATTAGACGAGAGATTGGGATGCTTAACAAGGATGCACTTTCGTATGGGGAGCTTTCCCTTTACGAAAGATAAACTCTACTCAGTGTCAAGACCTTTGAGAATTATGTCAAGGTTTGTGAACTAAATGGTAGATTACATATATCGGATCACATATATTTGGTTAATATCTTTTTAGATATTTAATCAAGTATATTTTTAAACGGATTTTAAAAACTTTATTTTGTCACATATTTTTACCCGTTGAGATATTTTTGGAACAAAATAATTTCAGATATTTTCCCTCTTATTTTTGGTTAAGAAAAGGATTTGAATTTTGAATTGAAATATTTTCAAAATTGGCAATGTTATGGTTACTATCCTTGGAACTCTAAACCCGTCCCATCAACTCCATCATCTCTCTCTACTTAAGCCCCAAATCTGTACCCGACTCCCTCACAATTTCAGACTTATCCAAACCCTTCCAAATTCCCTTTCTTCAACCTCTTAAACTGTTCTAAAAACCCTAGCCGATTTCCTCCATGACTCCCAAATTAAAGAAAGCTTCCACACCCAAAAGACTTGGCGCCACCCCCAAGGGACGCCAGGCCACTGCCACCTCTCCTACACCCGAACCCACTCCTGAAGCCATTTTCCCTGCTGTTGTCCAAAGCACCGTCGCTGAGAGCACGACTACTGTTACCAAGGGCTCTCAAAAACGCTCTGCTAAGAAGCCTCTCAGTGCGAAGCAGAAAGGGAAAAAGAAGGTCATCACTGAGGAGGTGGATGAGGAAGAGGAAGAGGAGGATCTCGACGCCATTTTGGAACGAGATGCCGCCAAGGAAGCTGAAGAAGAAGCGTTAAGGAAAAAGAAGGCCGGAGAAGAGGCCGAGCAAGCAAGGAAGCTTGTCGAGGATGAGGCTGAGAGAATCCGGAAGGAAGCCGAGGCCGAGGAGGTTCCTTTTGAAGAGGAGCCTGAGGAAGAGGAAGAGGAGCAATACAGATCTGGAGAGGACGAGGAAGCTGATGGAGACGACGTAGGGTCCGCTGAGGACTCGGGGTCTAAGGACGAGGAGGAAGAGGAGCCAGAACCCGTTGCCTCTCCTTCTCCTTCTCCTCCTCCCCCATCTCCAAAGAAGCGGAAATCCCCAGCTGCTGTCAAGCCTCCATCTCCCAAGCGCACCAGGAAGGGCGCCCTCAGAGGTCTTGAGGCGCCTGTCAAGAGGACTGCTCAAACACAGGCTCGAAGGAAGAATGCTGATCCACCCGCCTACTGGGTAGATGAGTTTCGAACTCGTAGGATCTGCTGTTCTGATTTTTTGGATATCGAGTTCTTTGAAGCCTTGATGTTACCTTGCATTGCACTTCTAAAAAAATCCCCAGCCTGGATCCTTCTTAATCTTGAAACCATCTATTATCCCCAACTAACTCGCCTGTTCTACATAAACCTAAAAGCCAAACACGATGCTAATGGTTGGTCTTTGGAATCTGTTGTCAAGGGAGTTAGAATCTCTTTCAACTCCATTGACTTTGCAGATTTCCTTGGCCTACCTAGCCCTTGTCCACCCTCTGAAGTACACCCCTCTAAAGAAAACTGTATTATCCTTGCCCGATCCAAATACTTACTACCCGAAGCATCTAACAACACCTCAAAGCAGCTCACCCACTCATCCCTTACCCAAGAGGCAAAAATTATCTTCAACATCATTGTTCGTTGCCTCTTACCCCGTCTTAACTCTTGCTCGCTCCTTACTGACAATGCCATGGTCATACTTTACCGAATCCTCAATGGCCTTGATCTTAATCTGGCCAACACCATTTTAGGATCCATGGCTCACACAAGAAAAGCCAGGAAAGGAACTCCCCTCCCCTTTGCCATCTTTTTGACCCAAATCTTCAAAGCTTCTGGAATTGATTTAAAAAATGAAGAATAGTAGCGTCATATGGGTAAGTTCGACTCCAAGAGCCTTGAAAAGATAGGCATCACTCGGTCTCCCCAAGGGACCTTGAGTCTTGCCTCTCCTTCAAAAGCTCTTTCCACTGCCTCAGCTGTTGATGAGCGCATAGACGACCTGAAGTTGGGCTTGGAGGAAGTTCGCCTGGATATCAAGGAGCTGCACAAGGAGTTCATGACGGAGATGAGTGGGGTAACCAAGGTCTATGGACGAGGCTCACTGATGATGCTCCGGACGACGAAGCTTAACCCTATCCTACCCCATCCCTATCTCAAACTTGATACATTGCTGGTTTTTGGAAACTGTTTCAAAACTTTTGGTGACTGTTTTACCTTCTCCCTTTGTTGAAAGACAAAAAGGGGGAGATGATATGTGGTTTAGACTTGAAAACGTTTTTCTAATATTATTTCCTTCCTTATGATGCAATTTAAGAAGATTCAAATATTATTTCCTTCCTTATGATGCAATTTAAGAAGATTATTTCCTTCCTTATATTATTATATATAACGAACCTTTCAGGAAGTATTTTCGAATATTATTTCCTTCCTTATGATGCAATTTAAGAAGATTCAAATTGGAAAGATCATGACCTTCGAAGTTTCCAAAGATAGATGATCCAGCTCAAGCCATGATCTAGACTAGCCTTTGGTGAAGATCCTTAGTCGCTGATTTGTCTCAATATAAAGAAAAGGAAGATAAAGACAGAGTACACATTCATTGAACACGAGCTTTTCATACACTCCAAGCCTTCAAGAGAAATCCGTCTTCGTGTGCTCTATGCTTGTCCTAAGAGTCTGTTATTTCTTTTCAAAGCATTTGAGAGTTACACAGTGAGCTTATAGGATATATTTTGTTATAGTGTTATACTCGAGAGTTTGTAACTCGGGAAGTGAACACTAGGCGATTGATTCACTAAATGTAAGAGGATTGTACTAGATAGCATAGAGAGGTGAGGTTCTTCTAAATTGGTCTAGGACTCCAAGGGAACGTGAGTTGACTAGATTGCAATTGTATAGGAGAGAGGCTTCTCAGGGAGCTATTAGGATCCTAAGTCTTGTGAATCAATAAAAGCCGGTTGAATCCTAGGGTTGTGGAACAACCCTAGGCGGGGACGTAGGCCAAGTTCGTGCCGAACCTCATAAACAATTCATCGAGTCATTTATTTTCTGCTTTACCTTATTTCCGCACTTGGTTCGAATTGTTTAACTTTTTGATTCAGGTTTTCAGAGAAAAGACTAAGTCTAATCTCAAAGGGTTTTGCACGAGCTTCAAAAGTCTTGGGACTATTTGCGAAAAACCGGCATACTCTATTCAACCCCCCTTCTAGAGTATATTTACATTACTTTCTTTTACTTTATCGAAACTTCACAATGTTCTTACATAATAACAAAAAGAGTATGTGAAACTTAAGAAAGACATTTATTAAGCTACAACGCAACAAAAGATGTGACAGATAATGAGAGAAGAAAGTATTAGGGAAGATATTTAAGACAAAGTAAAAATTAACAAGAATAAGAAACCTAACTAACAAAAATAGCTTAATTGTCAATGATTGTGGTTCAGACTTACTGTACTCAAAAAGTAATAAGTGATGAATGAGAGATATAGACCAGCCATAAAAAACCAAAATGTAGAATGATAACCAAAATGTAGAATGAACTAAAAGTTGGTCGGAGAAATGGTCTTAATTTCAAGCTGTAATACGATTTCATATTACTGTAAATCAACTAAAAGTTTATACGTTTGCCCATTTTCATGATAACCAAAATGTAGAATGAAAAACCTGCACCAGTGGAATTGAAACATATATCCAAGGAAGGAACATCATCCTCCTCCTCGAAACGTTGATGCTCTCCTCCACGAAACTCGTCGTCATCTTAACCGGCGGTGGCACCCATTTAGTAAGACTGCAGAACAGCAGGATAGGAAGGGTGTTATAGGTTGCTGAAACTTGATGATATGCATGCGACAAATCATTAAAAACTCCAAAAGTACCTTCATTTTGTATTCAGATTAGAATTATAAATGATAGATCATATCAGAGTCGAGTGTTAAGCCCGACATCAGAATATCGAAGCATGGCATCGACAACATTGTCTAGTTCAATCTTACCCCACCCACCACTTGCCTGCCACATCCCGTTAACAACCCGACATATATCTAATGAATCATCTCCACTCACAACCGCAATCTTTCTTTTTTTCTTCTGTTAAAGTGCAAGTAATCACCCGACATGTATCTAAAAAAACGAGATAAAGAGATGGGTCTCATATCTAACAAGAAGTTCAAATTCAAGCAAGAGAATTTCCAACCTAGTTGTGTTATTAAATAAAGAGATTAATAGAAAGCTTGCTAGGTAGAAAATTCAAGCAAGACAAAGAGATACACAACTGGTTAGGAAATTCAGATAAAGCTTCATAAAGTGATTAAGGTAAAGCTTCATCATGGTAAAAAAGATAGGTCTCATATCTAAAAACAAAACTCAGTAACTCCAATAAGTTCAAATTAAGCTAAACATAACAACATGATACATTGTTGGATTGCTGAACATATATAATCCAATAGCTAACTAACTGACACAGTGAAACATTTGATTCCAAAAACAATAGATAATAAAAAGTGAAATAAGACATGAAAAGAAATTCACCTCAAATATTGTTGGGTACATAAAAACATTAACCTTGTCACCCTGATAACCAGACAAAACAAGTTAGGCATCCATTAACTTACATCTCCTCAATCAAAGAAAGTAAAGGGCTTTGGGAGATGACATAGATTTCAGATCCACGTACATACTATGTAGCTGCACCTGATCGAACAAAATGAATGGTTAAAATAAGCTGGAGTACCTATAAATGAACTTATCATATAAGCTATCAATGAAGAAGTACCTATCAACGAAGTCATCGTTAGTGAAAGAACAATAAGCTGGAGTCTCTAAAAATTAGACGAGTGTACCATAATAAAACCTACACACAATGCTGCACAATCTGCTCTTGTTACGGATCCATAAAATTGCTTGAAAAATTTACACTGGAAAGATCATTGCCAATAATTAAACACTATTCTTTTTGTTCAAGTGTAACAACAATTAATCATTCTTTGACACGGGAGGCTAATGACAGCAAGTTACAAAAATCACGAGAAGAAAACAAGACTCTACCACCAACCGTATTTAAAGGAGTATAACAGAAATTACAGCAGTCTGAAGTTGTATTCCACTTTTCCTTAACATTCCGGTGACAACAATAAAAGTCTAGAACTCGTGAATAGAAGAACGAAAGTCCAACTCCCCATGCTTGGAAGAGACGATTGATGAAATTGGAAATGAGCTTGTTGGAATTCTACGCCCAAAGAATAATGAAAACTTAAGAGTAGGAAAACAAGTCCAAAATCACAGATTGGAACATAAAGATATTTACCTGACAATGACTAAGAAATAGAAGCACAAGTACATAGCTGACTTTATGAGATGGAACTTCTTCTCGGCACTGAGTGTTCTGAAAATCTTAGTAACATCAACAACATGCTCCCGTTTAAGAAATCTACATAGGGGAAGGGGGCAACAAATCATCCAGAAATAAACAACTACGAGAGCCAACAGATCGTTGGCAATGGAAACTCAAGCAACCAGGTAATAAATTTGCAACAATGAGAAACAATAACCAAGGGACAAATAAACAAGTAAGAACTAGACAACAGTAGCACTGATTTATGGAGAAATAGCACAAAGAAGAGAGAACAATCCCCTGGACAGATTCTGTACGAGAAGGTAGCCTATGGCTGAAAGCATAACCAGTACTCATGTTCTCTTGATTCTATCTAATATGAAAAATTATAAGTGCAATATACTTTATGGCTATGGCATTGTTCTCTTCCTCCAAATATGTAATAGAATAAAGCTCTACCTACAATTGGAGTTAGGCGCTAAATCACTAACATAACTACAAAGCAACACTGCAACTTTGAACCAATATAACCTCAAATAATTGAGATCTTGACAAAATCGCCGCAGTTTGTATTGTTTCATAAAAACACCTCAAACTCCTAGATTTCAACAAATCAACCCAAGAAAAAATGAAAATTGCATCAAGTACCCTTAATGATGAAAGATATCACCTTACTGGCACAGTAACTGGTTTCGGAAGGAGGTGAAGAGAAAGGAAGGAGAAGGTACATACCAGACGCTAGATAGGGAGAGCCAACTAGAGAGGACCTCGGCCTAACAGGGAGAGTTCAGATCTACAGTCGCTGGCTAACCTGGCTCTCCGCTTCACCCAATTTAGCACAACCTAATCCAAAATTTTCAGCATCAAAATTCATCAATCTTTAATCCTAGAGACATGAAATTCAAAAATTCAACAAGGAAGCAAGGGAGATGTGAACATGCTATACCTGTACATCGAGCAGGCCTGCAAAATCGAAGGCGGAGAGGGAGCGAGTAGTTCAGAAATTAGGCACAAAAACGCAATAAAAGAGTAGATGTGAGGCCAGTGAAATCGAAGGCTAGAGGAGGCACCGACGGGAGGAGAGATGCGAGACCTACTGCTTGATTCCGGCGACGGAGCTCGCGAATAGGCGGCAACGACGGGAGGAGAGATGCGAGACCTGTTGGTTGATTCCGGTGACGGAGCTCGCGAATAGGCGTGTAGAGAGGAGGAGTCCAAGGGAGGAGAGGGAAATGGGAATAGGGTTTCAATGTACCGGATAAAAATAAGTGTTTGATACGGTGAGTTTTTTCTTGGGCGGGCGTTTAAATTGATTTGGGACTTAACTCCGCGCACTTTTAAAATTTTTGAAAAACATATTTATTTAATATAGGTTAAAAAATTTGAGCGATGTTTGTATTATTTTTAACATCACAAAATTTAATTCTGATGTTAAAAAACTATTTAACATGGCATGTTTTTTTTACTGATGTAAATGACCCGATGTTAAATGTCATAATTCTAGTAGTGATTTCCGTGAACCTGTAATGTTCAAGGCCGAGCTCTGGGGAGACCCATTCATGGGGAGAAACCAGCTTAGAAAGGAACCCTTTTCTGTAGAAATTTGGCCAGAGGAGCACCAATTTGTTAATCAGATTAGTATTTCGGAAGAACTATGTGAATCGAGCAGTGGAGGATCAAATATGGGGTATAATTTGGAAAATTATGCTTCAGATCAGGATTTTTGCAGAGATAATAACCATTCAGATAAAGAGGTTAATGGTAGTATCCATAGTAGCGAAGGAGAACATATGGAGCCAACGAGACAATCATCAGCTTCCGAGATATCCTGTCTGGAGGAGGAGAACCCTAGCTTTTCTGATATGTTAATTTTATGATTTGGGACAATAGATGCGAATTTCTGTGTGAATACATTGCTCTGCTAACAATTTGTTTATGTTTTTTAGGGTTTGTGTGTTTCTATCTACTTCAAATGGATATTCCAAGTTAGTGTTCTTATTGATGAATCTAATTCGTTCTTACTTTATATATTGTTCTATTTCAAGTGTTTATCATTGCTTGTTTGTTTTGGTGGCAATTGCTTGTTTGGTGACAATTAATATTTAGCTTGATTATATATCATCAATTTAAATGAGACTATCATGGGTTTGCTTCATTGTTTGGTGACAAATGGAATTTATGTTGTTATTTTTAGATTGGTAACAATTGGTAGAGTTATATATTCTGTTTTGGTGACAAATGAAATTTATGTTGTTATTTTTAGATCGGTGACAATTGGTAGAGTTATATAGTCTGTTTTGATGACAAATGGAATTTATGTTGTTATTTTTAGATTGGTGCATGACAATTGATAGAGTTATATATTATGTTTTGGTGACAAATGGAATTTATGTTGTTATTTTTAGATTGGTGACAATTGGTAGAGTTATATATTCTGTTTTGGTGACAAATTGAATTTATGTTGTTATTTTTAGATTGGTGACAATTGGTAAAGTTATATATTATGTTTTGGTGACAAATGGAATTTATGTTGTTATTTTTAGATTGGTGACAATTGGTAGAGTTATATATTCTGTTTTGGTGACAAATGGAATTTATGTTGTTATTTTTAGATTGGTGCATGACAATTGATAGAGTTATATATTATGTTTTGGTGACAAATGGAACTTATGTTGTTATTTTTAGATTGGTGACAATTGGTAGAGTTATATATTCTTTTTTGGTGACAAATTGAATTTATGTTGTTATTTTTAGATTGGTGACAATTGGTAGAGTTATATATTCTGTTTTGGTGACAAATGGAATTTATGTTGTTATTTTATTGTTTTTTAGATTTGTGACAATTGGTAGAGTTATATATTCTGTTTTGGTGACAAATGGAATTTATATCTCATTTAGCCATAATATAATTTTCATTATTCTTCTGTTCAACTGTAGTGGAAGTTGTGATATGTATACTATCAAATATATCGAGGGTTTTACATTTCATGGTGGTATTGAAGTTATTTCAGACAAGTATATGGATGCGTATAGAGAGAGATGATGGCTATAGATGGTCTTGCTATTTTGGATGTTAAGTATGAATGTTTCAACTGTTCCTCTTTGTTTTGATATTTTTGCAAGTTGATGTAGTCTGACAATTAAGTATTATAAAGTTAAACTTTACATCAAATTTCATCTACTTAGGGTTATTATTGTAACAAAAATGAGTTAATATTAGATGAAAAATGTGATGTCATTATAGTATTGTACATCGAATTATTCGTTTGCTCAAGTTTAGCCCCTCTAGGTCTATGCTTCCCTAGTTCTAGGTTTTCACTTTCGTAACAAAAATGCGTTAATATTAGATGACAAATTTGATAACATTGGTATTGTACACACATTTTAGGGTTTAGGGTTTAGGATTTAGGGTTTATGGCAAGACCCTAAACCCTAAAGACTAAACCCTAAACCCTAAACTATATTTTACATCAAATTTTCGTCTACTCAAGTTTAGCCCCTCTTGGGTGTATGATCCCCTTGTTCTAGGGTTTCAGTTTTGTAACAAAAATGTGTTAATATTAGATGACAAATGTGATAACATTAGCATTGTAAACATTTTAGTTTCATGAAAGTGCTTTGTAGTTGGTGGCAATTGGTTGGTGACACTGTTTTGTCGTTGGTGACAATTAATTTCTAAAAATAAGTGGTTGACACTAGATTGGTGACAAAGTTTTGTAATTGGTGACAGTAGATTATTGACAAAAGATTGATGAAAATAGGTTGGTTACACTGTTTTATTGTTGGTGTCAATAGATTACTGAAAAGATGTTGGTGACAATATTTTTATAAGTTGGTGACAATATGGTTGATTAAACAATATAAAAATAGTGTTCTGTAGTTGGTGACAATGTCTTGGTGATGTATAATATCATGTTGACAATATCTTGTCATCAACCTCGTCATTAATAGTTTTCACCAACAATTGTCATCAGAAAAATCATCTATTAGCAGAAAAACTCCATTTATCACCGAGGAAAAGGTTTTCTGACAACTGTCACTAGAAGAAAATCAATTGTCACCCAATTTTTTTTGTCACCAACAATTATCACAAGAAAAAAGAAAATCAATCGTCACTAGAAAAAAATTTCCCCTAACTGTCACCGGAAAAAAATAAAATGTCACAAAAAATCAATTGTCACCAAAATAATTGTCACAATTAACTACCATTAGAAAAATATACTCAACTGTCACTAAAAAATTGTCACCAAATGCAGGCGTTGACCGGAATGGTCAATGTTGACTAGTCAATGTTAAAATTAAAAATGGTCAAAGGGGAAGGAGGAAGGGTTAGGGATGGGGAAGGAGGAGTATTTTTGAAAAAAATGGACATTTACTTAATTATGTAAAAAAAGTGGACATTTACTTAATTTTGACATGAAAAATGGATATTTACCAAATTTAACCTAAAAAAAAGCTCTTCTCATGAAGCACAAAATCGGTCCATACATATGAATAATTCATCTTTCCTCGCGAATACTTCTTAAATCCCATGAAAACACACAAAATCGACCAGTCACAATTAATTTTGTCTCAATCCCCCCAATTCATTCAATCAAATCCCAGATTATCCCAACAGAAGCTTCTCTAGTTAGTCAATCTCAAATGTTTACTCAAAATCAACAACTATTAAAAAAGCAATGCATTCTCATATACATACACATACCATAATTTCTCGAGAGTTATCATCTTGAAGGTGGAGGGAGGTCGTCATAAGTTACTTACCAATCGTCGATGAAACTCGAAGGTCGCTAGGACAACAATCGTTGATGAAGAAAAGATCGACCAATGGTGGACGCGGTGACGCTTGTAAAAGAAGCGGGAGGTGGTTGGGATTTAGGCATCTGCGATGAATCACCTCTCCGCTGCACCTCACGGATCCACCTTCGCTGGTCGGTATCGCGTATGTCACCCCCTCCGCCAACTGCCATTGTCATCTCCTTTGACTTTGCTTACCCAGTCGCTATCTGCCATCACCATCCTCTATCTCCATCGCATTCGCCATCCGTCATCACCTTTGGATCCGTCACCTCCATGGGAGCAAGAAGGAGGGGCAATGGTTGATTGCACCTCTCTTGCTTCGATTCTGCCATCTCCTTCAACTATGCTACTGCTAGTTCTTTCTCGATCTCTCAAATTTGAATTAAGGTTTTGTTTATTTGATTTCTTCATTTGTTTGATGAAACACACATGCATTATAATGGTTTGGAAGTGTTTTTTTTTTGTTTTTAATTAATTTAATATATTTTGTACAAATAACCTTAGTCCTCCATCTTCTCCTAATCAAAGGTCCAGATTTGTTAGCATGATACACGTTAAGGGGTGTGTACATATTATCTATCCCCTTGACGGAGGGTTTACCGTCGTGTGTATACCTCGCCAAAGAAATTCCCACACAAAAGGCTAGTATAGAGATAAGTGCAGGGTCAAACCCATAGGGAAATATAAGATTAACTAGTTTAAACGCTACTTTAACAAAAAGTGAAAAATAAGAAATAAATATGATGAAGTGAACTAATGAAGATTTTAAACAAAATAATAAAGCATAAAGTGATGGATTTGATATTAAATCAATAGAGAAAAACGTTCCACCTATGCATTCTTCGACATTGGTCGGCTCAATTGGTCATAAAATCAAAATCAAGTTTTCGTATTTTCTTTCACATACATTCTTCTCATCTTAGTTTATGTAGATTAAATCAGAACGACTGAAATTAACCCTTACATCATTATGCAACCAAGGCACGACCAAGATTCAACATAAAGATAGCACAAAGTCCTAAGAATCTAGGCATAAGAATAACATGCATCAAGTCAACACGGTAACTGACGGTCAAGACTTATGTCGATTTCCCCACTTAGTCATGATAAAACAAAATTTTCATAATCATAAGCATGCTACTATGGAATTCATTCAAATATGATAGAACAAAGACCTAGCAAGATACTATCATGGTTGTGAATCACAACAATATCAACAATAAACACAAGGAAAATCGAAAGAACAGTAAAAACCAACTGAATTTAAGCCTCACAAATCACCAACCAAGTCTTTCAAACATAGGTGAAACAAATAGCGGAATTATCCACTCATGGATTACCTAAATCTCCTTCAAATTTTCAAATTGATGGAAATTAAGCAACGTTGAATGGAAGAAAGAATACTTTAAATTATGATTAAAAGTCTGAGAATAATAGTCAATATCTTAGGAATTTTCGTGGCCTCCCAGTATAGGAGAAAAGAGACCCTAAAAACCCTAGATACTTTCCTAAAAGATAATGACAAAAAAATATCCTAAAATATAATTAAATATCCTAAAAATATTAAATCTGAAAATACTAAATAAATAACCCTTAGTCTCAATAGCTTAAACCATAAGAAATGGATAATCAATGAGATTGGATCGAGTTTCCTTTCGAAAAGATAAGATTTGGTCTTCAATTGATTTTCTATGAGCGTTTTCGCCACAGAGGAAGAGTCTCTCGCGGCTGCAAATGGTTGCAATGGTCGCTGGCATCTCTCGAGACTTCACCATGGCGAGATGATGGAACTCGCGGCGGCTGAAATACCCCAAAGTATTTTTGGGTATTTCTTTTCTAATTTTAATAAATAAAACTTCGGATATACATACTTATAAATAGGAATCAGGTTTGAACAGACAGTTTTCTATTTTCCAATCCAGGTGAACCAGACCCATAAAAACAAAATAGCCGAACTGGCCATTGAACCCGTTTCCTTCTTCTTCTTATTTTGGTTCCACTGTAAAAGAGAGGGATATTTACCTCCCTCAAAATTTACCCAACTTGTACCAAATTTGATTCTATAAAGATCCCAAGTATTATAGAACGTTTAACCAATTTTGAAGATTTGGCTCCAATTCAACCTTATCATGCCGAAGCCGATTAAATAAAGAAATGGGGATCAGCTTTAACTTTTACCTTGAATCTCTCCCGTATCACACGCTTAATCAGCTAACTCCTTTCCCATCCTACCTTTCTGCAAACAAACTCAACCATTTCTCCTCTCGATATCACGCACTCTCGCTCTCCTATTAACGATCGCCCGAGTAGCCACTGTCAATGCAGGCTACCACTACTACACCTGGAAGTTCCCTAGGAGATGTATCACGCGGCCCAGTCGACTGAAGCCGTTCTAAACAAAGCCCAGCAGCCGCCTCAAGCTTCGAATTCCGTTCTCTCTCGTTTCTCAGCAGAATTTTAAATTATTTATACCAAATCGTAGATTTGTAAGTCTACTTTCCATTTCCTCTAACTTCATTTAATTCCGATCTGGCATTAGGAAATTACGGATGCTGAAGTACAGCAGCGTTTGAAACTACGACAACTATCGACAGGTTCTTGCGGGATGCCCCTAGGAGGCTGTGATGGGTCGTCTCTTTCCGTCGATAGCACGTTTCAAAGACAACTCCGTGTACTACAACTTTTATTCACAAGTCATGGCCAAATTCTAAATGATTCAAGATTTTTAGAAGCCGCAAGTGCCCAGGAAAATCCCAGACTGAGCGAAAACTGCGACGACTTGTAGGACCGCGTTCTCCGTCGTCTTTTGCTCAAACCTCCTGTTCTTTATATCGAAATGAAGCTCGGTAAGTCTAGTTTCCAAAACATTCAGTTTTTCATAATTCTGATTTCATACGAAGGAGTTATGAAAGGATGTTCAAAGGACAGTCAGGATTCTAAACTAATCGTGCATTGGCCCATGTTTTCGCAACCATAACTCAACGCCTTCGACCCCGAATCAATTCCACAGAAACCTTTCACATCAATGAGCAGTGGTAAGTTTCGAAGACCCATTTACGGTGTCCCTAATTGACATCGAATTGTTGTTGAACTTACCTAACCAAGCATGTGTGTGCGTGTCCTATTTTGTTCGAATCGCAACCACTCTTCAAGCACCTATTTTGACATCGTTGTTTATCTTCCGACAAAGCGAACACAACCAAACTCAAGTACAGATTGCACTTGTCAGTATAATAGGTCATACGCCTTAATCGGAGCTCTGTGCAAGGAGAACGAGTTGCCGAAAGATCGCCCAAAACCACTGTTGAGACTGCGAGAAAGGGACGGTCGGGCTGAGGTCTGTTTGTGGGTATTTACACGAAACCTCCCACACTTTTAGCTTTTATAAAATATGCCCCTATTTTAGTTTCTACAATTTCAAAAATTATCCCGCAGTTATAGATGTTGTTCTAACTCGCGTAATCTTCATCATCCGCAGTGTGATCATCAAATCCTTACCCGTCCTTACTGATTCAAAATTCCCAAGAAGATCATGTTGGTATTATTTCCGACTCCTTAAATTAATTCGATTTTTAGTCGAATTAAATAAGTCATATCCGTTTATTAAAATTCCAAGTATTAAATACTTCCTTGTGTTTTGTGTTTCATACATATAGATATGCTCGTAGACTTCATTATCTCCGTCACCAAGTGCTTTGAAGTCCATAGTTGGTACTGAAATCCAACAAGACGAATCAGGCAAGTGACATTCCGAGCCTTTCTACTCAATTGGTGCCTTCGTGTCTTGTTTGTTTTCCTACCTTTGATTCCTTGCCAAGTTAAATAAAATAAATTACAATTCACCTGCTTGTGTGATTTATTTACCGTCAGTTTGAATTTGGCAAGTATATATAATTGGGTGACCTTAAAGATAAGATAATAATATAGTTATCCACCAGTTATTTAAAGCATGATTTATTTTTGTCCTTTCATGCTAATTGGTTAGGAATGGAACATGCCTTATTCTTTGATGTTTCCATCCTTTTATTTTAATTGCTTTTATTCCATTTGTCATCCATGTTACCTATTAATAACATAGGTTATCTTGTGTTATGTGATCACCTAGGTTGTCTTAAGAAAAAGTAAATAGTAATAATGTAAGGATTGTGTGTTACGATTGAAACTGAATTGAATCAAGATCAATCAAGTAAAATGCACGTACCAGTGAATGTGAAGCAAAGTGAATGCAACGTGTAAAGTAATAAAAGTAATGGAAACAGGTCGGGGCTGCGAGAACCCGGTCTATAAAGGGTTTCATGAAATTAACACATTTCCGTAGAGAATTGTTACACTACCTCCGGTAGTAGGCTGCTATCTGCTAGTGAGAGCGGGGCTGGTATCATATTATAACAAATAGTGTGTGTTGTAAGTCTTTCTTGAATTGGTAAATAAAGAGCGGCCCCCGGGGTTCGAAGTGACCAGGAGGTCATGTGCTGTAAGTCTTGCAACTTATAATAAAAGTCGTAAACGTGTTAAGTGTGTAAATTTGTGTTTAAGCTACTCAACATGAGGAAGTGAGTGAAGTGTGTGTTAAATAAATTTGTGGTTTAGCTACTCAACGTGAGGAAGTGAGTGAAGTATTGTGAGATATACATTTTGTTAACATAGTGAAAAAAATGTTGTATAGTGATCACAATTAATTCAAGTTGTATCATATTCCATCTGTACTCGGAGTATGGTTCCTAAGAGTGCTCATCACTCGCATCTTTTGTTACTCAATCCTTCGGGGTTATCCGTGTCTCAGGGGTCGTGTTTTAAATTGTTGAGCCTTCACATAAATATTCTTAATAATCGCATTTGGGTTTAGATTCATACCTTATCATGGTCACTGAATTTGAATCCAAAGTTGTCCCAGTTTCGAGCCGTTGCTTGCTAGTTCTTATGAACTAACCATCCTATTGTTTGTGACGGCAGGTTTAGGTCGAGTCTCATAAGAGAAGATGAAGAGGAGTTGAGAAGATATTTAAGTTATCTTAACATTGTAATTACATTTAAAAATTTCTACATATATTGTATAGGAGTTTTATTATTTGATTTTATTTAAAAGTCTTTCGTTGTAATATTGTCAAGTTGTAAATTTAAGTCCTCAATTTTAGAGGAAAGATTAATAAGTAGTTATTTTTAAGTCTTCCACGATTTAATTGTATTTCATTTATGTATTTAATATTATCATCTTGTTTATCGGAGCATGGTTGCATGTCCCTATAAGCCTAAGGTGGTTACAAAGACATTAAAGTCCGAGTAATCATTGGCGATGTGACATTCCCTCGTGTTATAAAAGGGGGTGTTACATCGGCGACTTGGATTTTCACGCCAGTGACACTTGCTATTCTTCAATGCTTCTTGCTGCACTCTGACCTTGGCGAGACGAGTCATTCACCATGGCAAAATGTCCCTCTCTTGGCCGCGACTAGAGATTGAGTTCTCTTGTACGTGTTCTTGTTCTATCTTGCCATGGTGACTTGGAACTCGCCACGGTGAAATGCCTCGTTTCTAGCTTCTGTTGCTCTCGGCCTTTGTTCCTCGTCTTGAGCTCACTCATTCTTTTCATCCTTGCATTCTCCATCTTCTTTACTCCATTATGTTCTCTCTCAAGCTCATCACCATGTCGAAACTACGAATCTGCATAAATCAATCGAAATAGCGTAGTTTCCGCACTTTCTCACCAAAAGAGCACACAATGCAATTAACTATAAAGCATGAATAAGTTACCATGAAATGCATCTAAAACTATCCTATAATGCCTATTAAAATATGCATTATGAAACTCTCCCACACTTAAGCTTCGCTAGTCCTCGAGTGAATCATGAAAAGCATCATATACCTACGAGTTCATCCTTCATGCAATAGCCTCAATCAAAAGCAAATCAATTTGAAATGAACACAAGATCAAGTGAATAAACATCATAGCATGTATTTAGTGATCAAAGGATGAAAGTAGAAATCATCCGACCTCAACGAATAATTGTGTTTCACTCATGCTCTCATGTGTTTAACCTTTAAAGTTCAGCTTTCAACTCAATCCAAAAAGCTCTAAGCTCAAAGACATTGACAACAATATCACCAAATCTCCACTGAAATGCCATCACTTGCAGAAAAACAATAAAAACAATATGCAATTTGGCTCTAATTATTTCTTTTTATTGCTTTCTTTCGGCTTTGGTATCTTCCTGACACGATTCGCAAACATAGGTGTCATGAATGACCCCGATCTATCAACACCTCAACTTACTTGAATAAAGTCCACTTGAACATGTTTTAACGCGAGTTACAAACATGGGTGTCATGAATGAACCCGTTTACTCAATATCAAGCTTCCTTTCATGGCGGATAGTTTTGACACCATTTTGCACGAATCATACCCATGGGTGTCAAGCGTAGATCTGGTTATTAAGTATCTTAACCATTTCCACTATATTTCTAAGTAAACGAACTAAAGTCAAAATATCAAACATAAAAGCATAAACTCTGCAAGTAACAAACATGTGAGTTGGTTTTGACAATAGATAAGGAAGTCAATACCAAGAGGTATAAACATAAGGGTAGTAAATCACACATATAAGCAAAAGGAATTATAAATGATTTCAATAAGGTGGTGTGGTGATGGCAACTTAGGGTTTGAAAGAGGGAGAGTGGTGATTTGGAATAGAGGTAGGTGATGATATGGGGAAGAGGAAGATACGGGTAACAATATTGGGTTAAGGTGGGGCCTACATGCCCGTTATTTTTTTTCTAGAACGGACAGTTTCATCGTGGCGAAATAGGGCTCGCCGCAACGAAAGGCAGGCTTTCATTGGGATTGGGCAGAGTGACTCACTAGGGCGAATAGGAACATCTCGCGGCGGTGAAATTCGTTTTCACGGCGGCGAAATGCTCATCAAATCTCCAAAATTTCCCAGGTCGATACCGACCTCCCTTCTATTCGGTACAAGATTTGTAATAGTTACTGTAATAAATTTGCATGTTCTGCGGTGACGAAAATAGGATTTCACCGTGTCGAAATGATTCTGTTTGTATCTGTTTGGCTTCTTTCCTTCCTTTCTTCTCACCTACCTTGCAATTTAGCTCAACAAACTTCCAACCACTTTCACAAAATCCTATCCATCGAAACGAACTATAAAATTTATTGAAATTGAAAAATCAACCAACTAATTAGAAAAAGCTTAAAAATAGAAAACTGACATTAGGTTGCCTCTCAAGGAGCGCCCTTGTTTTCTGTCCTAGGCTCGACGTCCTTGTTGCTCAAGTTGTGTTTGGCTCATGTAGAGCCATTTCTTCCATGATCTCATTCGAAAAGCCATCAAAGTAGTGCTTGAGTCTATGGGCAATGACCTTAAATACTTGAGTGCTCTTTTTATCCTTGACCTCCACTGCTCCATGTGGATAAATGTGCACTATGGTGTACGGACCACTCCACCTTTAGCGAAGCTTTCCTAGAAATAGTGTGAGGCATGATTTGTAAAGGAGGACTTTGTCACCAACTTTGAAGTCCTTCCATAAGATGTTTTGTAATGACATACCTTTGTCTTCTCCTTGTAGTTGATGGCATTGTCATAAGCATCCCATCTAATTTCAATCAATTCTTGCACTTGGAGCTTACGAAATTCACCAACTTCATTAATCCTCTCATATTGATTTCTTTCACCGCCCAATAAGCCTTGTGTTGGAGCTCCAGTGGAAGATGAGACACCTTTTCAAAGACCAATCGATATTGTGACATATCAATAGGAGTCTTATATGCTGTGCGATATGCCCAAAGATCATCATCCAGGCGTTGACTTCAGTCCTTGCGATTTGGGTTCACAGTCTTCTCTAGAATCATCTTGATCTCTATACTGGACACTTTAGCTTTCCCATTGGTTTGAGGGTGATATGCGGTGGCAATGCGATGAGTAATATGATACTTCTTTAGAAGTGTAACCATCGTCTTCTTGTAAAAATGAGTTATGTTGGTTATCAGAGCTCGTGGAACGTCGAACCTAGCAAACAACTCTTCAAGGAAACCTGAAACATTCTTAGAATCATCAGTCCTGGTGGCTTTTGCCTCCACCCACTTGGAGACATAGTCCACCACCAACAAAATATAGGAATTCCCAAAGAGTTAGGAAATGGACCCATGAAATCAATGCCCCAAACATAAAAAATTTCACAAAACATTATTCTAGCTTGTGGCATTTCATTCCTTGGTGCAATGTTCCTTGTTCTTTGACATCGATCACAAGATTTGCAAAATGCATTGGCATCACAAAAAAGCGTTGGCTAATAAAATCCTGAATCATATGCTTTTCTGGCAGTCTTATTTGGTCCAAAGTGGCCACCAAAAGCATAAGCATGACACAAACATTACCTCATTATGCAGTAGACATCTTCGAATTACCTGGTCTGCAAAATGCTTCCATAAGAATAGACCATCCCAATCAAAGAACTTGGCATCATGACGAATATTGTCATTTTTAGCTTTGGGGAAGTTCAGAGGAAACTCACATGTCACCAAAAAGTTAACCATATTTGCATACCATGGCCTAGGGATGTTGACAACCATTAAGGATAGGGGTTTTGCTGGATCTGGAATTTTTAAAGTGGTGGGAGAAATGACAGGTAGTATCTAGCTCATCAGGAAACTCTCCTAATGTCCTGGGTTTCTCCCCCACACTATTTGGATGTATCAGTCGGCTGAGATGGTCAGCCACACAGTTCTCAACGCCTTTCTTGTCCTTGATCTCAATATCAAACTCACTCAAGAGTAAGATCCATCATATGAGTCTTGGCTTTACTTCTTTCTTCTTCAGAAGGTACCTAAGAGGAGCATATATGATCAGTATAAATGATTACCTTAGCTCCCAAGAGATATGAGCGGAACTTGCCTAGTGCAAACACCACCGCTAATAACTCTTTCTCCATAGTGGTGTAGTTCCTTTGTGCTCCATTCATCATCATTGAGGCATAGTAGATCACATGAGATGCCTTGTCAATCTTTTTTCTTAGCACTGCTCCAACGGTATAGTCACTTGCATCACACATCAACTCAAAGGGAAGTGTCCAAATAGGGGCTTGGATGATTGGTGCAAAGACAAGTCTATCTCTCAATGTATGGAAGGCCTCCTTTCACTTCTCACCAAACTCAAATGGAATATATTTCTTGAGGAGCTCACATAGTGGCGCAATCACTTTTGAAAAGTCCTTGATAAACCTGCGATAGAAACTTGCATGACCAAGGAAAAAGCGCACTTCGCGCACATTAGTAGGATAGGATAAAGACTGAATTACTTCAATCTTTATCTTATCAACCTCAATTCCTTTTCGGGATACAATATGAGCCAAGCCAATTCCCTCCTCAACTATAAAATGACACTTTTCATAATTAAGAACCAAGTTGGTGTCAACACACCTCTTCAAGACAAGTGCCAAATGTGTTAAACATGAATCAAAATCATCAACGTGGAGAGTGAAATCATCCATTAAAACTTCAATGAAATTCTCAATGGACTCAGAAAAAATACATACCATACACCTTTGGAACGCACCTGGTGCATTACATAATTCAAATGGCATTCTGCGATATGCAAAGGTGCCAAAAGGACATGTAAATGTAGTCTTTTCCTGGTCCTCTGGTGTGATGACGATTTGAAAGTAGCTTGAGTAGCCATCGAAAAAGCAATAGTAGGCTCTTCCAACAAGCCTTTCTAGCAACTGGTCAATGAATGAGAGAAGGGAGTGATTCTTGCAAGTCTCAATTTTCAACTTCCAGTAGTCAATGCAGACTCTCCAACCTGATTGAACTCGCGTGGGAACTAGCTCTCCTTCTTTGTTTTCAACCACTGTGATCCCTCCTTTCTTTGGAACCACTTGCGTCGGACTTACTCATTTGCTGTCAAAGATGGGGTAAATCATTCCATCTTGAAGTAACTTCAAGACTTCCTTCTTCACTACCTCCATCATTGGTGGATTGAGACGCCTCTGGGGTTGTCTTGATGGCTTGGCTCCTTCTTCTAAGAGTATTCAGTGCATACATGTAACTGGATTTGTCCCTTTGATGTCTACAATGGTCCATCCAAGGGTTGTCTTGTATTCTTTAAGCACTTCAACTAACCTTCTTTCTTGATTTGGACTGAGTTTGTTTGAAATGATGATTGGAAGAGTTTGCTTCATCACCTAAAAAAGCATACTTAAGGTGATCTGGCAATGGCTTTAGCTCAATCTCAGGTGCCTGCATAATAGAAGGTAATCGTTCCTCCT
The DNA here is from genome assembly GCA_037127255.1 of Persicaria tinctoria. Lineage (NCBI taxonomy): Eukaryota > Viridiplantae > Streptophyta > Magnoliopsida > Caryophyllales > Polygonaceae > Persicaria > Persicaria tinctoria. Next base: position 24,780,248 of record JBANSL010000011.1, on the reverse strand, counting down.
TAGGGAGGGTTAGCGTTAAATTCTCATTTCTCAATTTTGAATGATGTGCATCTAAAGCTCCTAAAATCTCATGCAAGTATGGTTTCAAAGGATACTCAAGGGAAAGATCATCCAAATGAGCTTCCATAGCAACTTGCAATTTATCTTCCATGTTAAGCTCAAACACATCATCAATAATAGGTTCAACAACATCAATAGAGAATAAAGAATGCTCATCTCCAGGATATTTCATGGCATCCATGATGCAATATTAAACCTTCTCGCCATCAAATTCCATGGAAAGCTTACCTTCCCAACAATCATCTTAGTTCTTGTTGTTCTAAAAAATGGTATGTCGAAAAGAATAGGTGCTTCTACACCACCATGCTCCATATCCAAAACAAAGAAATCAGTAGGAAAAATTAACTTATCAACCATGACCAAGACATTTTCAACAAAAACCTCTAGGATAAATTTGAGAACAGTTAGCCAATTGGATAACCACTCTTGTTTCCTGTAATTCACCAAGTCCAAGGACTTTGAATAGAGAGTATGAAACCACATTAATAAATGCTCCCAAATCTAGCATATCATGTTTGAATTTAGTTTCACCTATGGTACATGGGATATTAAACATACCTGGATCACCACATATTTCAGGCATTCGCCTTTTCAACATGGCAGAGACTTGCTCACTTACATGAACCTTATGGTTCCTTTTCAACTTTTGCTTCCTCTTAATGGTAAACAACTCCTTTAAGAACTTAGCATAGCGAAAAACCAGCTTGACGAGATTGATAAGCGGAATATTGACTTCACACTTACAAATATCTCATATATGTCCTTGTCATTGTCTGATCTCTTTGTGTCCTTCAAAGCTTCAGGAAATGGTACTATAGGATTTTAGGGATCAAGGTCATGTTGAGGAATAGCAGCTTGTCTGGATATAAAAACTTCATCTTCCAATGACGGTTTCACGGTGGCGACATAGGAGTTTTACGGCGGCGAACTAGATCTGGGTTCAGCTTATAGGTTCTCATGAGTCGTAACGGCAAAATCCTCATCTCTGTGGCGACTTGGATCCGCGGTGGCGAGTTGCTTCTCTCGTTGTGGCGAGTTGGAACCGTAAAATGTTTTTGGGTTGTGAGCTTTTGCAGCAACTTCCTCCATCAATGATAACGTTCAAGGTAGCCTCATGAACAATGCACTTTGCGTGGAAGATGTTCTCTCTTTGACCAGCCAGGGGAGCCTCCTGAATGCGTAGGACTCGGTGGGTGACAAGGCAAAGAGCCTCTTGGAAGCTTGTGTGGTCAATCTCCTCATCGTTCTCCTTATGTCCAGCTGTGTCCTCCTCCACTTCGCTTGAAGTTATGGGTTCTTCCAAAGTCTCCTCCTCATAGTAGTGGTCCCCTAGGTCATTGAGTAGAAGCTTCCGTCTTTGGGGAAAATCACGAGAAACATGGCTAGAACCTCCGCAAGTGAAGCAATGGAGCTCTCGTGTGCGATCTTTAGGAGGGGGTGCAATAACTCTTCTAGTTTCTACCTCAAAACCCTGTTTAGGTGAGTTGGAAACTCCCTTTTGTTGCATAGAAGGGTTAGTAGAAACTTTAGATTGACTAGAAGAACTGAGAGGAACACACCTACAACCATAGGTAGATTGATCGGTCCTAGACCTCTGTTGTTGCTTATGCAGTAGCTGCGCTTTGTGAGTCAAAGTATTAATATCCCTAATGCTATGAATAGACAAGGGATAACGAATAGAAGTATGGAGACTAGCAAGAAATTGAGTACATAAAGCACGTTTAGTAAGATAAATATTAGCTTGATGAGCCAAGCGTTCAAGCTCATCTCTGTACTCCAAAGGGGTGCGAGATTCTTGATGCACTTGAGCCAAACATAGCCTCATTGTCTTTGTGTACTTCTCAGGCACGTGTCTCTTCTTTAGTAAGTAGCGCAGTTGACGCCAAGTCTCAATTGGTTGCTTACCTTGATGACGACGGAGGTCTCTAATGCGAAACCACCAGGAGCGAGCTAATTAAACATGTCAAGTGTAAAGTAGCAACCTCCAACTTTTTTGTTTCAGCATAGCAAAATGATCAAGAACATAGTTAGTATGAGTTTCCCAAGAAAGACATGCTTCAAGATCATTAGTACCATCAAAAGTCTCTAACTTGATCTTAACATCTCACCGTTGGATGGCCTATGCATTATTAAGAATAGGATGACAAAAATCAGGGTTAGGAAGATCATAAAGATTAAGATCTATCTCTTGGTATGCGTCCTTTAAGTGGGGCATGTCGCACAAATTGTCATTGTCGCGACTATCTTCCCAGTCTTCTCCAACAAACAAAGGGTGAGTGTGATGGCCCCTTTATTGCCATTGTTGTTGGCGAGGAGGTGGTGGCACCTCTTACGGGGATGTCTATTGAAAGAAGCTAACATATCGTCGTCATTTTCTCCTGCAAAAGGGTTAGACGTAGCAGATTTAAGCATCAAATGTAACGTATTGGCAGGAGAAACCTTACCGCTCTATGGGGGTGTAGAAGGAGAGGCTTCATTCCTCTTATTCTCTTCGAACTTTCTATCAACCATGTTCATGACTTGATTAGTAACTTGAGCACGCTGTGTAGTCAAGATTTCATCCAATCGCGTCATTAGGTGTTCATCCAGTCCAACAAAAGCCTTCTCCGTAGTGGCCTCAACAACGAAATTCAATTGGCTATTAGAAATGGCGCCAGGGGCGATAAGGGTGGAGGAGTTGTCGTCATTCTTCGACCTATTCCTAACAAATCAAGAGACAACAAGTAAAAGGGACAACGGAACAAAAACCAAGCAATGCAAGCCCTTTTGATTTTAAGAGTGATTAAAGTTAGAAATCAAGTAGGCGAGAAAACAAGGAACCGTATTCAAACAACTCTCCCTGGACACAGAATTATGCAATATTGATGGTAGCAAGAAGATGATCAATTTGCAAATAAAAATCAGCCACAACTCGGATAGCAAGTCTAGAACAAGCGGCTAAGCGATAAGAGACAAAGAACTACAATGTGATGCAAAAATCAACAATGACGGAATGATAAGAATGCAATCACAATGGTAATAAAATGCACACACTTTGTCAACTATTATCTAACGGTTGCAATACAGTTCGGAGAGAGATGAGTGTGACCAAGGCTTCTGTGTCGACACAACACAAAATCACACAACAAAGGGTTCTTTGAGATGCTTCAAACCAATTAGATCATCAAATAAGTAGCAAATAGACGCAAATTAACAAAGCGTAAGAGTTACTAACTCGAATGAACACAAAGATGCTTTCTTCTTCTTTTTTTGTTCGAAATTTCTGATTTTTTTTTACTAACTGTAGATGTAACTTACTGTTGGAATTTGCGACAGAAAAAGAAAATAAAAAAAATATGAAAACTAGGCTACAATGATCTAAAAGTAAGCAAAATGAAAGAAAATAAAAGAAATAGGCTAAATAAAATGAAAAATTAGGGTTCTTCAGTGGTGCAAGTTCATGACATATACTAATCCAAGAATCACATTCATAGACATGATATGTAGCAATATGAATGAATAATCACAACTTGCAAACCTAAAACTCAATATCTTCCAAATTATAGATCCAAATAAGATTATCACCCAAATAACAAGTGCCAATTTAGGGTTCAAAAATAAGAAATAAAATTCAACAGCGTGTATGGGTAAGAAATAGGCATGAAAGTAATCACTTAATTAAACGAATCAAGAGAGTAAAGAACTTGCATACACTTGAGAATCTGATACCACTTGATGCGTTGCGAATCGCGATCCTTCGCATGTGGGCTCAAAATCAAGACTAACCAGTTAAGGTTGTCCCGACCATGCAATATTCTTTGATTTCTCCTGATAGGGAACAAGTATATTAAAGTGAGTTTATGACTAAAGCGACGAAAATCCAACAAGAACACAAAACATAAGGAGCAGCCGACAGAAGAACGACGGTGGTTTCCTCTGTTGCAATGACGGATTTCCTCTTGGGTTTCAGTGATAGAATTTCCGATTGATCTACTTGTTGTTTTTGGGCATTGTGTTTTATCTTTGTATTGGAAGAATGAATGAAGTTAAGAAAAAAGAACTTGAAGCAAGAGAGCAAAGGTTTGGGATTGAAGATTGAAGAACTCTTAGCCAAGGGTTTTCTCAATTCTATATTTCAATCTGAATTTTCCAATGTGAAGAAGATTGAAGAACCCTTAGCCAAGGGTTTTCTCAATTTTATATTTCAATCTGAGTTTTCCAATGTGAAGAACGTATGTTAAATAGAAATTGCAGAGCCATTCTCTCCTTGAAAAGGATTGACATGACTAATAAAAATAATAATAAAAATATATGAGACCCTAGATATGGAAGATAAATGGTCAACGCTTAGTGGTTAAGAAAAATCCCCTAAGATATTTTCCTTCCCCACTTTTATTTCCTAAATGAATAAAACATAAATAATGTCAAATAATATAATAAAATCAAGGAGTGCCACCAGCCCCTAAGTCCCACTCGATATCAACCCAGTAGATTCGACATCGACCCAAGGCCACTCGACATCGACTCAAGGTGGATTGAACTGGGTCTTCATGAGCTTAGATTGTGGTCTTAAGCTCAACTCCTAGGCTGCTGGTCTGGTCTTGAGCAAAGTGATCCAAGGTGGCCTGAATCCTTGCTCCATAGTCCCTTCGTAACGAATGAGGAGTGTCTTGGTAGCATCTTGACTTTTCTTGGCCCTTGCATGAGTGAAAGGACCATTAAATGGCACCTTCATGTTGTCCTCAATGTCACTGGGAGTCATCGCTTTTTGCATTGCATCAAACTTTATGACACAAAATGTTCAACCTGCATGGCAAGGTATTATTCGAAACACGGTTAAGAGGAAAGTAATTTGACGGTAAAACACCCGTAAAAATGGATTAATAGAATATTTTAAAAAAACCGTGATTTACATATATCGATTTGTAGTGATATTTGGACCGATCATTGGCAGCATCACTCATATATGGAGTGTTACTTGTTATTGAGTTGATCAAAAGTTTTAATTGCACTAACGTGTTTTCGCTTTTTTGAGTTTTCAACGACGCTCACACGGCACAGAACATAGCACGTCTCCTTTTAAACGTTTTACAAGAATATATAGATTGATTCAAGGAGTTTTCACCATCGGTTTTGACAAAGCTTCTGCCAACACCGCATCTGTTCCGGAATTAATCCAATATTGTCAGCCTGGGATATGCGGTAAATTTTTCCACATTTGTCGCGCCCCTCATATTTTAAACTTATGTGTCTAAGATGGTTAATTTAACATTTTTACATTATGTTGTTGAACCAATTCGATTTGTTTTGAGGGAACTTTGGTGAAGCAAACAACTTCGGAGACAATTAATGGAGCGCCTATTGTTGCGCTCACCAAACTCGCCCAAAGCAGTTCCCCAAGGACGTTTGCACTCGGTAGAACTCTCCTGACAAAATGATTTATGATTCCATAGCTTATAAATATCTTATTTCCAGTTTTGCAACACATAACATCGAAGGGCCAAATATCTTTGGGGATGTGTGGGCTCAAGCTTGAGATGTTGTTGAAGTTTTCAAAAAAAATTACGACGCAACTCAAACTTTTAGCTACGCTTACATGCCTACATCAAACCCTTTCTGTTCTGTTGCCATGAACGTAGCCCAGCCCTTCAAGACGGGATTAATGTGCCTTCCATATCCTTGGTTGTTTTAGAGATGTTGCGGAAATGGTTGCTATATTACAAAGTTATAGATGACATTTTCCTCGTAACTTGTTGTTTCAACCCTATGTATAAATTAAATGGGGATCAAAAGTTTTTAGAAAATTATTTTCTGACTTTAGAAATTGAGGATGGTCCTGATTGCAATGTCCAACTTATAGTTGCTAGAGTTAGAGGTTTATTAGAAGAATTATATACTCATTGTTCTACAGGGGATATAGCGTCGTCCGCTCGTCCTCCCGTGCCTTCCAGTTCGAGCGGGTCATGAACTAGTATTACCGCTAGAACTAAGGCACTTGGCCAGAGATATCTTTGGCACAAAGAGGTCGAGATCTTCGTCGAGCCCCCACTTGGTGCTCAACGAATGTTTGTCTACTAACTTTGATTTCCATAGTGATGAGAAAGAAGATTTTGATGTCCTAGAATGGTGGAGTTGTCCTGAAAGCCAAAATTTCTGATATTGCAGGTGATCACCCAACAAATACTTGGGGCCCCTTGCCCTACCTTCGTCGTCGAGTAGCTTTTCAGTCGCGGATGACAGATTATGACGGAGAAGAGATCAAGGTTGCCTCTCGAGAATCTCGAAGCCCAAGTTTTCATTGAAGATTGGAAGAGGGCGGATATGCGGATTCATAAGAACATCTTATCTACTGAATCCAAGGATTGCAACGGGGTGAATATAGAGTTTGTTGGGAGCTCCATCGACTGCGCACGCGGTCGGTGATGGAGACGGATCCGCTGGAGGCTCAAACGATCAAGCAGAATAGGTAAGCGGGGTTCAGACTAACACGGGTAAAAGAACTACGTGAGCTTATTCCTCAACCCCGGGAGGATACGTAGGCAATCGGAAAACCGATTCAAACCCTTCTACCTTTTTTCCCTAGCTCAAACATAAATAATACGTAAACGGTAAAAACAAAAAGATATTTTCAAAACGTCAAAACATCGCAATGGCACAATTCCGCAAAGGCGCAAACCCGTTCAACTCGGAACCTAACCGCCAGGTCGACCCACCGAATTCAGACCTGCCGGATCGACCCGTCAACCATGTGACCCGCCGGCAGGTCGAATCCGCCAACCCATCGAGTCGGATTCGTGGGCATGTCTAGGACTCGGAGAAGGTACAAAAATACTCATCAACCTTATATATTATTTATTTTATTTGTATTTGTATTTCTCTCTTCTTATTTTTTTTTTCTTTTTTTTTTTGAACCGGAAAAAGTTTCACTGTTGACAGAGCCAACTAGCCAAGGGCATCCTTACGGATGATACTGCACAGGACAGCGTCAGGGGGATAGGTCAAGCCAGAGTACCCAAAATCTAGATGAGATAGTCGATCAGCAGCTTGATTGCCTGAGGGCCAAGCCCTGTTATTATTGCATAAACTAATTTTTTTTTTGTATGACGACGAGGAATCCAACTTCGGTGGCAAATCCCGAGCACGTGACCCAGTCGGCAAGAGTCACGTACCAGGTAAACCGACTTGCGCCGACCGGTTCGACCCAGTGGTAGAGAGCAAGGAAAGAGGCGGAGACAGGGATCGAACCCAGGACCTCCTTACTCCTCCCCTTACTCCTTACCACTAGGCCACCCCAACTGGGGCTATTGCATAAACTAATTAGTAATCCCTTGGGGAGGGATGGGATACATAGAATCATGGATACAGTCCGGTATAGTGAAGAAGTGTGTAAAAGGATCAATCGATAGGATAGCCTGGTTAATTAGCAAGCGTGCCCGCGGCAGTGTTCGCATGCGGCATGCCTCTTCACGTGTCTAATCTGGACTTCCCAACCCATGTTGTGGATGATACTCCGACATCTCGGTAGGTTATGACTTATGAGGAATGGTGGTCACATTATAATATTTTAACATTGGGCTTTGAGAATTGATAAAGATTGGTTTTCGTATTGCAATTTTTATCTTTATTTTTCGATTCAATATCTCCTACAATCTCCGTTGTACTCAACGGTGCACCACAAAATTATTTTGATTATAATTTTACTTTTAAAAAAATTAAAAAAATATGTTTACATTCCACATATTTGTATTTTCATATTTATAAACTTGTATTTGAAAATGTTTTAAAAAAACATAAAATTTATTTTCTATTATAATTGATTTTTTAATTTTTAAAATTTTTTAAATGCAATTTATTATAGTAAAATTTTATAAAAACATAAATATCTTTTTAGTTTTTTAAAAGTAAAATTGTATTCAAAATAATTTCGTGGTACCATTAGGTGCACCGAAGGTTGTAGGAGAACTCAACTTTTATCCACCCTTTATACTTATAATTTTAGAAGCAAACTCTTTGTTAAAATTTGCACTACGTGTCATTCTCTGAACAAAGTTAAGAAACACAGTTACCTTCTTCTTCACCCACGTTCTCTAGCCTGCCAATACTAAAGGTGAAATTGGTTTTCTCACCCACGTTTACTTTTTTCCTCGCAATCATTTTCCTTCCTTCTTCATTGAAATTGATACGTTAATTGGTGTGTTATTGTGGAGACGGGGCGCAAATAGATCAGTTGAATGGTAGCGCTTGAAGGTGAAGGAGACATGGGAGCCACCAAAGTTGGCAGCACCGATGAGGAGGACGGTGAGGCCGACTGGGGCAGGAGGAGGCGTTGTCAAACTCTAAACCCTAAATAATTTCCTTTCTTGATTCTCCCAACAAATTCGATTCAGATCCAACTGAGAAGCACAAAGAAAAAGAGATTTCAATTCAAAAGAAATAAAGATTGAATTTCAATCTCAAGAGAAATAGGGAAAACCCTACCTTTCTCTTTCTTCGGATTCAATGGAGGAGAGTAAAAACCATGGCTTTGGAGAAGAAACTGACCGACTCTTCCACCGGATGTTACCCGTCAGACGCCCCAATCCTATGCGCGAACGGTTGTTGATTCTTCGGTAAGCCTTCCACTCTAAATCTCTACTCCAAGTGCTATAGAGACTCCAAGATGCACGAGGAGCAAGCCGCCACAACCATAGCGGTTGCAGAGAAGTCAATGAGGTTGCGGAGGATCTTGTGGCTGCCATGTTCGATGGATCTTCGTCGCCTGTGGTGGCGGATGTTGTACCTCTGCAGGCCAAGGCAGCAAACCAGTGCAGGAGCTGCAACAAGAAGGTGGGTGTGATGGGGTTCATGTCACTACAACAGAAATGCATATTAGCGACCAAAAGTTTAGCAACGAATTATTTTTCCTTGGTAAATGTGCCCTTTGGCGACGAACATGTCCGCTCCTCGTTAAAGGACATGTGAACTTTACAAAGGAACCTATATTCCTCGCTAAAAGTGGTATTTAGCGACAAAATTTTTGATTCATCGCTAATTGTTGTCATAATGTCGCCGCCTAAAGCATAAGGAAAATAGCGACGAATTTGGAGCTTTTATTGAAAAATATTTTCATCGCTAATAATAGAATCTTCGAGGAATTTCATATTTTGTCGTTATATGTTTGGCGTGAATTATGTAAAATCCGTCAAATTTATTGGCGATAAATATTGTAGTTTATCGCTAAAAGTATGCATTTCTCGAGGAAAGAATTTGTCGCTAAATATATTAATCAATGAGGAAATTCCATTTTCATCGCTATTGGGTTGGGTGAAAACTGAAAATAGATGAAAGTACTCAAATTCACTAACGAGAAAACACTTAATTCCTCGCCAAAATTTATTAGTGACAGAGATTTTAATATATTCCTCGCTAAAAGTATTTGTCGAAGAAAAAGTTTGTTACAGAATATGTGAATCAACGAGGAAATATCATTTCGTCATCGTTGGCTTGGGTATGGTGAAAATAGAGAAATTCACTCAAATTCATTAACGAGAAAACTTTAAATTCCTCTTCATATAATCATGTTTTACAATGAATATTGTTTTCATTGAAGCAATCATTTAGCAATGAAATATCATTTTGGTCACTAGTTTTACTTGGTAAATTTGGCAATTAACCGGTTTCGAATACACGAGTCCACGGATAAAATCTAAAATACTTAAAAACTCATTAAAAGATTCTTCAAAATTAAAAGACCAATTTTCTATGACATCAGCAGCTTGGCTTTTTTTGTCTTTGGATGTGTCGTCGAACCCAGACTTCCCACCTAGAAACCCGAATGAGCTCCCTGCATTGATTTATAATGTGGAACCCCGTATGGACCTCTCCTCTTTCTCACCCGAGTAGGTTGGCGAGAGCAACAAATACAGATCAAATTAACGCTGCAAACATGACACACACTAGCCAGATCAAATTAACAACGGAAAGAACAATCAATCCACACACAGCTTCTCAGAAATCTCAAATTCAATTGTCAATAACATGGAAAGTTGAGCTAGGTTGATTTTATTCAATTGATTTCACTTATTCTAGTTGAGTCCATAAAATACTTGTTACAAAAATCCAAAAAATAATTTACAAAGGGGGAATCTAAAGTACTGTTAAACTATGACATTTCAATTGCATAAGGCTAACTATTATAGTTTAATCCATAATTACTTATTTGTTTAAGTTGCGGTATTTGTGTATTTATTTTTGGATGATGGATTTTGTGTTTTTTTGATAGGATGGACCGAAACTGGATGTATTTGCCTCATCAATTTCAACCTGAATTTTACAATGGCTTGAACATGTTCATGGAGGCTGCAAAAAAACATGTTAATGAAAAAGAGGAAACTCACTGCCCTATTTTCCTAAACATATGGTTGTTTTTCTCCTATTTTCCTAGGTTTTCTCATTTGCAAAAATATTTAAATGAATAAACTTTTAAGCTTGTGTACCTCTATCCTGCTGTTCGATTAGAAACCAGAAGCATTTGCCCTATCTACCCTCCATAGATGCCCATAAATAATCAAAGAGTTCAACAAGGTAATGAATCTAGCCAAAATAAATAATAAAAAAAAAACCATAGAGCCAAAAATAAAATGACAGACCAAGAAATATAAGAAGATAGCATAGCAACAAGAACACTTAAATTAGTCAGCAGGTGTTAAGAGATACCTGAATCCTGTCAAACTGTGAGTCAGTATCACTTCGCCCACTTGAAAAGTTACTAGTTTCCCCTTTTCGAGGATACTCCAAATCAGGATGCTCCTAACATAACAAAGACAATGTCCAAACATATCTTTCAACAGAAATCCAGTGTGCTCATAATGAAAAATATCAGCTCATTCAACTTTCACAACATTGAAAATCCAAATTCACTTGTTTTTTTATTATGTCATTTGATTTGGGAGAAAGCAAATGATGCTTTATGGTAGATCCTATATATTACGAGCTCTTGCAGAATTACTTGCAAAAGAATAGTAGGCAATATTAAATTCTTTGGTGATTGATAAAGTGGAACTTTTTCACTATTTAGACCACATTTTGTGAAGCATACGGAGTGATTATAAGTTGTTCCAAATTCAGTTAATACGCTGGAATCAACTTCCTTACTTCCTAAATGAAGTCATTCAAAAAATAGAATATGGACAAAGCAATCATACCTTGCCATCCAGCAATAAATTCTCTTGCTTGGTATGCGGCATATCATATGCCTTTGTACAGCCTCATGTGCATAGGGCATTGCAACCTATTTGCCAAAATGCATAATATTTTCTCCTACCTTTAGTATTCCATCTGGTTGACATTTTGGAGTACACTTTACTTACTTTACTGGTGTCCTGAAAAGATTGAAAATCAAGCTGCGAAAACCAGAGATCTCAGTGAGATCGAATGAAGAAGATGAAGCAACAAACTGGAGCCCTTTTGGGTTTTCTCCTTTCTCATTGAATAAATGAGATGTAAAATTGAATGTAAGTGTTCAGCAACAGCTTAATAGCTTAAATACAAACTTCCTACCTAGCTTCCTTGCTCTCTGAACCGTGAACCCTTTGCAGCTCGGTATCCAACAACATGTCCAGCCAGCAACAGGGACTACGCCACTGGTAAAAATCATTGGAGGAGTCACCATTTTCCAGCTCCCCACGACAACACCAAACTACTGAGATAGGAGCAGCAGCCTGTTTAACCACTCTACTGTTCTTGCTAGCTCATGTATCTACTCTATTATACATGAAGATACTTATGAGTTCTCATTTAAAAACCCTATGTAAAGTAGCTAAATCCTGATAAATCAGCCAATTTTGTGTAACAACAATCTGCAGACTACTGGACATTTCTTCAAACACATAGGGTGCATGCCGGGTTTCCATAATTACATGTATTCAACTAAAATTTGAAGAGCTTTTAGTCCAATACTCTTCACATAACATCAAAAACGGGTGATTAGACCTCTCAATTCCATCAAAAAGGGGAACTACTACAACTACATAAACCCACTAGGAGAAGGGGAAAAACTAGAGAATGATAAGCTTACCAATATCTAGACCATGGGAGAGCCGAACATGCCGAGTGGTTGTTGAGTTGCTTTCCAGAGGATGCAAAACTAGCTAGAATGATGAGGAGCCAAGAGGGTCGATGTTGAAAAAAATGGACAGGCAGAGATGGTGAGATGGAGAACACGCAGCAAGTAAAAGCCTAAAAGGCTGCATCACCAGTAACGTTTTTTGATCAGTAAAGTGCCTCTGTTTGTGCAATGTAAATGAAATTAATGGTTGGAAATAGATTTTAAAAAAATAAAAAATTCCAAAAGCTATTTTCTTTTTAAATTGCTTTTTTTTTTAATAAAAACATAATATAGTTTTGATTCATATAATATATAAATAACAGATCCATTTAATAAATTAATTTTTAATAATTTGATTATATATTTACTTTTTTAACCAATTATTCTCATTTTAGTGGCAACAATCAAGGTTATATATAATATAATCTATAGTCAGGATATTTAGATAACACATCATAATTTTCATTTATAATTACAAACTATTTTGTTATAGGAGGTATAAATTTATCTTCCCTATTATTATAAATAATCTTCAAAGTTGGTCTATTTTTACCAATAATATATGTAAAGCGGCATAGATATATTTTAGAGTAATCAAATATTAAATATGAAGTATCTTTTAGTTATGTTTTTAATTAAAATAAGTATTTATTCGAACTAGTCCAATCTTTCTTAATTTATATATTATTATATATAATAAAGTAGAAGTCGTCTATGCCAAATATCGGTTTCTTTTTAATCATAATATTTTCAATCAATTGAAAAAAAATTGTTAATCAAGAAAATATAACTATATATGCTAAGATTTTAACAAAATTTTATCCAACACCACTTAATCAGTATAACAAGATATGCTTAATATAAGATTTTACCCAATTTGTTTAGATATCAATATATTTTTATAATACTTTACCCAATTTTGTTATATATGGATATATTATATTCTACCTCTTTTATTTGTAGCCAATTAAAAAAATTTCTACTATGATATATTGATGCATTAAATAATCTATCATAATGAAATAGATAAATTTAATATTTTACTACTAGTGTAGGTCCCGTCCCGTGTGCGAAAAATACATTAATACACTATTATAAATAATTTAGATAGATTCAAATAAATGAAAATTTAATAATCTAAATATAAATAATTTTTTCACAAAAAAATAATTTAAATATAAATAAAATGAGTTCGACAAATTATAAAAAATCTAAATATCTTTTATTTAGATTCTCTCAAAATATAAATAAAATTCATATTTGTTAGGTAATTTTTTTCTAATTTATCATTAATTGAATCTCATGTAATTTAATAGATAATTGTTTTTTAAAAATATTTTAATTTTTTTTATTAAATATATAGTATATATTTATTACGTTAGTTTACTATAATATCTATCCATGGATGGATTGTGGCTACATAATATTTTGATAAATATTGATATAAATAAAAGAACAAATAATAAATAATTAATTTTGTTATAAACAATTTTTTCCACCAAAAAATAGTCTAGATATAAATAAAATAGCATTTTACCAAATATTACATATTTATCTATTAGTGTAATATTTTTGGTAAATACGACTATGAATTTTTTTATTTATGTTTTTTTTAGTGTGCGTTTTTTGGAAAGGATATATATATATATATATATATATATATATATATATATATATAATAAAGGAGAAGTCGTCTGAGACATATGACCGCTTCTCCTTAACTGTAGTCGTATGGACCAATCACAAAATTTTGAAATAATCAATATATGCATAAGATAAATTTTTATTATAACTCTATTTAATCAATAGATCTATATATGCATAAGATAAAACGATAAGATAAAATTTTATTCTAACTCTATTTAATCAATATATCTATATATGCATAAGATAAAATTTGATTAGATATGAATATATTTTTAGAAGATATGGAGTAGTAACTATTTTTAAAATACATGCATAAGATAAATTTTTATTCTAAATCTATTTAATCAATATATCTATATATATGCATAAAGATAAAAATGAACAAATTTGATTAGATATGGATATATTTTTAGAAGATATTAACTAATTTTAAAGACTGTTATATAAGATAAGATTTTACTTATTTTCACTATATACATAATATATATATATATATATATATATATATATATATATATATATATATATATATATTTTAAATGTACATGTTCGGTGAATGATTTTTATATATTGACAAAATTGTTATGATCGAACTCATGAAATTCTTGGATATAATTCATTAGATGTGTATTAGATAAAGATAGTATTTATTTTTTTAGATATAATTTTGGAAGAGTTTAATCACAATTTTTTTTGGAAGATCTATCGCTTTTAGATTTTATACATATATAATTATGGATAGATTTTCAGCTTTTGACCTATATATACTTTAGATTGATAATGTTATTTCACAAAAGTTGACGTCTTCTCCCTTTTTTTTGGTGTTAATTATATGTATTACAAGTTATTTATGACTTTGTTAATTATATGTATTATAATAATTTATTTTAATTAGATGTTAATTATGTAACAATTAAAAAGTATTGAAAAAATTAATTAGCCGATTCAACGGGTATTAATATGAATTTTTTTTAAATTAAAAAATCGCACATGGTGCGGATACTGAACTGGTATATATATATAACACACCAGTTAATCAGGTCATTCAACTCAGGTTTGGATTTGGGTCATTCGGGTCCGGCCGTCCGGGTAGATTAGATTTCTGATAAACCTGGTTATCGATCGTTCCGGATCTAGCCAAACCGGGTTTGTCTCGATTCGAGTCGACCCAACGGGTCAAAAAACTCAAACTTTTTAAAGACTTTATAATAGTATCAAAATATTATCAAAATTAAATTGAAATATATATATATATATATATGTCAAATTAAACTAAATAATAATATTATAATTAAATTTATAAATATTTTATAATAATAATACTATATAAATGTTTAAGCATAAAAAATCATATTTATAAAAATAAGTGTTTTAAACATATTGTAATGATAAAATATAAACGTTATTTAACTTATAAGCGACCGTAACAAACACAATCGCATGACAAATCTGTGTGGGTCTATCCGATGTCTGTGTGGCGTCTACATGGTGTAAACTCATCGGGTCGATTTTGACCCAATCGATCATTGGGTTTTGACCCTAAAACTCCAGGGTAATTCAGGTTCGGGTCTCGAGTTTAAAACACTCGGTTTAAACTCGTAAAATTACCGGATGTACCGTGTACGAGTCGGGTTTTTTGGGTCGTATTATATTTTGACAGGTTTAATATTGATAGATATTTAGATATAGATTTATTTTTAATTGTATTTGTCGTAAAACATAGAAATATTGGACAAAATATTAAAGTAAATAATCTACCCAAATTCACAAATTCTGGATAACTTCAAATTTAACGAAATGTTGAATATATACTTCAACTTTAGTACCGAATTTTTCTCCATAATTCAAATACGCGTCCATACACAAATTTTTAACCAAAGGCGGCAATTTTTTTTAACCAAGGCGCTAATTTTTTTGAATTAAGCTACACTAAATAAGCTAATATATATCTTTATATCTATCCTTTCCAAAAACGCACACTAAAAAACCCTAATTCAGATTTTTCACACGGCATATCGGTAAAGGGGCCGAGACTACTACGGTGATCTTGACTCGTCTTCTTCGCCATCTCTGTGCATCTCGCAGAGACAACAACATCGAGGTTCCCTTTCTCTCCCTTTTTCACATTCTTCACCTTATGCTTTTCTTAAATTGATGTTCAATTCTACAATTTGTTTTTTCTTTTTCCGATCAATTGACAAAAATTGCCAAAAACCTCTCTCCATGTGCCTTTTCATCCATCTTTCTCAACTGAAAATCAGCATAAACATACCCTTGTTTAATGTTATGTACTGTCCAATGTGGATTAATTTTGAGGATAGTAATCTCTTTATGTATTATAAAAGTCTCATACCCTTGGATCCTTTTGTAGGTTGCAAAAACGGGTATTCCGCTTGGCGCAGTTGACTCCTTTGAAATACACTACAAGAGCTTGAACAAAGGATGGGATGTTGTTGTGCGATGTCTACATCGCTCTTATCGTCTTCTCTTCCACTGAAAAACACTTTCAGTTCTCCTTCTTTCCACGTATGTATTCATTCTTCATTTTCTTTTAATATCAAGCTAACCGTGTGATCAATATTTATCAAAGTACTAATTAACTTGTTCATCTCCATATGTAAAATAGTAACTAAGCTATACAAGTACGTAGTGGATTTTAGGACTTGATCTTTATACTATCATGGTATAACTAGTTGATGTAAGCCTAAATTTCTTTAATGTTCAGATTTGTGTTTTATTTTTGCCTGTCAATTGCTCTTCGGGTATATCTATTTGACACTTTCTTTGGTTAAGTATAATTCAAAATTAATATTGCTTCCTTTTTACGTTATTCTTTTTTTTTTATTTGTACTTGGTTAACTTGAATGTGTGATCACTCTCCAAAATGCTAAGTACTGTAATTCACTCAACTAATTCTTAATGTTCATGTAGGAAAATATGGTGCATAAATGCGCTCCGAAACAACACAAGAAGACGGAGTCTGAAGAATGACAGATGAAGAGATATGCGCAAAGGTTCTAGGAGTGAAATTCGACTACATCAAAAGTTCTGGTTTTGGACCTCGATCCCCACCCAAATATGCATCTGTATCATCAACACAAGAAATGAATGAGAAGAACAAGGCACTCCATGCAAGAAAAGTTTGATGAAACTCAAATCAATGCATTGAAGGAGACTACAAAAAAAATCGAAGATTTTATGGCAAAGTTCAATCTAGATAATGGATCTGCTTAGATAGGTATTGCTTATTAGTATATTTTCTCAACATTTTAGTTCGCTAGACATATTTGGATTTTAGTTGGAATTTAATTTGATATGCAATCTAATATTCATGCGATATCCTATTAACTATTAATTTAATTTGCATCAAACATTTTCCTCGTCAATAACATTACACTATAGTGAAGAAAAATTATTTTCTCGATAAATTAATACATATTACGATGAAATCAAGTTCTCTCGCCATACTCCAGTTTACAGCAAGGAATAAATTTGTCACCTTAAGCCTTGTTTTTACGATGAAAAAAAAGGTTGTTGATGAACCCCTTTCTTGAGACAAAATTTTGTCACTGAAATTATAAATTTAATGATGAATTCTTTTTCCTCGCTAAAAAAACATTAATTGCGATGAATTAGTTTCTTTGCTAAAATTATCTACACCGACAAATATAAATTTGTCGTAAAATACCTATTTTATAATTACAAATTTATAAATAATACTTACCATTGGCGAGGAAATAAATATTTTATCAAGGAAAATATGTCTTTTTTGCGATGAAAACTTTAGTCACCAATAAAATGGACACAGTTTGATGTCATCATTAACGAGGAAAAAACATTTTATCGATGAAATTGCATTTGTCGCCAAACACCTTCAATGACTATTATCGAATCCTTCCACTTGTTTGGCGACAAAAAAACTGATTTTTTTATGAGGAAAATATTAGTCGCTAATAGTTACTGCGAGAGAAAATGATTTCATCGCTAAAAATTTCAAAATTTCAACGACGAAATTTTTTTGAGGCAATTTCCATATAGGCCACGAAATTAGGCTATATTAGGAATCCGTCTCCCACCCTCTCCATATTTGGGATTTGTCCACCGAAATTTTCCTCATGCTGAAACCGAAACACACAGAAAACCTTGCCACACACGCATTCTCCTCTTCATCCTAGATGCTGTAAATTCATCGATCGACAAAGTAACGTTGAATTGCTGCTGTAAATTGCTGAATTGCTTCTACTACGTAAGCATATCGACAAAGTAAGCGATCACAGAAGAAGGTAAGCGTTGTCGCTCGTTTTTTCCTGTAATTTTCGACTATTCTTCAGCAATGTTCTTCGAAATTTTGATTATGCTAATAATTGATTACAGATCTGGTCTGATGTGATCGAAACTAACAGATTTTCGATTTGCTGAAACACGGATTTTCGATTTTTCTGCTACAAGTAACGTTCCAACAGATCTGTTATGATCATTTATATTGCTTCTGTTGTGATCTCTTATAGATCAATACTTTCTATCAATTTATTATAGTTCAATACTTTCTGCTGTGATCTGTTGTGAGGGAGCAAAGTTTCTACGAGATCTGCTGAAACTAACAGAATTCCTGTTTTTTTTAATTGCTACTAAAAGTGTTTTTGCAAGTATATGTTTCGATTTTCTATATAACATCAGCATGTGGAATGAAACTATCGTTTTCGATTGCTGAAACTGTGGAATATTGATCTCATGTGGATTGCAGTTATCTGTTTTTTAGTTGTTTCCAACAGCTCTGATCTTTAGTGTTTCTGCAGGTATATGTTCGTTTTTGCGGAAATGCATTCCAATTATATTTCAAGTACTTTAATACTGTCAAACAATCAATTGCAGGGGTAGAAATGTCATCAAACATTGTAACTGTTGTGTATGGGGGAAAGTGGAGAGTTGCTGAAACAGGATTACTGTTCGATGGAAACACTACTTCAAAGGCTTTTGTGCTAGAGGATACAATCACTTTATTAACCTTGAGGGACAAGGTTTGCAGTAGATTCAATGTTGATGAATCAGTTGAATTGGAATTCAGCCATTTGCACCCCTTCAAGACATTGAGAGCATCACTT
This sequence comes from Persicaria tinctoria, assembly GCA_037127255.1. Taxonomy (NCBI): domain Eukaryota; kingdom Viridiplantae; phylum Streptophyta; class Magnoliopsida; order Caryophyllales; family Polygonaceae; genus Persicaria; species Persicaria tinctoria. Next base: position 24,761,375 of record JBANSL010000011.1, on the reverse strand, counting down.
AAGGTAGATTCTGATGTTGATTTAAAAGAATTCTTGTTGTTGAGTAAGCTGGATGGAGTGAACTTTTCTGTAGAGTTGTGTGTCACAAACACCTTGCCATTGGATATTGTTGGCCATGAGTTTCAATTTACTGCTGAAACTGTTGAGCTTCCTGAAACTGATGAGAGATATAGCACCAATTTGGATATAATAGAAAATGTCTCTATTTTTGATGAGAATCAGGATGTGCCACAAGACGATATGGATGCTGACAGATTTTCATATTCCTCTAATGCTGAAAACAGTGAATCATTTTCAGATAACTCCAATGATGGGTATTGGAATGAGCGCTATGAAATGATGAATAGAAAACGGAACACAGTTGATGAAAGGGGTGCTGGAAGCTCTATCACGGATAGTATTGTCAACCATGTCACTCAATGCCCAAGGGTTATGTATGTTGGAAAAACATTTGAATCTAGACAGGCAGTAAAGGATGCTCTATACATTATGTCTATGACAGACATATTTGGATTTGAGGTTAAAAAATCAACACCAAAATATTATAGAGCAGCATGCATAGACAGAAATTGTGGTTGGAAATTGCATACAAAGAGAATTTCAGCTATTTGTCATGAGGTGATATTGTATAGAGATATACACACAAGCACATGGGATACAAGAACAAGACACTCCAGGCATGCACCATCCAATGTTATTGCAGGCCTCATACAGTCAAGGTGTATACTGTTTCAGCAGTTGGTTTCAGCATTTTAGTTTCAGCTTTCATTTCAGCACTATATTTATTGTTACTGATTTCTGTGTTTTCAACAGTGGATACACCCCAAAACAAATTATTGATAAGATGAGAACAGACCACAAGATCTCAATTACTTATTGGAAGGCATGGAAGTCAGCACGAATAGCTCAAGTGAGGGAAAAAGGGTCGCCGGAATCAAATTTTGCTGCCTTGCCGTCATATTGTCACATTCTTATGGAGAAAAATCCAGGAACAGTAGCTCTCATTAAAACAGACAGTGATGAAAGGTTCAAATACTTATTCCTGTCTTATGGACAATCCATTAGAGCATTTCCCATCTTAAAAAAGGTATGTATATGTACATAATCATTTATAATTTAGCAAAATTATGGTGATTTCAATATTTAAATTGTTCCCGTCTTATTTGTAGGTTGTTGTAGTAGATGGCACATTCTTAATAGGGGAATATAAGGGTACATTGCTTGGAGCAGTTACCCAAGATGCAAATATGAAATTATACCCGCTTGCTATTGGGATTGTTGACACAGAAAATAATGCATCTTGGGAGTGGTTTTTCCAACAACTCAGTAAAGTTATACAACCTACAGATGATTTGGTGTTTGTTTCTGATAGGCATTCTAGCATTTCTAAGGCCATCAAAAAGATATACCTTAATGCTACCCATTGCGTATGCATGTGGCATTTGAAGCGGAACATCCAAGCAACTTTCAAGAAAAGGCATCTTGCAGACATGTTCCAACAGGCTGCTGAAACCTACACTGTTGGTGATTTTGCACACCAATTTGACCGTATAAAAGAAGAATGCCCAAGCCTAGCAACATATTTGATATCCGTGGAGCTGGAGAGGTGGGCAAGAGCGCATGCAAAAGGTAATCGGTATAACATGATGACATCCAACAACGCTGAAAGCTTAAACTCTGTTTTGAGTGGTAAAAAAAATTTGCCCATTGTTGCACTGTTCGAGTTTTTTAGAGATAAGTTCACAGAGTGGTCTCAAGATAGAAGGAAGTCTGCAACACTGAATACACAGAGAGTCGCCCCTGCAATAATGAAAATGATCCAGGAATTGCAAAAGGATGTCGGTGCATACACTGTAAAGCACTTGGGTGAGTCTGTATTTGAGGTTACTGGAGAAGGTACGCGGACTATTGTTGATCTTTCAGCAAAACAATGCACCTGTAGGGTGTTTGACATTCAAAAAATCCCATGCATACATGCTCTGTCGGCGATAGTGTCTAAAAGGCTTGATGTTGCAGATTTTGTTGCTGGTTTCTACACAAATGAAGCTTGGATTTTAGCACATGCTGAAACCATATATCCAGTCCCCCCTGATGATGAAATAATCCTTCCTGAGTATATTAAACAGATTAAGTGTTACCCCCCCCCCCCCCCCCCAATGTAAAGAAGAGATGTGGTCGACCTCCTCAGAAAAGGAAACTTTCCAAGGGAGAGTTTGTGAGAAGAGCAAAATATAGTAAGGAGTGGCTTCAAAGGGAGCACGGGAAGAATTCAAAAGATCAACACCAATGAAGCTGGCTACAGAAAAATTGTGCTGATTTTAATTTTTAGTTCAGTTTTACACTGTTTCAGCAATTTGATATGAATATTACGAGATGCTTTGTGTTTTTTTTAATCAGTTGTACTCTGTGTCATTGCTTTGCTATATCATATTGTTTTTAGTTCATTATGTTTACCATTTATTGCTATGCTTAAGCTTTGTTCTAGGCAATCATCTCTGTTTCAGCATGAAAAATGTGCTGAAAACAAATGTCCTGGCGGAAAAATGCTGAAAACATAACTTGAACAACTATGGCACCTTGACAGGCGCAATAAGTACCCTCTTTGGAGATTATATTTCTGTGTTTCTCTAACATATGGCAACTTAACATTGTATGTTGGTGTCGACTTGAAAACATAACTTGTTGAAAGAACATGCTGAAACAGGAAAACTAAAAAAATTGCATTATACCATTAACTAAATGTCTATTTAATAAGCTCAACACCGGATAGATACAGAAAAATAATGATGATTTTGATTTTTGGTTGACTTATAAACTGTTTCAGCAACACATATATGGTGAAGTATTTTGCTGAAATCCTTGCTGGAACAAACTAGCAGGAAACAATGCTACGTTAAAACATTAGATAAAATGTCAATTCCAGTGGCTTCAAAGAGTGCCACTGAAAACGCATCCAAAATGATACAAAATACCAACAGTTGTCCAGAATATCCCACGGAAATACATCTAAACCACAGCTACGTTAGAATGTCATGAAATCCCTAAATCTGATAGACGGTGTTACACACAACATGCTATTAACTAGAATTTAAAGCTCCATTTCTCTTGAATCAAGTCTGAGACCATAAGTTCTCGGTATCGAAAGATTCTTTCATTGGTAAACTTCCTGACATCTCCCCCAAACACCAGCGCCTCGATTGCTTTCAGTACAAAGACCCCACAGGATGCGCTGCAAAAAATGAAACAAAACATATTGATAACAAGCACAACAATATAATGCTTCTAAAAGACTTTAAAAACATTGTAAATGTAGGTTTCCATACCCCGTTGTATCGTGCACTAGATCGGGGACCTTGTTAATGTGGAATGTAGACGGTTGAAAATTTGGGATCACACCAGCCTTATCCAAGTGAATTGGCAACCACTCAGCCATCCCACGCAGATGATCAACAAGCTTTTCAGCAGACACAAGGTAGTGGTTGAAGTCATATGCATTTATAACCTTTTTAGCAAGATTTATCTCCAATGCAATCCAGTGCTCATTGTTTATGTTGAAAGGGGTGTAGACCATTTTTGCAGACTCCCATCTCTTGGGATAATCACTAGGATATAAGCCCAGGAAGTAGCTAGCAGTGAATTGTTCAACAGGTGTTGTTTCTTCGTAAGATGACGTGCATTCTGGAAGATATTTCTGATGAAAAATAGGATCCATCACGACAATGCCTTCAAATCTGCTAGGATCTTCACTGACTCTCTTCCTCATGTGAACCAGTCCAGCTTCAAGGTGCTGAAACAGTAAACAGTGTAAGGTGCTGAAATTCATATAAACAGAAATACATACATAGTTGCATTTACTCGAAAAGATGCTGAAAAGAAAAACAGTTTCAGCATACTTACATCTATATCAAGCCAACCATCCTTCCTAACAATGTTCTTAAAAAATGACTTCTCTTTTCTGGATCCCATTAAAAGTACTGAAAAATCCCTGCACATATTATTACAAGATTTAAAAATCGGGTCCGAGCACTCGAAATATATATATATATATATTGCTAGACCACTCGAAAACACACATGAAAATTTAAGATGGACATACCTTGAGCTTTTAACACATTGATACATGAAGTCATGTTCAACCTTGTTGAGCAATGATTTTTTTTCAACATGCTTCGGGATCCTTAACTTTTCAGCAACAAACGGGCTCACCAGAAAACTACTTGCTTTTGGAAGACGCTTTGAACGCCTGAAGTTTTCAATTTCTTCAACACATCTAGGATCTTTGGAAATTGTATCCCACTGATTGCATGGCTTCTTCAACAAGTCTTCATCGTCACTTTCACCATCACTTAAATGTATTGTTTTTCCAGGGGGTGGGGTCATTAAGTCACCAGCAGCATCTTTGCTTGCAGCATCTTTTGTTGCTTCAGCATCACCATTTCAGCATCTTTGTCTAGTTGCCCATGAGGTGATGCAACTTCAGCATCAACCATTTCAGCATCTTCTATTCCATCAGCTTTGGGTTCAGCATTTTCTGTTACATTAACCTTGGTTTAAGCAACCTTCGTTTCAGCAACCATACTTTCAACAACCTTTGTTTCAACAACTTCAGTTCCAGCAGCCTTGACTTTAGGACCACCAACCACCTTTCTCGACCCAACAGAAACTCCATCGTCTAAGCACTGTTCCCCACCCTTCAACTCAAAATCAGAGTCACGCCCTAAGTCAACAGCATATACATGCCCTGAAGATGAGTCTAATGACTTCTGCCCTTCAACAAGGGTAACAGGTATGATCTCATTCACAGATGCTGAAACATTTGTACCAATTGGTTGACCTAGAATCTCAGTAGGTACCTCTTCCCGAATTTCATCCAACACCTCATTCACAGCCTTTGAAATTGCTGGATCACAAGTTGCAACATTGGATGACTGGGTCTTAAACTGCATTGACTCTTGCATTGTTAACTTATTTTCTAAGGAATCTACCTTCTTCAGCAGATTATCAACAACATTCACCAACTTTAAACATCCTGACAAACGTTCCTCAAGCATCTCCACCCTCGCAGATAAATCAGAGACTCTTTGAGGCAACTCTTCAAGCTTATCTAACCTCATCTGTATTTCTTCCAACCAGCCAGGATGTCCCCCTTGTTTGCTGAAATCATCAGTCTGAGCACCACCCACATTCTTCCCCGCTCTTTCCAAGTGATCGTCTCTGGCAACGTTCTTAGTGCCTTCAATATTTATGTAATCATCAGTTTCAACATTCATTGCATCGTCCCCTCCTTGAGCCACACCCCCCTGGGGGCCCTCTGCTACTCTATCATTAGCATCATCGTTCCCATCTTTAAATAATAAAGATTCCTTTGCAGGTGCAGCTTCGATGGCCGGCCTCAATGAGTTTCAGCAACTCGATGAAAGGATGGACATGCAACTTCAATTGGCATGAACAAATCACTGGAATCTTCAGAAACAGATTTACCTCTCTTACGAAATACAAACCTAGGTTTCGCAATTGCATCTTCAACAGTTGGTGGTTTCTTTGCAGCTGACATTTTCTTACCCCTTGTCTTCTTTTTTCTAGTAGAACCAATTTCATCAACTTGTTTTGTTGAAACTAAACCAGCAGACCGATCTCTCCGCGTTGGCGTAGGTTTGCTTGTTTCAATCTTCTGTTTCTTCACCAATGGCGGCACTTTACTCGCAGCCTTTCGCTTCTTCGAACCTACAACACCTCCACTTTCATTGCCACCTGACTCTTCATTTACTTCTTGTTGTTCTTCGCCTTGGGTTTCAGCAGAAGGTATATCCAATGATAAATCAACATCTACATAGCAGTTGAACCGTCTCCAGTATGCTCTTGTCCTAAGTCTCCAACAATCATACAACTTATCTGCCTCGGGTTGGGAAAATACAGGTTCAGTCATGTGATCAAGAATGGGGTGAGAAACTTCATCTTCAAATACCATTCCTAGGGACCTTGCAAACTCCCCAAAGGTTGGGAACATGGGTGCCTAAACAACCAACAATATTAACACAGAATAAGACAACTGAAATTATAAAAATGAAATTAATAAAAAAAAGAAGATTGTATGAAGATAGATCCGAGACAAGAATAATACCACATCGCCATCAAACAACTCTTGCGCTTCAATGTAAGTATGTCGTAACTTACACTCCCACCGAAGAGAATATGGATCACCCACACGAACTTTGAAATCGCAAAGAAACTTATCAGAAATCACCGGGAAAGCCTCTAGTATCCAAGCCTACAAATATAACCAAACAAGAAGATGCTGAAACATACAAATGCTGAAACACAAATATTGCTGAACAGATAAATGCTGAAACAAACAGATGCTGAAACATATATGCATGAAGTTAAATTACTTGAAAAGCATAAATATATCCAAACAATTCATATGATGGTCTCGGATCAGATCGATCACAAACCAGAACCTTCTTTAAATACTTCACAACCAAAGAATAAGACAACCTCCCCATGGATACAGTTCACATTTCGCTGGATTGCATACAAGAGCAGCATGATCTTTCTTAACACTTTTAGACCGCTTGAACAATAACATCTTCTCGATAATCAACAACTTTGCCATCTGAAGCTTCTTTGTAGACGATTTTCTACATGTTTTAAATGCCTCCAACAACTCATCATAGGTACACTTTGACTGCTTCCCCCCGAGAAAATGAGACCATGCAAATTTCGCAGGCGGTTTAACTTTAGTATCAATGACAGGAAGCCCTGTAATTGCATGAAACTCTACCAGAGAGAAACGAGCAACTAGACCATCAACCTTGAACCACAATTCATGCATCTTATCACTCTTAATCAAACGTAGCATCATTTGATGAATCAACTGAAAATTTAGTTTCATCTTATCTCTTTGAACAAAAACCCATGCAAAGCAGCTTCTCTTCAGCAACTCAAAATCAGATTTGGACAGATGTTCTTCTATAACATTACAGACATCTGGGGCGCAGTAAACATTGGATTTTGCACAAAATCTATCCTTTACAGGAATGCAATACTGCAATCTCTGTTAAAAACACACATTCATACGCATGAATAAACATAAAAACACACACAAAGTGGGGTAAGGTATGGAAAACAAAAATATACTCACATCGAATTGACATTTATATTCTTGAAGATCACTTGCAGAGGAATTAACATCTAAAAAACACAGACAAAGAATACATAACAACTGTTTCAGCATGATTAGAGACAACTGCTGAAATAGGTCTTTTACATATTATGCTGAAATATGCATTTATGCTAAAATCAAGGACAAAGTACCACATGCATGTTTACATTTCATACCAAAACACACACAAAGCATAAATACAAAACTTTAGAACAAAAACGACACACCTCTGCTTGAAGGATCGGATGAACTGCTACCTTCAACTGAAGGAACCTTCTCAGAAGAGCTTTTCTTCACTGCAAATCAGATACATTCGATATCAAACACAGTAATAAGGGGGGAAAAACGACAAACATGCATAAACGACATAAACACAGAATACAAACCGTCATATGCGGAATCACTTCCAGTTTTGCTGTCAACCGCGGCAACATCAACTCCTTCCCTCTCATCGGAGTCCTTGTTCTCTAAAAATTGACAAAAATTGAAAAGAAATGTCAGTTTCAACTTCAAAACAAGTACAAAATTAAAAACACAGATAACACACCGCCATTTGAAGGATCGCTTGAATGTTTATGCTCGATTGCACCAACAGCAGGTCCCTCGAGATGGCCGGCGACTTTGTACTCTGACATTGAAGCAGAATCGAAGAAGAATCGCCGGTTTCAACCGCAAAAATCGCTTGGGAGAGGATGGAGAAAAGAGAGCGAATCGTACGACAGGAGCCAGGAGACAAACAGAGTGAGGAGAGAGAGAGCGGTTTCCAGCAAAAACCCTTATATATGGGAGGACAATTTTGTCCAAAAAAATTTACGTGGGCAAAAGCCCAATATGACGGATTTGGGGGACAATATCTAAATTGGGGAGAAAATTTGCGCCTTCGGCGCAAATTTTCTCAATTTTTTTCCCTCGGCTAACCTTTCCTTGACGAGCTTTCTGCGACGAAATGCATTTCCTCGCCAAACCTCTTTAGCGACGAAAAATCAATTTTCAGCGACAAAAAATTTCCCCCCTAATAGGCATTTCTGTTGTAGTGTGTGCAGGTGTGGGATTACATTCTGCAGTTCTACTTGAAGGGCATGCCTGTCTGTTTGATTTCAAGGGAGCAGACGCCATTGTTAAGGCAAACCTGGTAATTAAGGTTGATGAGGTGGAGAGGCTTTGAGCAACAAAAATGTAATTTGGTACTCTGTATGAACACTGAATACCTCTCTCTTTCCCCTTGCTTTCATGTTTGCTTCTGTATGTCATGGTTGTTTGTTTTCTGTCAGATTTTTGTTTGGTTGATCAATGGCTACAGTGGAGAACGAAAGGGGATTATCTGAAGTTAGTTTGTTTGTGGTGAACTACCACAAAATCCTAGATTCTAATGCCAAGGTGATATTTTTTTGCAACTGGCGGATGCGATTTTTTTTTATTGTTGCAATTGAGAAACTTGAATCCATATGGTTGCTCAATTTCAACCTCATATTCCTCATATGGGTATTCTTTTTCTTCGTCAATGGGTATTGCTATGCCTCCTAATGCAGCAACTGGTGGGATTTGGATTTGTAATATATTAATGAATTAACTTGCATACATGTTTTCATAGGGGTTGCAAGTTCCATCCACTTATCTGTTCTCTTCGCCGCGTTTAGCTACTCCCTTTCACCACCTACCCACCGCTTTCATTGTTCTCCTCCTCTTTACACATATATTCACGGTATTCTGACTATGCAAGCGTGAGGGTTTGTGATAAGGCACCAAATCAATTTCAGGCCAATCGGAGACGATGAATTGTCTTACGGGATATCACAGTTAATTTTTTATGAGTTGATTTAAATTGTGATTTTGAATTTCATTGATTGATAGTAGTTATATTCATTTGTGATTGATGATTGGATAAATTGAGATTTAGATATTGAGACTTTGTATTTCTTTGCTTTTACGCCTCCAAGGTGTTCGTAGAAATGCTTCACATAGATTTTGGAATGGAGGTTGTCTTGACATAGATATTGGAATGGAGATTATTTTATGATCTTGGAGAAGGTAGTATTATTATCGTTTTAGAAGTTTACGATCTATCGATTATTATAATATTTGGACAGTCTCCCACAATTGCTTAATGTTATCACGTGTAATTTCTCAATTCCCAATTCACTACAAGCATTAGATGATTTAACGAGTTCTGATTCCTATATGTGTATATAATCTTATTATATTTTGTCCTTTTTTGGCTCATTACTTCAATGGAGATAATCAAAATCTACAATCAATTCAAGCAACATATGTGGATTAAGGGATTTTGAATGAATTGCGTACATTACACTAAAACAACTTACTTTCATCATAATTACATGATCTTAATTTGAACTAAATCTCCCACTCATGGTATGTTTTATGTAGAGAGGACATTAATTGTATTTGAATTAAAACTTTAGACACTACTTACAAAAATTAGCTTTGATTTTTGGCGTTGTTTGTGTGGGGCTGCGTTGGTGTTCTAGAGGTTGCATTTCCTTTCGGGCTGATTTCAAAGGGCCATGCTAAGAAGTTCGAGGGAGGTTCGAGCTGAATTTTCCTGGAATTTGAATTTAGCTTAGAGGGCGATTTTCTATTGCATTTGTGAACCATTATTAGTCCGCAAAGGGCTGCTCGAGGGAGGTTTGAGTTGAATTTTTCTAGATTTTGAATTCAGCTTAGGGGGTATGATTATCTGATGCATTCATGGGTTGTTATTGGTTTGCAATGGGCTGCTATGGTCAAATGGTTCATTGGGGGCTGTTTGGTGATGGCCTTGGTGACATTTATGGCCTGTTTGCTTGCTGGGAAGGGGTTGTTTTGATCTGCTAAGGAAGTTGATGTTGTGCTTTGTTTTTGTACCGATTTCGAATGAAATGGAGCTGTTTTGGTCGGTTTAGATGTTCTTGACTATTGGCAATGCTATGGGTACTTTAGTAGCCTTTTAATCTTAGATTTTGGGGTTGTTCTATGATCAAAATATGGTGCAACTAGAAGGATGTTATTATTGTTTTCTGTTGCTTCTTTTCAAGGGTAGTATGGGTTGTTTGATGGGGTATTATGGGTTGTGGATATGTTTGTCATTCATAGCATTAAGCAATGAAATTCACTGTATGCTACTATATTTTTAAAGACAAGATGACTCTCTAGCTACTTATTGGGCTTGCATAGGGGCTAAAGGTTTGATTTGGCTAACTACTCTTTTCAATGCTATTTTAGGATCAGTTAAGATGCCTTCGGAATGGAGACTTAGTAAGTTGGGCCCGGTGTACAAGAAGAAAGGGGATGTACAGTGTTGCAGCAACAACAGAGGAATCAAACTGCTGAGTCATACGATGAAATTATGGGAAAGAGTTATAGAGGCGAGGCTTCGGAGATTGGTTAAGGTGTATGAGAACCAATTTGGCTTCATGTCTGGTAGATCAGCTACTGAAGCCTTCATTGATATAGAAAAGGCATACGACTAGGTTCCGAGAGAGCTGCTGTGGAGTTGCTTTGTAGAAAAGGGAGTGCCGACGCGGGGACATATATCAGAGTTATCATATATAGATATGTATGATGGGTCACTGACTAGCGTCAAAACGCCGGGTGGGGATTCAGAGTTTTTTCAGATTCGAGTGGGGTTATATTAGTCGAGATGACAGCAGTAACTACGCCTTTCGCATTTCCTAGAACCTAGACGAGCAAACATATCTTAGACTTATATTCTTCAAATCATACATGATTGTCTTCAAATCATACATGACTGTAAGTTCGGTAACTGATAAGAAAACGAAAGCAGGCTCATGAGAAGCTGATCATATTACATCTCTGGACATTCAGAGTATGTCTATCCGAGTATCCATGAAAGAGGGTAAGTCAACTTCTTCCATTCACCCTCTAACTTAGATTATTAAATCATACAGTCTTGCAGTGCCTCTGTCTGCATCTTTTATTTCACCTAATGCTCACTTAGCAGCTTATGATTACAAATCTATAACATAAATTAGGTGGTGCGCTGGTGCGAGAGAGTTGAGTTAATAAAAGTACCTTGGCTCAATTGTCGTAGCAATGCTATATAGAATCAATAAAGTCTAGAACTAAATTCTTCCTAATGCAAGAGGGAACGTATATTAATGATGTTATTTATAACGTATAAAGGGTTTATTTTAATCTCATTCTCACATTAATATATTAATGAATTAACTTTCATTCCTAATCCAATGATGATGAGTGAAAAATCTTCACTTGCCGATACAATGATGGGGTTTATACATTTAACAACCTATCTTTATCAAATCGGTTTATAATTTAGACCAATTTAAAAGTTGTGACATATATGATGTGTAATAAATAAAGTATCATAGAGGGTTCAAACTCAATTTTCTTAAGTAAAAAACTATAAGGTTTCTTTTATTTGTCTTCAATTATGACAATGTTAGGAGAAGCGGGGAATCAATTGATTTACTATTCTTTTTCATCTCAAGAAAAGTAAATTTCAAAAAACAATATCACAAGAAGCAGGGCAATATATTAGTAGAAAATTGACGTATCGAATATTCTGTTTAATACGTCAAACTCGACCGAAAATATTATGACAAAACCCGAATAAGATTCGGGAAAATATCTAGTTTTTCTAATATTGGGTTCTTTAGTTAATTATGGTACAAACTAGGGGGGGGCACAAATCCCGCAAATCCCGATCCCGTCCCGGTCCCGTCCCGATCCCTGTGGGATTTAGGACAAAATAGTGAATCCCGTCCCGATCCCGTCCCGCAAAAATTATGCGGGATGATCCCGGTGGGATCCCGCAAATCTCGTCGCATCCCGCATATAATAATAATAATAATAATAATAATAATTTTTATAATAATAATAATATTATAATATTATAGAATAATAATAATATATTATTAGTATTATTATTTTGAGCAAATATTATTTATAACTATAATAATAATTTTCAATTTATAATAATAATAATAATATTATATAATATTATAATATAATTTAATAATAATATTAATTTATAATAAAATTATTATTATTATATTGTTATTATTATTATATCATATTATAATTTTTTCTTATAAACTATAATTATTTTATAATAATAACAATAAAAATAAGTAATATTATTTTATTTTATTTTTAATTATAACGTGGGATTATTATTTATTATTATTATTATTATTATTATTATTATTATTATTATTATTATTATTATAACAGATTACAAGAAATTAGTGGGCAACCGAGAGACAGTCTGGGCACCCACTCCTTTAGCGATAAAAAAGCCAAGTCTAGTAAAAATATAACGTGCAGCACGAGCCCCAGCATCCTGAGATACCGAGAATTTCTGAATTCGCTTCAGCAATGCAACCGCATCTGTATCCAACTCCCCCAATGAAGAGAATGAGAAGGGTAGGAAACCATAACCAGCCGCCGTACACAAATCTCGATACTTGACACACTTACGTCGAGCAGCATCAACAACAGCACGACCAGACATAAAGTCAGAAATTCCAGACTGAGTCAATGGAGATGATCCCATCAGATCAACACACACATCCCACCCATTTAGAGTTACAAGAGGCAAATAGCTAATTAAATACGGTATTCTTCCTAACTATCAATCGATAATTAGACAATATTGGTAAATCTCGTCTCAATTCCTTTCCGTCCTGATCTAGTAAGATAATGTAGCCAAATATGTTCAACATTATAATTAATTATACAATCATTGTATGAATTAATAATAGTATTATAATATTAATATTAATATTATTGAATAATATAGTTGAGAATAATACCGTATTCAACATATTATACTAAATAATGAATTATGAAAGTATTTTTCACTTTGCAAATTTATATAATATTTTATTATTTTTATATGCGGGACAAGGCCCGTTCCGTCCCGATCCCGTCCCGTCCAGACACCATCCCGTCCTTATCCCGTCGCAAAAAAAAATGTCAATCCCGTCCGTTCCCGTCCCGAAAAAATTTCGCGGGACGAGTCCCGTCCCGGCCCAATCCCGTCCCGTCCCGTCCCGTGCCCACCCCTAGTACAAACCCTAAAAAACATGCCTTGGCGAAAACAAGCAATATGGTACAAATGACTGGTCAAGGTGCTTAATACTGAACTAACATTTGACTTTTTGTTTATAAGGAGGTAGAAAATTCAAAGGCTAAATGTAAACAAAAAACTGATATACGCGTATAAATATATGAGCATGTACATGAAGGAAGACGCGCACGCGCATGTACATGAAGGAATATACTACTACTACAAAGAGAAAAACTCTCTTTTGGAGAGTTCCAACCCTCCCTTCCGGGAGCCTCACACCTCCTCCGGGAGCCCCACATCTCCTTCGGGAGCCATAGTCCGCTTCACCGGCTTGATAAACACTGATTTCGACCGCCCTACCTCCGCTCCGGTCGTCGCTTACCCGAGTTTAATACCCCTCACCACCACCACAACGCCTCTCCGAGATCTCACTCTCTGGTTGGGGTTTTCCTCCCTCAGGCTCGTGAAAATCCCTTAAATCGTTAATGGAACAAACACCATATGAAACTCCTAGTTAGAACCCTCAAATTTGTTTTCAAATCGCCCTAACCTACTTCGTTTGGGTTCGATTTATCTTCCCGGTCTACCATCTCGTCGTTTGTCGACTCGTATCTACTCCTTGTTGAGTTGTTCTTCGCAACTTACTATTATCCAAGCAAATTACTCAATTACCTTGGGGCTTTTGCAAATCTATGGTCGAGGATCCCTTTTCCTCCTCCGTTCCTATCCATTTCGAACTTCTGCGCCTTCGATGGCTGGCTCTTGAGTTCTCCCTCATCAGGTCGTTTATCATCTTCCTCATTCTCATCAGGTCCTTCATCTATCCCACCTGCCCTCCCTCCCCTTTCTTCCTATGTTAGGGTCGGGTTCTTTCCCGATCTGGTTTGTACCCTGGGTCTTCCAAATCTGGAATCGTCCTGTCATCCCCGTTGGCTGCGGTTTGGTGTTCCGGTGGGCTCTCCCCGGTGCGCCGCCTGCTCTTCCGGGCTTCTTCCAACTCTCTCGCTCACTTTCCCTAGTCATCCCGGCTTCTCCAACCGCCGATGTCCCTAGTCGCAGCCTGAGAAGTTTCCGTTTGCTCTGCCGCCATGGCAAAAACTAGATCTGTGGTGCTCTCCTGTCTCCTTGGCCTAGGTTTTCCTTGGGCCCGAAGGAGGCCCATTGTTCGAGCCCGTTTGGTGTTCTTTGGGCCCAAGGTTTATCCTTGAGCCCAAAGCTACCCAAATTTAATTAAAAAAGGAAAAAATGGATAACTTTGCCGGTTTCTTAAAACAATAATATTATCTAATAAAATTTCCGGTTATTCTCTAGCTCTACGCCTTACTCGCGGCCGTGCTTCTTTTTCTCGTTTTGGGGGGACTTTCGTCTGTTGGTTCGTGGTTAGTTTCGGTTGAGGAGCAGTTATGCGGCCCTGGTAGATCGAGGTGATCGTGTTGGCAGTGTTCGTGGTCTCCGAAGATCCCTCATCTAGGTGGGGGGAACGTCGTGTGATCCACACTTCCCCAGGTGTCGTCTTTGCCTTACGAGGATTTCTGCTTTCCATCTTTCCGGCGGCGAGACATCGTGTCAGCAGGAGCTGTCCCATGCGCTCGCTATCCACTTCACCACGCCGGGCTTCCTTCCTCTCGTTGTTGTGTCTGCCGGTTTGCTTAGGGTTAGGGTTTTTCCGGCTTTGCTTAGGGTGTTTCTTTTATTGTATTATGTATTTCTATTTCTTTGTTGTATGTTTAGACGGCACGCCGTCTGCCGACTTTGTCGGCCTCTCGAGGTCCGGGCTTGTCCGGTCTCGAATTATTTCCTTATCAAAAAAAAAAAAAAATTAAAAAAAATGAATATTTTAATAATGGATATTTCCCACGAGTACAAACCGGTGCTAATTAGAGGACTAATCGCCATGATCTTCGTTGTCGTCGTCGGGTTTTGCCTAATGCAAGCTTTGATCCCTGCCCATCATTCCTGTATGTGTTCTTCTAACTAGTTTTCTAGCCAGCTGCAGGTTCATTCGATTGATCAAAAACCATTCTTGATTTCTTTTATATATGATCGATCTAACAATTAATATATTTGTGTGATTTCGCATATATATAGATCAAGAGCACTACGCCATTTCGCAACTTGGGTGACGGACATAAATGGTCACCTGAAAGTCGAATTGGGTCACCTGAGGATTCAAGTGACGAAAAGTCGTCACCTGAAGGGTCGTCACTTGACCGCCGTCCCCTGAGCTTATAGGTGACGACTCTATCAAAGTTGGTCTCTGAAAGTGATTCATCACATAGAAGTCAAAGCTCGACAAAAAGCCCGACTGCCCGACCCGAACAGTTCAGGTGACCAAGTTTTCGTCGCCTAAAAGATAGCAAACATTGTCAGAGAGGGCATTCAGGGGACCAAATATGTTCGTCGCTTGAACATTCAAGTGACCAAAATGTTTGTTGCTTGACCAATCAAGTGACGTAAGTGTTTATCACTTGAGATTGTGAAAGAACTAGTATGTTCGTCACCAAGTTATTCAGGTGACCACTCTACATCACTTGTTCGTCACCAAGTTATTCGTTGCCTGAATCAATTTTGAGATTTTTTTTTTAAATTCAAGCAATTATTATATACAAATTTTATAATAAAAAAATATATCTTTACAATATTGTTGGTACCCCTGTTTTCAAAATACCAAATGCACAAAACCTAAACCAAAATACCATTCATACTATACAAAAACTACCCCTCTTTCAGGTGACGTACTCATTCAAACTTCGTTGCCCCAACATCCTGCAATTTAATGTGGGCCTACCGACTCTCACTCAAGTGATGACTCTACATACGTTCGTCGCCTAAATTTACTCAAGCGACGAACAAATGATAACTTCGTCACCTGAGCTTCGATCTCCTTTGACTTTCCTTAGATTCGACTCAGGTGACGAAGATGTATATGGTACGTCGCCTGACTGTTTCTCAAGTGACGAACCCACAAATGTACGTCGCCTAACTTGCAAAATGGCGTAGTGGAGTTACGTGAAAGACAGGTCCAAGATGACGGCGAATATGGAGTAGTTAGGTCAAGAAACAGGAAGCTGGTAGGATTTGAGAGAAGAACTTCAAGACCGCCTTCTCCGGTTGCGAGCAAACCTCATGTGTATAAAGTTGCAGGACCTCCACCTCCGCCACCAATCTTCTCTTTTAGATACCACCACTTTGGCAACTACACTGTGTTACCTTAAATACATGAATTATCCATATATTTACTAATTCAATACAGAAATCTTTTATTCTTAAATACAATATATAATGATTGGTTGCTCATGTACTTAATTGTACTGTTAAATTTTAGAAATTTGGATTAATTTTCGTCTCACTTCAATGTTCTTCTTCCATGAAAAGGTACGTACGTAGCATATCAATGACCCCTGTCACTTTCCATTTCCAACATATATCTCCAACTAATTAATTAATATTTTTAGGAGAGAGAAATTCTCGTTGTTGAGTATCATCCGATTTGGGAAAACTTCCTTTGTTAATATTCTTCCATTTCAATTCGGATTCCAGTCAATCGTCATCTCCGACCTTTGTTTCTGGCTTAATCTCCTTTGCCTCACCATCCCCTTGTGCTCTATGGCTCGGTGTCGCTGGTTTTTTCGGGGCTGGATTCCTCCCCTAATCGCTCTCCTGATGCGTCGATCGGCTTCCCCGTGGTGGCTGTTTTGGAGTGCTCCACCGACCTCTTTCGTCGGCCTTGTATCTCTCTCCCTTCTGCTCTCCTCTGGTGGTGGGATGTGGCGTTCCGCTGCTTGGTCGGGGATCCTATTGCCGACTCATCGGTCTAGGGTTTTCCAGCCCAGGGTGGGGTGTGTTTATCATTCCTAGTACTTTTGGGTCGGGGCTTTTGCGGGGAGGGGGGGGGGGGTTAATTTGCTCTCTTCTTCGAGTCTGGTGGTGCGGTGTTGGGTGTGTCGGGCTTGCCGACTTGTTCTTCCTATCACCTCCCACCTCTTTTTTCTAGTCTAGTTGTGTCCTTGCTCGATCCTTCTTGTCTGCATTGTTGGGGTCTCGTCCATCGCTCGTCACCTCTTGTGGCCTCGTCGTTCGTCACCTCCCGGTGTACCTGCTTGTCGTCATCGTCGGTTTGTTCTTCGGTTATGGCAAGCTTGAGAAACTGTACTTTAGGCCCAAGGTTACCCTTGGGTCCGGGGCAGTCTGAGGTTTTTTGCTTGGTCCTTCGGGCCCACATTTGGGTACTTTAGGCCCACGTTTGAGCCCTTCGGCCCAGGTTGTGGAAATGTCCAAATAAAAACAAAAGGGTTTTGTTCGAGCGAAGGGTGGGCAATATTGTTGTAGGTGAAATTTTATTTGTGTTTTGTTCGAGTAGTTTGCGGCTCTACTTTCTATGTTTTAAGGAGGTCTTCTGCTTGGTTGGGGAGTGTGGAGTCGGGTCTGGTTGGAGTCGAGATGGTGCGCTAAAGGCGTCTCCGTATCCGGGACCGTGTTTCCTTGGAGTTCGTCTGCACTACCCACAGGAGTTAGAGTCCTGCTTTACCGCTGGCCCGCGGTGTCACTGTTCGGTGGTGCTTGACTTCATTCTTAATTCGGCGACTTCCTCAGCTTTCTTGGAGTTGGTCTTCTTGAGTCGTTTTGTTGTAGAGCTTATTGTTGTTTGTTTGATATCACCTCTTATCTGTATTTCATTATTTTTAGGTTGTATGTGTGACGGTTCGCCGTCTGCCTACTTTTTTGTCCTCTTGACGAGTCATGTCTATCTGACCATGGAATTTTTACCTAATCAAAAAATTAATTAATTAATTACTTAACTATAACAATATCCAGTGGATCAGGATCGGACTTTGTTTATCAAATAAAAAAAAGAAACTGGGAATTTTTTTAATATGTATATAAAAATCATATTTTATTTAAATATAGTTTGAATTTATAAAATTTTAAATTACTTTTTAATAGAAAAAATAAGAAAAATAAAAATTATCAAAAATTAAAGCTTAAAGAATTTAAATTTATAACCTCAATATTTAAATACCCATATAACATCAACTAAGTTAATTATATTTTATAATTTCGTACTTTATAAAGTATTAATTTTTTTTATATAAATTTTGTTTAATATATTCATATATACTCAGTAATACTTACTAATAACAGTGTATAAGTGTCTCATATTACATAAGTATTAATAATAATAATAATAATATATAAATATATTATATTACTACATATGTATTAATAAGAAATATGCCAAATTGCATAAAATAGCACGAACTTTAAGGGTGGTTGCACTCAGTGGCACATGCCCCATATCTTGCTAATGTGAATAGTGGGGGTGCTTACATGAACTTTTTTTAATTAAAAAGGCATATATATAGCGACATATGAATTAGCGGAGCAAATCCTCTGCTCCATTTTCGTGCCCCAACACCCTATCCCACATAATTATTTTACCTTCAAATTAAAATTAAAAAAAAATTTAAAATATATTTAACTTCTACATAATTATTATAACATATTTGAAAAAAAAATCTTGAAAAATTGAATTATAATTTTTTTAAAAAATCTATAGTAAAATCACATTTTTTTAAAACTTTAAAAAATCTTTATATCTCTTTTGAATTATTATAATTTTTCTAGGTTGATTTTTTAAGATTTTTTTTCCAAATATGTTATAATAAGTATGTAGAAGCTAAATATTTTTTTTTAAAAAATTAATTATAATTTGAAGGTAAATAATTATGTGGGATAGGGTGTTGGGGCACAAAAATGGGGCAGAGGATTTGCTCTGATGAATTAGTGGGAATACTTACATGAATTTTTTTTTAAAAAAATTATAAGACATAAAAAATGTGCCCAAATTATGAAACTAGCTAGCTAGGTTCCAATTTTATTTTTATTTCATGTAATTCCAAATCAAATATAATTGTGACAATTAAATATAACATTTGCAAATTAGAGTTTAGTTATTTTAATTTGCAAATGTGATATTTGTCACAATTATCTTTAATTTGGAATTACATGAAATAAAAAATAAAAATGAAACCTAGCGAGTTTCATAATTTGAGGAAATATTTTATGTCTTTTAATTTAAAAAAAATTATACAAGCATTCTCACTAATCCATATTTCGCTATATGCCTTTCTAATTAAAAAAATTTCATGATAATTTGAGGAAATCTTTTATCTCTTTTAATTTTAAAAAAATCATACAATCATTCTCACTAATCCATATTTCGCTATATGCCTTTTTAATTAAAAAAATTTCTCACTAATCCATATTTCGCTATATGCCTTTTTAATTAAAAAAATTTCATGTAAACACCCACAGTAGTCCACATTAGCGAGATATGGGGTATGTGCCATTGACCGCAACTAAACTCCAAAATTGATGATTATTTAGTAGTCCACAATAGCGAGATATGGGATATGTGCCATTGACCACAACTAAACTCCAAAATTGGTGATTATTTTTGTATTTAAACTCCAAAATTAGTGATTATTTTTATATTTTTTTAAAGTGGCAAATTTTTATATTTTTTTAAATTTGTGCCACTGAGCAACCACCCCTAACCCTAACCCTAAATTCTTCGTACTATTTTATCCAATTTGCCCTAATAAATATGAATAATAAGTATGAAATTATTTTTAAAATTAATAAAAATGTTGATATTTTATGGAGTTGGTAGGTATTAAAAAACCTAACGATAACAGATGTAAACGTAGAGTAACATATATGAGAATGGATGTTTAGAATAATATGAAAGAACGTTTATATATATTTAGCGAACACAAAACAAAAGTACATCGCACTTTATTTGCAAAGTTACACACTCCCCTTTTTTTCAAGGCTTTCTAATAACACAACAAAAAAGCAAGCTAGCAAAATACATCTTTCTCCATGGAATTACAGTACATGATAAAAACTCAAACCTAAACCAAAACCCTTTTAATATTTAGGCAGTTCGGCCCGTCTCACGGGCCCGATCCTGAATCCCTTGACCAACATCCTTGGTCTTCTCCCCGACCCGGCCCAAACCCTCCTGCACCCTCCACCTAGCCTCTTCCATGACCCCGGGCCCGCCTGTGGCCCGAATCATCCTGACATAGTTAATCATCCATGAGAGAGCGGACAAGGCGGTGAGCCAGAACGCACCGGACACCAAGAAGCCCATGGTGGCAAGGCCGACGGCGAGGGCGGCGGGCACGAGGACGGGGCTGAAGATCACGAAGAGTGGGGTGGCGACGGCGAGGCCGATGACGGTCCCGGTGAGGGTGAGGGCGGAGAGGAGGAGCATAAAGCCCCCGAGGGGGAGGAGGGCGGCGGCGGCGAGGAGGTGCTGGGCTGGTGGGGCCTTCTCCTGGAGGAAGCCGGCTATGTTGGAGGCGGCATGTTGGCCGTGCTGCTGGACCTGGTGGCCGTGCTCTTGGGCAGTCTGGTATAAGCGTTGATCCGCCATGGCTTTGTGATTATGAGTTTGTGAGTTCGACTCGATTGGGTCGATGTGGGTTTGGGTTTGGGATTTTTAAAGGGAGGGGGGATGGTGACGCGTGGGAGGGAGAGGGACACGTGTTGGATGGAGAGGTACTGTGAGATTTGCATGGAAGGTATATTTGCGCAGCTGTCACGCCTCCTTCATAACTTGTTCTAGTTTTCATAAGAGGAGTAGAAATTGGTATGCAACTCCTTACTGTGTAGAAATTTATAATGTGTTTTGCAACTATATATATCTCAATTAGTCAGGGGACTTAATCGGGGAAAAGTTCTCATTCTACAAGTCTAGTAATTTGGATGCAGTTAATTAGTAAATATATTTGCATTAGATAGGGAGTAGTGTGACCTTTTATTTATTTGACCTACCTAATTTAGGTTTAATTTAGTGAATGTTAACAAAAATTAATTATCATAATCAAGTAAATGTCTATTTTTTAAATAAATTAATTAAATGTTCATTTTTTACATTTTCACCCTTCCTTCTCGATCCCCTAACCCTCCTTCCTTCTCCTTTGAACATTTTTAATTTTGATTTTGACTAGTCAACATTAACCATTTTGGTCAATGCCTATCTTTGATGACAGTTTTTTTTGGTGACAGTTGCGTATATTTTTCCGATGACAATCGTTTGTGACAATTATTTTGATGACAACTGACTTTTTTGGGGACATTTAACGGAATTTTCTTTTTGATACTAGTGAACACCGTCACCAACTTATTGTCATCAATTACAGAACATTGTCGTCAACTACATAACAATATTGTCACAAATTTTTTGTCACCTACTATAAAATATTGTCACCATCAATTTTCACTAACTACGTACTATCACCAACTACAAAATATTGTCACCGACTTATTGTCTACAACTACGAAACATTGTCATCGAATTATTTTAACCAACTTTTGTCACCAACAAGTGAACACTGTCACCAAACATTGACACAAACCAATTATTACCAACAACAAAACATTGTCATCAACCTACTTTAGTAATTTGTTGTCACCAACAATAGAAGAGTGTCATCAATCTATTGTCACAAACTACAAAACATTGTCATCAACCTACTTTAGTAATTTGTTGTCACCAACAATAGAAGAGTGTCATCAACCTATTGTCACAAACTACAAAACATTGTCATCAAAAGCTTTAGAGATCATATCAACTATTTTCTGTTGTGCAACAAGAATGGAATGATATGTGGAAAGAAGAAGATGGGCTTATCTGTTCACCACTTGCTTTTGTATCGGTTCAAGTTTGTGACAATTATTTTGGTGACAACTGACTTTTATTATGACATTTAACGGAATTTTTTTTCGATACTGGTGAACATTGTGACCAACCTATTGTCATTAATTTCATAACACTGTCATCAACTACATCACATTGTCACCAACTTTTTGTCACCTACTATAAAATATTGTCACCACCAATTTTCACTAACTACGTGCTATCCCCAACTACAAAATATTGTCACCGACCTATTGTCTACTACTAAGAAACATTGCCATCAAATTATTTTCACCAACTTATTGTCACCAACAAGTGAACAATGTCACCAAACATTGTCACAAACCAATTGTTACTAACTACAGAACATGATCACCAATCTATTCTCCAACTTTTTATCACCTCCTATAAAATATTGTCACCACCAATTTTTACTAACTACATAGTATCACCAACCGAAAAATATTGTCAACAACTACGAAACATTGTCATCAAATTATTTTCACCAACTTATTGTCACCAATAATTGAACATTGTCATCAAAAATATTGCTACCAATCTATTGTCAACAACTACGAAACATTGTCATCAAATTATTTTCACCAACTTATTGTCACCAATAAGTGAACACTGTCATCAAACATTGCCACAAACCAATTGTCAACAACTACGAAACATTGGTGTCAAATTATTTTCACCAACTTATTGTCACCAACAAGTGATCACTGTGACCAAACATTGTTACAAACCACTTGTTACCAACAACAACACACTCAATATCACCAACAACAACACACTCGAAATCCAATTCATGAAACAATCAATTAAACAAGAACTCATCGATTTCAAATTCTCAGGACCAAAATGTGCTATGATATGACTATGATCTAGGGAATAATGGAAGATTTGTTATTGGTTTTATAAGCTAAGACCACCAAGCAACATATTACCCATATGAAAGCACAAGAAGACGTATGTCACCGGCTTTACCTGATCGGAGCTCAAGCTGCTCGTCCCCTAGTGGTTAAGCGCAGCGTTCAGCGCCTTCACGCTCACATTCAACAAACCCGATCTCGTTGGCCAAGCACCGGCGGATCCCGACACCAATGAACGAGAGGTTCGACAGGTCGAGGAAGCAGGCGAGCAAGGAAGGAATCGACTTGAATTGGGTGACTTATGACACTCGACTTTCTCTCCTCGCCCTCGGTTCCTCCTCCTTCTCCTCTCTCTCTTTCCCATCGGCGAATCCGCTCCCAATCAAGCGTCGTCGTTTCCGCCACTTCATCTCGATCTGGTGGAAGCCGTCGCCAGAGCAGCGGAGGAGATCAAGGATCGAACGCTCGGTGTTTGCAAAGCCATGTCCAGGGCTCATGTTTATGCTGATGTCGACGTTCGCCTCCCCAGGGAGTACTAGGATTATGAATCGCTCGCTGTTCAGTGGGGGTAATGAAATTCAATTCACGATTTCTTGAATTCCCTACACTATGTGCCTTTTGATTTCACCTTGCATCTCTAAGACGGTGACTTTGCCAGAGACAGCGGCGGTGGCGGATGAATTCGGCGAGGAATGGTAGGATCTTTCAATGTCGAGACCGACAATGCGCTTGATCTGGCGATCAGCAGAGATGAAAGAGAGGAAATCGGAGAGGGGGGAGAGCAGATCGGATTCGGTGGTGATGACGGTGGCGATCGTGGATGTGGTAGCAGATTCGAGAGCGGTTGTGATTCAGAGGCGGTGAGGGAAGCCATGGAATGGATGAAGGAGAGTGTTAAATTAAAATAGAGATAGTTTAGGTATTAAGATAAAATTGTGGA
The DNA here is from genome assembly GCA_037127255.1 of Persicaria tinctoria. Taxonomy (NCBI): domain Eukaryota; kingdom Viridiplantae; phylum Streptophyta; class Magnoliopsida; order Caryophyllales; family Polygonaceae; genus Persicaria; species Persicaria tinctoria. Next base: position 24,737,639 of record JBANSL010000011.1, on the reverse strand, counting down.
CATTTACTTAATTACTAAATAAAAATGGACATTTCCTTCATTACAAATCCTAAATGGATATTCTACCAAATTTTTCCGCTAATTTAACCTCTTTATTTGATAAATATGGTATAGTATTAAAATATCTGTTTTTTTAATTAAGAAAAGAGTATATATAAGAATTTCTATATATGTTAATGTTAATAGAATATTTAGTAAATTTGGCCCATTAAACCCCTGTTAAAATTTAATTAGCTTTTATCTCCTTTTTAATTTTAATTAGCTATGCTCCTATTTGAAAATGAAGTAATTTGATCCAAAGGCCGAAGGACTTTGGACCAAATACTAAATGTCCTAAAAAATTTTCTTTGCTAGTAAATGTCCATTATTTTTTCATAATACCCCCTTTACCCCTATATTAATTAAACCCCCATTCTGTTTCTTTTTCCAGTCTCTTCTTCGCTTCAATTCAGTTTCAACAAAATGGAATCCATGGATTCCTAAGATCCGATCGTCCACCTTCTCCGATTCCTCCCCTACTCTTTCCTCCGATCGTCGCGCCTCCGCCTGAAACTCCCAACCCTACCCCTACCCTCTGCCATGACCGTCTACTCCCTCGTCCTCCTCATCTACTTCCTGGTCGTCTCCGGATTCATCTACGGCGTCATCGTCGAGCCTCCGGGGATCTACAATGTTATGGTGTTGTACAGTGTACGACGCCGGAGACCGGTCGGTGGAGGCGGAGATATGGTGGAAGGCCGACTGCACCACCAACGTCGTCCTTGGGAAGGATGTGTTCGTTCTCTGCGTTAAGGGAGGTGGTGTGTTGAAGGTGCCTTCCCCCATGTTTTGTCATCGTGGGAAACTTTGCTTTATCTTTGCTTTATAAAAGCTGCTAATTTCTTCAGTTTTTATTCGTTTCGGCTATATACACCGCAAATCCCCACGTCCTTAAGGACGTGCAATAGGGTTTACAGCCACCCGAGCTCGGACGTGCAAGCACGTTTTTATTTTTTTTAAAAAAACGTGCTTACACATCCTCAACGACGTGTTGCACGTCCTTAAGGACGTGCAAGCCCGTCTACTAAATTGCGAAGAGGATGTTCCTCTTCGTCTTCATTTGTCTTCGTCTTCGCTTCGCTTCGCCAGAGAGAAATCGATAAAGAAAAAGAGGTCGCCGGAGAGAGAGAAAGAGAGAGAGATCGCCAGAGTGAGAGAGAGAGGTCGCCAGGGAGAGAGAACGAGAAAGAGATCGAGACAGAGAGATGGAGCCGAAGAGAGAGGAGGTGGTGGAGCTGGCGGTGTTGGTGGCGCAGGTGGCTGAGGAGGGTGGTGGTAGGGCGGTGGAGCAGGTGGCCGGGGTGGTGGTAGGGCGGCGCCCATGGTGGTTGAGGAGGGTGGTGGTGGTGACGGTGGTGGTGGTGGAGCAGCAGATGCGGTGGCCGGGGGTGACGGTGGTGGTGGTGGTGGTGGTGGTGGTGATGGCGGCGGAGTGGCGGAGGCGGACATATTACCGCCGCGGAAGCGGCGGACTATGGAGGTTTCGCCGGTCCTGACCCCACCGGTATGTTCTTTGATTTATTTACTTTGTTTATAGTTTTATAATATAGTTTAGATTTTAATATAGTATTATAATATAATTTGATAGATTATAATTAGTTTTAGTATATAGTTTGATAGATACTATATAATTTGATAGATTATATAGTTTTAGTATATAGTTTGAAAGATACTATATAGTTTGTATATTTTGATAGTTTTCATGGAAAAACAATAAAAATGATTAATATATATTACAAGATATTAAAACATATTACAATATATTAAAATACATTAAAATAAATTAAAATACATTAAAAGACATTAAAATAAATTAAAATAAACATATTAAAATATATGAAAATATATTAAACTACATAGAAATAAATTCTAATTGAAAGACAGTAAAAACATTAAAATATAATAAAATATAATAAAATACATAGAAATAAATTTAAATTGAAAGAAAATAAAAACATAAAAATATAATAAATTATAATAAAATACATAAAAAAATTAAATTTAAATTTAAAGTAAATAAAAATATTAAAAGACCTTAACAGATATTAAAATACATTAAAAGATATTAAAAATATATTAAAATACATTATAACATATTAAAATACATAAAAATAGTTAACTAGATAAAATAAAAAACCTTAAAAGTAACAGGTTCTCAACAATTCATAATAACAGGCAGGGAGGCTCATGAGGGGGGACGGTACCCTCCGGCCTGTTACGTTCGCCGACCGGGTAGCGGTCAGCCAGATTTCAGAGGAGACGTTACCTGACATTTCGATAGCCACAGTCGACGATCTGCTTGCGTCTGCAGAGCGGTACCAGCAGTCGATGGGGACGCCCCCGGCCGACGAGCACGACAACTTCTGGAAGGGTCTGCTAGGTTGGGATCCTTCTGGCGATGCGATGATGGGGTTGCAGCCTTCGTTAGAGACCGCTGATGTTTTGAGCAGTGTTCTAAAAATCGCGCCAAGGCGCCGCCTGGGCGCCGCATAGGCGCTAGGCGGGACGGGACCTAGGAATTTTTAAGCCTAGGCGGACCTCTAGGCGGAAATTCGTCCAGGAACCGCCTAGTTCCGCCTAGGCGCAACCTAGGCACTGCCTGGTCCCGCCTAGGCGTCGCCTGGTCTCGACTGGTCCCGCCTAGTCCAACGATTATTCAATTTGAGCTTCTAAGCATATGATTAGTTGACTTAGGGTTTTTTTATCCCCCATGTCGGGATGCATTTGCTTTTCAGTCGAACTTATAGTTTTGGATTTTAGAAAGTTTAGAGTTGTTAGTCAGACATGTACTTTTGCGTTTCTTTACTCTAGTGTTAGTTAATTACTACAAATTTGGGTTTAAAAGTGATATTATGGATTATTATTACATTATATGAATTATTGACAAGTGTTATTCGTCAAAATATAAGGAAATAATCAAGTTTGTTCTAAGTCCGCCTAGGCGTCGCCTACGCCTAGGCACCCGCCTAACCGCCTAGGCGCTAGGCGGCCACCCACCGCCTAGTGGCCGCCTAGCGCCTTTTAGAACATTAGTTTTGAGTAGCTGCATCACCGACGTAGTCGCTAGGCGACGGGCCGACATGGGTAGACCGCATCTACTTCAGCCGTTCCGGAGACTTCTACTTCATCTGTGCCGGAGGCTTCTACTTCAGCCGTCCCAGAGGCTTCTACATCCGGCACCCACGAGACCGAGCCTTCGATCTCCTTGGCCTCTGCAGATGATGTGATCCCTGACGTCGTTGAGGAGGCTGACGATGGTCAGGAGGGGCAGGCCGAGGGCCAGGGGGGCCCACAGGTAGAGCCCGAGCCCATCCTTGCGCAGCCTGCCGCACCGGCTTTGCAGGTCGACCCTTTATTACCACCGGGAGCGCTGCTTGTGTCTTACAGGCATCACCGCGCGTATCAGGTGTGGGGAGATCCTACTGTGGAGCTGCCGCTGCTGAAGTTCCACCACCGGGCGACTCACCTGCAGCCTTTCGAGCGCTACATATTTGAGGGCCCGGGGACCTGGGTGCATGATCTGATCCCATCCGGCATCCCCCAGCTGAGGTCCCTCCACTAGGAGTGTGTCGACGAGTTTACCTGCACATCCTTTTTGGAGCTTTGGCACCCGAAGACCAGCTCCTTTCACTTTCCATGGGGCGAGATGACCATCACGCTCCACGATGTTGCCTGTCTGATGGGACTTTCGATTGATGGCCAGCCTTGCACGTCACATCTGCCCGCGGGCGCTTTGATCCCCACCATCGCGGAGTACTACCAGCTTACCCCGCAGGCTCTGTAGGCATACAGACACGCTGGCGGCCCTTCAGTGACTGGGTTTACTGCCCTGTGGCAGCAGAGACACGGGCCGCTCGTCGACCCCGCCCCCGCCGATGACCCAGAGGCCGCGGCTGATTCTGAGCAGATTCGGCTGCACACGCATGTGGGAGGGGGGCAGCCCAAGGATGACCCTGCACAGTGTCTGTGTCTGCACAGAGGGTACATGGCCATTGCTCTCACCGCGACTCTGTTTGTGGACAAGTCGTAGAGCCGGATCCCATGGAGGATATTCGGCCTTATTTGGGACATCCCACGTACGACCACCCTTGCATGGGCTGCAGGTGCCCTCGCATGTCTGTACAGGGGCCTAGGCGAGGCTACCCGCGTAGGTGCGAAGGGTATACACAGCTGCACGCCGATCCTACAGGTACGAGACTGTTGAATTAGAGTTTTAGTTTGCAAATATTTTAATTATATGCTCACGACAGACTTTTTTGTGTGAAGGCTTGGATATGGGCGTACTTCCCTCGCTTCCGAGGTAATTTCTCCAGCGATCTGGCTAGGAAGGATGACCCTCGCTTCTACGCAAAGTTCATCTGTCCGAAGGCGCCAAAGCGCATGAAGGACGACGCGAAGCTGCAGAAGGTGCGGCAGCTGCGGGACGAGGTGGACCGTCTTACCGTCGCCGATGTATGTATTCGAGACTCTATCTATATGACTTATATTTCTTAACCGTGAATTACGCCTGCTTTTTTTAATTATAGGTCGAGTGGATGCCCTTTGGGCGTGATCTGGACTTCGACGGCCAGTACCGTCAGTCCACCTATCGGGGCACCATCACCTTCTGCGGGGAGGAGAAGCCGTATATGCCCGATAGGTGCCTCCGGCAGTTCGGACGGGTCCAGGGGATCCCGCAGCCAGTCATCGCGCCAGATCAGGTCTCCCGCGACACCACCCTGAACAAGTGGCAGGATCTGTAGGACGAGGGTCGCTTCTACAAGCTGGCCGAGCACAGGCGCACCAGCGAGGATTGCCAAGTCGGTGTCACTGCAGATTACATGGCTTGGTACGCGTCGTAGAGCCAGCCGTACGTACTGCCGACCACGCCACCCCATCCCGACCCGCCGGCGCCCGTCCACCCGGTCGACATGGATCCATGGGTGGACCTCCCTCATCCTCCCGTCATCCCTCCGGCTTTGTTCGCCCGCTTTCATGAGATCGAGGGCTATTTGAGGGCCCTGGCTACCGACCCTCGCATTAAGCAGCTAGTGGACGAGGTGACGAGTATTCTGCATGAGGCTGTCAGCAACCCACCTGGACAGTGATGTACATTTATCTTTATATTATACTTTTATGTTACGGAGTTTGTATCTATCAGTATATTCATATCTTTATATTATACTTTTTTTAAGTTTTATTTGTGTATGTTGTTTATAATGTTTTCCTGCATATTATGGTTAGAAACTTCTCTCAGGATTTGTGAAGGAGCACAGAAACAACTTGTTGATGTATCCAAAGTAGCCATGTCTTTACACATATTTTAGTTCTATATTCTTTGCATTTTGCATATTTCGGGGTGGGAATATGTTGAATTTATGTAGTATATGCTTATTTGTCAGAAATGGAGATCTACATAAATTTCTGTTTAATATTGCAGAATATGGAACCATTTCGGGAGAAAATCAAGAAGCGAGAACCGGAGCTCAAAGTTACTCGACATCGACAAGCCTTAGTCGATCTCGAAGAATCACGCCTAGACACACCCTAGTCGAAGAGCACATGTTGAGGAGCGGAATACACGAGCCAACCCGGAGCCAAGAAGGGATTATCCGGATCTAAGGAGAAATTACCCGGAGTCGAGGAGAGTCTACCCGACCATGCCCGGAGATCCTCCTCGAGATCGAGGACTGTTACCTGATGTCGACAAGGCTGAGAGCCCACACCCGAGCATGTCGAGAAGATCTACCCGATGCTGCCGAGAAGACCTAGTCGACGAGCCACCTTTACTCGAGATCGAGTAAGGGTACTCGAGATCGACGACGCCTAGGAACCATGTCCGAGCATGTCGAGGGAAGCTGCTCGACAACACCAGGAGGCCAAGACGACGAACCACCCAACTCGAGATCGAGGAGAGGTTCTCGAGATCGAGTACACTTGTGAGGCCTATCCGAGCCAATCAAGGACCAGCAACCCGAGACGCCGAGCCAAGCCCAGTCGATGACAATTCTACTCGAGATCGAGTAGCCTTACTCGAGATCGAGGAAGCCTTCCGAAGTCGCGTAACGTGTTTGGATCTATCCTACTCGGATTGGGATTTCTTGGAGCCGAAGGTTGCATAGTTCTATCCGATCTATCAAGATACATCATGGAAGAAGAAGATTTATCCACTTAAGACTTTTAGATATATTTCCCTTATTTAGATTTAATTATTGTTATTCCATTTATTTATCATTAAGTTTTTAGATATAGTTTTAGATCTAGATAGATATTTCTATCCTTGAATAGCAAGGAATAGAAGGCTATAAATAAAGCCTTATGGGCTGGTTTTTCATTCAATTCAATTAACAAGCTAGAGAAGTAGTTCCATAGAGACGGTTTAGGAGTTCAGAGGTTTTAGGGTTTTGGCCTTCAACGAGAGTTGGATCGCCGGGATTGTAAAGTCTTTGAATTTAGTTTAATGCAAGTTGTTATTTCTTTTCATCAATCAATGTCTGAGGTTGCGATGAAGCGCGAGTAGTCCACCCACTTCTAGGGTTGGGGCGAGCCTGACGATAGCCATGCATGTTTGAGGTAAAGATCCGACTTTTATCATGTTTTGAGCATCTACTACTTATTATATGTTTCTTACCCATCTAATGGAGGTCCATGCTAACAACTTGGATTGTAAACATAAAATCAGTAGATACAATTAGGGTTTCTTGAAAGAGTTGTCTAATTGTTGGAAAAGGCGAAAGCTTAGTCCTTTGATGCAATTCACATGATTATCTGTTTTATTTCTGCCTTATGCATGCTTGGTTATCGTTGTTGCAAACCCCAATCTTGGAAGCCTCTTACATTAAGTTTAGTTTGATTCCCCAAAGCCTTTGCATTTACTTTATTTAGTTTTATTCTATGTTCTCCTCGAGATTGAATAGCACAACCCGTTGTTGACAAGGCTGAGAGCCCACACCCGAGCATGTCGAGAAGATCTACCCGACGCTGCCGAGAAGACCTAGTCGACGAGCCACCTTTACTCGAGATCGAGTAAGGGTACTCGAGATCGACGACGCCTAGGAACCATGTCCGAGCATGTCGAGGAAAGCTGCTCGACAACACCAGGAGGCCAAGACGACGAACCTCCAACCTCGAGATCGAGGAGAGGTCTTCGAGATCAAGTACACTTGTGAGGCCTATCCGAGCCAGTCGAGGACCAGCAACCCGAGACGCCGAGCCAAGCCCAGTCGATGACAATTCTACTCGAGATCGAGGAAGCCTTCCGAAGCCGCGTAACACGTTTCGATCTATCCTACTCGGATTGGGATTTCTTGGAGCTGAAGGTTGCATAGTTCTATCCGATCTATCAAGATACATCATGGAAGAAGAAGATTTATCCACTTAAGACTTTTAGATATATTTCCCTTATTTAGATTTAATTATTGTTATTCTATTTATTTATCATTAAGTTTTTAGATATAGTTTTAGATCTAGATAGATATTTCTATCCTTGAATAGCAAGGAATAGAAGGCTATAAATAAAGCCTTAGGGTCTGGATTTTCATTCAATTCAATTGACAAGCTAGAGAAGTAGTTCCATAGAGATGGTTTAGGAGTTCAGAGGTTTTAGGGTTTTGGCGTTCAACGAGAGTTGGATCGCCGTTATTGTAAAGTCTTTGAATTTAGTTTAATGCAAGTTGTTATTTCTTTTCATCAATAAATGTCTGAGGTTGCGATGAAGCGCGAGTAGTCCACCCACTTCTAGGATTGGGGCGAGCCCGATGATAGCCATGCATGTTTGAGGTAAAGATCTGACTTTTATCATGTTTTGAGCATCTACTACTTGTTATATGTTTATTACCCATCTAATGGAGGTCCATGCTAACAACTTGGATTGTAAACATAAAATCAGTAGATACAATTAGGGTTTCTTGAAAGAGTTGTCTAATTGTTGGAAAAGGCGAAAGCTTAGTCCTTTGATGCAATTCACATGATTAGCTGTTTTATCTCGGCTAGGGTAGTCGACAGAAAATCGGACCAGTCGAACACAGCGCAACAGCAAGCACAAGGGCTCGTCGATATCGACCAGAGGGTACTCGATATCGAGTAGAGTCCTCGTCGACTTCGACTTGTCTTGTCGAGTACCTGCACACAGAAGCTACAACGACTTGGTCGAGGATCAGTTTACTCGATATCGAGTGGTGCAATTCGAGATCGAGTAGAAGGAAAATAAAACGAAAGAAAATAAAGAGCAAACGCTTTGGGGTTTCGACTTAATGTAAAAGACTTTCAAGATTAGGGTTTCCAACAACGATAACCAAGCATGCATAAGGCAGAGATAAACAGATAATCAAGTAAATTGCATCAAAGGACAAGCTTTCGCCTTTTCCAACAATTAGACAACTCTTTCAAGAAACCCTAATTGTCTCTACTAATTTTATGTTTATAATCCAAGTTGTTAGCATGGATCTCCATTAGACGGGTAATAAACATATAAACAAGTAATAGATGCTCAAAACATGATAAAGGTCGGATCTTTACCTCAAACACGCATGGCTATCGTCGGGCTCGCCCCAACCCTAGAAGTGGGTGAACTACCCGCGCTTCATCGCGAACTCAGACATCCTCGATTGAAAGAAAACTAATTGCATTAAAATAAACCAAAGTTTACAACCGCTTGAAGCCAATTCCGCTCTCGCTTCACATCTCCAATCGGCTGCTCACTCTATCTCTCTACTACTTCTCCTACTTCTGAAATTGAATTGAATCCAAAATCAGCCCCATGGGCTTTATTTATAGCCTTCTATTCCTCGCTAATCAATGATAGAAATCTCTATCTATATCTAAAATTATATCTAAAATGCTTAAGGATAAATAAAAGCAACAAGGAAATTAAATCTAAATATATCTAAATGTCTTTAATGGATAGATCTTCTCTTCCATGATGTGTCTTGATGATTTTCGATAGAATCGGCAATCTTCGGGCCTAAGTAATCCCACACCGAGTAGGATTCGTCAAACCGAGTAACGCGGCTTCTGGAATCGTCGTCAATCTCGACAAGGGTCTTGTCGATCTCGAGTAGGAAAGTTGGTCGACTGGCTCGGCTTCGTCGTCTCGGCTAGCTGGTCCTCGATGTGGCTCGGACTTGGCTCACGGGTCTAGTCGATCTCGAGTACCCCTTGTCGATCTCGACTAGACTGGCCTTGTCGACTAGGTCTTCTCGGGTGATTCTGCTCGACATGCTCGGACACGGCTTCCGGGCTCCTCGATCTCGAGTAGGTCTACTCGATATCGAGTAGAGTGTAACCCGGCATGTCCTCGTCTTCGTCTTCTCGATCAGCTCTTCCTCGACCAGGCTCTCCTCGATCTCGAGTAGAGTGTACTCGATCTCGAGTGAAGATTTCTCAGCTTTCTGCTCTGTTCTTAAAACGCTCTTTCCCGAGTCCTCGTTCGTCGGATTGACGCATATAACCATGCGTTGGAAAGCTCTTTTCGAGGGCTACAACTCTCATGAAGACATCAAAGCTTGATTCAGAACAAAGAATGGTGAAAAATGGCCTCTTCTCCAGCTGCACCATTCTTAGCTTCTCCATGAGTTTCCTTTAAGCTCCAAAGTGCGTCCGATTTCTGCCAAATATAACAAAAACTTGTGTAGACCTCCATATATTGCAAATAAACATAACTTACACAGATTCTATATTATTTTAGCCCAAATGCATGAAATGTATGCAGAAATCGATATAACAGTAGATATAAAACATGGCATAAACATGGACATCAAATCACCCCATACTTAGACTTGCTTGTCCTCAAGCAATAACCAAACAATAACCAAGACCTACAACACATCCTTCAAGTCTTCGCCTTTTGTCAAAAGCAACATCTCAAGTAGTAGCAATGTAAGACAAGTGAATTTAACGTCATCACACATATATGAGTGATCCATAGGCTTTAGGCAATATAAATCCAACCTCACAGGAAAAATGTGTTTACACTCAGCTCTCAATGTGTTTAGGCTATGTACATTGACTCTCAACTCAATTCCATATACAATCTCATAAACATTGCAAATTAAATATGAATCCACTTCGCAACCAATTATGAAAATGCAACAAGAATTATCAGGAGGACTTCGCTCAATAGAAGTCTTCAAAGAAGATTCCATTCGGCAGGGCTGTAATGGGGCTTGGTAAGAAATAATAAGGGATGGAATTATTTGGCCATGTGGTGCTAAATAAAATTCGGGAATCAAGACTCCTAAATCTTCCAACACAACCAAACCATAACTTCCCAATCATATGCATCAACCAAACTCTCCAATTTATCTTAATGAAGTATGTAACCTTTCAAACTTTCTAAATCTCTCAAAAATATGTATCTTGCAAATAATGAAAGAAATAAGGTAAATTTGGCTCATGCACTTTATTCACAAACATATAAAATAATACTAGAGGTGCATTTATAATGTGAGCCAAAAATCCTTTTACATAATATGTCTAGCAAGATAAAAATTTAAAACCATCCCATATCTCAATAATTTCAACAATCCTTCCTTCTTGAAATGTAACATAGGCCCATTCTTTCCATAAATCATCGTTCCAACCAACTCTAAGTCTTAATTCCCAAATAGGGGTCAGGCTCAATTTGGCTAAGGATAATTTTGTGGATTTTACAATAAAAGTCTCAGGCTAATGTTCTGGCTTCAAGCAGGGATAATGTAGGGTAGGTAAAGAGAGGATAAAATTGGCTTAAAAGGTGCCTTCATCATTTAATTCTCATCAACATAAACATATAAATGCATTGGCTTTGAATAACTATCACAACATTTAGAGATGCATAGGAAGAGTAAATACACTCAAGAAAGCAGAGGGATTTTTAATGTTCTCCCTATAAGGCCAAAATTCTCACTGGGACAATTTTTGTTGGATTTTAACCTTTAACTTAGGATCATATGTGCTCAATTTCATCACAAGTTCACAATCCACATAAAAACCATTTTGAGGACTTAGGCTAAACCTTCAAAACATGCCATAGGATTTATATGATCAAGTCAATCATTATTTATCATCATAGGACATCTAAGTTAGGGTATAAAACTAAAATAATGCAAAAATTTAAACATGCATATTTATTTATTTTTTCGATATTTTCTATTTTTATTTTATTTTTAATTTTTTATGCAAAAATCAAGACTAAAGTATGACGAAAGATTTAAAAGGCATAAAATTTAAACATGAATGCATAAAATAAAAATTTAAAATTTCACCATGTAAAACCAAAAGCAAGACTAACACATATGATAACGATAATGAGCCCTTCCCCCACCCCATACTTAAAATTTCCAGTGTCCCCACTGTATAAAATCAAATAAAAACAAGAGTAAAGGAAGGAACTCACAGGATAACACGTCGAGGAGGGTAGATTAGTGCAGGTCGAGTAGATAAGCTTGTCGATCTCGAGTACATGTTACTCGATCTCGAGTAGCTTCGTCTGCGTCCAATGGTTTTCTGAAGTCGAGGAGCTTCTGGTGTCTTGTCGATGTCGAGTACGTCTACTCGAGGTCGAGTAACTTCTGGGCTTCTCCTCCTTGTCGTAGTCGACTTGGCCTTCGTCGATTCTGACTGTTTTCAGGGACTTCTTTATTCCACTTTTCGCGATCCTTATATGCTTGCCGACCTAAAAGTGTTAGATTGCACAAGAAACAAGACTATCCACATAAAATATTCTAAAAAACATAAAACCAAAAACAAAAACCACAAAGTTCAAAAAGTCCCAAAATTCATAAAGTTCAATATACATGCTCTAGATTTTAGAGTCGCTAGGCCGACTTCTCCGTTTGCGCTCAAGGACCATTATTGTGGGGCCCGCTCATGCTTGGCCCTTCTCCTGGATCATCTAGGTCCTGATGGTAGTATGCAAGCTCAGCTGACAGGTGGTTGCTTGCCTCATTTCCTTTCTCTTTCCTCTTCTTCCTTCCAGCTCTCAGTTTTCGCAGATTCTCTTGCCATGGTGCCTTATCTCCCCTTAAATCATTGATAATTTTCTTTATGGACTGAGGGGGAGTAGAATTCATACCTGAACTTACTTTTTCGGACCCAAAATAGAAATCTTTGGGCTTGGGGCTAGCCGAGATCGAGTACAGCTGGTCGACCTCGAGTACAGGGACCCCATACTTAGGCTCTTGGCAAGTCAGTGGTTCAGCAGAGGTAGTCGACATCGACAAAGGCTTGTCGAGATCGAGTAGAGGCTTTGTCGAGATCGAGTTCACTTTGTCGATCTCGAGTACAGTGTTGGCTCCTTCCTCTGTTGTTTGCTTGGTCCCGTGGTTGCTGATGCTTTTCACCTCTAGCCAGGAAATTTCCTCTTTTGCAGGGCCAAAAGAGAAATCCAAAACCTCATCGCCTATGGTGAAGGTGAGCGATCTATTCTTGACACTTATTTTGACATCTGCAGTAGCTAAGAATGGTCCACCAAGAATAATAGGGCTAGTAGGATCTTCAGCACAGTCAATGATAAGGAAATCTGCTGGAACAAAGAATTTACCAACCTGGACAGGGACAATCTCAACTATACCTGTAGGGATGACTACTGTATTGTTTGCCATGTATAGTTTGGCATCCACAGGTTCTATGCATCCTATTTTGACCTTCCGCCAGATTGATAGAGGCATGATGCTCACACTTGCTCCTAAATCACATAGAGACTCATATTTATATTGTCCAAAACCCACAGTAACAGAAAACTTACCAGGGTCAGGTCTCTTTTCAGGGAAGTGGAGTACTTTGCATTCGCTTGCGATCTCTGAGATGGATCGCTTCTTGCTCAGAATTTCCTTCAGAAATTTGACATATCCAGGCATCTCTTGCAGGGCTTTTGTAAAAGGAATAGAAACATTCAGTTCTTGCAGTATATTAACAAATCTGGTAAACCTACCTACAGTGGGATCTTTCTGTGCTTTTGAAGGGAAAGGCAATGACTTTTTCTGTTTCGGAGCCAGATCAGCTGTCGGAGGTGTTGTGGAGTCGTCGACGTCGGCCAGATGCTTCTCCTCGATCTCGACTAGGGGCTCATCGATCTCGACTTGGGTTGTCGACCTCGAGTTGCTGGTCTGTGCAGCGGAGTTCGAGCTCAGCTTCTGGTCTGTGTCGAGTAGCGGCTTGTCGAGGTCGAGTAGAGCCTCCTCGAGATCGAGTTGGGTATGTTCTGTCTCGAGTTGCTGCTCTGCCTTGCCTTGCTGTTTCCTGACCTCTGGCTCGTGTAATTGATGCCCACTTCTGAGTTTGATAGCTGCGACGTGTCCGGTCTTCCCTTTAGGATTTGGTTCTGTTTGCCCAGGGAGCTGTCCGGACGGTCGTGGGATCTGTGCAGCGATTTGACCCATCTGCGTCTCTATTCCCCTTTTCCAGATGTCCAGTTCCCCAAATTTTGTAGTGATGTTCTGGAACTGGTTGTTGATGGTGCCCTGATTCCTACGCATCTCCTCAAGGATCAGCTGCAGATCATCCTTCTTTTGATCCCTTTCTGGATGTCCTGGAGCTCTGTAGGGTGGGGGATTCCTAGGAGGACCTTGGTTTCACTGTGGTTGATAGAACCTTTGATCTCCCATATAGCGATTGGGGCCTCCCGCGTAAGCTGCCTCTTCATGTGTCTCTGCCATTCTAACTTGCTCCGTGTGTGGGCACTCAGTAGTGGTGTGCCTCTGTGATCCGCATTCGATGCAAGGCTGATTGACAGATAAATATTTGACTTTCTTGAGGAGCTTGCGATTCTGGTCTCTGTAGAATTGCTCCCTGACATCTGGGTCAATTTCCCTTGCTTGCTCATAGAGTGGTATAGATGGTGCTGGCCTGGCGTAGGAGTTCTCCTCATAGTTTGTAGTTAGTGAGCTTTTCAAGCACACCCCATGCGTCGCTTGGTGGCATCGTCAGATACTCATAGCGAGTATAATGGTTGATTCTGTCCTTAGTGACTTGATCAAGAGAGTTGAAGAAGATCTCCTGAATGACGTAGGGTGGCTGTCCATGAGTAGGGCAAGATCGCAGCAGTTCTTTGTAGCGTTCCCATGCCTTTGCCAGCGGTTCCCCTTGCTTCTGCTTAAAGGCGGTGATTTTCTGGCGGAGAAGTGCTGTTTTGGCGGGTGGGAAGTATTTGTTCAGAAACTCTTGCTCTACTTGGGCCCATGTGGTGAGAGATCTCGGCTTCTGCCCTTCAAGCCACTTCAGTGCGGGTCCAGCGAGAGACCAGCGGAAAGCTTTCATCTTGACATATTCCAGAGTTGTACCTTCAGCAAGAGTACGGCACATGTCATGAAAATTGGTAATATGTTCAAGAGGCCACTCATTAAATCTTCCATGAAAAGCATTGTTTTTAAGTTCTATAAGAAACTGAGTGCGAATTTCAAAAGAGTTTTCAGGGATTAGAATCGCCGATTCAGGCACGATGAGAGTTGGGTGCATATAGTCCTCTGCCGTGGTTGGATATTGGGCAAGCTCAGCCTCTGCTTGCTCCCTTGCTGCTTTCTAAGTGGCGATAGCAACATCTTTAGCGGCTAGTTCCCTTGTAAGCCTTGCGATCAGCTGTTCCTGTGTTTCAGCGGCCGCCATGATCCTTTTGAGTTTAGAGTGGATGTGTAGGTAACGCTCCGGTTCGTCTAAGCTGTCGAACTCAGGTGGTAAACCAGAACGGCGCATACACCTGTATATTAACTCAAAGTAGATGTGAGATTTAACTACCTAAGGCGCGAATAATAGCTTCCCCGGCAACGGCCCCAATTTGTTGTTAGGAGGAAATCGAGAATGCAAATATTAAAATAGAAATAAATCACAGCAAACCAGATTCCATCCCTTGCAAATAATTACAAGACCTCCTCCTGATGCAGCAGCGGGAAGTCAGGATCGATCCACGAGGAAGCGTGTCAGCGGATCCTAGGTAGCGGGGAAATCTCACGAAAGTGGACCACAGATGTCCTCGATCTCGACTAGGGTAGTCGACAGAAAATCGGACCAGTCGAACACAGCGCAGCAACAAGCACAGGGGCTCGTCGATATCGACCAGAGGGTACTCGATATCGAGTAGAGTCCTCGTCGACTTCGGCTTGTCTTGTCGAGTACCTGCACACAGAAGCTACAACGACTTGGTCGAGGATCAGTTTACTCGATATCGAGTGGTGCAATTCGAGATCGAGTAGAAGGACAGAAGATAAAACGAAAGAAAATAAAGAACAAACGCTTTGGGGTTTCGACTTAATGTAAAAGACTTCCAAGATTAGGGTTTGCAACAACGATAACCAAGCATGCATAAGGCAGAGATAAACAGATAATCATGTAAATTGCATCAAAGGACAAGCTTTCGCCTTTTCCAACAATTAGACAACTCTTTCAAGAAACCCTAATTGTCTCTACTAATTTTATGTTTATAATCCAAGTTGTTAGCATGGATCTCCATTAGACGGGCACATAAACAAGTAATAGATGCTCAAAACATGATAAAGGTCGGATCTTTACCTCAAACACGCATGGCTATCGTCGGGCTCGCCCCAACCCTAGAAGTGGGTGGACTACTCGCGCTTCATCGCGAACTCAGACATCCTCGATTGAAAGAAAACTAATTGCATTAAAATAAACCAAAGTTTACAACCGCTTGAAGCCAATTCCGCTCTTGCTTCACAACTCCAATCGGCTGCTCACTCTCTCTCTCTACTACTTCTCCTACTTCTGAAATTGAATTGAATCTAAAATCAGCCCCATGGGCTTTATTTATAGCCTTCTATTCCTTGCTAATCAAGGATAGAAATCTCTATCTATATCTAAAATTATATCTAAAATGCTTAAGGATAAATAAAAGCAACAAGGAAATTAAATCTAAATATATCTAAATGTCTTTAATGGATAGATCTTCTCTTCCATGATGTGTCTTGATGATTTTGGATAGAATCGGCAATCTTCAGGCCCAAGTAATCCCACACCGAGTAGGATTCGTCAAACCGAGTAACGCGGCTTCTAGAATCGTCGTCGATCTCGACAAGGGTCTTGTCGATCTCGAGTAGGAAAGTTGGTCGACTGGCTCGGCTTCGTCGTCTCGGCTAGCTAGTCCTCGATGTGGCTCGGAATTGGCTCACGGGTCTAGTCGATCTCGAGTACCCCTTGTCGATCTCGACTAGACTGGCCTTGTCGACTAGGTCTTCTCGGGTGATTCTGCTCGACATGCTCGGACACGGCTTCCGGGCTCCTCGATCTCGAGTAGGTCTACTCGATATCGAATAGAGTGTAACCCGGCATGTCCTCGTCTTCGTCTTCTCGATCAGCTCTTCCTCGACCAGGCTCTCCTCGATCTCGAGTAGAGTGTACTCGATCTCGAGTGAAGATTTCTCAGCTTTCTGCTCTGTTCTTAAAACGCTCTTTCCCGAGTCCTCGTTCGTCGGATTGATGCATATAACCATGCGTTGGAAAGCTCTTTTCGAGGGCTACAACTCTCATGAAGACATCAAAGCTTGATTCAGAACGAAGAATGGTGAAAAATGGCCTCTTCTCCAGCTACACCATTCTTAGCTTCTCCATGAGTTTCCTTTAAGCTTCAAAGTGCGTCCGATTTCTGCCAAATATAACAAAAACTTGTGTAGACCTCCATATATTGCAAATAAACATAACTTACACAGATTCTGTATTATTTTAGCCCAAATGCATGAAATGTATGCAGAAATCGATATAACAGTAGATATAAAACATGGCATAAACATGGACATCAGCTGCTGAGACGCAAGAACAGATGATTGCAAGGCTTACAAGGGAACTAGCCGCGAAGGATACTACTATCGCCACTGAAAGGGCAGCGAGGGAACAAGCAGTTGAGCGTGCAAGGTGAGCAGAAGCTGAGCTTGCCCAATTGCCAACCACTGCAGAGGATTATATCCATCCAACGCTCGTCGTGCCTAAATCGGCGATTCTCATCCCTGATAACTCTTTTGAAATTCGCACTCAGTTTCTTATAGAGCTTAAAAATAATGCTTTTTATGGCAAATTTAATGAGTGTCCTCTTGAACACATTACAAATTTTTCTGACATGTGCCGTACTCTTGTTGAAGGTACAACTTTGGAATATGTCAAGATGAAGGCTTTTCGCTGGTCTCTCGCTGGACCTGCACTAAAGTGGCTTGAAGGGCTGAAACCAAGATCACTCACAACATGGGCCCAAGTAGAGAAAGGGTTTCTGAACAAATTCTTCCCTCCTGCAAAGACAGCACTCCTTCGCCAGAAAATCACCGCCTTCAAACAGAAACCTGGGGAACCGCTAGCAAAAGCATGGGAACGCTACAAAGAACTTCTTGCCCTACTCATGGACAGCCACCCTACATCATTCAGGAGATCTTCTTCAACTCTCTTGATCAAGTCACTAAGGATAGAATCAATCAGTACACTCGCTATGAGTATCTGACGATGCCACCAATTGACGCCTGGGGTGTACTAGACAAGCTCACCAATTATGACAACAAATATGGGTCTACTGCAAACTATGAGGAGAACTCCTATGCCAGGCCAGCACCATCTATGCCACTCTATGAGCCAGCATAGGAGATTGACCCAAATGTCAAGGAGCAATTCTACAGAGACCAGAATCGCAAGCTCCTCAAGCAAGTCAAATATCTGTCTGTCAATCAGCCTTGCATCGAATGCGGATCACAATGGCACACCACCACTGAGTGCCCACACACTGAGCAAGTCAGAATGACAGAAACACATGAAGAGGCAGCCTACGCTGGGGGTCCAAATCACTACATGGGAGATCAAAGGTTCTATCAGCCACAATGGAACCAAGGTCCTCCTAGGAACCCCCCACCCTACAGAGCTCCAGAACATCCAGAAAGGGATCAAAAGAAGGATGATCTGCAGCTCATCCTTGATGAGATGCGTAGGAATCAGGGCTCCATCAACAACCAGTTCCAGAACATCACTACAAAATTTGGGGAATTGGACATCTGGAAAAGGGGAATAGAAACCCAGATGGGTCAAATCGCTGCACACATCCCACGACCGTCCGGACAACTCCCTGGGCAAACAGAACCAAATCCTAAAGGGAAGACCGGACACGTAGCAGCTATCAAACTCAGAAGTGGGCATCAATTACACGAGCCAGAGGTCGGGAAACATCAAGACAAGGCAGAGCAACAACTCGACATAGAGCAAGGTCAACTGGATCTCGAGAACACCCTACTCGACCTCGACAAGAAACTACTCGACACAGACCATAAGCTTAGCTCGGACTCCAGTGCGCAATCCAGCGACTCCAGGTCGACCACCCAAGTTGATCTCGAGGAGCCTCTGGTCGAGATCGAGGAACAGCAAGCCGACGTCGACGACTCTGCAACACCTCCGACGTCTGATCTGGCTCCAAAGCAGAAAAAGCCACTGCCTTTCCCTTCTAAAGCACAGAAAGATCCCACTCCAGGTAGGTTTACCAGATTTGTTAATATGATGCAAGAACTGAATGTCTCTATTCCTTTTACAGAAGCCCTGCAAGAGATGCCTGGATATGTCAAATTTCTGAAGAAAATCCTGAGTAAGAAGCGATCCATCTCAGAGATCGCAGGCGAATGCAAAGTACTCCACTTCCCTGAAAAGAGACCTGACCTTGGTAAGTTTTCTGTTACAATGGGTTTTGGACAATATAAATACGAGTCTCTGTGTGATTTAGGAGCAAGTGTGAGCATCATGCCTTTATCAATCTGGCGGAAAGTAAAAATAGGATGCATAGAGCCTGTGGATGCCAAACTATACATGGCGAAAAATACAGTGGTCATCCCTACATGTATAGTTGAGAATGTCCCCGTCCAGGTTGGTAAATTCTTTGTTCCAGCAGAATCCTTATCATAGACTGTGCTGAAGATCCTACTAGCCCTATTATTCTTGGTAGACCATTCTTAGCAACTGCAGATGCCAGAATTAGTGTTAAGAATCGCTCGCACACCTTCACCATAGCCGATGAGGTTTTGGATTTCTCTTTTAGCCCTGCAAAGGAGGAAATTTCATGGCTAGAGGTGAAAAGCATCAGCAACCATGGGACCAAGCAATCAACGGAGGAAAGCATTGTAGTCGAGATCGACAAGGACAACTCGAGATCGACAAGGGAGTTCCTCGATCTCGACCAAGGTTTATCGAGGTCGACAACCTCTGCTGAGCCAATGACTTGCCCAGAGCCTAAGTATGGGGTCCCTGTACTTGAGGTCGACCAGCCGTACTCAACATCGACTAGCCCCAAGCCCAAAAATTTCTGTTTTGGGTCTGAAAATGTAAGTTCAGGTATGAATTCTACTCTCCCTCAGTCCATAAAGAAAACTATCAATAATTTAAGGGGAGGTAAGGCCCCGTGGCGAGAGAATCTGCGAAAGCTAAGAGCTTGAAGGAAGAAAAAGAAAGAGAAAGGAGATGATGCAAGCAACCACCTGTCAGCTGAGCTTGCACACTACCAACAGGACCTAGATGATCCAGGAGAAGGGCCAAGCATGAGCGGGCCCCACACTAATGGTCCTTGAGCGCAAACGGAGAAGTCGGCCTAGCGACTCTAAAATCTAGAGCATGTATATAAGACTTTATGAATTTTGGGACTTTTGAACTTTTTGGTTTTTGGTTTTGGTTTTATGCCTTTTAGAATATTTCATGTGGATAGTCTTGTTTTTGTGTAATCTAACACTTTTAGGTCAGGCAAGCATATAAGGATCGCGAAAAGTGGAATAAAGAAGTCCCTGAAAAACAGTCAGAATCGACGAAGGCCAAGTCGACGACGATAAGGAGGAGCAGCCCAGAAACTCATTGATGTCGAGTAGGCCAACCCGATATCGACAAGCCCAGAGGCTCCTCGACTTCAGAAACCATTGGACGCAGGCGAAGCTCCTCGAGATCGAGTACACTGTACTCGAGATCGACAAGCATATCTACTCGACATGCACTGATCTGCCATCCTCGATGTGTTATCCTGTGAGTACTTTCCTTTACTCTTGTTTTTATTTTATTTTATACAGTGGGGACACTGTAAATTTTAAGTATGGGGTGGGGGAAGGGCTCATTATCATTATTATATATTCTTGCTTTTGATTTTACATGGTAAAGTTTTAATTTTTATGTTATGCATTCATTATTAAATTTTATGCATTTTAGTCTTTTGTCATACTTTATTCTTGTTTTTTTTTTGCATAAAAAAAAAGGAAAAAAATATGCATGTTTAATTTTTGCATTGTTTCAGTTTTTTATATCCTAACTTAGATGTCCTATGATGATAAATAATGACTGACTTGATCATGTAAATCCTATGGCATGTTTGGTTAAAATCCTATGGCATGTGTGGATTGTGAACTTGTGATGAAATTGAGCACATATGATCCTAAGCTAAAGGTTAAAATCCAACAAAAATTGTCCCAGTGAGAATTTTGGCCTTATAGGGAGAACATAAAAAATTCCCTCTGCTTTCTTGAGTGTATTTACTCTTCCTATGCATCTCTAAATGTTGTGATAGTTATTCAAAGCCAATGCATTTATATGTTTATGTTGATGAGAATTAAGTGATGGAGGCACCTTTTAAGCCAATTCTATCCTCTCTTTACCTACCCTGCATTATCCCTGCTTGAAACCATAACATTAGCCTGAGACTTTTATTATAAGCTCCACAAAAATTATCCTTAGCCAAATTGAGCCTGACCCCCATTTGGGAATTAAGACTTAGAGTTGGTTGAAATAATGGTTTATGGAAAGAATGAGCTTATGTTGCATTTCAAGTAAGAAGAATTTTTGGAGTTTATTGAGATATGGGTTGGTTTTAAAATTTTATCTTGCTATGCATATTATGTAAAAGGATTTTTGGCTCACCTTATAAAGGAACATTAGTTTTTATTTATTTTCCTTTCAAAAAAAAAAAAAGAGAATACATATGTTTGTGAATAAAGTGAAATTATTTCGCAAGATACATACTTTGGAGAGGTTGAGGAAGTTTGAAAGGTTACATACTTCATTGAGATAAAGTGGGAGAGTTTGGTTGATGCATATGACTGAGAAGTTATGGTTTGGTTTTGTTGGAGATTTAGGAGTCTTGATTCCCGAATTTTATTAAGCACCACATGACCAAATAATTCCATACCTTATTATTTCTTACCAAGCCCCTTTACAACCCCGCCGAATGGAATCTTCTTTGAAGACTTCTATTAAGCGAAGTCCTCCTGATAATTCTTGTTACATTTTCATAATTGGTTGCGAAGTGGATACATATTTAAATTGCAATGTTTATGAGATTTTATATGGAATTGAGTTGAGAGTCGATATACATAGCCTAAACACATTGAGAGCTGAGTGTAAACACATTAATCATGTGAGGTTGGATTTATATTGCCTATGCCTATGGATCGCTCATATATGTGTGAGGACGTTAAATTCACTTGTCTTACATTGCTACTATTTGAGATGTTTCTTTTGACAAAGGCGAAGACTTGAAGGATGTGTTGTAGGTCTTGGTTATTGTTTGGTTATTGCTTGAGGATAAGCAAGTCTAAGTATGGGGTGATTTGATGTCTCCAAAGTAGCCATGTCTTTACGCATATTTTAGTTCCATATTCTTTACATTTTGCATATTTTGGGTTGGGAATATGTTGAATTTATGTAGTATATGCTCATTTGTCAAAAATGGAGATCTACATAAGTTTCTGTTTAATATTGCAGAATATGGAACCATTTCGGGAGAAAATCAAGAAACGAGAACCGGAGCTCAAAGTTACTCGACATCGACAAGCCTTAGGCGATCTCGAAGAATCACGCCTAGACACACCCCAGTCGAAGAGCACATGTCGAGGAGCGGAAGACGAGCCAACCCGGAGCCAAGAAGGGATTATCCGGATCTAAGGAGAAATTACCCGGAGTCGAGGAGAGACTACCCGACCATGCCCGGACATCCTCCTCGAGATCGAGGACTGTTACCCGATGTCGACAAGGCTGAGAGCCCACACCCGAGCATGTCGAGAAGATCTACCCGACGCTGCCGAGAAGACCTAGTCGACGAGCCACCTTTACTCGAGATCGAGTAAGGGTACTCGAGATCGACGACGCCTAGGAACCATGTCCGAGCATGTCGAGGGAAGCTGCTCGACAACACCAGGAGGCCAAGACGAAGAACCTCCCAACTCGAGATCGAGGAGAGGTCCTCGAGATCGAGTACACTTATGAGGCCTATCCGAGACGCCGAGCCAAGCCCAGTCGACGACAATTCTACTCGAGATCGAGTAGCCTTACTCGAGATCGAGGAAGCCTTCCGAAGCCGCGTAACGCGTTTCGATCTATCCTACTCGGATTGGGATTCCTTGGAGCCGAAGGTTGCATAGTTCTATCCGATCTATCAAGATACATCATGGAAGAAGAAGATTTATCCACTTAAGACTTTTAGATATATTTCCCTTATTTAGATTTAATTATTGTTATTCCATTTATTTATCATTAAGTTTTTAGATATATAGTTTTAGATATAGATAGATATTTCTATCCTTGAATAGCAAGGAATAGAAGGCTATAAATAAAGCCTTAGGGGCTGGTTTTTCATTCAATTCAATTGACAAGCTAGAGAAGTAGTTCCAAAGAGACGGTTTAGGAGTTCAGAGGTTTTAGGGTTTTGGCGTTCAACGAGAGTTGGATCGCCGGGATTGTAAAGTCTTTGAATTTAGTTTAATGCAAGTTGTTATTTCTTTTCATCAATCAATCTCTGAGTTTGCGATGAAGCGCGAGTAGTCCACCCACTTCTAGGGTTGGGGCGAGCCCGGCGATAGCCATGCATGTTTGAGGTAAAGATTCGATTTTATCATGTTTTGAGCATCTATTACTTGTTATATGTTTATTACCCATTTAATGGAGGTCCATGCTAACAACTTGGATTGTAAACATAAAATTAGTAGATACAATTAGGGTTTCTTGAAAGAGTTGTCTAATTGTTGGAAAAGGCGAAAGCTTAGTCCTTTGATGCAATTCACATGATTATCTGTTTTATTTTTGCCTTATGCATGCTTGGTTATCGTTGTTGCAAACCCCAATCTTGGAAGCCTCTTACATTAAGTTTAGTTTGATTCCCCAAAGCCTTTGCATTTACTTTATTTAGTTTTATTCTCTGTTCTCCTCGAGATCGAATAGCACAACTCGATCTCGACTACTGATCTTCGACCCAAGGTCGCTGTAGCTTCTGTGTGCAAGTACTCGACAAGCCAAGCCTACGTCGACAAGGGCCTTACTCGATATCGAGTAGCCTCTGGTCGAGATCGACTACACCTAGTGCCTGTGACTGTTGCGCTGTTCGACTTGCCTGATCTCCTGTCGACTTACCCTAGTCGAGATCTAGCACCTGTTGTCGACTTCTGTGAGATTGCTCTGCTGCCTAGGATCCGCTGACACGCTTCCTCGTGGATCGATCCTGACTTCCCGCTGCTACATCAGGAGGAGGTCTTGAAATTATTTGCAAGGGACGGAATCTGGTTTCCGTTAGTTTATTTACATTCTATTTTGCATACTCGATTTCCTCCTAAAACACTTGTCGAAGTATAAAAGCTCAAACCCTTGCTTCACTATCAAAATCACACCATTTTATGCTTCTAACAGAGCTCATGTGGTATGCCATTTTATATAAATGAAGTATATGTCAAAAAAGAAATTCTTGCAGTATGTTCCAAAGAGTATTGCAAGAAGCCACTTTATTGGCAAGAAAAACTGTGGGATTCACCTTAATCTTTTAATTGGATAGGGTTTAGGGTTCGGCTAGGGTTTTAGGGTTCGGCTAGGGTTTTAGGGTTTGGCTAGGGTAAGGGAAACAGCACGTCCTCAAGGACGTGCTTGCACGTCGTTGACCACGTGTTGTTTCCTAAACCCTAGCCCTAACCTAGCCAAACCCTAAAACCCTAGCCAAACCCTAAACCCTAGCACGTCCCGTTCTGCTTACCATTAACGCAACAGTGCCTATTTGAAGCGAAGGAGGACAACTTGATTCCGCACTCCAAAACAAAGTCTGACTTGTTTCGATATATTCTTTCACCGTTAGAATCGTTATGGCCGAGCCGCAAAGCAATCCTCGTCTCCAAGTATCCCAGGTACGGATAGGTTTCGTATAGTGAATATATTTCGTATTCCTTCCGTTTTGTTCATATTTCCAATAATGTTAATACAGTTTCGAGACTTTACGTCTGAGTTCTCGGACCCAAGGGTTTGGAATGATCGTGATGAAATGGTTACGCATTTCAAGGACTTGGGTCGGAGACACTGCATGATTTTAGTAATCAAGCGGTCTTGGACGGGGGCGTCGAATCGTCCAGGCGGGGTTCTCCTTGCTTGCTAGCAGTTTGGGGAGTACCGACCACGTGGGAGGAAGCTCCGGAGCACGCAGTCGAAGATAAACGGTTGTCCATTCTCTCTACTCGAACACGAAGCTCCGCCGGGTCACTGGGTTATGACGGTAACCCACGGTGTTCATAACCACGGGCTTTCCACGAGCTTGAAGGGTCACGCCATCGCCGGATAGATGACAGAGGGGGAAAAGAAGATGGCGAGGTGGATGAAGGAATTTGGCACTCCTCCAAAATCCATTGGGTACGGATTGAGGCAGTTGGATGAGACCAGCGTCACGTCAAGGAAGAGCCTTACCAACACGCTCACCATGATGGTTGCCGAAGAAAGAGGTAGTCGGACGATGACCCAGGATACCTTGCACCATCTGCAGGAAAGAGGGTACTACTACGACTTCAGACGAAATCCGGATGACGACAACGTCTTGAGCGACCTCTTCCTGGCGCATCCCGATGAGATACGCCTTCTCCGAAGGTTCCATTACGTCATCGTAATGGACAACAGGTACAAAACAAATGCGTAAGTTACTTAATTACGATTACATTGCACATATAGCCAATTATAAAGTATTTTATATGTAACATATTTACACTTGCAGATATGAGATTCCATTGTGCAAGGTGGTCGGGTTCACCCCCTCAGGCAATACTTACTGCATCGCCTATGCCTTCATGTCGCAAGAGAACGAAGACACATACGTCTGGGTGTTGCGACAGCTTCAGATCTTGCTTGGGACGGTTCAGCCTCAAGCTATCATGACTAATCGGGAGGTAGGTCTCTTGGCGGCGCGGAATGTTGTCTTTCCCAACGTCTAGCATCTCCTTTGCTGGTTACACGTGACGAGAAGATGCGAGGAAGCTGCTCTGAAGATCACGAAGAATTTAAACCACGCTAGCATCTTTAAGGGTAACTGTTGGGGGCTGTTCGAATCGAGGTCGGAGGAATCATTCAACCGACATCGTCGGGCACTACACGCTGCATGGCACCCATTCCCAGGTGTGGTGGCGTATCTAGAGTCGGTTTGGCTTCCATACAGCAGAAGCATCATACGGTACTACGTAGATAATGTCTTCCATCTCGTCACCCGTACGACAAACAGGTACAACCTTACTTCATATCTCCCATTACAATATGATATAACATCGAATATTTAGTGGTATGCACTTCAATGTGTACATAGTTGAGGGTATGCACTTGACCGTGCTTTGGCGGCTTTGACATCACCGATCGGCGAGACTACTTTCCCGGAACTCAAAACGTTACTATGCAATCACTTGGAGGATCACGCCGATCTGTACGCCGATTGTTATACGGAAGGGTACCCATTCCAGCAGTTCGTCGACTACAAGAGATGGGCGGGAGCTGTGGATGGTGATAGGAGACGGTGGATAGAGCTACCCATTATGGGTTTAGTATTTGCAACGGTATATCAGATTCCTCTCGTCGTCCTAGCTTGACATCATCCGTTCACATGTCTCCCCATGACCTCGCCGACACCTGCTAACAACCCTCAATCAGCGACCCTTGGTGTAGCCTGCATCGGAAACCAAGACCATTTTGCCGCAGTACGACTTCAAACGTCTTTTTTTATTACATATTCATGCTTTTCATATATATGTCAATACTCTAACTCTAATTTTCCGTTCTCATAGATCTGGTTGCGTCCTAACGCTCCTCTTCCGCCGCCTCCGCCAGAATGGGTCGCACATCATCACCCGAGCGTCGAAGGATGGGATGCTCCGTTTCAAGCTCAGATTGAGAGATTTCGAGCCTTGCGTATGGAGTCCGGCCGCCCTTTACTATTTTCCTAGATTTTATTCCACAACTTTATTAAAATTATGAATGTAAACCTTTTTTTCCGTTCCTTGTAACGTTATTCGCATATTATCCGAATGAAAATCTTAACAATTATTGTTTTCTATTTAATTTGACCTTAAATCCTTCAACTCTACTAGCTAAACACTTCAATTTTATCAATTAACATTACAAAACCGTCGGAAAACCTAAACCCTAAACCCTAAACGCAAAACCCTAACTAGGGTTTGCACGTCCTTAACAACGTGCAAGTATTGCACGTCCTTAAGGACGTGCTTGCACGTTGTTAAGGACGTGCAAGTCTTTGCTAGTGGACGTGCACAGTCCCAGACTTGCACGTCCTTAAGGACGTGCAAATCCTTAATTCGGATTTGCGGTGTATAAAGTGACACCCTTTTTATTTAGCTTCTCTTTTTTTGACTTGTGAGGTGTACCAGGTAATATGGTGGTTTAGGGGTAGTTTGACTTATTTGTTGACCGGTGTGGGGTAGCACGTGAGTGCGGTGGAGGGTTTGAGTTTTAACTTTTAAATTGTGAGTTATATGAGCTTAATAGTGCGGGTTTAGAACATCTAGTGGAAGTGGGTCTATCCTTGGGATGTTAGGGTGTGTTTGTTTGTTGTCACCATAACGCGTCCATATTTCCACACTGACAAACAAATTTAGATGATGTGCGGAATGCCACGCATCCATGTTTACAGTGGTGACAGTGTCTACAACCCTGTTTTTATTTTGATTACATCGTCTATGATTCCCTTACCCATTCATTTATTAGAGGAGAACTGTCACCACATGTATTTTGACTTCTCATTAGTCTCTATAGGGTTTATGCCTCCCTTTTCGTAGTGTTTTTCTTTTATTACAGTGTTTTTGACCCTTTTTTCATAGTGGTGACAGTGTCTATAGCCCTGTTTTTATTTTGGTTACAAGGTCTATAGGGTTTCCTTTGATTATAGTGTCTATGATCTATTTTTCATAGTGGTGACAGTGCCTACGCCTCTTTTTTCATAGTGGTGACAGTGTCTATGACCTTGAAACCACATGTATTTTGAGTGAAAGTGTCTATGACCTTTGATCACAGTGTCTATGACCTTATATTTATAGTGATGACAGTGTCTATGACTCTCTTACCCATTCATATATTGAAGGAGAACTGTCCGCCTAATGTCCTTTAGCTTCTCATTAGCCCTTTTAGGGTTTGTGCTTACCTTGTCAAAGGGTTTTCCATTTGGTGACAACAATCATCTCTTAACGACGTACTGTACTTAACATTTTAGGGTTTAGGGTTTAGGGCCTTGGCCCTAAACCCTAAAGACTTAACCTTAAACCCTAAACCATATACTGTACATCACATGTTCTTTTGGCTTCTCATTAGCCTCTTTAGGGTTTGTGCTTCCCTTTTCCTAGGATTTTCCTTTGATTACAATGTCTATGAACCTTTTTTCATTGTGGTGACAGTGTCTATAAAGCTGTTTTTATTTTTGTTACAGCGTCTATAGGGTTTTTCTTTTGATTACAGTGTCTATGACTTTATTTTTATAGTGGTGATAGTGGCTATGACACTGTTTTTTATTTTGATTACAGTGTTTATGACCCTCTTACCCATTTATGTATTAGAGGATAACTGTCATCACATTTATTTTGGCTTCTCATTAGTCCCTATAGGGTTTGTTCTTCCTTTATGATATGATTTTCCTTTGATTACAGTGTCTATGAGCATGTTTTTATAGTGGTGACAGTATCTATGACTTTATTTTTTTTTATAGTGGTTACAATAGTATTTACATTTTTAATTTTTTTTTATTGTGGTGACACTACTTTAAAAAAATCTAAAAAACTAGAAATTAGAAATTAGAGAAGAATTGTCACCACATGTAGTTTGGCTTCTCATTAGCCCCTATAGGGTTTGTGCTTCACTTTTCTTAGGGTTTTCCTTTGATTACAGTGTCTATGAACCTTTTTTCATAGTGGAGACAATGTCTATAGCGTTTTCCTTTTTATTATAGTGTCTACGACCCTGTTTTTATAGTGGTGACAATGTCTATGACCCTATTTTTATTTTGCTTACAACGTCTATGACCCTCTTAACTATTCATGTATTAGAGAAGAACTTTCACCACATTTATTTTGGCTTCTCATTAGCCCCTATAGGGTTTGTGCTTCTCATTTTCTAGGGTTTTTCTTTTGATTACAGTGTTTATGACCATTTTTTCATAGTGGTGACAGTGTCTATGACCTTGATTTTATTTTGGTTACATTGTCTATGACCCTCTTCGGCTCTTACTCATTCATATATTAGAGGAGAACTGTCACCACTTATATTTTGGCTTCTTATTAGCCTCTATAGGATTTGTGCTCCCTCGTCCTAGGGTTTTCCTTTGATTACAGTGTCTAGGACTCTATTTTGATTTTGATTACAGCGTTTATGGCTCTCTTACCCATTCATATATTAGAGGAGAACTGTCACCACATGAATATCGGCTTCTCATTATCCCCTCTAGGGTTTGTGCTTCCCTTTTCCTAGGGCTTTCCTTTGATTACAGTGTCTTTGAACCTTTTTTCTTAGTAGTGACAGTGTCTATAAAGCTGTTTTTATTTTGGTTACAACGTCTATATGGTTTCCTTTTGATTACAGTGTTTATGACTTTGTTTTTATAGTGGTGACAGTGGCTATGACACTGTTTTTATTTTGATTACAGTGTCTATGATCCTCTTACCCATTCATGTATTAGGGAAGAATTGTCACCACATTTATTTTGACTTCTCATTAGCCCCTATAGGCCGGGTTTGTGCTTCCCTTATCATATGATTTCTCTTTGATCGATTACAGTGTCTATGACTATATTTTTATAGTGATGGGAGTATGTATGACTTTATTTTCATATTGGTGACAATAGTAGTTACACTTTTAATTTTTTTATATTTTGGTCACACTACTTTAAAAAAATCTAAAAAACTAGAAATTAGAAATTAGAGAAGAACTGTCATCACATGTATTTTGGCTTCTCATTAGCCCATATAGGCTTTGTGCTTCCCTTGTCCTAGGGTTTTCCTTTGATTACAGTGTATATGACCCTTTTTTCATAGTGGTGACAGTGTATATAACCATGTTTTTAATTTGGTTACAACGTCTATAGAGTTATTCTTTTGATTACAGTGTCTATGACCTTATTTTAATGTTGGTGACAGTGTCTATGACCCTATAGGGTTTATACTTCCCTAGTCTTAGGGTTTTCCTCTGATTACAGTGTATATGACTCTGTTTTGATTTTGATTACAACGTCTATGATTCTCTTACCCATTCATATATTAGATAAGAACTGTCACCACCTATATTTTTGTTTCTCATTAGACCCTATAGGGTTTGTGCTTCCGTTGTTCTAGGGATTTCCTTTGGTTACAGTTTATATGACCTTATTTTTATTTTGGTTACAGTGTCTATCAGCGTCAAGATAGATGTAAACAATTCAAGATTACCTAAATTCGAAGAAATTAATACCTCTCTAATTTTTATAGAGATTATAACGACATATAATGCCGGGACTATAAAGTATGATCTATTTATATGTCTATATATCATTTATGCAGTACTTAACTCGATCAAAAATCTAAATTCAAATCAAATTAATCCTAAAACACTACAACACCTTGGATAATATATTACACCGTATAATATACTATATATCATCTTCCTAGTATATAATGCCGGAACTTGTAAAAACATCATTCCTGGTGAGTCAAAACTTGACCAAAGAAGAGCACAGCTCCAATGGTGTCTTCTTGAATCAGAAATAAGAATGGATGATATATATCATTTATACTATATATCATCAGTCAGTCCTCTTTCGAAGGCCAAGGGCGCACCCAATACTATGAGCCGAGTTCATCGGACTCGCCGCCTCTTCTCTCTCGCCTCGCCGTTTCACTGGAGGAGGTCTAAATGCGACCTCGGAGCCCTACCTTCCAGATCTGGGCACCTCGAGACTGCTCCAAATCTCCCACTCGCTCTCGGTTGTGGTGCGAGGAGCCGTCGAGCCGGGAGGCGGGAGGTCGGAAAGGGTGTGCAGCAAGGAGGCGGAGGGAGAGCAAGTTCAGCGTCGGAGGGAGAGCAAGTTTAGCGCCGGCGGAGGAGGACGAAGGAACAACGACGGAGGCGACTATTGCTTCAATGGTGGAGGGAGGAAAACGACAGAACATCATCATCTCCCTAGCTTCTCGCCGTTCGCCGGTAGCCGTGGAAGCTCGAAGGAAGCCATGGAAGAGATCGAAATCGAAGATGAATGGTGTTGAATTCGACAATATTGCTCCAGATCGAAATCGAAATTAAAATCACGCTCCGATCTTCTTCCTCAATTCCTCCAGATCTCGCTCCGCCGCTTCATCTTGTTTTAACTAGTTTAGTACCCGTACTTTTGTGCAGTTATTTTTTTTAAAGTTAATACATTTAATATTAAAAAAATGTATAAAAAAATTTTATGAATTGGTTTTAGTTCTTATCAATTAATAACTACAAAATCTTATCAATTAATAACAAACAAATTATATATTAATCTAATCTAATTAACAAATCCTATATTTCACCAAAAAAATTAATAAATCCTATAGTAATTAAAAAAAACAAATTCTTATCAATTAATAACAAATAAATAAATTTGAAAGTAGATGAATCATTTCCGAAGAGAAGCTAAGACTGCACATTTCCATATGACCCGACTTGCAGGAGAAGATCATTGTAGAACTGCATGCCCTATAGCTTTGTTGTGTCATCTGTCAACAAACAAATAAATTTGTATTGCTTAGGAAAACAGGCTTCAACGGATACAAAGTGTTGATATAATAAGAACTTACTTATAGTTCCATATGGCATTAATGGTTTATAGTTGAAGCTGAAAATCTGTGTTAGGTTATCAAAGTTGGGATGTTGCACGATCAAGTACGTTCCACTGCGAATAGTTCATCCTGTAGTTGAAATTCATAATCGTGACCTTCACCCGCCAGTATTCCTTGGAGTTGAGCTTGCGATGCCAATGTACCCGGATTGGGCACATATGATTAGTGCATCGGACCAAAGGCGAATAGCAAACAAATAAACTAAATAAAAAACGTGATTAAGGAATTCAATCAAAACAAAACTAAAATCCAAAATGAACTCCATAACGAATCCGATGCTAATTTGCACAAACAAATAAACTAAATAAAAAACGTTATTAATGAATCACAAAACGAAGATAAATAAAATAATATTTAACGTACCTTTTTTTCGAAGCTTCCTATTATTATTCTCTATGGGCACCTTACCTTTATTATTTGACATTGTGGGCAATCTTAATCTAGCTCGGTTGAAAAAACTTTTCATACGACATACCATGAATCACTAACTAATATATAGAGGCGAAACCATGGGATCACCGCCGGATAAGATTGTTTAGCTTAACAAAAAAATCATAACTACCAGATACACATTTTAAACTAATCGGCATATCATTTTAAAACACCGGCATATCTTTCATCAATTAAACTAATTGACATATAAAATCGTAACAACCGGATACACGTTTAAAAACAATTAGTTAATTATTGTTAATTGAAATTGAAATTAATTAATTAACAAATCATTAAAAAAATCATAACAACCGGATATAAATTTAAAAAAATAATTGATTATTATTAATATAATTAATTAAATTGAAATTAATTAATTAACAAACCATAAATAAAATAATAATAATAATAACCTATAAAATCATAACAACCGGATACACGTTTAAAAATAATTAATTGATTATTGATTATTATTAATTTAAATTGAAATTAATTAATTAACAAATCTTAAAAAAACAATCATAACAACCGGATACACATTTTTAAAAAATTATTTGATTATTGATTATTATTATTATTAATATAATTAATATAAGTAATTTAAATTGCAATTAATTAATTAACAAACCATAAATAAAAATAACCTACTTTAAAGGAGAAGTCGTCACATGGCGTAAATGACTTCTCCTTTAGTATTATAACTAGCATAGTGCCCGTGCATAACGCACGGGATATGTAAAATATATTATACATCAATGTCTTATATTTCTAGATAGAAACGATTCCATACATGTAGATTTTTTTGAGCCTTCTAAGTTTGTTAGTAAGTTGATTGATTAAAATAAATAATTCAAAATTGTAGCTGAGGCACGGGATTTCTGTTTCAAGAAATGGAATCACATCTACAATAACTATACAAGTTATCAACTTTTTTGCATATAAGTTATAAGCTGTATATAATACCATATATATATATATGGCGTATGTGCACACACACTTATAATAATCATATTCATGTAATATGTTAGGACACAAAATTTAAAAGGTGAATATTTTTAAGAAACATACTTGGATCTATTGAATATTTTTAAGAAACGCCACAATGAATTATTATTATTATTATTATTATTATTATTATTATTATTATTATATGCTTATAATAATATGCTTATTATTATTATTATTATTATTATTATTAAGGAAAAATTGTATCACAATAGCATTATATTTTCTCATACTTAATTTGCAAAAATTTGGTACACAAAAGAAACAAACCTTTTAAATATCATTAGGTCTTTAGAATATAGAAAATTATAATATTATAGCAATCAATCTCACAAACTACAAAATAAACCTGAATCATTGTAGCTTTGTTTTGTTTAACATTAATGTGAGGTTGAAAATGTCTAAAATATTTTGGAAGAGATCACAACTCTTTCATTCAGTCGTGCTTTAATTGGTATGTTAAAAATGAAAATCTCTCGAATGTTCACCAAAGAACCTATAAAATTAAGAAAACATATATAGATTTATTAGAAGAATATAATAAAGGGTAAAAACATAAAGAGATCCGATATAAAATTAAGCATTGTTGTCTACCTGGTTTATATAAGGAGGAAACAAATTTGAAAGGAGAGATAATTTTAACAAATTTGGTAGTTAATTAATGGTTTCAAATCTCCTCCTATATATATCTTATCACATTTTTAAATTAATATAATAAATAAAAATAATAATTTTTAAAAATAAATTGGAAAAAAATTTGTTGGAAGGTGAATCATATCAAAAATTTAAATCAATAATTTTTTAACAAACTAAAATATTTTGTCAAAATGCGTATTTGAATTAGGGAATGTAAGTGAATATATATATTGTATATTTTGAAAATGAGATGCAGTAATTATTAATAAAGAAATTAGTTAAAATGGAATAATTAATAATGAAGATTTAGTTCAAGAGCCATAAAAATTAAGTTAAATAATTATTTAAGGTGGGTCCAATAGCCATAAACATCGCCACATAGGATTTTTAGGTCTATATTTAAGGAGAAACCGCCAAGTGGCATCTTTATCATTTGTTTTAGTATTATAACTACCACAGTACCCGTACGTTACGCACGAGATTTGTAGAATATATTATATTGTCGTAATGACACATAATTACTAACGACTAAACAACTTAAATTTTAATTATTTTGATTGTACTATGTGACATTCATCCAACTAAAGAAATATCAATCATCATAAGAATAAATCAAATCCAAACATCCAAATGATAAATATACTAAACTGGTTTCACTCACCCGATACACATCTTCGATCAATAATTAAAAGTGTGATGTATAAATCACGACAACTTTAATAATCCATCACCTTGAAGAATTCAAGGCATCGATGCACAGTTTTAATTTTGGATGTACCTTTATTTTTTTTAAAACCGGTAAAATAAATGTATTACATATTAAGAAACCCTTGCAAGAGCCAAGAGGTGAATGGTTCAAATCCCATTTTTTACATACTGTGTAATTAGTGGGTGCTCAAGCCTTCATTGACTTATAATTATGTGAGCATGTATGGTGGCTGTTAGACCAAAAATATATCGAGCTTTGTTTTTTCAAATTTAGGAAATGATCTCCATTTTTTCTCCAATATTCTCCAAAAACTTAAGATGAAGAATCAGTTGTGATTGCTACCTTTGTTAAGATTATTAGAAAATACTAACAAAAAATAAAGCTTTTATTATATAATTTGTAGATTGTTGATATGATCATTTTTGTAAATTTCTTAAAAGAAAAAAAAAACATGTGCACATGTATATTGTTTGCAATATAACTTTTAAAAATGTATGGTTTCTTTATTTATTTTTCAAAGGCATCAATTAAGAACATTAATTTGAAAATGATTGTAACGGCCCAGAATTATGATTTCCGGGTTACGTTTCAAGGGATAAAACCCCTTGTTCGGATCTTGCAATCCAAGTACGGGTCGAGGTTTCAAACTCATTTAAGATTAGTAGAAAGAGGGATTTCAAACCCTAAAAACCTCGAAGGGCCATTGGGTACCCTTAACCTGTCCTAAGACTATGTCGCGAAATTCAGTTTAAATGAAAGTAAAGCGGAAACAAAGTTAAGATACAAAGTGTCACGGCAGAGCCGGGTCAACACCAAAACGTAAGCGAATGATTACCATTTATACCAAGTTAGGATATTAGCTAGGTTCTTCGATTCGTCAAAAGAAAACCCCGTCATATAGTCATCGAGCAATCAAAATCTGCAGAAATACCTTAAAAAAAAGAACGGGGAAAGGAGTCAGATTGAGCATCTCATGCGGGACCGGCAGTCCTCGCTGAGGCCACATAGTATGTGCTATACCTAATAAAGATGCTCTAATGCAGTACGAAAGTCAAACACACTAGCATGCTCCTAGTTATAATAATGTGTAAAAATACTATAAAGGGCCCAAGACAATGCCAAGTGGCATATCCCTCTCCTACCTCCACCCCCTTCCGATAGGGTGGAGACTGGCCAGCTCGTGAATGCATTCCATCATAATCGGGCGGCACGCATGCCTAACCCGCTCCACAATAAAGCCCGCATGCATCTCATAATATAAGGAAGTTCATGACTCGATTGACTCAGGGTACCCGATGAGGATGAGCTACCCTATGACCCTAGCAAAGACTCTAGGACTATCACAGATAACGGCCGTTCTGTTTCAAACGCAATAAGTAAGCAGATGCTCATTCAATTAGTGCAACCTAAACAGGATACTACATGGCATGCTTTTATGCATATGCAACACCTAACATAAAATGCAACAACAGGCATGAATGTCCAACCTGAGTAAGCTCCCTAAGGAACTTACCTGAAGATGCAGAACAACAAGAAAATACAAGCAAGGGCCCAAATGCAAGTCCAAAGCAATCCAGAAGCAATACACACCTATCATCAAGCCATTTTCATAAGCTACCGGACCAACGTTTATACACACGAAACTCAAGTTCTCAACATCCTCAAAACCAATCGATGGTAAAACCATTTTCCAAAACCTTTCCGATACGATCAACCTCAACCCAAATCATTCTTCCCAAAACTTTCCAACTCTTAATCTCAGGTTAAATTAACTCAGAAAATCAACAATTCCTTTAAGTCGTACTTAGCCAAATCCTGACATTAAACATTTAAACCTTAAATCCAATCTCTCAAAATCATATTATAGAAATAATTCCGACATTTTGGTTTTCCAACACAAATCCTTAAAGGGATATTTCCGAAAACTAGAAATTTCTTTTTGAATAATTTAACATCAATATATATATAATTATCGTAAACTTCAACTATTCTTTTTATTATTATTATTATTATTATTATTATTATTATTATTATTATTATTATTATTAATTAATTCCAAAAATCCCAAAACCACTTACTTAAGTCATACCACAATACTTATCTCAAATAACACCTTTAAAATAATTTCATACTATAAAACAATTTTATAATTTATTTTCATAAAATCAGAATTTAACACACCATATAAAGCAAATAAGTAATTATCATCACATAAAACACCAAATATCAAAACAATAAAAGAGAGCAACCCAGAATTATAAGGGTAACCCGGATCCGAGACACAAGGCCCAGCAAAATAGGCCCAATAGAACCTCTCCCTTCCAAAGCAAAGCAGAGCTCTGCTAGTTCGACGGAAAACGGAAGAGGAAGGAGGAAACCCTGGGCCGGCCGGCGGCTCTTGTCCGACCCGACTCACTCCCCAACAAATCGACACTCCAATCCGAATACAACCCTCCCAGAAAGATGCAAACGCAGAAAGGAGAGAGAGAAAATGATGCTCACCGAGGGCGTGAAAACGTCGCCGGAAAACTCGAGCGGTGCTCCTATGGCCTCGTCGGAGCTGGATCTTGGCCGGAGATGGTCTAGGAAGGAGGATATGGGATTAAAGGTCCACCTTTACTCAGTTTAAGGGCGAAAATAGGCGAAAGCGGATCCTTACCAAGCCCGGAACGAAAACAGAGGGAAGGGAACGGAAGGTCGAGGCGCGCCGCTGCTGGGTCCGACTCTCCTTGGGCTTGCCTGGGGTGGCGTCGGTGTGTCTTTGGACGTCGGAGGGGTGGCAGAGCTGCTGCTGGGCTTGGTGGAAGACGGAGAAGGAGCTGCTACCGCTGCTCCTCGGGGAAGGAGAACAGAGCTGCGGTGGTGGCTGTCGGCGCCGCTGGTGGCTGAGCAAGGAGGGCTGCCGATGGTTATTGCTTCAAACGAACAGGGACGGTGGTGGATTGAAATGGCCAGAGGTGGCTCGAAGCTCGGTTCAACGGAAGAAGGGAGATGGGAATGGTGAATCGGTGATGGGGGGTTTTCCTCTGGCGGGTTTCCAGTGGTTCTGCAGAGGACAAAATGGGGTAAAGGGGAAGGGTTCCTCTGGGTCTCACTAGTGGTTTTAGCGTTTTGCAGAGAAGGGAAAATAGGGAGATAGAGCCACAGAGGGGAGTGGAATTGTGGGTCTTTTTGTGGGTTTTGTAGCTGCTGAAGAATGCCAGTAGGTTGAGTTTAGATGAAGACAAAAACCTCAAGGCTGTGAATTTCAATTTGGTAGGCAAGGTCCCCTAGGTCCAGCCAGAGAGAGAGAGAGAGAGAGAGAGAATTTAAAGAAAATGGAGTTTGAGAGTGGTCCGAAGATATATTTGAGTACCCAAAGTATCTCGAAATCCGTTCTCTCGACCTTATCCGACCCAACTCAAAAGGGATTTTTTTTTTTAAATTTCCAATTCCGTATTTAATAATTAACTCCAATTATCATTTAAAATTTTTACATATGAAAGCGGGATAAACATATTTTAAATTTTCAACTAAATAATGTCGAAACTCGTTTCGAAGTATTTAGAGTAAATCAATAGCTCAAGGACGAAAATTCCAAACCTCACAAATCTTAGAATCGGAATGATTATAAATCATTATTTTAATAATTTAATATTCTAAAATTTCCCGGTCTTTACAATGATTTCCCAAATTTAATTATTTTAGATTTCATAATATTTTTAAATTCTTTAATTTATCCATTTATAGCAGAGAATCTTCCGAAATCAAGGTTCTTAACAACCTATTCTATAAGGATATAGGTTAGAAATTAATATTGTTAAATATAAACTAAATAAAAATGGTAAGTAAAAATAATTTTAAATGTCGATTGTAAATTTATTGTTGGTTTGTGCAAAATAATTGTTAAAGAAATAAATTTTTATTTAATAACTTGACAAATAAAGTTAATAAAAAAGAATTATATTATTGAATTTACAATTTGATAAATAAACGACATATGAAAAAGATAATGGCATAAAAGATTAAAATATCAATGAAAGATCAAAATGCAATAATTACTTAAATTACAACTGATTAAATATTGGTTCGAAATTAATAGGAATATTAGATAGCCTACCATGTACTCAAATGTGCTAGTATAGTATCCTTATATATAAATAGCCATCAACTATATACTATTGCTATGTTATCTATAATAACCAAAATATAATTTTTTTCAAAAGTCTGATTTAATTAAGTGCTAATAAAAATTAAATTAATAAAGTAAAAATTTGTTTGTTAGAAAAATATGGTAACAGTATCAAAACATGAAAAAGAAAATAAATTAATTGAAAAAATAAATAAATAAAAATTAGAAGCATTAATTATTTTCTGTTTAAATTGAAGGTGGGGTCAGGTTTAATATGAAATCTCCACGTAAGCCTATAGTTAAGAAAAGTTTGTCACGTGGCTTGAGAAGCAGCTGTTTTAATATTATATTAGATATAGATTTGGGGAAGGGGATGAAAGAAACAGGAATAAAGAGGCAGGGTATAATTGGAAAATGTGGAAATTTACCTAATATTGTAACTCTTGTATTCTATGACTTAAAATTTGGTCCCCAAATGTCCACTTAGCAAAAAAAACCCTTTGAAAATTTATTAGCCTCGTGTACCTCTCCTTCCTTCCCACTCGCTCGACCCTCTTCCTTCTCGTTGTCGGCGATTCATGGATAAAAACAAAAAATTTGAAGCGAAATCTCCCCCTCCTCTCGTTTGACATGGTAGATGAAGAAAGAAGGAGGAGGAAAATGGGTGATAAAAACTCGCTACCAAGCTTTTGGACTTGCCATAGAAAATCTCTATGAATCCCAAGCCCATGTCCAACTCCTCTAGTTCTTTTACTACTCTACCTCTCTATTCTTCTCTGAATCTGAATATTGGAGTCTCTAATCGTTGAATATTTTGATTTGCAAAGGTGCGCATACTGCGCATATGGATTTAGGCTCTGTTCGTTCTGATTTCGATGTGATTTTGGTCTTGTTATTTAACGGATGAAAGAAGCTTTTTTCTTCTTTTTTTATTTCTAAATTAATGTATTGAAACTTAACAGTTGAAGTGGAATAATTCTCCCCTTGGATTTGGTGATTCGGATGGGAAATTGCGATTTTCTTCAAGAATACGATCGTTCTAAACTTTAATTTTGGTTTTGGAGAAGCTTGTTAGGCTTTCTGTTTATTGTGCAATACTACAATTAAAGCCTATTGTAACATTTTATTGCATCATGTTAACTCCATCTTGATGATAAGATCTAACTAAAAGATATAAGGCATTGGTTGATAAAAGCCAAAACTCAGGAATCCTGAGTTTGGTAAGGTCTTACCAAAAGGCTCAAGACTTTAGTATGATTCTACTGGGCTCAGGAATGATTTTGAGTAAATGGGCCTATTTATTAAACGGGTCTAATTTACCCTAATCTAAAACCGAGATCCGGTTATTCTAAGGAGCCATTCTGTTGGGCTTTATCTTTAGCATATATTGGGCCTATTTTTAATTGGGCTCATAGTTGTTATTGATTTATTCGGAATTGAGTCTTCCATGTGCATATCTCTTTGTTTCGGTTAAGATATTACAGGGATCTATGTATATCTTTATTTGCCCAACTATCTACAAGATCTCCAGGACTTCAGCAAGATCTCACGCAACAAGAGAAAGTTCCGAAAATGGCCAAGGATCTCGCCCATTAGTTTCGGTGTAAACGTTGGTGTGCAACGTTCAAATTCAAATCTGGGTGTTGGCCTATTTAAAGGAGAAGAAGACATCGGCTGGATACACATCTCCTACAGCGCTCAATCGTTCACAGCCTTCAAGTCTTCTTCAATCGATCGATCTCACGCAGCTCCTCACGCAAAGAGTTTGTATTTACTTTGAGTGTGTGTGAGGTTTCATTACGCTTTATAGTACAATTCATCTAGGTTATACTAAGAGTTTCTTTATCCAAAAGTATAGGGTACTTCGGTATCCTTAGTTGCTTTGTTTCACTAGAGAGTTTGGGTTGCTAGATAGTAAGGAAGTCTAGAAGTATGTAAGTCTTCTAGAGGATGTATCTAGGACTCATAAGGCAAAGTGAAATAAAGTGTGTTGAATCCTACGGGTTGGATAACCCTAGGCGGGGACGTAGGCGGTTGGGACGAACCTCGTTAACCAGTATCGTGTGCTTTACTTTCTTGCTTGCTTTTATTATTGCCCTTCTAAGGCCTTGCGATAGCTTAGTAAGATCTTGAAATGGCTCCTGCATGTTTCTTGAACCATATCCCACAAGTCATCCTGAACCTCAAGAGCCTAAACCCTCTTCTCATGGTGCTTCAATGTCTAATCAAGGATTAGCACGAAGAAAATTCAAACACGCCTCTTCTCACTCCTTGGCTGACATTATCTTGGATCCCTCGTCGGGTATTCAAACTCGTTCCAATCTTAGAAACATGTGTGCATTTCATGCTTTTGTCTCTCTTACAGAACCAAAGAAATACACCGAGGCTCTCAAGGAACCAGATTGGATCATAGCTATGCAAAATGAACTCAATGAGTTTGAACGCAATAAAGTATGGATCCTTACGGCTAAGACGAATGGGAAATCGATTATTGGAACTCGTTGGGTATTTCGAAACAAACTAGACGAAGGAGGCAATGTTATCCGAAACAAGGCTCGACTAGTTGCACAAGGATATAATCAAGAAGAAGGTATTGACTATGAGGAGACTTTTGCTCCTGTAGCCCGACTCGAAGCCATTCGTATGCTTCTTGCCTTTGCATCCTTTATGAATATCAAGATTTATCAAATGGACGTAAAGTGCGCCTTTCTCAATGGGTTTTTGGATGAAGAAGTTTTTATTGCTCAACCTCCTGGGTTTGAAAACGATGAATTTCCGGAGCATGTTTTCAAACTTGATAAAGCTCTGTGCGGTTTGAAACAAGCTCCTAGGGCTTGGTACGAGCGGATTTCTAAATATCTCTTGGAAAATAAATTTAAAAGAGGATTGATTGACAAAACCCTCTTTATCAAAACTCATGGAAAGGATATACTAGTCGTCCAAATTTATGTTGATGATATTCTTTTCGGAGCTACTAACGACTCTTTGTGAAAGGAATTCTCTAACATTATGTGCAAGGAGTTTGAGATGAGCATGATGGGAGAGTTGAATTTCTTTCTCGGCCTTCATGTACATCAAAGCTCTAAAGGCATATTCCTTAATCATGGAAAATATACACGAGAGCTACTCAAGAAGTACAAGATGATCGATTCCAAGGTAGCCAAAACACCTATGAGCTTTACACTTTCTCTAGATCAAGATCTTACCGGCAAAAAGGTAAATCAGAAAGAATATAGAGGTATGATCGGTTCTCTCCTATATCTTACAGCCAGCAGACCTGACATTATGTTTAGTGTCTGTATGTGTGCAAGATTCCAAGCTAATCCAAAGGAATCATATCTGATCGCGGTAAAGAGAATCTTGAGATATCTTAATGGAACTAAAGATCTCGGATTATGGTACCCACATCAAACAAGCTTTGATCTTATCGGATTCTCCGATGCTGATTTTGCAGGGTATAAAGTAGATAGAAAGACCACTAGTGTTATCAAACAAGCTTTGATCTTATCAGGGTGTTGTCAATTTATTGGGGCATCTCTTATAAGTTGTCATTCCAAGAAGAAAAATTCAGTAGCGCTTTCAACAGCCAAAGCTGAATATATTGGTGCTGAAGCTTGTTGTTCGCAAGTCTTATGAATTGCACAACAACTCCTAGATCTTGGAATCAACTATAAGGGTATTCCCATCAAATGTGATAACACTAGTGCTATTTCTATTTCCAAAAACCCTGTATAACACTCAAGAACAAAGCACATTGATGTGAGACACCATTTCATCCGAGATCATGTTGAAAAAGGAGATGTGTCTTTGACATTCATCTCTACTGAGCTTCAACTTGCAGATATCTTTACGAAACCTCTTCCCGAAGACGGATTTAATTTCATCCGATTAGAACTTGG
The DNA here is from genome assembly GCA_037127255.1 of Persicaria tinctoria. Classification (NCBI taxonomy): domain Eukaryota; kingdom Viridiplantae; phylum Streptophyta; class Magnoliopsida; order Caryophyllales; family Polygonaceae; genus Persicaria; species Persicaria tinctoria. Next base: position 24,695,801 of record JBANSL010000011.1, on the reverse strand, counting down.
AATGCTTAACAAGGAAGCATCGATGTAGGGGGAGCAATCGTATCTTATGATATTTGTATTATCTCCTACATCAAGATCTTGAATCAAAATTTAATATCTTACTTTGGAATAGTTTGATGTTGAATTTTAATTTCAAATAAAAAATTTGGATTAAATCTTTTAGGTAATATCTCTTTAGATATTTATCCTTAAAGGTATTTTGGTTTATATTTTCCGGATTTCCTTTGAGTTAAAAAATGTTTTACCCTTTTTTCGGATTTTTTTTACCTTGCATTTATCTTGAAAAGTGGTTAGGATTTTAGATAAAGATATGGCCGGATTCTTTGTACGGATCTTTAGAAGTTCAAAAGGCTTTCTTCTCCCCTATTTATATCTCCACTCTCCCCGGTCATATCACACTTCCATTTCTCTCTCTCTATTTCTCTCTGTTTTCTTCCCTTCCCAAGAACACTCAAGTACTTCCCCCCTCTCTCCATGGCTCCAAAGAAACCCTCCTCGCCTCCCACCACCAGATCTGGAGCGAAGCGCCACCGTCCTTCCGATTACAAAGGCAAGGGCGTTGCTGTTGACGACGACTTCAAAGGGAAGACACTTCTCAAGCAACTGGAGACATCATCCAAGAGTGAGGAAGAAGGGGAGCGCCACCACCGGAAGATAATCAAAAGGGAGCCCCGGTATCCCTCTCACAAACATCCACGGCAAGTGAACCCCCGCGCTTCAAAGAAGGCGCTTCACCAGCATCATCTCCAGGTCCCAATTCCACACGAGGTATTCTCCGATATCCCTCATGCCTGGTTTATCAATCATACTACTTCTGGAATGCGGAGAGATGGGTATGTTCATAGACCTATTAACTGTTGTGAGCATGTGGATCTAGAATTTCTAGAATCCACAAAACTACCTTGCGTCAATTTGCCGAAGAACTCACATGTTTGGTCTTTTCTCAACCCTGGAACTATTGCTTACCCTCGTCTGACAAGACTTTTCTTCCTTAATCTTACTGCAAGCCAAGAGAATGGGAGTCTTACTCTCACTTCTCAGGTTAAGCAGCGTCAGATTACTCTTACTCGCTCTTCTTTGGCCCTAATTCTCGAAATCCCTGAAAACGTAAATACCAGTTCCCATCCCTCCAAAGCCTACTGCATTCACAAAGGCCACAAAGAACTTTTTGTCCGTCGCTCCAACTCTGCTGAATCCTCAAAGTCCAAGCCCAAATGCACCCATAATGTCCTCGCTCTTGATGCTAAGATGGTCTTCACCATCCTTGCTCGGTGCGTCATGCCAAGAAAGAATTCTCGCGAGCTTGTCACCGACAACTTGCGGCACTATCTTTATCTGATTATGGAAGGCCACGAATTGGACATTCCCAATCTCATCCTTACCTACATGCTCTACACCATCAATACTCCTGTGACTGCTCCTCTCCCCTACGCAAATTTCCTCCCCAAAATTTTCGAGTTCTTCAACATTGACACTCAAGGCGAGGAATTTATCTCCCACACTAGTCGTATTGATGAAGATTGCTGGAAGCGTTTGGGGGTAGAACAAACTCTGGCCGGTGGCTGGATTTTGAAGCCTCCCTCACAAGCTCAAGGAGACTCTGTGAAGCTGGAGGAACGGATCGAGACTCTAGAAGCTGAGGTTGATTCGCTAAGGAAGGACGTCAACGCCGCCCGAGCTGATATTGTTGATTGCCAGGAAAACACCCACCTGCAGATTATGATCCTAAATGAAAAGCTGAATCAGCTTTTTATGCTTTGTGGTCTCAGTCACCGGGCTACTACTTCAATCTTGCCAATGGACGCTGATTCTGTCAAGCATGTGGAGGAAACGACGAAGAACTTTCTCCTCAATTGTGAACGCAGGGTGCACAATTGTCCTATTCTTCGTCCTCTTTATCCAGAACCGAACATCCTCACTGTTGAGGAGTACGGTATTGTGAAGAAATGGCGAGATGAGGAGGCCAGGATTCAAGCTAAAATGTGGAGTGCTCACCATGTGAAGAATGCAAAGGATCGCTGGCGTGAAAAGATTTACACAAACCGCCCTGGTGAAGATGGTGTCCCTCCGAAGTATGGCCAGTGGTACGATGAGGACATGGTGATGGTTTTTGATGACGAGTGATGATGATGGTGGTTCTTGTGCTGTTCTTGAAAGTTTTGCCCTTTTATGATCTAAACTCTCTGGTTTTTGAACAATTTCTCTTCCCTTCTTGTTGAAAGACAAAAAGGGGGAGATATGTCCCAGGTTTTTATGGTTTTGGTGAAACTGTCGTAAGGCCTTACTTTTGGTTTGCAAGGTCTTACTATTTTGATTGTGTTGTTTAAAAACTATGATCCAACATTGCTGCTATAATATTATTGCACTGTTATATATATGGATTGATGTGATGTGTTTTACAGGTAAACAGGTGCATAAGTTTTGTCTTTCATCAAGGGGGAGATTGTTAACTCCACCTTGATGATAAGATCTAACTAAAGGATGTAAGACCTTGGTTGATGAAAGGCAAAACTCAGGAATTCGGAGTTTGGTAAGGTCTTACCAAAAGGCTCAAGACTTTAGTATGATTCTACCGGACTCAGGAATGATTTTGAGTAAATGGTACTATTTATTAAACGGGCCTAATTTACCCTAATCTAAAACCGAGATCCAGTTATTCTAAAGAGTCATTCCGTTGGGCTTTATCTTTAGCATATATTGGGCCTATTTTTAATTGGGCTCATAGTTTTTATTGGTTTATTCGGAATTGAATTTTCCATGTGCATATCTCTTTATTTCGGTTAAGATATTACAGGGATCTATGTATATCTTTATTTGCCCAACTATCTACAAGATCTCCAGGACTTCAGCAAGATCTCACGCAACAAGAGAAAGTTTTGGAATTGGCCAAGGAACTCGCCCAGTAATTTCGGTGTAAACGTTGGTGTGCAACGTTCAAATTCAAATCTGGGTGTTGGCCTATTTAAAGGAGAAGAAGACGTCGGCTGGATACACATCTCCTACAGTGCTCAATCGTTCACAACCTTCAAGTCTTCTTCAATCGATCGATCTCACGCAGCTCCTCACGCAAAGAATTTGTATTTACTTTGAGTGTGTGTGAGGTTTCATTATGCTTTATAGTACAATTCATCTAGGTTATACTAAGGGTTTTTTTTACCCAAAAGTATAGGGTACTTCGGTATCCTTAGTTGCTTTGTTTCACTAGAGATTTTGGGTTGCTAGATAGTAAGGAAGTCTAGAAGTATGTAAGTCTTCTAGAGGTTGTATCTAGGACTCATAAGGCAAAGTGAAATAAAGTGTGTTGAATCCTACGGGTTGGATAACCCTAGGCGAGGACGTAGGCGGTTGGGCCGAACCTCGTTAACAAGTATCGTGTGCTTTACTTTCTTGCTTGCTTTTATTATTGCCCTTTGCTTACTTGCTCTCGTTACTAATCGCTCTTCTCTTCTCAGATAAGGTCTTATAGCTTGCAGTAAGATTTTACCTTTCTGGTTTGCGAAAAGTTTCCATACTCTATCCAACCCCCCTTATAGAGTATTTGCGTGCTTCTTTTCTGCCTATTCCGCACTTCACAACAGTTAGTCTATTGTGGCGGTTTGTGAAGCTGTTTAATCTATTGTGGCAGGTTTGATCATGTATTACCATATATAATATCTATTGTCGCTGTTTTAAGGACTCTATTGTGGCGGTTTTTTGACCTGTGGCGTTTCCAAACACTTTTTTCAATTCCCATTGAAGCAGACTAAGAACGTAATGAGGCGGTTTTCAAAAAAAATTAAATCATATTTTTTTGTAATCAGATTATACATGGGAGAAAAGGAAATAATATATTAATAATACAATATTGAATTACATGTTTTCCCAAAGAAAAAGCGCATTACGGTTTTAATAAAAACTACTATGATCCCCGCGCCATGGCGCGATTTTTTTATAAATAATATTTAGATATAGATAAATTATAGACATTAGATTTAATTCAATATTTTTAATTAAACTCATTGATTAGTAAATGTGTTAAAAATAATAGAAAAAATACACTTGGGTTAAAGAGATAAAGAGAAAAATAAATAATAAATAGTGAAAGATAAAAAGTTTTGAATTAATCCCATTGGTTAAAAAAATGTAACTTCAAATAATATTGGGTAATTAATATTATAATATTTTTCAAAGAAAATATAGTTACCATAATAAAATGATATTATTTAAATAATATTTCCACAAATAACTTTGAACATGGAGAGGACATGTGACATAAATTAATACTGTATAGTATATATATAGATATAGATAGTTAGTAAATGAATTTGAGTTAAGCTCATTAGTTATATTAGATTGAATTCAATGTTTTGAATCAAGCCAAATAATTATTAAGATTAAAGAAAAAAATTAAAAGAAAAAGAAGAAAAAAGGAGAATTAAAAAAAAAGGATTAAAGAGAAAAAAAGAAAATTATAATTGGTTGAAACCCCTAAAATCTCTCTAATGTTGACACATCAGCATAAACTCTTCTAAATTAAGAGTTTATAGTTATATTAGATTGAATTCAATGTTTTGAATTAAGCCAAAAAATAAATTAAGCCAAATTATAATTGGTTGGAACCCCTAAAATCTCTCTAATGTTGACACCTCAGCATAAACTCTTCTAAATTAAGAGTTTATAATTAGTAAGATTAAAGAAAAAAAATTAAAAGAAAAAGAAGAAAAAAGGAGAATTAAAAAAAATTTAAAGAGAAAAAAGAAATTTATAATTGGTTGGAACCCCTAAAATCTCTCTAATGTTGACACATCAGCATAAACTCTTCTAAATTAAGAGTTTATATAGATAAATAAATTGAAGCAGCTACTATAATTTTTATTTAATTTTTAATGAGCTATAATTTATATAGTATTTCTAAAAGAAAGTTATTTTGCAACTCATTTTATAAATCAAAGAGGAGGAGAAGTAGAGAACTAAGTCATATACGAGCGTTGGATTCACGAAAGAGGACGAGCAAGCTTCTTGTGGCTAAAGAGGTCGAGAACCGGTTGAAAATGTAACAGTTGAATCAAATATCAATTAACCAAGGATAGATCTCAACCTAGAAATTCAATTGATGAGTTCGAAGGTGAGTATTCTAAGCCTAGAAACCAACCATGAAAGGAGAAGGGTCGATTCGAAGGTATCTAGAACGGGGATTTGATTTAGAGAGTTTTGGGATTGGAATTTGGTGGTTTTGTGGTTTTGTATTTTGATTGATTTGCATTGATGAACAAGCCAAACAGGCCCGGCCCAACGCCGGTGCAGCATGTGCGATGGAACAGGGCCGCCAAAATTTTGGGGCCCTATATTTGTTTTGAACATGGTGTACATCAGACCCAAAATTGTAAGATTTTGTATTTCTGGGCCTAGAATTTTAACATGGTGTGCTTATGCTTTTCTGGGTCCAAAGTTTTCCATCAGACCCATGTTAAGTTTATTGTTTGTCATTTTGATTAGAGTTTTTGTAACTAGTAAAGATTATTGAAACATATTTTACGTAATTTTTTATTTATTGATGAGGCCTAATTTTTGCTAGAGCACAGGGCCTCCAAAACGTTAGGACCGGCCCTGAAGCCAAAAACATATAGGGAGGACGATGGGTTTAGAAGACAAAGGCTAAACCGGGTTGCAACAAACCGGAATCCAAACTAATACAATGTGGGCCTATTACCCAATTAACACAAGGGCTAAGGCCAGTACAAATTCTCAAAGTGCAGATAACCAAAACTTCACATGAAATAACAGACAGATGTACGTTGTGCAAGAAGCAAGGAGCGTTGTTTCTGTTACAATACTTCCCTCTTCGAAAGATCATTGTCCTCAATGATCACGTTCAAAATGGCCTATCAATAACAGCAACTTGTACGGTGAGCTTCATCTGCAAGCTTGCTGCATTTTCCGCCAGGGTCGAAAACAAATGAAGTAGCCTGGACATCCTAAGGACAAACGATGCCGAGAACTTTTAGAAACCAAAAATCAGGAGGTGAAGTCTCTGTCATCTTGTTCCCCATAACTACAGCTCCTCCAAATTTACCTTGAAAGCTCACGTTTGCATTCCTTGTACAGGACTCACGCACTCCTTGCTTCCACCAATGTAACTTCATCTTGTTTGTTGAAGTACTGCCTATATGTTGCTGAAAGATGAAGAGTAATTATAAACTTTTTTTATACATCTTTTAATTTTAATTTCAAATGAATTAATAGAATTAAAACAACGTATAAAGTGCTAGTACTGAACAAAATAAATATTTATACATGACTTGAGGAGTAATGTGTTTTATACCGATCCCTTCATTCGTAAAAACATATAGATTACATATTATTTATACACCTTTTTAGGATGACAAAAACTATATATAATATTATTATTATTTTTTATAAAAAATTTGTAATTATTAATAATAAATACAAAATTATTTAAAATAATTATATTTTATATAGCTTTTATTATCCTAAAAGAGTGCCAATGTTTTGCCGTATGGATGGGTTTCTTTTATGCCAGCCCAGATGATGCGAGACCATCTTCTACACCTCCGAACACGCCAATCATCTTAGGAGACAGACCGATGACTCGAGCCCGAGCCAAGAAGCTTCAACGTGACTCATTCATGTTTGTGAGTCACGCCTTGTTCTCGAGCACGGTTCAACTCCCCGAGCCTAATTGAAGACCTATATGTGCATAGGGATCCAAGACTCAGCCGAGCCTCCCTAGACATGTATAGCCGCATTGAGACCCTTGCTTTATTACCTATTTTAGCAACGTTTCTACTAAGCTATTTTAGGAAACTTTTAGGGTTATTTTATTAATTCCTTTAAGTTATTATTTTTATTATTTTATTTATAATTTTCGGCCAAATTAGCCTTCCTAGGGTTATAATTAGCCGGCCTTTCATTGTAGAGAAACTCACGTCTTCCATTATTCATAATACAATTCTTTGTGTGAAACACAACTGTGAGAAAAGTCAATCGATTCATAGCGTTGCTCATCGATTGCAAAATTGGTTCTTGATCTAACTTGGTTTGCTTTGAGTTCGTCAGCCTCGCGAGAGCTTGGTGATCCTGGTAATCACAAGTCCCCTCCTTGTGCCTCCAAGTTGTCCGCTTGGTTGTGTAAGGTTTTAGAGGCGGGCTTTGTAGTCGTTGATACTTGGTTCCTACCCTCTTAGGAGGTATGGGGTCTTTATCTCGTTCTATATTAGTTCGAATCACCCTTCTATTGGTCTTTCTATTGCTTTGTGTGTGATGTGTCAAGTACTTGTGGCTGATATCGAGTACCTTACAGCCCTGCCGAGTGATATGTTGGCCATTTCGAGTGCTCTTTTTACAAGTGTCGAGTGCCATTTCAATTATGTCGAGTGCCATTCCAGTTCTGGTCGAGTGCCTTTTGTGCTGGTCGAGTGCTGCTCGAGCGCAGTTTCTGTCGAGTCTGTTTTTGGGCGATTTCGACCCCTTTTGGTCGATTTTGACCTTTTTGTCCAGCTCTTGTCGAGTACAGCAACCTTTTGTTGAGTGTTCTTGCTATTATTGAGTCCCTTGTTGCTTGTTTCTTTGTTCTTTCTCTTGATTACTTTCTTTTGATTGTTAAGTCCTTCCTTGAGTGTTGATTTGCCCAAAGCGGACTGCCCCAACAAGCTTGTCATAACCAACTGGAGAGAAGTGTGTAAGAGAAACACATTGTGAGTTGTTTTATTTGCTAATCTTGAAATAGTTCTGTGTTTTTTTATATTTGCGATGTCTCAGCAGGTTAACAACCCGAACAATGCCAACAATGGCAACGATGACAACAATTCCGAAGCAACTATATCTGTCGCGGTGTTCAATAACACAATGAACACTCTTCACACCCAAATGAACACTCTTACCACCACATTGGCGGCGATAACGGATAGGCTGACGGCCTTGGAGGCTAGACCAACGGGTTCTAATAACCTTGGTGGTCAAGGTAATCAACGACGTGACGATACGCCTAATGATGAAAGGGAAGTCCGAAATCCTAACCCTTCTCCTAACCTTAATTTGCATAATCCTATATTTGAAGAGAACAACTCTCCACGAGGGGAGAGAAATGGTAGACATAACGGATTTGCCAATGCACAGGGGCAAGAACGGGGTGGAGGAAGAGGTCTTGGCTTCCAGGAGGACTTCTACTACTCGGAGCGTGACGATGACTTCCAAGAGGAGGACTATTGGGAGCAACGCCCGAGGCGGAACGATAGAGGAGGACGTTACCAATACTATGAGCCTAGAGATCCTGATCAGGATGACATAGGTAAGGTCAAGGTAAAAATTCCTTCTTTTGTTGGTAAGATAGATCCAGATGCATATATAGAATGGGAGACAAAAATGGATCAAATCTGGACCTGTCATAATTTTTCTGAACCTAAGAAAGTTCAATTGGCTTCTTTAGAATTTCAAGGGTTTGCTCTCATTTGGTGAGATAATTTGATTAAGGAAGGAAGAAGAGCCCTTGATGCGCCTATCGCGTCTTGGAACCAATTGAAAGCCTTACTGAGAAATAGGTTTGTCCCTCAACATTATGCTAGAGAGCTTCGACAACGATTAGAAAACCTTATACAAGGTAATAAATCTGTTGAGGAAACCTTTAATATTATGCAAGAAACCATGGCTAGGGCTAATGTCGTAGAACATTATGAGGATACAAATGCTAGTTTTCTTCGTATTTTGCATCCCGTCTTAGCTCAGGACATTGATTGTTTTCCTTACTCTACTCCTACTGAATTATTACATTTAGCTATTAAAGTTGAACGTGGAGCTAGATACAGGAACCTAGGCGGACGGATGACGAGTGGGCAGCCCCAACCATGGCGCCAAAGCCGGCCACAGCAGCCCCAAGGGTGACCTGATGGAGGCTATGTCTCTCGGCCAAACCAGGCCCAAGGGAAAAGGGAAGGACGAACATACAAGCAGCCCTCCGACAAGGGCAAGGCGCCTGCTTATGGACGAGATTCATCTGCGGTATCTACTGGCCCCAAAGGGAGTAATCCTAACCCCTCTACTACTAGATCTAGGGACATTGTGTGCTTTAAATGCCAGGGTAGAGGTCATTATATGAAGGATTGTCCCAATAAGAAAACTCTCATGATTAATCACTTAGGCGAATATGTGTCTGAGAATTCTTGTGATGAAAATGAAGAGCATGCTAATGATAATGATCAAAACCTTAACCTTCTTACTTATGATGAAGATGATGATGGCATTGATTATGAACATGGAGAATCATTGATTGTTAGGAGAGTCTTAAGTGTTGTTCCTGCACCATGTGATGACAATCAACGTGAGAATCTGTTTCATACTAGATGCTTAGTTAAGGGTAAGGTGGTTAATGTGATCATTGATGGGGGAAGTTGTTGTAACTTAGCTAGTCAGGAAATGATTGATAAATTACAACTTCCTACTATTCAACATCCTAGGCCTTATAGATTGCATTGGATGAATGACTGTGGTAATCTGAAAGTGAATATGCAATTCAAAGTGCATATCAAATTAGGACATTATGAAGATGATGTGTTATGTGATATAGTACCTATGTAAGCCTGTCATATCTTATTAGGTCGTCCTTGGCAATTTGATCGTAAGGTTTTGTATGATGGCTTTACTAACAGATATTCCTTTACTTTTCAGGGCAAGAATGTAGTTCTCAAGCCTATGACGCCAACCTAGGTGGCTGATGAGATTGAAAAGCGGAAGGTAAGTAAAGGTGAGTTAGATAAGGAGGCTCAATCGAGCCATGTGTCTACCCCTACTCGCCCTAAGGGTGTATTTTTGGCTTCCAAGAGTACATTTTTAGACTAGTTTGCGGATGGGAAAACAACCCTCATGCTCCTATACAAACGGTTGAACATGTTGAGTGAGGAGCTTAGAGCTACCCTCCCTCCTTGCATCCCATCTCTTATTGAAGAGTATAAGGATGTTTTCCTCGAGGACATACCAGCAGGTCTACCCCCTTTCAGAGGGATTGAGCATCAAATCGATCTCATCCCAGGGGCTGCATTGCCTAATAGGCATGCTTATAGAATGAATCCCACTGAAACCCAAGAGGTTCAATCCCAAGTCCAGGAACTGTTGGACAAGGGATACATTAGGGAAAGTTTGAGTCCATGTGATGTGCCTGTGTTGTTAGTCCCTAAGAAAGATGGTACTTGGAGAATGTGTGTAGACTGTAGGGCCATTAACAACATTACTGTAAAATATCGCCATCCTATACCCCGTTTAGATGACATGTTAGATGAGTTGCATGGTTCTTCTATCTTTTAAAAATTGATTTAAAAAGCGGTTACCATCAGATTAGGATGAAGGAAGGCGATGAGTGGAAAACAGCTTTCAAAACTAAATTAGGAGTCTATGAATGGTTGGTTATGCCTTTTGGCTTGACTAACACACCTAGTACTTTCATGAGACTAATGAATCATGTGCTTAGGAATTTCATAGGTAAATTTGTTGTTGTTTATTTTGATGACATTCTTATCTGTAGTAAATCACTTGAGGAACATGAAGCACATTTGAGGGAAGTACTTTCTACACTTAGATTAGAACACTTGTATGCCAATCTTAAGAAATGTGAGATTTGTAATGATCAAGTGTCTTTTCTGGGTTTTGTAGTGAGTTCAAGCGGATTGCGAGTCGACGATGCTAAGATCAAGGCAATCCAGGACTGGCCAACACCTACCAATATCGGCCATGTGAGGAGTTTCCAGGGTCTAGCGAGCTTCTACCGATGTTTTGTCAGCGGCTTCAGCTACATCGCAACCCCTCTCATAGAGCTCACAAAGAAGTGGTGTGAGTTCAAGTGGGGTCCAGCTCAGGAGGAGGCGTTCTGCAAGCTCAAGGAGAAGCTCACTCATGCGCCCTTGCTAGCATTACCAGATTTCTCTCGGCCATTTGAGGTCGAATGCGACGCTAGCGGAGTTGGCATCCTCATGCAAGAAGGTAAGCCTATAGCATTCTTTTCTGAAAAGTTAAAAGGTGCATGTCTTAATTACTCTACGTATGACAAAGAACTTTATGCATTGTTTGGAGTCCTTAAGACATGGTCTCATTACCTTTGGCCTAGAGAGTTTATACTTAGGACTGATCATGAGTCTTTAAAACATTTTAAGAGCTAAGATAAACTTGATAGGAGGAATGGTAGATGGATGGAATTCATAGAAACATTTCCTTATGTTATAAAGTATAAGAAAGGGAAAGACAATGTGGTTGCTGATGCTTTATCTAGGAGACATGTCCTTTTGACCACTTTGGATTCTAGAGTCTTAGACTTTGTATACATTAAGGAATTGTATGCTAATGATGCTGATTTTGGGGAAGTTTTTGGAAAGTGTCTAGATAAGGGTCCTACCGACCAATTTTATATCTTTGACGGATTCTTATTTAGGAAAGACCAAGTGTGTATCCCTAGGTGTTCTCTTAGGTTATTATTGGTGAATGAAGCCCATTGTGGAGGTTTAATGGGTCATTTTGGGAGAGATAAGACCTACCATACACTTAAGTCAGACTTCTTTTGGCCACATATGCTTAGGGATGTAGAACATTGCCTTAAGAGATGTATTGACTGTCTAAAGGCCAAGTCTAAACTTATGCCCAATGGTTTATATACCCCACTGCCGATCCCTTCTTCCCCTTGGAAAGATATTTCTATGGATTTTATTGTGGGGTTGCCTAGAACTAAGAAGGGGAGGGATTCTATGTTTGTGGTGGTGGATAGATTTTCTAAGATGGCTCACTTCATAGCATGCCATAAGACTGATGATGCTACCAATGTCGCTAACTTGTTCTTTAGAGACGTAGTTAGGTTGCATGGAGTGCCTAAGACCATTGTGAGTGATAGGAATGTTAAGTTTCTTAGTCATTTTTGGCGTACTTTATGGAACAAATTGGGAACTAGATTGTTATTCTCTACCTCTAGTCACCCCCAAGCAGATGGCCAAACTGAGGTGACCAATATAACCTTAACCACTATCCTTAGAGCCATTTTAAGGAAAAATTTGAAGCTTTGGGAAGAAGCCTTAACTCATGTGGAGTTTGCTTACAATAGAAAAATGCATTCCTCAACTAAAATAACTCATTTTGAATGTGTATATGGTGTTAATCCACTAACCCCTTTTGATCTTACTCCATATCCTATGAGAGAGAATGAGTCTTTTGACGCAGGTAAGCATGTTGAGTTCGTCAAGGAGCTACATGAACGGACGCGTCAACAGCTCATGCGGAAGGCTGAGTACAACACTAACAAGGGGTGCAGATTGGTGACATTCCAGCCTGGGGATCTAGTATAGGTGCACCTGATGAAGGAGAGGTTTCCCAATGAGAGGAAAATCAAGCTTGCACCACGAGGAGATGGACCTTTCAAGGTTCTACAGAAGGTGGCTGATAATGCCTACAAGCTGGAGCTTCCTGGAATTTATGGCGTGAGTGCTACCTTCAACATCGCGGATCTTATTCCATACCTTGCCGTGGACGAGGACTTGGATTCTGTTGTGAGCCTAATTCGCCATGTTTTATACTATCTTTTATATCGTTTTCTGCATACATTTCATGCATTTGGGGTAGAATAGTAAAGAATCTATGTAGTTTATGCTTATTTGCCAAATTATAGAATCTACACCAATTCATGTTTAATTTCGCAGAAATCGAGGCAATTTACAGCAGTTCAGAGAAAGGAGGAAAAGCTCGAGGTAAACTACAGAAGTCCAAGGTCAAAGATCAGCGGAACCAGGACAAATCGAGCAGGAAAGAAGGAAATCTATGCGACAACACACTGGTCGATATCGACCTAGGCATGTCGATATCGAGTACACAACTCGATTTTCACCTAGAGTTGGCCATAATCGAGAAGGCTAAAGAGAAGAAGTCGATATCGAGGAACTCAACTCGATATCGAGTAACCACATATCGAGCTGAAGACCAGGAATCGACCCAAGGAGCTGGACAAGGAAAAACGTAGGTCGATATCGACTACCTCAAGTCGATATCGAGTAACATCTTGTCGATTTTTACTTCCGGAGGCCAATATTGAGGAGCTGAGCTGAAGCTGAGGAAACGATGGTCGATATCGAGTGAGCCAACTCGATATCGAGTGGTGCCCAGTAGCCGATTCTTAGGGTACCCGAGCCTTGTTTAGGTTTTATCCCGAATCCAATGGAGATATCCGCAAGATCAAAGTCTATCAAGACCTATCAAGTTGGAAGAGGATTTATCCACAAATAGATATAATTCCTTGTTGATTTATTTCTTTTATTCCATTATTTAATCTTAACAATTTAGATAGATATAGATATAGATATATATATAGAATTTCCTTCCTTGATTAGCAAGGATTAGAAGTCTATAAATAAAGCCTTAGGGGCTGATTTCCATTCATTCAATTCAAGTTACAATTAGTTACATAGAGAGAGAGAGAGAGAGAGAGAGAGAGAGAGAGAGAGAGAGAGAGCTTGTGGCGAGAGAAAGGTGGAAAGGCAAGAACGGATTTGGCTTGTTCGGTTGTAAGCTTTCTTTAGTTTTATTTTAATGCAAAGTTATTTCCTTTTATTATTAATGTCTTTATTCATGATGAAGAGCGAGTAGTCACCCAACTTCTAGGGTCAGGGTGAGCCCGACGGTAGCCATGTGATGTGATGCAGTAAAGGTATAATCTTTTGATGCAATTCATCTTCTATCCCTATGAGCATGATTCTTTTGCGAAATTTGAAGGTTATCCTTGTTTGTGTTATTGAAGGGAAAGTGATCATAATACAACTTGTGTTAATTATGTGAAAAGGGTTAGAAACAATTAGGGTTTATGCGAAAGCCTCTATCTTCCTATTTGTTAATAACGAGAATTATTTGATGAAAAGCATGATCTTTTATCCCTTTATGTGTTACTTTACATGGTTATCGTTGTGGTGTTGAAACCCTGATCTTGGAAGTCTTTTATTACATTGATTTATTTCACAAAGCTTCGAGTTTTGAATTTTTGCAAGTCGAAATCGAGTTTCTGCCAGTCGATATGTTTGGTCGACGTCGAGTTGTTTGGTCGAAATCGACCAAGATTTTGCCCTATGTTATGTTTCAGTTTCTAGTCGATTTCGAGCACTGTTGGTCGATTTTGCAACTCAATATCGAGTAATGTTGGTCGATATCGACCAAAGCTACTGTCTTTGCTTTCTTTTCTGCTTTTCTCTGTTATTTCTGTCTGTCTGGTTGATTGTCTGCTGAGATCTGGAACTGAAAAGGCGGGCGCTGACACGCTTTCTCGTGGATCGATCCTGACTGCCTTCTACTACAACGGGAGGAAGTCTTATATTTATTTGTTGAGACAGGGAGTCAGTCTGCTTTTATATTTATTTATATTTTCATACTTGAGCATCCTCCTACAACAACATATTCGTGGTCGAATCCTTTCCAAGAAGGGGAAGTTGATGCGGGACCATCTTCTACACCTCTGGACACGCCAATCATCTTAGGAGACGGACCGATGACTCGAGCCCTAGTCAAGAAGCTTCAACGCGACTCACTCATGTTTGTGAGTCATGCCTTGTTCTCGAGTACGGTTCAACTCTCCGAGCCTACATTGAAGACCTCTATGGGCATAGGGATCCAAGACTCAGCCGAGCCTCCCTAGACATGTATAGCCGAATTGAGACCCTTGCGTTATTACCTATTTGAGCAACTTTTCTACTTAAGCTATTTTAGGAAACTTTTAGGGTTATTTTATTAATTCCTTTAAGTTATTATTTTTATTATTTTATTTATAATTTTCGGCCAAATTAGCCTTGCTAGGGTTATAATTAGCCGACCTTTCATTGTAGAGAAACTCACGTCTTCCATTATTCATAATACAATTCTTTGTGTGAAACACAACTGTGAGAAAAGTCAATCGATTCGTAGCGTTGCTCATATATTGCAAAATTGTTTCTTGATCTAACTTGGTTTGCTTTGAGTTCGTCAACCTCGCGAGAGCTTGGTGATCCTGGTAATCACAAGTCCCCTCCTTGTGCCTCCAAGTTACCCGTTTGGTTGTGTAAGGTTGTAGTGACGGGCTTTGAAGTCGTTGATACATGGTTCATACCCTCTTAGGAGGCCTGGGGTCTTTATCTCGTTCTATATTAGTTCGAATCACCCTTCCATCGGTCTTTCTATTGCTTTTAATCGTGTCCGTAGTTTCTGAATTTTCGAGTCTTGTTGAATCATCGAGTCTTTGCTTCCGTTCTTGTTATTTCTTGTTTGATTGTCGAAGATCGGACCATCCTACGGCTAACCCTGTATCACCAGACCTTAACCCGCCATCCCCGTAACCCATGAAACCATGGGTCAAAAACACGCTACATTTGGAACGACCCATCACTCGTTGCCATGTCTACCTGCATTAATCAATTGTTTTTCCATCACAATTTATTTTATTTATATAGGCAAGTGTTGGGCTTTCTAATTGGATCACTTTGAAAGTCCAAAAAGGATGGGAAAAGGGCCCAACGAGGAGAACGTATCTAGATAAATTCTGGAAATTGGTGCCCTTCACTAGAATTATCATGTATATATGTATGTGTGGTAGGTTGTGTATTAAGGTCGGTGGACTCCCACCGACATGGAGGTTTATGTTACCGGATGAATGCGAGGAACCTCCTCCATATGTATGTATGATTGTGTCGTATCAATAAAGTGTTAATTGATCCTTCAAACTTATTCAATGTAAACATGATCGATTTTTGGATTGGATACCAAAACATCAAGTATGAGATTCAAAAAGGGAAAGAGTGCATACTCCTCGCCCCTTAAACCCTGATCTAAGCAGAGGATACATTGTGATGCTATCATTAAAGCGGGAACCACCTGACCTTGTAATTGGCTGCATTCTTACTAGTATATATTTGACATTGATCTATTCGTCTCCCATTTCAAAATTTGACATTCAATAAGAAAAGTACGTAGTTAATAGTTTTTCCTTCACAATCATAATATGTTCCCTGTTAGTTGTGTGTCAGTAGTTCAGCCGTTTATACTGCTGCTTTCAGTGAGAAACTATTTGGGTCTAAATCTATTGAGAACTTGCAGGTCTTTAAGACAGTGTTGTGTTGTCTACCTACTACAGTAACTGTAGGTACCTTCATAAAGAATTGATGTCTCATATCTTGTACAATATCTTGGAGGATTGAATAAAAAAAAAACACAACACACAGACACATACAGAAGGAAATTTACTTTTTTTGTTACAATTTTCGCCCGGTAAATTTCTTGGGGCCATGGTTTTCTTGGCCTAAACTTGAATGCAGGAGACAAAAGATATGTTGTCTTTAATTGCACATATATATGCTTAAACCTAAACAAGTACACCGTATTTGTTTCTCATTTTTGTACAGGTACAATTCATTTAATCCGCATTTATTATTTATTTTGCAACAGTTGTACATCTTTATATATATATATATATATATATATATTAGCCCCTTTTAAAGAGGCCGGCCTGATCATCGATCATTTGTTGTTGAATTGCAGTCCCATGTGAAGCTGCTGCCTATAGGGGTGGTGGCAGGTTGTCTAGCTCGGATGAATTGAATTGGTGACGCTTTTAGTCTTATTCGAATCCTATTCTCTAGACGTGTAGCCATTTGGACCGCTGGGTGGATCAACGATAACAACATTCAATTGCATATATATCTTAATTATTAGGATACATGTTTATGGGATTAGGAATTAGTTTTTTCACTTTGATTGGGAGCAATATATTATATATATGCAAAGGCTATATGTCTTGTTGTAGGTACTAGTGATGGACATATAGATGAGACATAGGGATTAGAGGATAACACTGTTGTGGCCATAACCCTTATAAATTGCACATGCTGTTGCTCCCTCCTTACAAGATTGGTTTGGTGTATGTTTCTTCAGTGGGTCTACACCTCGTCGACAAATCTAACTTTCGCAAAGCCAATTGTTTTGTCTTTAGTTATCAAGATTTGTGATGTGTATGGACAATATTGATGATCGTGTCTATATTTTGAGCTCCGGATATATATACCAATCGATTGGCTGATTCGATTGACGGGATAGCCCCGCCCCGCGTTGTTTGCGTGGGGTTTGCAACAGTTATAACCAAAAGGTATGTACGTAGGGATGTTTTTAATTTATCCACTAGTTAAGGCATGTGTAGATTTGGTGTATTTTCATAAGTTTACTAGCCTGTATAATCTTTACTGTATACAACATACAGATCTAAACTTTGGGCTTTATTTTCAAAGGTAACCGGATCCATTTGCTGGTCTATCTGAGTTTGGGCTATGTCCCAACTCTAATGGGCTCAATTGGATCCGTGTAGGCCTACAGAAAAGGCCCAGAGGATCTGGCCTCTAGAACCCTAACGGCTCTCTATTTTTTGGCTTCCACTCTTGACCTATTTCTGGACGCTGCGTTTTGGCTTTGATGATTGTATTATAAATACTCCTCTTCAGAGCTAACCCTAGCTAAGAGCTCACACTGTACACTCTCTCTTTCCAAAATTTAGAGCGGCGCTTCTCTTCTGCTAGGGTTTCTACTACTTGGCTTCGAATCCGAGTTCCTCTTGGTGCGACGTCAAAGCTCCTGGTAGATTCGTGACCCCGATAGGCGTAGAAGAAGAAGCAGAAGTGGATCTTCGCCTTCAAAGCTCCTCTTTGAAGGCTTCGTCGTTTGGGAAGGGAGTTCCTCTTTCTTTCCTTTAGGGTTTTCTGAGTGTTGTTGCAGAGATTGTATGCTTGCTTATGATTGTTTGCCTCTATGTGTTGCCCCTTGCTTGTAACTCCTAATTATCTAGTGGATTGAGCTGAGGTCCCGCAGATGTAGGTCTTTGACCGAACTGCGTAAACAAATCATCTCGTCTTTCTTTACTTTCTGCACAACTTGCTCGCTTGAATCCATTTTCATTGCTCGACGATGAACTTAATCTTCGATTATCGCTTCAGTCTTCCGCTGTAAAATCGATCCTACCTCTACAGTATGTTATATATGTCATTATATATATATATAATGACATCCCCTTGAACACAATGGAGGTATTTACTTTTGGTTCTTGCTAGGTTCAATCCTCTAAATGTCATCCGACGGAACTCATAAATGGGGTTCAATCATTCTATCTTAAAATTAATTAATTGATAATACACTTGAATCGATCCAATTCCAAACTAGCTGAATTCAACACCGGTTGTGCCAATTTCAACGCTTCTTAATTTATACTTTGTTTCGGGAGCGAAAAAGAAGTAATTAAGATACTGAATCAATTCCCCGCCCGGCATTTGCGTATTTTGTGCAAAGCCACCCAATATTTTTTAAATTACACAAAACCACACACCATTTCCGTTATTCAATCAGTTCTTCACCTCTTCTATAATTTCATGTGTCCATAACTACTTTCCCAGGTTTTTTTTTTCTCTTGTTGCTTGTACAGTTTGGCCTAATCTGGCCTATATAATAGAAAGTCTTTATAAAAAAATTAAAAACTATTTTCCCCAAAATTTTAGGTATCTAATATTGGCCTAATGGAAGATTGCATATGTCGCTTCTTCCTCGTGATTCTGATCATACTCTGAATTGGCTCATCTATATTGCAGCAGCAATGTCTCTCTGTGCTCCTCCTGTTAAAATTTGGTCATTTCTGTTGCATACCCTCCGTCGGCTATGGCATCAACTCATGTCCCTACCTTAATTCTTTTGCTCATGGCCGTCATAATTAACTCCCGGCCTCTTTATGGTCAGGTCCGTCCATTGGTTTGTTCAAAAAGTCCAATGGAACAAGACACCACTTTTGTATTAGGGCACCATATTTTTTAACCATTATATATATATTAAAAAAAATTAATTTTTTTAGACTTAAACAGGGAAAAGCGGAAAGAAAACCCTAATTAGTTTCGGCATCTTCTTCCCAGAGAATTCACGCCTACCGAGTGATTATTAACTGCAAGTCTGCAACGC
Source organism: Persicaria tinctoria (assembly GCA_037127255.1). NCBI lineage: Eukaryota > Viridiplantae > Streptophyta > Magnoliopsida > Caryophyllales > Polygonaceae > Persicaria > Persicaria tinctoria. The sequence goes on along the minus strand of JBANSL010000011.1, from coordinate 24,676,844 downwards.
TTCCTTTTCCCTGTGAAAATCACGCTCCCCTTCACAAAATCAGTCTCAAGCTCTTACTCCTTATCGCCACTAGCTCGTCTCAATCCTACATGCTAATGTTTCTCCTTATCGCCGCCTTGTCGCCTTCGTCGGTGCCACCGCCTCGCCAGTGTTGCAGACTCCTCATCGGCCTCCCTTTCGCCTTCGTCTGCCTCCGCATCGATCTCCATCATCGGTAATTATCCGGTGTCGTATACTCCCTCCTCGGCCTCCCCTTCGCCTTCGTCTGCCTATGCATCTCCGTCATCGGCAATTATCGAATTTTGATCTCCAATTTTTTAATTTCAATATGAAGATTTACTCTAGCCTCTAGGTCTTTCACTTTTTCAAACATTCAATTCGACAATTCCCTGTTTCAACCATTCAATTCGAGTTTCAATCTCATGTTTAGCTAAGTTACTGATGTGCTATTTTCAATTTGGACTTTCAACGCAGTGTTCCGTTGCAATTTAGGACTTGCAATTTGGGATTTTCCTAGTTACACCTTCATCTCCATTGCAGTTTGCAATTCGGGAATTAAAAGAAGTTGCTGCCTTTCTGGATCTGATTTTTACATATTTTAGTGCATAGTCAGTTAATTGAAGATTTTCACTGATTTTCACCTTAATCTCCATCGTCAGTTTGCAATGGATTATTGTATAGATGACAATTGCCTTCTTTTTGTTTTTGTTTTCTGAAACTCTTTTTTGTTATGTCCCAATTTTGATATATGCACAGGGAACCTCAAAACCATTGGACGGCCCTGTTTATGGTGGTTGTGTATCAGCTAGCCACCCTTAATTCAGTTTCATCTTCTGGTGTTCAAAAACTGGGTGCCCCATTGCTTGCTGAAACTCTCCAGTTGGTTGCTTCCCAGCCTGTCCAACAGCCTCTGGGGCTTGGATCATACGCTCGCGACGTACCCCACAATATTTAAAAAATCTGGTCCTCGATTAGCCTATGGTCATCTTTGCACCATCGCTACGAAAATCACGGGTTTGGGGTCGTTACATGTTTCCCCATGCCACTAAAACCGACTTTATGAAAATCGGTTTTTGGAATTGAAGAGGCATCTCGAAACGTAATTTTTGGATTAGCATTAACTCTCTATGTAGAAACGAATCAATCCTAGCTAGTTCTTTCCTTGGCCGAAACAAAAAATATTGGCGCTCGGCTGGTTTTGACAATGCTATATGGTCTCCTGCCACTGGCACATCAGACGAGATTGGGGTTCTTTGGGAAAGAACGTCAACTCCTTCAAGAGACTTGTTAGCAGACATTATTTTATATTTGTCCATATCGTGTATATCGACGATTGTACCCTCAAGATTTTTACCCATTGATATATATATATATATATATATATATATATATATATATATATAGGAGTATGCCTCTGAGATCCGGTAAGGACTCGGTTATCCAAACACTTACATGGTATCAGTCTTTTTTTTATGAAACCCTAGTTTTTCGTTTCACAAAGCGATCTGTCGCCGCCGCAACCCTAGTTGTCGCCGCCTGTCCTTGCCGTCGCCGCCGCCCCTCCCCTTCCGTCGTCGCACCTCCTAGACGCCGCCCTACCCTACCTTTCCCGATGTCTACCGTTGAGGACAACACAACCACCCTAAATAACCCCCCGCCGCCGCCACCAAACCCCACACCGCAGCCCAAGAACCCTTTTCATTCCGCTCAATCCGTTACTAACATCAAAAACTAGATTCCCCTAACCCTAGACCTCAAGAAGGTCCAATACCACACCTGGGCGGAACTCTTCACTACCGCCCGTCGGGGTCATGACGTCATCGCCCAAATCGATGGCTCCGACCGTCCCGACGATGTCCCCGAGCCTCTCTAGAACCGACTCGATTTCATTGCTCTTGGATGGATCTATGCTACTATATCCGAGGATGTTTTGATAACCGTCCTCAAACCCTGCTCCACCGCTCGCGATGTTTGGCTCCGCATCAAGGGCCTTTTTCATGGCAATCAATCTGCTAGGGCTGCGGATCTTGAGGGCAAGTTCATCAACACCCGGCAGGAGAGCTTCTCAGCCGTCTCCGACTATTGCCTTGCCATCAAGGCCATCGCCGATCAACTTGGCCACGTCGGACACAAGGTCAGTGAAGAGCGCCTTGTTCTTTAACTCATCAATGGACTCTCCACCAAATTTGACGTCGTCGGTGGTATGATCAGCAACACCTCGCCACTGCCGACTTTCATGGTGGCCCGTAGCATGCTCTCTAGAGAGAAAAGCCGTCAGGGCCTCCCTCAGGCACCATCCCATGTCCTTGCCCTCCAAGGACTTCCTGCCCACGAATCCTTACCCCCGACCCCCTCCTACCAACCAGCCCAGGCTGACTTAACAGCGCGGAGGCCGAGAACGAGGACGCGGAAACCGCAGCGGCTGCGGGGGCGACCGCAGCAACATGCCGCGCCCGCAGCATTCGTGGTACTCATAGACGTGATCTACCGCCCCGCCTCCCTGCCCATACCCGGCATGGGCCGACTACCCTCCGGTGTCGATGCTGCGCCCCTACCGCCCGTCCTCGCCTCCGGCAGCCACCCAGGCGTTCTACTCCTCCTAGCAGCCGGCGGTATCACCACCACTCGAAGAAGTTTGATAAGGCGTATTCCAATATGCATTATAGATTAGTTTAGGTGCATTTCATTGTTATATATTCATGTTTTAGTGTTAATTAGATTAGCACTTGTTTTGTGGGAAAGTTCGAAATCTTTGCTATTTTGATGGCTTTATGTAGATTCGTAGATCCAAGGCGAAGAACATGATGACCGTTGCTAAGTGAGGCTAATGCGAGACTTGGGGGAGCTTAAGGGAGAAGTCTCAAAGAGCATGGAATGACCTAAGGAGCAACGGAGCACGAAATTGAGGTCTAAGAGCAAAATCAAGGACGAGTCGCGAAAGTTGTCCGCCCGGCAAGCTGAACTTGTAACGCACTTTTCGGAGGCCTCGGATGTCCGATCGACGCATATGAGCATGCGTTGGAAAACTCTTTTGAAGATCTACGTGATAATGTTCTGCTGGAAATTCACTGACAACGAATGGATTTCCGCTGCAGCGGATCCAGTCATCGACATCATGTCTAGCAAGTGCATGAGCAGAACTCGCTGCCATCGAATGGGAACTCACTACTAGTGAGTGGAGTTAGCAGGAGCATGTCCAAGAGGCAGCACATCTCACTGCCAGCGAATGGAGTCGCTCCAGCAGAAGGGTGGAGTCGCGCCTGCGGATGGTTGCTTTCACGACAGCGAAGAGAGTGGCTCGCGGTAGCGGAAACAAAAGAACCGAATTAAGAAGCTTGAAAATATTCTAAGGCATGGACATTCGCTGCTAGAGAGTGTGGTAGCGAGGTGCTAGCGAAAATCCAACAGAAGGTCTACCAAGGCAATTCGCTGCTAGCGAGAATATTTTCGATGCCGGCGAAATCTGACGTTGAACTAACCATGGAAAGTCTATCTTCTTTCTAGTTTCTTTAGGAAGTTTCTATCTTATTTGTCTATCTTTTACGTTTTTTATGCAAGACATTAGGCTTGTAAATAGGATGTTTAGGGTTAGTTTTCTTATGGATTCAAGTAGAGCAATCACCTTTGAAGAGAAGAAAGTTTAGGTAAGCCATGTTTGGCAAATTTTGTAGTTTTTGCCTACATTTTCAAGACTTGGTTAGTGGTTTGTGAGTTTCTAATATAAGTTATTTTTCCTCTATAATTCTTTCAACTTCTTTGCGTGATATTGATTATGTTATTGATGTTATCTTGATTCGCGACCTTGATAATATTGATTTCATGCTAGGATTTAATACTTTCGTATTTGTGTTATTTCTGTAGTAGCACGCATAAGATTGTGGATTCCGTGTTTGAAGCATGATTATGTAGGAAGTTGACATATATCTTAAACATTGATTTACCGTGTTTAATTGGTGTTATTTATATGCTCAAGTTCTTGGGACTATTTGCTATCTCTTTGTTAAATCTTGACCGTGTTAAGTTGCATTGAGGTGTAAGGGATTAATTGGAATCGTATGACTTTTAATCTACTTAAACCAAGATAGGAGGAATTCTTAGGGAAACATAATAACTTGACAAGGATTCGATGACCAATAAAACCAACCAAAGTCGAGAACTTGTAGGTGGAAACGCTTTTCTTCTATCCTTTATTTGCTTTTCTCAATATTATTTTATTTTATTTTCATTCATAAAAATATTTTCTTTTTATATTGATAAATACACAATATTTAAAAATATTTGATTCTCTAGGGTTCGACTCCTTACTTGCATATTATACTAGTTTGTTTGTTTGAGAATTATTTTTGACGAGGTAAATCAACGACTTTCCCTCCGTTAAAAAATTGACCCAGTTATCCAAACACTTACAGAGACTTTTTCAATTGAAATCCATCTTCCTCATATTATCGGTCTCAAATATGTGAATTTTAAAGACAACTTCTCTAATTTAATCTTATTTGTGTATGCCTTGGATCCCAGTGAGAAAGATTCTCTCTGGAGCCTTCTCACAAATATCATTCGTGATTCTAAATTTCCAATTTCCCCTGTATTATCTCTGGTGGCCTTAATGAGATTAGCAACTTTGAGAACATATAGGGTGGAGTAGACCCTGGATTATCTAGATTCAGACGTTTATCTTCATTAAAAAATGATTGTCAGTTGGTAGAAATCCCGGCTTTTGAAAACCTTTTTGCTTGGCACAAGAAGCATTCATGGCCACAAAATATTTATGAGAAACTCGATCGTGTGTTGGTGCATCACCCGATTCTTCAACACTTCCCGTCCATTGCCACCACAAATGGGTCGTTCTCATCATCGGACCACTGCCCTATCATTACTAATCTAGACAGTAATATCAGACATGAAGTCCCTCCAATCAAGTTTAAAAACATTTGGTTGCAACAAAACAATTTCAAAAACCTAGTAAAACAGGCCTAACAGTCATCAGTTTCCGAGTCTTGTTTATACCAGCTCGCCTGTAAAACAAAACTCCTAAAAAACAAAGCAAAAATATGGAATAAAAAAAATATTTGGAAACACCTTTTGACAGCTATAAGAACGAAGTTGGAAAAATTTATTGGATACCGACATTATAATTTCGTATTATTCTTACGAAACTCCTCTAATATTGTCCGTTAAAGGCTTTTTTTTAATACTTGACCCATTATAATGTAGAGGGAGGAAGACCTGGTAATCACTACATATCCATATCCATCGCCTAAACTAGTAAGGCTAACCTTTAAACCTTTTGAAGTCCTGAAAAGATAAATACATGCATTCAAATAGCACGTTGTTTCATTTCTATAATCTACCGGAAATTCAACTCAGTAGCTTTTAGGGTATGTTTGGCAACGAGATGGGGGTAGGTAGATGGGGATGGCTTTTTGGGGGTGGAAGGGATGGGGATGGAATTTCGGGGTGGACCGGGTGGAGATTTGAAGTCAGTTTAATCTCGTTCGTGTTTGGTTGTGGGTTAAAGTATTTGGGATTGAAGTCACTGAAAAAGACACATTTGCCTCCACTAATTGACATGAAAGGACAAAAATGACCCTCCAAACTACCCCTCAAATCGTCCTCATCTTCTTCAATTCGTCATTTTCAGAAGATTGGGAAGGGCCCTGTCGGTGGCTGCGAAACACGCCTCTGGAATCAGATTCGGGGCACCTCCGACCTGCCTCTGCGCTGCCGACACCTTCGGCCACCGCCGATGCCTTCGGCCACCGCCGACTCCATGTAAGTCCTCTAACTCTAATTGTGCTATCTTCAGTGAGTTGACATGGATTCGGGGGTGAGTTGACATGGATTTGCCTTTTTTTTCTAGTCGGGGATTTGAACAAAACCCTAGCTTTCAATCGAATTGGGGAAAAGTGATTAAAACCCTAAACATGGAAGCCAAAATCGCGCATTTGGGAAGGATTACCTGGAGGTGCAGACCGGGTGAAGATGCACAGCATTGGAAGCTTTCAGAATCGTCTTCTTCTCCACTCGGGTTGAGGCGTGCCTGGGAAGAGAAAAGTGAAGTGAGAATTCGATGAAAATTTGAAAATATTTATGAGGAGAGAGGGGCAAATTCGGGACGTTTCACCTTCCCATCTCATCCATCTCCCTTCGATCAGGTAAGCCTGGCACCCCATCCAATCCCCTTCCATCCCCTGAATCGCACCCCCGGCACACCCCGCATCCCCTTGCCAAACATGTGTGCACGAAACCCGAAAACCCATCCCCACCCCCGACACTCCCCGCACCCCCTTGCCAAACACGCCCTTAATTTGGATTCTTTCACATTGATTTTTTTTTAAAAAAAAAAGTATTACCTCTCAAACTACCAAATCATGTAATTAAAGACGGTACTATACTATTCAAAATAATAAAGTACATGTAACCATTAATAATTGGAAATGATTATTAAGAGAAGAAATTATGGTGACAAATGAATCCAATCATACGATTTCAGTTCAAACATTTTAATTATACTTAAAAAAAAACTTTAATCGGCAACGCGTACTCTAATTCCACCACAAAATATTTCGGTTGGGCACCCAAAAATATGTTATACTTTCGCGCCCTAAAAACGGAAGTGTAACCGATAGATAAAATTATACCTTCCGTTTTTTAAACACGTGAGTTGTAAATATTAGTTGTACTTCCGTTTTTGAAAAACGAGAGTACAACCTTTATTTTTGTCTTCCGTTTTTAAAACACGAGAGTTATAAAACTGGGTTGTACTTTCGTATTTAAAAAACGGAAGTACAATTTTAATTACACATCCCCTATTCTAAACACGGGAGTACAATTTTAAAGCCCCTTTAAAAAAGTTGTGGAGATTTAGTTATAACTTCCGTTTTTTTAAAACGAGAGTGTAAAAGTAGGTATGACTCTCGTGTTTAAAAAACGAGAGTACAACTATTTTTTGTCTCCCGTTGTTTAAATACGGGAGTACATTTTTGAAAGTATTTTGAAAAAAACCAAACGAGAGCTTGATTTTAACTTGTTTAAAAAAAAATGGAAACACACATAAGTTTAATGAATAAATTGTAATGGTTACCACTTGCGCATTTTGTTAATAAATTATATTTTATTATATCATATAATAGTAAGTACTCTTTTTTACTGCTTATTACATAAGTTACATTATTTGTACTTATTTATCCAATAAAGAGTAAATAATCAAATATATTGTATAAGTTACATTTTGATATCCTTTAAGATAATGATTTATAAATATTTGATTTATTTTTTTATAAAAATTGGTTAATAAAATTAATAAAAAAATCAAATAATAATAGAAAATAAATAATAACTAAAATATAATAAAATCCTTAAAATTCAATTAGTTAAATTTTGATAATGATTTGTGATACTTTACAATAACATATATATTGATCCAAACAAACTCAATACAAATTCTCTTAAACTAAACTTTTTTTTTGATAATGTAAGCATTCGAGGGTCAGAAATGTCTAACTCCTCGAGTGGCCGACAAGTCGGCAGACGGCGAACCGTCACACAAACAACAAACTAAATAACACAAATTAACATAGATGGAAGAAAAACCCAATCAACCCATAAAGTTAAACTAAACTTGTGTTAAACTTGTATAAAAGTATGTGAGATTAACCGATATATTCTCAAACAATTAGATTAAACAGAACATAAAAACTGAATATTTTTAAGGTTGTATAAAATAATGGGGATTTAATTTTGTTCACTGACTTAAAGTCAAGAGGAAGAATATATATATATATATATATATATATATATATATATATATATATATATATATATATATATATATATATATATATATATATATATATATATATATATATATATAACTGATCAAAATTTTAATTTTAAATGAAATTCAAAGACCCATGACGTATGAGAATTTTTTCACGACTCTAGTGAATCCTTATAAGCAAATGCTAGGTCTTGCAAAGACTCATCGGGACGAAGCCTGTGACTGAAAGTGAATTTTCGATACGCGAGCATATTGTGGAGATGTTGCATTGGGGTCATATTTTGCATCTCATTCTTCTTGATTCTCGCCCTTGCATTATAAATTTGTTGTCTCGTGCTCAAATTGTCATTGAAAGTATTTTTCAATGTCGCAAGAAGGGGAATTGGCTTTTTCCCTCCAAATGTCAAATCTTTCAATACTTGTATATCTTCGTTCGTCAATCGTCCTACCATCTGATGACCTTGTAGTCTAGGAGGCAGTTTATGGTTATGCATACCATACTCCACTTTCAGTCGTCATACATTTCTTTCGGCTTCCCAACCATACAACAAAAATGGACAATTGTTTTTTTTGTCCTTCTATCCAGCGGGACTATTACTGGTATATCAACACCTCTAATTTTCTTCTTACGATTTCTATTTTCTCCATATTTTTCACATCCAAAATATACTGAGCCGTATCGAGTTGCCGGGCTATTCCAAGATTTTACAATTGTGAGAACAAAGTTGTTCACAAAAGCAATCTGCCGAGCCCATTCTAACATCGATTTTCTATCCCTCCAGTAATAATTATTTGCAAAACAAGGCAAATAATCAAATCCAATAATGTTTATTCTATCAAACTGAAAACAATTGAAATAGTGTTGAAAATAATCAAATTTCACGAATTGAATCAATATTATCATTAAATTCTACTATAAAAGTTCATAAATACCCGAATATTATTGTTGACTCCTTCGTTACCATTGGATGCGTGGTTTGACATTCTTCTATGGAGTTCGGCGCAACTAGGGAAAAATACCGGTTATCGAGCATATTCGTCATATTAATACCCTTTTTTTACCGTAAAAACAAAAAAATAAAAGCATACCCTTCCGTTTTCTAAACATGGAAGGCAAACAGCTATTTTGAACTCCCGTATTTAAAAAACGGAAAGCAAAAAGTAGATTTGTCCTTTTGTTTTTTTAAAAACGGAAGGCAAAAAGTAGATTTGTCCTTTCAGTTTTTAAAAACGGAAGGCAAAAAGTAGTTTTGTTCTCTCGTGTTTTAAAACGGAAGGCATAAAGTTGATTTGACCTTCCATTTTTTAAACACGAAAGTTATGTATTATATTTTCCAAAAAAAAACAAATAATTAATACTGTATAGCACAACTTCCGTTTTTAAAACACGGAAGTGTATTTTCTTTTTGGGTGCCCCACCAATTTTTTGGTGGTGCGGTTAACAACACCCATTGGCAATCCATATAGACATCGCCATGGGTTAAACCCAGACCTGCCGGATCCAAAGTCAACGGATAACCCGGGTTGGCGGGGTTCGAACATCCCCCAACTTGCTGACCTGTCGGATCGACTCGCCAGGTCAACCCACCCATTCCCAAATGTTTTTTGAAACAAATATTTTTTTATACTCTAAAAATATTATTATCTGTATTATTCTTATAATAATTCATATTATTTTGTGTATTATTCTTATAATAATTCTTAATGAAAACATGAACTAATATGCAATGGGGCTCAAAAGCCACCATCATCCATCCCTTTTTATAGCCTTTGGAAGTCTTGCTTTTATTCTCACATTTCCAATGTGGGACAAGAACATTCTCCCACATTTGTTTCAAATTGAAAATTGAGAGTTAGAATGAGAAGGGATGGAGATGTATATGTATGCATGTACCCCATCTTTTCATAACTCCCACTTCACTTTAATTTTTATTTCCTACTTTGGAAATGAAGTAAAGTTTGAGAAATCTTACATCCTACATTTATATTGTAGTTGAATGATGGAAGTTTTAAAAAGATATAAAACTTCTCATATTTTTTCTTCCACTTCATATTGAAATGAAGTGGATGTATAAAGTGATAAGTAGAAAAAATCTTTGCATATAATTTTTTATTATTATTTATTAGATAAAATGTTATAAAAATAAATAAATTTTTTTTAACAAGGTAACCCGACGGGTCATTGGGTTGACTCGAACCCGTCAACTCGTGGCTTTCCCGGGTTAGTGTTCGTATCGACCAACCCTGACCCTTCACCCGGCGGTTCGAATCCGTCGACCCGACGGGTTCGTCTCGTGGCCATGTCTAAATCCATATATCATTATATATCCATGAACTATTTTTAGTATATACGTGTTGTAATTTATGGGGACGGATTAGGCATATGATTGTATTTGGTTTATATTGAACAATATGGAGTTTAAGTTTTTTTTTAACCGAAAAGAATTTGGAAGTTGACGAGTCAGTGACCAGATGAACCCAAGTTCTGCTAAAATTTTCCATAGGAGTTTTAGTCGAAGAGCCTTATTCATATCTTCAGAGGATCGGAGGCCAAGACCTTCATTAAGCTGGGATTTACAGACTTGAAACCAACTTATAAGAGGTCGATGTTTCGGGCCTTTGTTCCAGAGGAAATTTCTGTTGATTTAATTTATCGAGTTATTTGTGGATAGTTGTGGGTAACAAGAAGCACTACATGACATGGGGAGGTTTTGCTACTAAGTTAGATTTGCTGAGTGTGAGTCTCACAGTCCACCGAGAAAGTTGATTTTTGCTGGAGGAAAGTAGCGCATCAAATGTGGAGTTAGTTACCTTTTTGGAAATGATTGGGCACCCTAGGTTATATCCTAAATTAGATGTATTGCAGATTCAGAGTTCGGTTTTAATTATTTTTTTTATGTGGTTATCTATATATTCAGTTTTTTGGAATACGGATTTGTGACGGTTTATTTTTTGTCCGGATAAATGACAGAAGTAATGAGTGATATTATATAGTTGGTCACAAGTTGTTTTGGTTGCTTTTGCGAAAATGATGATGCCATCCGCAAAAGCTAGAAAAGGGATTTTTTTGGCAAGATCGAGTGGGTGAGATGCCAATATGACTTCGAGGTTTGTTTGATTCATGGTGCAGACCCCGAGCTAGAACTTCTGAAACCAAAAGAAAGAGATAGGGAGATCAGGGGTCTCCTTGTCTTAGTTCTTTATGTGGTTTAAATAGTTCAGTTGGTTCGTTATTGACAAGAAACGAGTAAGAGATAGTTGTAATACATTATTTGATCCAGGATGTGAATTGGTCACAAAAACCAAACTTCCTCAAGATTTTGAAGAGAAAATCTCAACGAACCATATTAAAGGTTTTTTCCATGTCAAGCTTAACAACCATCCAGCTAGATTTACCTCTTTTTTGTTGAAAGGAGTGGAATATTTCATTTGCAATTAGAATGTTATCTAGTATCACTCTTTTTGTTATAAAGGCTCTCTGAAATGGATGAATGATGTTTGACATGGTTTTCTTTAGTCTAGTTGCAATCAATTTTGAGATAACTTTGTAAAGAGTGGTGCATAAGCTAATGGGTCTCTAGTTGGACGCAGTTGAAGGGTTATCAAATTTTGGTATTAAAGCGATGAAGGCGTGGTTAATTTGTTTGAGAATTTTCCCGCTTATGAAAAAGCTTTTGACATCCTTGATGACAGAAGGGCCCACGATGTGCCAGAAGTTTTCGAAAAAGCCAGCCGAAAAGCCATCAAGACTAGGTGACTTATCATTTTCGAGGTTAAAGACAACATACTTAATTTTCGCATTTGTTATGGGACGGATTAACTCGTCATTTTGAGTAGATGTGATTTAGGTGTTGATGTGGTCTAAGAGTGGACAATGTTAGGGTTGTTTGGTTGGTGCGGCGAAGCGCTTAGAGAATTCAGACTTGAATTCATTACGAATGTTGGTCTCAAATGTCAGCATGACACCATGCCACCATGCCTAGATAGGATGGATTTGACAATGTTTCAATTTCTTCTACCAGTGGCAACCCTGTGAAAGTATTTTGTATTCGTATATGTGAAGGTGCTTGGCTCTTTGAGCACAATAGGTTGATTGAAAGTTTATCATTCTTGAGTATTTTAGTAACATGCGTTTATGCTTCTTATCGGTCACGTCATCATAGTTAGTCTTTGTTGAAGCTTTTGTAATTCGGTTTCCGTCTTAGTGACTGGGGCAGTTGTTTTTTTGCACCATATTTTGCTCTCTTTTTTTAGATCTTGAAGTTTTTTGCAAGTAGCGTCTATTTGAGTCCAAATATTTTTCTTGGCAAGGCCACGAACATTCCAATAGCTAATCTTCATATATTTGTATTATACTTGATTTGGTAAAGGATTTAGACTCTAATACAGGGAAAGAGTCAAGTGGATAGTAGAGACAAGAAGACCAGTGATGAGATCTCGTCTCAAAGTAAGGGTTACCAGAACAATATATTCAATTGAACTTCCTGATTTGCATTTTGATTGTGTAATGGAAAGAGTGATGGGAGTAAGTATAACCATATAAGAGAAATTATTTGTAATCCATTTTGAACGTTGTTATGAATCTTATGAGCCATAACAAGCGAGAAGGGAAGCAGTTGGAGAAAGACATTCGAACTGCCATCAAGTGTATACTGTAATCACTACTAAAAAATAGGATTTAGCCACGAAAAATAGCAACGAATTTGGCAACGAATGACCGTGGCTAACCGGTTTAGCCACGGACTCAGCAACGGTCGGGCCATCCGTAGCCATATGCCTCGTGACTAAATTCGAGCCGACGTAGCGACCGAAAATAGCAACGAACTCATATTGTCGTGGCTAATTTTGTGGATGGATATGACTTATGATTGTCGTGGTTGTGGCGACGAAGACAGCGCCGGAATCGATCGTTGCAAATGTCGTGGCTAAATGTATCGTGGCTAATTTTGTGGTTGAATTTGTGGCGGAGAACAGGTCATGTGTGTTGTTGGTTCCGTGGCTGATTCGTTGCTATGTTCGTGGCTAACTTTCAGGCTAAAGTCATTGCTGATGTTGTTGCTCATTTCATTGATAATGTTTTGTATACTTAAAAATATACAAAAATGTTATGGATACATCCAAAGTAATAACAAATCCAAACATATATAAGTGAAGAACAAAAATAAAGAACACATTCTAGACAAAAAAGAAACAAACTACTAAGGAAAAAATCAAAACATTCCATTGCTTGTTGACACAAATCCAATTGACACCCCCAATAATTTGAAGCAGCTTGTAACCTGTATAACCTGAAGCAGCCTGTAAGATGAAATAAATATTGTGAGATGAAATAAAATATTGTTCAACTAGTAATCCCAAAAATATTGCTCAACTAGTAATCCCCAAGAAGAAAAATTAAGTATTTTGATTTCGTTTAATAGGAGTGGAGCAAGAAAGTAAAAGAAATCGAAATTAGGTATTAAAAAATCCATTTTTTTTACAGTCTAAGTTTATACACCGATTATGCTCATAGAAACGGAATTTGTAAAATGAAATTTATGTGAAACAACAAAAACGAAATCGAAATTAGATATATTAAAACTAGGAAATTGGAAAATAAAAAAGAAGCGAAGGAGAGGAATAACCTTGGAGGAGTTGGGAGTGAAGGCGAAGGAAAGGTGGAGCGGGTCGGAAAATGAGACAACGTAGGTGGAGGAGGCAGAGGAGACGACGTCAGAGAATCGGTGGACGGCAGCGGAGGCGGTGGACGGCGGAGGAGGATTACCATTCCTATCCAGTTATTCTGTCACCATAAACAAAAGATTCAAGGACTCCATTATTTGGGATAATTAGTTGCACAGTTTCTGATAAGAGAAAGACAAGGTAGAGAGAGAGATAGGAGAGCGCAACAATAGTGGGTGGTGTTCTAGATCTCGTCGGAATGCCTGTCCGACCTACTCTCCCTCCCGACCGCCATCTCTTCACCTCCTATGGTTGCTCACTTGCAGATTCGAAGGAAGGAGGAAGCACAAAACCTAATCTGGCCGCCACCTCCAACTGAGCATCTCGTTCTCCTTGATGCCACCGCCTCCAATATGACTGCCGAGACGGGATAAAGAGAGGTCGGGATCTGAAATTAGGGCCGCCTCCAATATGACCGCCTCATACCTAATCTGGACGCCGCCTCCAACTGACCGTCCATGGCCGCTTCCTCTTCTACACAAAACCTAATATGCCGAGACGGGATAAAGAGGGGTCTGAATTAGGGCTTAGATCTGAAATTTTGGGGAGAGATCTGAAATTTTGGGGAGAGAGAGAGAGAGAGAGAGAGAGATCGAATGAAGAGGGAGCGACGAGACGGGATAAAGAGAGGTCGGGATCTGTAGAACGCGAATCAGAGGAAGGACTGAGGGTGAGCAAGAGGGAGGAGCCGAGGAATGGTGGCAGGCTTGGAAGCGGGAAGGTCGAGTGTGCAGAAGAGGAAGCGGCCATGGACGCACAGATATGACGGAAGAGACGAATCAGTGAAGAGGAAAGGGGAACTGGATTTTGCCTCTGGGAAGCAGCGATTTTAGGGTTAAAAGTCTTATATTTTAGTGCTTTAAATTTTCGCCCAAAATTTTGGGGGGAAATTTACCGCTCAAAGATACATTGAGCGCTAACACGAATTTTGACAATGTGAATTGCTTTTTATTTCCTCTCAATTTACATCTAGAAAATAAAACTATCAATGCAACTATTTATTATAAATATATATTTCAAATAAATTTTTATTAAACTTAATCAAATATCTATATGTTTTATAAGATTTTACCAAACATCATTAAACTAGTTCAGTACCCGTATCTTATGCGAATTTTTGAAATATCAATTTTAATATTTATAGGTTTGGTATAAAAAAATCATATAAAAAGAATTTATTAAGGTATTATTCAACATTTATAAGTCACTTATATGAGTTTTTCTCAATACACACCCTTATAGTATTCAAAAAAGATTTTATTAGTTAATATAATGCTTTATTCAACATTTATTAGTCACTCGTATGAGTTTCCCTCAAAACATACTCTTATATGATTCTAAAAAGAATTTACTAGTTAATATATTATTTTATTCAACATTTATTAGTCACTTATATGAGTTTTCCTCAACACATAATCTTATATTATTCTAATAAGTATTTACTAGTTAATATAAGCTTTATTCAACATTTATTAGTCACTTATATGATTTTTCCTCAAAACATACTCTTATAGTATTTTAATAAGAATTTACTAGTTAATATAATGTATTATTCAACATTTATTAGTCATTTATATGAGATCTCCTCAAAACATACTCTTATAGTAGAATTTACTAGTTCGTATAATGTTTTATTAAACATTTATTAGTCAATTATATGAGTTTTCCTTAAAACATACTCTTATATTATTCTACTAAGTATTTACTAGTTAATATAAGTTTTATTCAACATTTATTAGTCACTTATATGATGTTTCCTCAAAACATACTTTTATAGTATTCTAATAAGAATTTACTAGTTAATATAAAGTTTTATTCAACATTTATTAGTCGCTTATATGAGTTTCCTCAAAATATAATCTTATAGTAATCTAATAAGAATTTACTAGTTAATATAATGTTTTATTAGACATTTATCAGTCACTTATATGAGTTTTCTTCAAAACATACTCTTATAGTATTCTAATAAGAATTTACTAGTCAATATAAAGTTTTATTCAACATTTATTAGTCACTTATATGATTTTTCCTCAAAACACACTCTTATATTATTCTAAAAAGAATTTCCTAGTTAATATAGTGTTATATTCAACATTTATTAGTCACTTATATGAGTTTTCCTCAAAATATACTCTTATAGTATTCTAATAAGAATTTACTAGTCAATATAAGGTTTTATTCAATATTTATTAGTCACTTATATGAGTTTTCCTCAAAATACAGTCTTATATTATTCTAAAAAGAATTTGCTAGTCAACAATATAAGGTTTTATTCAACATTTATTAGTCACTTATATGAGTTTTCCTCAAAACACACTCTATAGTATTCTAATATGAATTTACTAGTCAATATAAGGTTTTATTCAACATTTATTAGTCACTTACATAAGCTTTCCTGAAAACATACTCTTATAGTATTCTAATAAGAATTTACTATTCAATATAAGGTTTTATTCAATATTTATTAGTCACTTATATGAGTTTTCCTGAAAATACACTCTTATAAAAAGAATTTACTAGTTAATATAGAGTTTTATTCAACATTTATTAGTCACTTATATGAGTTGTCCACAAAACATACTCTTATAGTATTATAATAAGAATTTACTAGTCAATATAAAGTTTTATTCAACATTTATTAGTCACTTATATGAGTTTTCCTCAAAATACACTCTTATATTATTCTAAAAAGAATTTGCTAGTCAACAATATAAGGTTTTATTCAACATTTATTAGTCATTTATATGAGTTTTCCTCAAAACACACTCTTACAGTATTCTAATAAGAATTTACTACTTAATATAAAGTTTTATTAGACATTTATTAGTCACATATATGAATTTTCCTCAAAACATACTCTATAGTATTCTAATATAAATATACTAGTCAATATAAGGTTTTATTCAACATTTATTAGTGACTTATATGAGCTTTCCTCAAAACATACTCTTATAGTATTCTAATAAGAATTTACTATTCAATATAAGGTTTTATTCAATATTTATTAGTCACTTATATGAGTTTTCCTCAAAATACACTCTTATAAAAAGAATTTACTTGTTAATATAGTGTTTTATTCAACATTTATTAGTCACTTATATGAGTTTTTCCTCAAAACATACTCTTATAGTATTCTAATAAGAATTTACTAGTCAATATAAGGTTTTATTCAACATTTATTAGTCAATTATATGAGTTTTCATCAAAATACACTCTTATATTATTATTCTAAAAAGAATTTGCTAGTCAATATAATGTTTTATCCAACATTTATTAGTTACTTATATGAGATTTCCTCAAAACATACTCTTATAGTATTTTAATAAGAACTTACTAGTTAATATAATGTTTTATTCAACATTTATTAGTCATTTATATGAGTTTTCCTCAAAAACTACACTTATAGTAATCTTATAAGAATTTACTAGTTAATATAATGCTTTATTCAACATTTATTAGTCACTTATATGATTTTTCTTCAAAACATACTCTAATATTATTCTAATGAGTATTTACTTAATATATGGTTTTATTCAACACTTACTAGTTACTCATTTGAGTTTTTCCTCAGAACATACTCTTTTAGTATTCTCATAAGAATTTATTAGTGAATATAAAGTCTTATTAGACATTTATCATTTATTTATATGATTTTTTCTGAAAACATACCCTTATAGTATTCGAATAAGAAGTTATCACTTAATATAATGTTTTCTTAAGTATTTATTAGACACTTATATGAGTTTTCCTCAAAACATACCTTTATAGTATTCAAATAAGAATTTATTACTTAATATAATGTTTCATGAAATATCTATTAGACACTTTATATGAGTTTTCCTCAAAACATAACCTTATAATATTCTAATAAGATTTTATTACATACATTATATTGAATAAAATTGTAATAATTGAACATACAAGTATCAATTACAGCCAATTTTGAAATTACATTACGTTTACGTATAAACATTTACAAATTCTTCAAATTAAATACTAATTCAAATCCTTTTCCTCGTTTGTATATATAAATTATAAATACCTATTTAAATCTTAATTACACTACATATTCATATAATTAAATTACAAAGGAACAATATAATATATATGTAATACTCCCTCCGTTAATTAAAACATGACGTTTTACTATTCATGCACGCTTTTTGGTGAGGTGCTAAAAACTATATAAAATATTAACTTTTTTAATATTTTTTTTAATAATTTCATACTTGTTACTATTAAGTATGAATTCATAAAAACAAATTTTTTAAAAAGTTAATATTTCATGTAGTTTTTATCATTCTAAAAAAGTGTGCATGAATAGTAAACGATAAGTTTTAATTAACAGATGGAGTATTATGTAACAAATTAACCTTACCATCCCATCCAATTGGGCCAGGCTCATTAATGCTCTCAACCATAAAATGGAAGGGAATAGACATGTGTCGACCTCATCTGTAGGTAGAGTACAAAGTGCATTAACGTTTGACATCATCCGTAATAGCCACGGATTTAGCCACGGATACAGTCGTCGCTAACTGAGCTCATTAATGCCCTTTCATTCTATGGGCTAATTGAGCTTTCACTCCCGATGGGCTATTGGACACCAAAACGGGCCCGCCTTCAGTTACACTCTATACCCTATTAATGGACTATATTCAATCTACATAAAATTTAAGAGATATAGTAATCTCATCCGGCCCACCTAAACCATTTGCGACCAAGCCCAGTCAGCAAATGTTCAACGATTTCCGATACTAACTAGCCACGGATTCTGCTACGGATAGTATGTCGTGGCCAGATCAGCTTCGAATATAGCCACGAATCAAACAGTTGTTGCTAAGTTCGTGGATATTTACCTGGATAATCCACCTTTCGAGCCACGAAATTAGCTACGGACACCAAGCTCGTTGCTATTAGCCACGACTTTGATGAGGTGGAATACCAGGACGCCTACCAGCCACGAATATAGGCACGGCTGTTAACAATCGTCGCCAATGTCATTGCTATTGGCCACAAGGATAGTGTCGCCTAACATTCGTGGCTAATAATTCGTTGCTAAATCCTGTTTTTTTAGTAGTGAATTTTGAGGTGCGTCGCTGTTGATTTCCCATGCGATAAGATTAATATTCCATTTGTCATTTGGTTGTGCTCTAGGTAGTTGCAATTTTGGTGTAGTAAGATGCAGCTAGATTGAAGAAAAAGTAAGATAGCATATTAAAACCCAACACATCAAAGCAACAACCGAAGCATGACAGGTAGAAGAGATGTTTACAGGTAGACAAATTTAATATAACTAGAATAGCTCCTTTAATAGTGGCAAAATTGTTGTCTCTATGGTGACTCTATAGAAGTATTTGCAGACCAAATTGTGGTGAGAAACTCAATGCCAGCTAGAGCATCTCAGTGTTATTGAAGATGGTTTATAGTTGAGGGTCATGGGGAAGGTAGAACACGTAAGCTTTAATAGAAAGCTACCTGAACAGTGACCGAAGATAATAGAGAAGCGCAAATTTCTTGTAAAATCACTATTATGGCAGGGATAAGATGGTGATTACTATTTATGGTATTAACATTGAAAAAATTGATAACCATAGCATACTTGAGGAATAAATTGAGTTGAATTTGAGTGTAGGTTAATCGGTGTAGATGGAGAGCATAGATGTGCCTTACCTTATGAGATACACCAAGGAGTAGATCAAGTGCTGAGAAATCAGAGGCTTCAGCAGAGTTATAGAACCCTACAACAGGCCCTCGATAGAGAAATAAATACATATTAGAGTATAACAGACATTGGGTTTCAAAAGTTAGTGTTGTGTTTGTTGTGAGCCTAATTTGCCATGTTTTACACTTACTTTTATATTGTTTTCTGCATATATTTCATGCATTTGGGTTAGAATAATACAGAATCTGTGTAGTATATGTTTATTTGCAATATATGGAGGTCTACACAAGTTTTTGTTATATTTCGCAGAAATCGGACGCACTTTGGAGCATAAAGAAAACTCATGGAGAAGCTAAGAATGGTGCAGCTGGAGAAAACACCATTTTTTGGCATTCATCATTCTGAATCAAGCTTTGATGTATTCATGAGAGTTGTATCCCTCGGAAAGAGCTTTCCAACACATGGTCATATGCGTCAATCCGACGAACGAGGACTCGGGAAAGTTCGTTTTAAGAACAGAGCAGAAAGCTGAGAGATGTACTCGATATCGAGTACCTTTACTCGAGATCGACCAAAAATGTCCAAGGAGTGCCTGGTCGAGGAGGAGCTGATCGAGAAGCCGAAGACGAAGACATGTCGGGTTACACTCTATTGGAGATCGAGGAACCCGGAAGCCGGCACCCGAGCCATGTCGAAGAGAGGTTGCTCGACAACACCAGAAGACCTAGTCGACGAGCCACCTTTACTCGAGATCGAGTAAGGTCCTCGAGATCGACCAAGCCTATGAGCCATGTCCGAGCCACATCGAGGACCAGCAACCCGAGATGCCGAGCCAGCCAAGTCGACGTTAGTTCTACTCGATCTCGATGAGCCTTGCTCAAACCGCGTCCCGAAGCCGCGTTACGCGGTTTGAGCAGTCCTACGCACTGTGGGAGTCCTTGGAGCCGAAGGAATCCGAGCTGGCCGAGATCCATCAAGTTCTATCTATGGAAGACAAGATCTATCAACATGAGAAGACTTACCTATTTAGATTTAATTTCCTCTTTATAGATTTAATTCCTAAATTACTTTTATTTATCTTTTACGCTTTTTAGATATAGATAGATATTTTCTATCCTTGATTAGCAAGGAATAGAAGGCTATAAATAAAGCCTTAGGGGCTGGTTTTTCATAATTCAGTTACTCTCAGAGCAAGAGAAGTAGTTCCATAGAGACAATTTAGGAGTTCTAAGGTTTTTAGGGTTTTGGCATTCAGCGAAAGTTGGATTGCCAGGATTGTAAAGGCTTTGGATTTAGTTTAATGCAAGTTTCTTTTCATACATCAATGTATGCTATTGCGATGAGGAGCGAGTAGTCCACCCACTTCTGGGGCTGGGGTGAGCCCGACGGTGGCCATGTGAGGTGATGCGGTAAAGGTCAGATCTTGTTATGCAATTCGTCTTCTATCCCTATGAGCATGATTCTTTTGCGAGAGTTGAAGGTGATCCTTGTTTGTATTATTGAAGTGAAAGTGATCTTAATACAACTTGGATTAATTATGTGAAAAGGGTTAGTAACAATTAGGGTTTATGCGAAAGCCTCTATATGCCTATTTGTTAGTAACGAAAGTTATTTTGATGGAAATCATGATCTTTTATGCCTTTATGTGTTACTTTGCATGGTTATCGTTGTGGCGTTGATACCCTGGCTTTGGAAGTTCTTTCATATATTGATTTATTTCTATCGAAATTTGTGAATCTGTGTTCGAAAGTTGCAATTTATATTTTCCGAGTTCTTAGTCGATCTTGAGTAGACCCTTGTCGATCTCGAGTTGTGCTTGTCGAGATCGAGTACTGAGTTGCTTCTGTCGTCGATTCTGAAATTTCTGTCTTTGCTGCTGTTAGTCGATCTCGAGTTGCTGTAGTCGAGATCGAGTACGTTTGTCTTTTCTTTCGTTTGCTATTTCTTGTCTTCGTTTGTCCTTCCTTCTTTGTTTCTTTGTTTCTATCTTCTGTTTGCTTTTCTATGAGATTTACAGCTGCCTAGGATCCGCTGACACGCTTCCTCATGGATTCGATCCTAAATTTCTCTTACTACATTAGAGGAGTCTTGTAATTATTTGCGTGGGCCTAAATCTGGTTTGATCTATTTCAATATATTTCATACTTGATTTCCTCCTCACAACAAATTGGCGCCGTTGTCGGGGAAGCTACCATTCGCGCCTTAGGTAGTTAGATCTCACGTTTTTCCTTGAGTTACTTAGCAGGTATATGTAGGCGTGGCCACGGGTCAGACCCGGCGGGTGGAAGGGTTCGACCCGCCGGGGAAGGGCGACCCAAACCCTAACCCGGAAATTCCACGGGTTGGCGGGTTCGGGTCGACCCGTTGACCCGCTGGATTACCAAATTAAAAAAAAAATTTATTTTTTTTAATATTTTTGACTAAATTTTTTTTAAAAAAAATGATAGGTAAAAACTTTTTCTACATATCACTTTTTATATCCATTTCATTTTAATATGAAGTGGAAAAAAACATGAGAAATATTTTTTTTTTATAAAACATCCTTCATTCACTACAATATAAATGTAGGAATATAAAACTTCTCAAACTTTACTTCATTTCAATATAAGAAATAAAGCTTAAAGTGAAGAGTGAGAGTTAAGAGATGATGTAGTACACATATATATACATCCATCCCTTCTCATTCTAACTTTCAACTTTCAATGTGGGACAAGAGTCTTGTCCCACATTGAAAGTTGAGAGAATAGGGGATGTCTTCCAAATCTATAAAAAGGGAAGGGTGATAGTGCTTTTGACTCACATTGCACATTGCAAACTAGTTTATGTTTATATATTATGAATTATTCTAAGAATAATATACATAATAATTATTATAAACATAAAAAAAAATTTCAAAAAAAAAATTAGGGATGGCGGGTTGACCCGTCGGGTCATGAACCGCCGGGTCATCGGATTCAAAACCCCTGACCTTAACCCTAACCCGCAACCCGCCCCCACCCGTTGACCCGTTGACCCGGACCCGCCGGGTCACGGGTTGACCCGTAACCCGTGGCCACCCCTAGGTATATGCGATGTTCTGGAATGCAAGACGCATATGATATGGAGGCTAAGATAGCGGAGCTTCGCCAACGGATAGCGGAGATAGACAGAGAGAGGGAGGAATTAAAACGTCACGCGGATGCCGATGCCGCCAAGACCCGCCGGATCAGGGAGCTATTGGATGTCTGGCGTAGAAGGGACAACGTCTCCTTCTATGAGCCAGCCGACAACGACTACCTGGACTCAGCATATACACATTCTGGAGGAACTGATCCAAAAACACCAGCCGAAATCATCTGTACCACAGAATTTCAGGTATGTCCTTCCTCTATTTCAATATTTACTTCGCTATCTATCTTTAAAGAATCTTCTGAAGGATCCCAAGAAGAAGAAGAGCTACCAATGCAAAATCCGGACGTCGTTGCCCATGGTGTTTCAAAGTCGCTTTTACCTTATAAGGTGAAGGCCATCCCTAACGATTTTGGGCAACTGATGTTCGTGTTCAAGTATGGGGTCCTCGCAAAGTGGCATGAAGCTCCACAAGATGAGGGGGAAATATCTCTTCTCACTCTACCTTTTTGATGTGGTGGAGATGTGCATACAAATCAACCAATGAAGCGGAAGAGGTATGATGATGAGGTACGTATAGTTTCTTTATATCTTTCTTTATGCATGCCAACTGGAGCCCAGGAAGATGAATGGGTGAAGCCATGGAGCATTCACTCGGGGAGATTTAAGCTTCTTCACATGATGCCCCCGGATGACATTCCACGCTTCCCACCATCGGAGGAACCACCAGATCCACCTATACCTCCGGACAAAGATGAGCCAGGCTAATGCTTAATGGAGAAAGTCGGCCTAGCGACTATAAAATCTAGAGCTTGTACATAGACATTTATTTTTGGACATTGTTTTGTTTGTTTTTGGTTTTGAACATTTTTAGTTTTTCTATTGTGGGTATATGTCTTCTACACTTTTCAGGTCCATGGATAGAAGCAAGCTATATTCAGACTCGGCCCAGGCAATTCTTTCAATCGAAATTAAGAGGCCCTGCACACCTGTCTAGTGAGTTTCTTTCTTTACCCTTGTTTTTATACAGTGAGGACACTGTAATATTTAAGTATGGGGTAGGGGAAGGGCTTACTTTATGCATATTTGCCATATTTTGTGCATATTTGGAATTTATTTCTTTGAATTGCTACATAACTATTTTGGAATGCATTATTGATTTATGTGCTTGTATGCATGTTTTCCAAAGTTTTAAAAATCACCCCCATTAAAATTTTTTGAATAATGTCATGGAAGCTTATATTGAACTCGACGATGCAAAATTGGATTCGTTAGAGATATAGCATGAAATTGCCTAGTAAGGGGAAGTCACAATGAAGTGCATTATTTCATGAAAACCATGAAAGGAGGTAAAATTTGAAGTTGCTTTTGACATATTGCATGATAAGAGGATGGAGGACTTTATATTTCCATATAATGCTCATATCATTATAATCCTAGCCTTACCTATGCTTATGCATCACAAAAGCCATATTATGTCTTATTTCAATTATTGCTCCACATGATCTAAATATTGCCCATTCTTTACCTTATTTCCTATCCGGGGATTATGTTGAGAATAATGTTACATTATGGAGATTGTTATATGGTTGTTGTGTTGTTTTTATCATTATCGGAGTTTGGTAGGAAAATATTTGAATATATGGAAAATTTAATAAGTGAAAGAAAATCCAATCACCTCAGGAGATAAAGGTAGATTGACCCTGCTCGCTGAGATAATAGTTTGGCGAGATGGGACACACAGGTGAGGAGTCCAAAGAACTAAGTATCCGGGGCCATTTATGACACCCATGTTTGCAACTCGCGAGAAGGCAGTGCTGAGGTTAGAGAGGTAAAAACATTATTATTGATAAAAGCATTATGAAAGGTGATGAATCTTATGGAGAAGGAATGTGGAAATTCGGTTTGGAAATACTCCATTTCCCCGGATCATTAGCACCACATTGCCAAAAATTACTCACCTTTAGCCTTTTACCAATCTACTCATTATTTGAGCTTAAATTAAAGTCCTCTTGATTATTGTTGCTTTGTCACATATGAATTGTTTTGCATAACCCTCCTTTTGTGAGTAGATGTTGCTTTTTAATTGCACATGTATGGATTCGTGACATTAGTACCTTTTCGAGGATGGTAATTGATTGCAGGGACATATGACAATGAATCTAAGATGTTGAGAGTTTGAATTCTTCCCCTGAATGACAATTAAAAGTATTGCTTGAGGACAAGCAAGCTTAAGTATGGGGTGTTTGTTGTGAGCCTAATTTGCCATGTTTTACACTTACTTTTATATCGTTTTCTGCATACATTTCATGCATTTGGGTTAGAATAATACAGAATCTGTGTAGTATATGTTTATTTGCAATATATGGAGGTCTACACAAGTTTTTGTTATATTTCGCAGAAATCGGACACACTTTGGAGCATAAAGAAAACTCATGGAGAAGTTGAGAATAGTGCAGCCGGAGAAAAGGCCATTTTTCGGCATTCATAATTCTGAATCAAGCTTCGATGTCTTCATGCGAGTTGTAGCCCTCGATAAGAGCTTTCCAACGCATGGTCATATGCGTCAATCCGACGAACGAGGACTCGGGAAAGTGCGTTTTAAGAACAGAGCAGAAAGCTGAGAGATGTACTCGATATCGAGTACCTTTACTCGAGATCGACCAAAAATGTCCTAGGAGTGCCTGGTCGAGGAGGAGGTGATCGAGAAGCCGAAGACGAAGACATGTCGGGTTACACTCTACTCGAGATCGAGTAAACCTACTCGAGATCGAGGAAATCGGAAGCCGGCACCCGAGCCATGTCGAAGAGAGGTTGCTCGACAACACCAGAAGACCTAGTCGACGAGCCACCTTTACTCGAGATCGAGTAAGGTCCTCGAGATCGACCAATCCTATGAGCATGTCCGAGCCACATCGAGGACCAGCAACCCGAGACGCCGAGCCAGCCAAGTCGACGTCAGTTCTACTCGATCTCGAGGAGCCTTGGTCGAGATCGAGGAGCCGCGTCCCGAAGCCGCGTTACGCGGTTTGAGCAGTCCTACGCACTGTGGGAGTCCTTGGAGCCGAAGGAATCCGAGCTGGCCGAGAACCATCAAGTTCTATCTATGGAAGACAAGATCTATCAACATGAGAAGACTTACCTATTTAGATTTAATTTCCTCTTTATAGATTTAATTCCTAAATTACTTTTATTTATCTTTTAAGCTTTTTAGATATAGATAGATATTTTCTATCCTTGATTAGCACGGAATAGAAGGCTATAAATAAAGCCTTAGGGGTTGGTTTTTCATAATTCAATTCAATTCAGAGCAAGAGAAGTAGTTCCACGGAGACAGTTTAGGAGTTCTAAGGTTTTTAGGGTTTTGGCATTCAGCGAAAGTTGGATTGCCGGGATTGTAAAGGCTTTGGATTTAGTTTAATGCAAGTTTCTTTTCATACATCAATGTATGCTATTGCAATGAGGAGCGAATAGTCCACCCACTTCTGGGGCTGGGGTGAGCCCGACGGTGGCCATGTGAGGTGATGCGGTAAAGGTCAGATCTTGTTATGCAATTCGTCTTCTATCCCTATGAGCATGATTCTTTTGCGAGATTTGAAGGTGATCCTTGTTTGTATTATTGAAGCGAAAGTGATCTTAATACAACTTGGATTAATTATGTGAAAATGGTTAGTAACAATTAGGGTTTATGCGAAAGCCTCTATATGCCTATTTGTTAGTAACGAAAGGTATTTTGATGGAAAGCATGATCTTTTATGCCTTTATGTGTTACTTTGTATGGTTATCGTTGTGGCGTTGATACCCTGGCTTTTGAAGTTCTTTCATATATTGATATATTTCTATCGAAATCTGCGAATCTATGTTCGAAAGTTGCAATTTATATTTTCTGAGTTCTTAGTCGATCTTGAGTAGACCCTTGTCGATCTCGAGTTGTGCTTGTCGAGATCGAGTACTGAAGTGCTTCTGTCGTCGATTCTGAAATTTCTGTCTTTGCTGCTGTTAGTCGATCTCGAGTTGCTGTAGTCGAGATCGAGTACGTCTGTCTTTGCTTTCATTTGCTATTTCTTGTCTTCGTTTGTCCTTCCTTCTTTGTTTCTTTGTTTCTATCTTTTGTTTGCTTTTCCGTGAGATTTACAGCTGCCTAGGATCCGCTGACACGCTTCCTCGTGGATTCGATCCTGACTTTCTCTTACTGCATTGGAGGAGTCTTGTAATTATTTGCGTGGGCCTAAATCTGGTTTGATCTATTTCATTATATTTCATACTTGATTTCCTCCTCACAACAGTAGTTAACATGCTTGTTAGCTAGAATTATTTATAAACAATCAAGTTTGGGAACAATACCTGTAGATGTTTCTGTTTAATATGATTGGTATGTAGCCTTGTTAAGTATAAGTTTAAATTCTATTTTGAATTGGGTTGATTATGAATATTTGGTGTTTTGTAGATACTACGGTAAACATTTTTAAACGGTAAAACACAGTAAACTAGATTGTAAACGAGAATTAGGATCATAAGATGCTTAGATTTAGTGGAATATTTTATATACAAAGGCAATTACAAAATGGAGACTACAGCCGACCAGAACAAGCAATGGATCATACAAAGGATAACAAAAGTAGGAATATAGTCGTCTTTGACAATCCTCCAAGGAGTTGGGCAATCAAGACTCATTTGTTAATTTAGTGGGGTAGCAAAAGTAGACAAAAGGTGTTGTAAGCAGCTAAGAACCATAGGTAGGGGCCCAACAGAAGACCAAATTGGAGGATGTGATAACATGAAGATTAGTTGACATTTTTGCTCATCTTCAGTGCGGAGGTAGCGGTATCCTCATCCTCATCCATACACTTGCGCTTGATCGAGTCCGAGGTAGATGGTTTAGGTGGAGGCATTTCCCTGGAGGAGAGAAGGTTGACAATGGTTAAGTTAGAGCGGATAGAGTGGAATGAAGGGTCTGTGAATGTATCAGGAGGGGCATTAAGCCCCTTCCTGAATGTAGTAACCAACACCCTCCTCCAAGAAATCATAGTCGTCCAGCTTCTGCCCCATCAAGTCATCCTCCTCCACCTCAAATTGAAGGCAGTGGATGATCTTGGAGTCGATCTCAGTACCCATGTCTTGGAACAACTCAGGGATAGGGAGAGCACCACAGCTCCCTGTGATTTCATCATTAAGGGTGGGTGTGGGGTTCTATTCAGGACCAGAAGCCGAGATAATGAGATTGGAAGCCTCCATCTACTCAATTAAGCCATCCCCAAAGGTACAACCTGGAGCAGCAATCATGAAGACTACTGCAGGCTCTAGAGAACTGCCCGAGGGGGGATCAGGAGCAACAGTGGAGACTGCACCCGGCTCCGAGGACAAAACACCAATGAAAGAATATTTGGAATCCTTTGATGAAGTAGAGGAAGAAGAGTTGACTTCAAAAAAGATTGAAACCCCCTTTACTCGAGATGTAAGGCGCTTGTTTGCAAAAGTAGATATTGGGTTAGGCAGTTTGGCCGTTTTGCCTTTTTTCAGCACCTTAGTCCATTCCTCTTTATAGTCAGGGTCAGGGATTTTTGATGGGCGGCGGATAGTGATTTGTATCCTTTTCGGCTTGGGGGTTCTAAGTGGGCATTAGTTAAAGAGGTGTGTGATGGCTCCATAGTTTCCACATCGATCCATCGGGAAACTCCTCAAACCATACAGTATAGGTTGTGCATTAGTTAACACCAATAGGAACAATAATGTTGTTAGAGAAGGTTTTGGCAATGTCAAGGTTAATGAAAATATGAACGAATCTCACATTGACATCAGTAGTGGGATCCATTCAAACAAAGGTGCCCAAATGGTTATGCTCTATAATGGTTTTCAAAGCCGTTGGGTTTCTGTAATCATCATGTACAAGAGTGAGTCTTACCCACATATCAATGGAGGTGGTATTAGCAGTCATTGAGTCGAAATGTGGAAACAAAGATTGGAGAATGACCAACTGACCGAAGAATGACCATATACGAGACATATCATTAGGGATTGAAAAATGGATTTCAAATAAGTAGTTTAGGAGGTCAAAGAATTCAACCTCCCCCACCAAACCTCTCCAATCTGATTGGAATTTAGCCTTGATTTTGTCAATCTCGATAGGGGACTCGAAGATCCGCCCAAAGAGAATACAGTTTGGTTGAGTTTGACGGGTGATTTTTGCCATTGACAGTTGGGTAAAGAATGCATGCATGTCAATTTTCCCTTTGCTCTTATCCTTGGAGGACTTGGAGGGAGATTGGGTTGGACGGGTGTCACTTTTCAGATTCCTTTTATTTTTGGTGGTAGAGAGAGTGTTGTCGTGAGGCTTCCCAGTAGGTATGTTATTGGGTGGGTGATTAGGAGGAGCCCCCCCCCCCCCCCCCCCCCCCCCCCCGCCGCCCAGAGGGGACCCCAAAATCAGCTTAAGATGGAGGAAGAGAACTCATGATATCAAGACACAAATTCGAGAACAAGAGATGGTAGTGAAGAGAGAAGAGAAGGAAAAGGCAGTGGTGTACATTTAATTCACCTAAGTTAATGTATTTATAGTTGAAAAAGATCATAGGTTTACCTGCCATGAAGGAGGAGATGAGGTGATGATCGAGACCTAGTGCAGGTGAAGGGATAAGAAGCATACCTTGTAATCCCACAAAACGGAAAAAGGTCGTACCAAAGGAAGATAGACAAATGAATCGTGTCCGAGAGAACAAGGTCTAGCCAGTATGCAACCTCAAGTCGATGAACCAGAGAGGAGCAAGAGCAATCATTGTTATAAAGAAGCGAGGACTGTACACAAAGTCTAACCATATAAACCCCAAAAGAAATCAGGGAAGAGAGGAATTTGCAGTAAAGAGGGATCAATAATGATTGAGTTTTCTGCTTGTGCAAAGTGAACTTTTGATTTGGAGGATGATGAAGCGCAATATAGAGATCAGAACTTCTGATTTTAGGATTGGGTTAACTGTTTATGGAAGAGTTGTACAATGGCGAAAGATGTTTTTCGAGGTGACCATTCAAGATGGATCAAAGAGGGGTTAATAGGGATCTCTTTAAGGGAGGGATAGATCTCCATATCCAGAACCATATGGGCCTGCCATGAAGGAAGAATAAGAGATTGAGGGTTAATCGATTGGAGATGAGAAGCAATTGGTAGGGATTTGGTATGTGTTCTTTCGCAGGAGAGAGGTTAGGTTTAGAGTTGATAGGCGCGTGATGAGGCACGTTCTTTTGGGGAAATTGAGGTTTTTTTATGAGGGTTGCCATAAGTATAAGTGTTCGGTATATAGAGTTTAAGTTTGAAAAAGAAGAAAACCGTTAGGTGTATATTAGTAGTACTTTAGGTTTTACTAGTCTAATGAGATTTTGATTCATTTCAATTTGAGCATCTATCTATACGACTATATAGTACTATATTAATATATACTTGTTTACAACAAAATTTGTATAAAGTATTTTTTTATTTATTTTATAAATTAGTTGGAAAGAGATACAATACAAATTTTGAAAATAATTTAATAAGGTAAATCGGTTATTTTTACAAAGTTTATAAAAACAAATTGCAACTCTTAAAATGTTGAAATTATAATAAGGGTCATCTAGGGTGTATAAAACAAATATATATATATAAAGTATTCATTTTGGGGACAAATAATTCTTTTTCTTCAATATTTGAAGCCAAATACCCAAAAATTAATCATAAAACAGGGTTTATTTATTTATTTTTTAAATGATAATATATGCAAATTTCACATTTTCTTTTCTCAAAATTCTTCAAATTTTGTTTGTAGATCTTAAAGTGTTATTTTTTGCATTCCAAATAGTCATTTAAGATCTTTAGAATAAATGTAATTTCGCTCTAAAAAAATCTTATGTTAAAAATTTATATAGATGTTATGTAAAATGTGTAGAGTATGTATAGATTTAAAATATTCATTTAGCACAATTTTTTTCCTTCAATTTTTGAAGGATAGCATATGCAAAAACATTTTCTTCTCAAAATTAATGACGTTTTCTTCTATCTCCAAAAAATATTTAAAATTTTTCAATACAAATTTAAGATGTCTATACTGTATAATAAATGTAAATTTTAAAAAGAAATATTATTTGGACAATCATTGCACTACTAGAAAAACGCCGTATAGCCTCGAAGTTCTTGGCTACCAATTTTTTCGAGGGTAAGTACCATTGAAATAAAATCGGGGCTATTTTTCCATGATGTATAACCACGAATGTAGGTTTAGAGGGCGTTGTCAAGTGTATATATATTAGCAACGAAAAAATATTAGAGGGCACTTTTTTGAAGTTATTGTTAAGCGTTGTTAGCCGTGAAGTTGTTAGAGGGTATACTCGAGGCTAATTTCGAGGGCATATAGGATCCAATATTTTTTGGAGGGTAGTGTTGAAGGCGTAACAACTCAATATATATTACGAGGCTAATTCCGAGAGTAAGTTTGATCCTAAATGGTTACGATTTTTTTTGGAGACTAACAATGTGGCTAAATAACCCCAAATTATGTATTCGAGGGTATATTTGTAGATGTATAACCTTAAAATATTTCGAGGGCAAGATCGAGAGTAAAACTGTTTGCCATACTTAATGCATTAAATACCCCAACTACCTATTTTGCTTTATCAACTAAAATGTACTAAGTTCATTAATTTTCACTGTCGTACACTTTTCTTTATTCCACAACTTTCAAAATTTTCTACACCTACCTTCAATTTTGTATGCTTTCTTATATTCTATCAAGAATTTTGTGGTATTTGATCTTAATTTTTGGTAAGTATCATCATTTTAATAATTATTTTCTTATTTTCATACAAGTTATGTTGTGGGAAAGCAAGAAAATCTATATGATTTAGAAATCGGTAGAGAGATAACTTCACTACAAAAAATAATTAAATTTGTCACCCTTGGTAGCTTCGGCAGATGTGTGGCGTAGCCATTAGTACCCTTTTGCTACGACATTTTCTACGGCAGGCGTTGCAACTGGAAAAAAAAAATCAAAACAATAGCTTCGGGGTGATGTTGCCGTAGCTAAACACAAAAAAACCAGAATTTGCTACGGGTGGTAGAAACGGCAAGGATCGACCGTCGCAAAAAAAGAGGCGGTTTTGTAAAATTTGCTACGGCTCCGTTGCCTCCGTAGCAAAACAACCTTTTTTATTCGATTGGGTGAAAAAAAAACACACATTTACAAAACAACCTAACCAAGCCCGACCTCTCAGTATCTCTACACCAGAAGAAAAGAGAGGAACGCTGCTCCCACCATCATCCCTAACCCTAACCAGCTCGAAGGTCGGCATCGGTCGCCGGAGACTGTAGATCGAAGGTCGCCAGCGGAAAAGTCTGTACATCCAAGGTGCCGGTCTCGGTCGTCGGAGTCTCTCCTGCAGCAGGTACTCATCCCCCTTTCTTTGTTCGATTTTGTGTCAAAGTAAGCGGTAGTGGAATATGTTGGTTAGGGATTAATGTGGGGAAAGGGTTTGTTCGATTTTGTGTCAAATTACTAGGTAATCTCTCGATTTGTTCCGAATTTGTGTAATCTGTCTCCATCTAGGGTTTTTCAAATTTGATCCGAATGTGGGGAATGAAATAGGGTTTTGATTTGCCAGTTTTTGTCCACTTCGCAGACATCAATTGTATAATATGAGCTTTCTTTTTTCCTCATCCATCCGGAAATCTTCGCCCTAATACCTCTGTTCTCTTTTATCTTTGCAGAATGTGAGATTGCGATATCCATATGCTTGCCGATCATCTCCAGTTGAGAATATAAAGTACGTACATTAGCTTCTGAGTTGAGATGATTACTCTCCTCTTTTCCCCCTTTTGTTCACAGTTCCTGAGCTTTGATTTGGTTTTTATTTAATAAATTTCACTGAGGTTTTGCAAAAAAAAGGTGCAAGCATAGAACCATTAGTTTGATAGCTTCAATATTAGGTGTTAGCATGGGTATGGAGACTCAGAAAATGAAGGAGAGAGAAGCTTACTCTAATTGTGTTTGACACTCTTGAACCTTGATTTGTTAAGCTCAAGTGTCATCTCCTTGTGAATAGCCAAGTGGCTACCTTTAGCGTTTAGGAAGGATTTTGCTGTGTGATTTAGGTATATTGTTTCCAGACTTTCAGTATGTGAATATGGTGAAACCAAAAATACCTGTACTATAAAATGAGATAGTTAGAATTGTTATATGGGGAAGGGAGGAAGGACTGATGACTTTACATCTGTACCTAGGATGATGATTAATGAACAATGCTCATCTCTACATATGACATGGTATATTGCTGGCAGACTTTCATTATGTTATTCTGGTGAAACTAAAAGACCTATGCTAAAACAATGAGACAGTAAGAACTGTTATATGGGGGAGAGGGGGAGGAGTGAAGGACTGGTGAGTTTATATCTACCTAGGCTGATGATTAATGAACAGTGCTCATGGTATTTCTTAGAAAGGTTGAGGCTTTTGCGGCTTTTTCTTGTTGCATTAGCATGTGTATAACATTTCATTAATCTTTTGATAAACAACTCTAAGTAAGTTTGACCCCATCATATTTTTTTACGCAGCCTTTGTTTCTCCGATGATCTTCTCCAATACCTTTTTACATTCTTATATTTACTTTTGATCTTAGTGTTTTTACATTCTTATATTTACTTTTGATATTAGTTTTTATACTTGAATGTTTCATAAGTCCTAGTCTCCTAGATGTCTTAGTGTGTTTTTAAATTGTTATATTTATTTTTGATCTTCTCCAACACTTTTTTGATGCTGATTTTACCACCCTTAAAATATGTGATTACAATGATTTTGTGAACTATCAAGAGATCTCAAATGTGTCTATTTTGGCAGGCTTATTGAAGATCCTTGTTGCTTTAAGGATAGGTACTCGGTTGATCAAGTATAGCAGGAAACTAAGGACAGGGAAACCCAAGTTCAGCTTTTGATGAAGACTTTCCACGGTGAGTTCATTTTCCTTTTACTCATGGTTGTCATGTCCAAATTTTCTATTCATCTGTTAATGTTTTCGTCACATTTGAAGCATGAATTGTTAACAAGGCTTCAAGTCACATTAGCTTAAAAATAAAATATTTATGGGACTAACCTTGAATCAATTTTCTTGTCCTTGCTTAAAACTTAGTGTAACTGTGTATATATATAAAATTTAAAACTCACTTTTTTGGCCAAAGTACACTTAAAACTGACTTTTTTGTGGTAATAATCTACAAGTTTGGCCAATGTAATATTAACCAAACTTGCTTAAAACTTAAAAATATTATAGATATTTCATCTGTTAATGTTTTCCTCAATTTTCTTGTCCTTGCTTCTAAAACTTAGTGTAACTGTATATATACATATACATATATATATATATATATATATATATAATGTGAAAGAAAACCTTGAATCAATTTGTTTGAAAGTTGGGGCAGGAAAGTTGAACTGGTTTTAGAACCTTGAACCCTATTGTATCCATTTTTATTCTAATTAGTCTAGTTGGCTTCAGAATTACAAAGCTTGCTACTATTATGCTTTTTTATAAGGTAGATTTCCTGTGCGTTTGTGTGCTGAACGTGCATTTTAAAGGAAAACTACTAGAAGCCCTAACACTTATTGTTTTAATGATATTATCTTTTATATTAGTGGTGAACATGTTCATATGTACAAATAATATAATCAAAGAGAAGCAAGTGGGGTGAAAACAATATGTAGCAGTTGAAGTAAGCACAAAAAGTGTGAATAAGATAAGATCACCAATAAAATTACTTAAGAAAACTACCCACCCCACAAGTTGTAATCTTAGTTTAATTTCAAGTATTAAATACTGGTCATATTTTCTCAAGTGTAAACTGAGAGAAGATTATCCCCGGTCACGATAATCTAAGTTGTAATCTTAGTTTAATTTCAAGTATTAAATACTGGTTCCATTCCACTCGAAGTGTGGGCGCATCTCACGGGCACGATAATCATGTGTATCCCCGATCATCGGGAAGTGGACACTATGAGTTGGAATATTCCTAAGCCATTGACCCTGCCCAACAACACGACCAGTCCAAAACCCATCAAGGGTGCGGCAATCGAAGCGGTCATCGATTGTGTAAACAACCCGAAACCTAACCCGAGGAGGTTGTGGACGTAGTCGTCCAGCCGACACTATTTCCGTAAGAGGTTCATTGTTGTCGTCTGTGAGGGTGATGTACTCCACTTCATAGTGGCTTGGATCCACTCTCCTTAGAACGGTCTCCTCGTACAATGACCATAGCATTCCGGCTTCTGCCCCTATGACCTCCACTCTCTGATTTGGCCGGAATGGCCCCGGCATTGGTGCTGTATACAAACCAAAGACAAGCTAATTTTGGAATACATGTAAAAAAATGAATATTAAACAGATAAAATCAGTTACTAATCTATGTAATCATACCCTTCGTCCGAGCTATCGGACGATATATTGATGGGGACAGGGCGGGGAGGGAGGCCTGACGAGGAGCTGTGGTGGTATGAAGAGGATTCCATCTTGTTGAAGGGGAGAGGTTATGAATGGGTAGAAATCTGTAGGGGAGATGTTATGAATGGGTAGAAATCTGTAGGGGAGAGGTTATGGATGGTAGGATATATATACATTGTAAATATGTAGGAGAGAGGTTATGAATGGCAAGGAGAGAGGCCAATGTTCAGCATGTGGTTATCTTTGACTCGGTTTTTGTTGCTTATTTGTGGCTTTTTTTTTGCTTTTTATATGCTTTGTAGTTGCTTTTTAGAGCATGTCATCAGGTTGTTTACAACTGTCTCCATTTCTTTATTGTTTCCATGTATTTGTTTTGTTTCAATGCATTGATTGAGTGAACATACAAAGACAAGAAGAGAAAAATGAAACATTACCAATGTAGGGCTTCCCTCACTATTTTCGATGGCCACTCTTGGAGTTTCCTTTTTCTGTTTTTTTTACTGTTATTATGTCCTCATAAAAGGACCAATAGCCATGTCACTGTTTTTCCTTTTTCTGAATTTCCTTTTTATGATTTTCCTTTTTCTGTTTCTTCCTTTCTCTGTTTTTTCCTTTTTTTTCTGTTTTTTCCTTCTTCTGTTATATTATCACTGTTATGAATGTTATGTAACCACTCGAAGGTCCTTTTCTGTTTTTCCTTTTTCTTGTATTATATTTTTAATTACCCCCTCAATATTTTCGATGGCCACTGATTTCCCTCCTTTTTCTATTTTCTTATGACTGTTTTGTACTCAGAAAACAGTAGTATTCTTACACAATGACAGTGTTGATGTTTCCTTCTGATTTATGTAGGCAGGTCTGTGAGGCAAAGGCATTGATATACAACTAGCAAATACTTAAGCAAGAACTTGTACCTCAACATCTCTGGTATCCTCTTGTGTTTTTGTATGTACAATTTAATGTTACTAAATTAATGATATTACTAGAAAACAGGGCTCAACTCTTGTAGTGTATATTACAGAAAAATGAGTACTGTATATTATAGACATCTGGTATTAATAAGAAATTTGGTATCCTCTTCTGAATGAGTAGTGTATATTACAGAAAAATGAAATTACATAATGAAATTACATAATGAATATAAAGAAAATGAAATTACATAATGAATATAAAGAAATCTGAATGAGTAGTGTATATTACAGAAATCTGGTATTAATAAGAAATGTGGTTCTGATTAATTGATATTCATTGATGCAAAGGGAGTTGTGTTTGTTTGTAGATTATTAGTTACTAACTTGTATAACTCTAATAGCATGCCTTATCAAATCTCGTCTTTCTTGATGTTCATTAAGAAGGAAAATCTTCCCTCCTTCTAACCATCAAATCTTGTCTTTCTCGATCTTCATTAATTAGGAGAATCCTCCTCCTTCTGACCTGGAAAGATTGTCTTTCTCGGGTTCATTCATATCATTCCTTCTGTAAGCATTTTAGTTACTTACTAGAATGTTTACCGTGTTCGATGTAGGTTTCCTTAATTAGTGCCTCTATAGGTCATGACAATGCGTATGGACAAGTCGTGGATTGATTGGATACTAGGATTTCTGAGGCATATTTTGCAAAGCTAGATGAATTTTTAGACTTTGCATATGCCAACAAGGAGGTTGGGAGTTGCATATACTGCCCTTGTAGGAAATGCAAGAATAGGGTACTATATGTTAGAAAAGTTGTGCGGAAGCATCTTCAAGACAATGGATTTTTGGTTAGTTATAAGTTATGGACTAAACACGGGGAGACCATTCATGATCTGATTGAGGAACCACGAGAGAGGAATGAAGTGCCACCTGAAGTCGATGGGTATATGGATGTGGGTATGGAGAGAATGGTGGAAGATGCTTTCGGAAGGACTAATGTACCGACGTCGGAAAATCTAGACCATGATGGCCAACGTGATGGTGATACTCCTGCTCCAACTGAGTGCACTGACCAGTTTATGAAGCTAATGGATGCCGCTAATCTTCCTCTATATCCGGGTTCTAAGAAGCACACATCATTGTCCTTCGCTGTCCAACTCTTACAAGAAAAGAGTTTACACGGATGGACCGACCACTCATTCAAAGATTTGCTAGAGATATTATCTGAAGTATCGCCAGATGGGGTTCACCTTCCGAAATCTTATTATCAAGCGCAGAAGTTAGTGGATGATTTGGGCTTCACTTTCACAATTGTGGACGCATGTCCTAATAGTTGTATGCTCTTTCGAAATGAAGATGCAAGCCTAGATGCTTGTGCAATATGCAATGAATCGCGCTGGAGGCAAACAGTTGATGGTTGTCAATCAAGCACACGAAAAGCTGCACAACAAGCTAGGTATTTTCTGTTGAAACCACGATTGCAAAGGTTATTTGCAACAATGGAGTCTGCCACCCGTATGAAATGGCATTACTTAAACCGTGTTGATGATGGTGTGTACCGGCACCCGGCCGACTCTCCTGCTTGGAAGCACCTTGATGCCAAACACCCTAGTTTCGGAGCTGAGATGAGGAATGTGCGCTTAGGTATTGCTTCTGATAGATTTAATCCTTTTGGTAATCAAAATGTCAATCATAGCACGTGGCCGGTCATCCTAGTTCCTTACAACTTACCACCTATGTACATCTTGAAGCAACCGTATATATACCTTTCTCTGCTTATTGATGGATCAAAAAGACCTGGAGATAAGATAGAT
Source organism: Persicaria tinctoria (assembly GCA_037127255.1). Classification (NCBI taxonomy): domain Eukaryota; kingdom Viridiplantae; phylum Streptophyta; class Magnoliopsida; order Caryophyllales; family Polygonaceae; genus Persicaria; species Persicaria tinctoria. The sequence continues at coordinate 24,639,398 of JBANSL010000011.1, read as the reverse complement.
GTGTATTTAGAGCCTTTGATAGAGGAGCTAAAGGAATTATGGGAAGTGGGTGTAGAAACATTTGATGCTTCTGCCAATGAAATGTTTCAAATGCGTGCTGCCGTGCTATGGACTATCAATGACTTTCTAGCCTATGCAAATTTGTCGGGGTGGAGTACTAAAGGTGAGTATGCATGTCCAAATTGCAACATAAGGCCAGGTGCAACGTACTTAAAAGCTAGCCACAAGTGGTCGTACGGTAGGAGTAGGTGGTTCTTTCCATATGATCACAAGTATAGAAGAGATATGAAGTCATTTTATGATGGACGGGAATTTGATTCCGCGCCTCCTAGAATGACCGGGGCTGATCACCTCTCACAACTTGATGAAAATAGAGTGCTTATTTGTTATAAAAAGGATGACATGCTATTGAGAAAGAAGATGGGACCTGACAAACCGGAGAGGGATCCAGCCAAAAAAAGAGGCATAATTGGAAGAAGAAAACCATCTTGTATGAGCTACTGTATTGGAAAGACAATATGTTGCCATACAGCATCGATGCGATGCACTCCAAGAAGAATTCTGCCGAAAATGTACTGAATACAATATTGGGAGTGAAAGGTCGAACCAAAGACAATGTCTCTGCTCGTCACGACCTTGAGACACTTGGAATTCGCAAGCAATACCATGTGAAGCTCACAGAATCGGGCACTGAGGTATATGAGAGGGCTGAATTTGAGATGGACAATGTCGGGAAGGACAAGTTCTTGTTAGCCTTATCCAAGGCCAGAATGCCGGATGGTTCGTGTTCCAGTATTGCATGGAGGGTGAACTTAAGGGATCGCACCATTGTAGGGCTTAAAAGCCATGATTACCGCATTCTTTTACAAGAGCTAATTCCGCTTTGTGTTCGGAGTTCCTTGCCAAGGAATGTGGTATCTGTTCTGATTGACATTGGAAAGTTCTTCAAGGTGTTGAGTTCAAAGGTTAATACACACACTACATTAGAAGAGGCACGTGCTAAGATCATTCTAACCCAATGTGAGATTGAGAAGATATTTCCCTCATCTTTCATAGATGTGATGGAGCATTTGCCTGTGCATCTCGCGGAGGAAGCATTACTCGGTGGAGCTGTACAGTTTCGATGGATGTAACCTATCGAGAGGTTTCTACTCACTTTGAAAAATTATGTTCGACAACAAGCTTGCCCGGAAGCATCATTAGCCAAAGGTTACATCATGGAAGAGTGCATGAACTTTTGCACTCAATATCTACAAGATGTGGAAAGCAAGTCGCAAAGACCACCAAGAAGAAAAGATGATGCCGAGAAGAAGGGGAAGGGCTTCATTCTACCTGAAGTGACGCGTAGCCAAATCCACTGATGGGTATTGTTTCATGTTGCTGGAGTGACACCATATCTGGAGTAAGTCCTTTTCAAACTAGGTGCATTTGGTTTGTTAGGATATCAAAGCAATATTATATGACTTGCTAACATTATACCCCCTTCTTAACATTAAAGGGAACATTTGGCATATATTAAATAGCACAATCCTTTGGCAAATGAGACGTCAGTGGCATCAATTCATTTCAACGAGTTCTCACAATGGTTCAAGTCACACGTGAGTACCAGCTTCAAGTTGCCAAGTGTAATTAATGTGCTTTATCATATTCGAGTAATATGTAAAGTACCTGCCAAATGAACCTTTTACCTTTACATCTTCAGGTTTCAGAGTTGCATCGGGCAGGGGATGTGTCCTTAAGTAATGAAGTTATCTCATTGTCAAACTTCCCGTCCCCTGTGGCATCACGGTTGACCTCATACACATCGAATGGATATTTCTTTCGTGTTAAAAGTGTTGACACAAAAAGAACGAGACAAAATTGTGGGGTGTATTTGCAAGGAGATTCTGTACCCTATTATGGGAGATTAACGGATATTATAAGGGTTACATATGCCTCAGATATCGAATACATATTATTTAGGTGTGAGTGGACACATCCTTCAACAAGGGTTAAATTGGATCCTTTTCAATGCACCTTGGTAAACTTTGATAGATTACTATACCCACGTGATAAACTTGGGGATGAACCATTTATCTTGGCATCGCAAGCTCGCCAAGTGTGGTATAATCCCGATGCGCCTGGACATGGATGGTTAAACGTCGGTGAAGTTGAATCTAAGGACTATGCCCATGTAGATGATTGCAATGTGGACATTGATGATGAGTTGGAGCTCGACCAGAGGTCTGTACCATCTGTGCTCCTATTGCATATTTTGTGTAGAACACAAATGTGTATTTTCTTTGCTTTTTTGTTGTTGTCATATACAATGCCTTAGGGTTAATGAAGGTGTTAAGGATTTACAGTTTTGATTACAACGTACATAAATCATTTATCTTATACGCAATCATCCTTGTCACTTGTAGGCAATCATGAAGAAACGAAAGGGTGGACCCGGCAAACCGCGAACCATGGGTGAATTCCTAGTGTCTACAGACTCACGTGGCTCTCAGAGTGGCTCATCACCGTCCCCATCAATAGCTGGAACACTTCCTCCCACAGCTCCACCACCGACTGCATGTGCAGCCGAAGAAAAGGTTCGTTGGTGCTCCCACAGTTCTTCGATACTTGGCCATTCAATCAAGTAATGAGACTTACCATATATATTTGTAATGACTGTCTAACTATATTTTATTTGTGTTTCAACCATTAAGAAACAAAAGGGTCGACCAGGGAGACCGCGAACCATATTTGACTTTCTACTGCCTACCGGAGATACATCCTCCCCAAGTGTGTGCTCAATGTCGGCATCAGCAGCTGGAACCCTCCCTCCCACGACTCCACCACCAACTGAAGTTCTTGCTCTAGGACAACCTCAGTCACTTGATCCCATCCTTTCTCAATCGAACACTCAAGTGAACAATGTACTGACAACACAGCCAGATGTAGCTCCACAATCAGCTACACCAGGTGATGCAGATGCTCCTACTGATGCAGACCTCAACGTCGATTCATCTGGTTAGGCATTAATTTGCATTTCAACCCTTATATCTTCCTCAATCCTTTATAGTTGTATGAATTAATAATAAAATATATGGTGTTTCAAGACGTATGTGAACGCCCGACCCCTAGAGGTCATAGCAACGGTGTGTTGGGGTGGAACACAGGAGCCAAGGTTGTAGTCGAATTCAATGACAAGTTCCAACCAGTTGGGCCTAACGCCAAGCACCTCAGGTCACAACTGGGGATACTAGTGCGTGACGGGCAACGACTTCCTCTTACTATGCTGGACTGGACCTCTTTCGGACAAGATGTGATGGATGGCATATGGGAAGAAGTTAAGGTATTTTCTTTCTCCTTTCTATTTTGTCACTTTTATAATATGGATGATGTTCTTACTCCTTTATACTTTCTTTTTCATTATGTACTAACTTTAACCTGACCATTTGCTTCTTTTTTATCTTATTGACTTTAACACTTATAGAAAAAATTGGTGGATCCTCCCGATGGGTTCAAAGAGGTGTGCTTGAGAATGTTAAACATCATGTGGAAGGGCTATAAGTCTAAAACAAAGGCGAAATATTTTACTTGTTGCCAAGATGACCCTGAGCTGGAGAAGCATAATCCTCCAACTGTCCTCTCACCTGATTGGATTACGCTCATTGCATATTGGAGAAGTGAAGTTGCCCAGGTATTCTTTATTTCCCCTTTATCTTAGATGGTCCATCTCAAGTTTGGTGCATCCTATTGTAACGTATTCGTGTGTCCAGAAACAATCCGTCCAAAACTCAAAGAATAGAGATAAGCATGGGCCGGTGCATGTTACCGGGCGAAAGTCATTCGCTAAAGTTAGACACGAGGTCCGTATGTGCACGTTGTCTGAATTAGTGCATATTGTTCAATTTTTATTTGTTTTTAGTTCTTGCACTTTTGAGTACTTGTTTGTGTATCAAGTCCATGACATTCATATTTAACTTGACTGATTTCTGCCATTTAACTAGCGGCGCAAAGCTGGGCAACCGACTGACAAGATGAGCATGTGGGTTTCTTCTCGAAATGGAGATGATCCTGATGTGATTGAGACCGTTGTAAGTTTCTTTGGACCCTTTTAATTTTCAGCCATTATTGAACTGCATATGTTTACTTGTTTTACTCTTATAGAAGGACTTCAACGCCCTCTTGCTGATGGAACCTGAGGATCAGCGAGATCTTAACGAAGTGAAGGGATAGGATATTCCATCGGCTGATTGGAGAAGATGGTCACTGATACTGTCAGACCTATGGTGCCAGTGCCCCTCCGCGTTTGGTGTATAACTCCTCATCAAGAGCTCTCAGTGTTCAAGATATGCACGAGATTGCCAAAGAGTTTGTAGGGGAGATTGCCAAAGAGTTTGCAGGGGACCTCAAAAGCCACTTAGAGAACCACATAGATAAAAGATTTGAGCACTTTCGAAATGAATTTATGAACACTTTCTGGCCCAATGACGGGGGAGGCTCACCTTCACACGGACAGGTTACTTAATCATCTTATTGTTTCTCAATCTAAGTACATGACTCATTTGCATGTTTGATATTATTTCAGGCAAATATTATTTGGTCCATGATGTCATTTCCCTACCCGATTTCACCATTTAATGATCTAGTTGCAGTCAAATTTGGCATTGGCCATGTACACTTGATATTTAAAAGTTGAAGGATAAAGTGCTTTTGTGCATTATGTCATTTCCTTGGTCATCTGATTGTTTCTCAATTTCATATCTTGATGAATACAGAATAGTGTGAAATGCTGTCAAAATGCCCTATGATGAATAATTTAGCAGCTGATTTTGATGTCCAAAATAAGCCTCCCCTTCATGACAATCATTTGCAGCAGTTCAAGCATCGTTAACTATCAGCAAACATCTCCATATGTTTATTGACATCTTTGTCTTTCCTTTTCTCCATTTTCCAACTACTATGTGTTATCACTTCCAGTAGTTCAAACAGCTGATATCTCGCTTGTTCTTTTATGTATTGCAGATAAGTGTTCATCAGACAAATCAAAGGGAGTCAATTGGAGATGGAGCTCTTGTTCTATCCACCAACGATCAACCTCTGAACACATCAACTCAACAATCTGCCCCCGGACTGAAAAAACGAGCCGATGAGGATCAATTACTTGAAGAAGAAGAAGACGAACTCTAGCACACTTGGAGACGAGCTGCTGAGGATGAGACAAATCAAAGGTTGCTCTAAGTATGTTTTCATTATCTTGCACTTTTGTTGGCTTAAGACTTGAGGTGTTACGCAATATGGACACTAGATGTTAGGCAATATGTAGGTTTCAGACTTTTTTTGCATGGCTTGGCGTCAACTTCGGACGTCAAATACTTTTGTTTACTTGAAGTACTCGTTGGACGTCAAATGTGTATGCAAGGGACCTTTTGCTTAATTCACTTGTGATTAATGCACTTGAATGTTGGCGTCATTTGCTTGTGCAGATTGTATGAATGCACTTTTATATAATTTATACAGGGTGCAATTATATATATATATATATATATATATAATAAACAAATTTAGGGTACCATTAACTGTAGAAACGGCCACGAGCCGTGATAACTATTACAAAACTTTCAGGAAAACCATTTATGAGCGTCGGTACGGCAGCTACGGCAAATTGCCGTCGCCAACGTTCCCTCCCAAATTTCACCCAAAATTGGCTCCATAAAAAATATTAGCTACGGCTGTGGCCGTAGAAACCAAGGGACTTTGGCACCCTCAAAATGGCGCCATAAAATTGGCGCCTTCAATCCAGTTTCGACGGCTCCCTACCGCTGCGATGTCGTAGCAAAATGGATGTTTTTTCCTCCCGTAGCGATGCCGTAGCAAATATCTTTGCTACGGCTACTTGCCGACACTACCACCTTTTGTGACCTCGTAGTTCGCCACCCCCCCCCCCCCATTTCCCGTAGCAATGCCGAAGCTAATGGCCTTTTGTCACGCCTGGACAGCCTTTTGCTACGGGTTTTTGCCGAAGCTAAATTAATTATTTTTTGTAGTGCTTGAAAATATAGTCACATAATATGTAAATATATATTAACCTCAGACATACCCTTGAGTTCATAATTTTGAGGTTAAACTATTATGATCACCCTCGTCAGTACTCTCGAATTATTGTTTTCAAGGGTAAGAGAGTACATGAACTCTTCCCCAATAGCAACAATATTATGATTTTGAGGGCACATTTGATGCTACATATAGCCTCTAACTATCCTTTCGGGGGCACCATCAATAGTGTGTTCTTGGGTAAATGTAGAAGTTTTTTTAACATTCTACCAATCTTTCGTTCCATTCTATTTATCATACTTTCATTTTTTTATTCCTCTTATAGATGGATAATCATCTACCAATTTGTAAAGTATCCATATTACATGCCCTAATTGGAGGAGTGTGAGTTTCCTATCTTTTGAATTCTTTTGCAAAATGTCCACTCCCTTTATAACGGATTGCTGACTGCTGACAAGATATAATTCACATTGCAAAATGTCCACTCCCCTTCCGCGGATGTGCACAAGGTTTGAGTTCAAGACCAGTGTTGAACTGGATTTGAAGGATTAAGAGAACAAGATATAATTCACATTGCACGCCAACTGTTCGACATATTGACGTAGGAAGCCATTTGAGTGTCACCTAGTCGGAAAAAGTCGTCGGACGCTTGAAGCCGCTACATTGGGGTTCTGAAGCACAACGTCTAGATGTTTTTTTCTCCATTTGATTACTTTCCTCTTCGAAGTTGGGAGTCTAGGAATGCTGACACCCCTAATTCTGCCAGCACTTTCTTCCACTATTTACCACATGATAGACAAACATCGCCGCCATCACAAACACGCTTGAATTGCTTCTGACTAGTGCTCCTCCAAATCACTTGGTGTCCATCACCTACTTCGTATCAAATTTTTGATTTCTTTTGACTTGATTCCAATATCGAATTGTAAAAAAAAAAAAATTATCTTCGAAGTTTGGCTTCAACTTCTAAGTTTGATCTTACAAATTTCGGGAACTTATTTTGTGATTATTGCGTTAAATTAGGATACTGCATTCTAGAACGATGGCGTTCATGTTTTGATTTGTGATGGTTTACTCCAGGGTAGCTTGGTTGTTTTCACTTTTCAGATATGATGCATGAAACTTTGGAGTGCGATCAAGATAAATTAACCATGAATAACGATGTGTACAAGCTTTCATTGGTGACACACAATCAAATTTCTTTCGGATGATCAAACAAATTTTGGGATTTGAGTTCAATGGTTTATGCAAGAAGATTGTGTTATTCAATTGTTTGTGGTATGACCATAGTAGTAGAGGAACAAAGATCCGTGCACAGTACTCATTGCAAAAGATTAATGTGAGAAGGCGATATACTAATTATGAGCCTTTCGTTCTAACTCAATAATGCATTCAAGTGTACTATGCAAGCTATCCTAGAGCAAGTTGTAGTCGTGCATATTGGAGATCCGAGCTGTGTGCAAGACGAAGCCTCGATGAAGAGTATATGAGAAGTGGATATTGAAGAAAATTAATGACGAGTCATTACAAAAAGATGACAATAAGGCAATTGGGGAATAATTTGTAGGTGTAACTAGCGCTAGCAATTCGAGTGATTCGATCAGGTTCGGGTCGATCACAATCGGACCGGATCATTGATGAGTTGGATCAATTTGCGTAAAATTTCTGCGCCGGGTTTGGTCGGGACGGGTCGTATTTAGTCAAAATGAATCTCAGATTGGTCGGGTTTCGGTCTGAATCGGGTTAGACTCATTTGGATTTTCGGTCAAATCGGGTCGGTATAAAAGTAGAATATACAGATATTATTCATGGAGTTGAAGATGATAATACTTCTAATTAAAGTGAGTTAATTGTTTTAAGTGTTAATTTTCACATATTTATATACAGATACTTTATGCGTCTCAAAATTTAAGTCATTTGACTTTTTAGCATGCTTTTTAATGTGTTAAAAATTTTATGAAATATAAACTTATTTAAAAAAGAAGTTAAAATAATTTCAAACTCATTATTATGAGACGGAGTTAGTATTATTCACATATTACAAGATGACAATTAAAAAAATGAAATAACATTATTTATATTTTATTAAAAAGATATACTAATAATTAGAATAAATACAAAGAGTTAAATGTAGATTTATTTTAATTTATTTGAGAAAATGTGAATGAAGGGCACCGAATGTGAAATTGTGAATGAACGATGAATGGCGCCTAATTTTCCTTTAAAGTTTTGAGTACTCTTTTGGCGCCTAAAATCCATATGTAATTGTGAAAATATTTTTTTTATTTTTATTTGTGGATGCATTGTAGAAGGTGAATAAGAGGCGGTGGTATAAAAAGATATGTTCAAGCTTTCTAACCCTAGTGCGCCGCCCCCAATTCCCCTTCACATCTCTCTCTCTCTTCCTTCTCAATGAGAGCGAGAAAGAGAAGAACACCAGGCAGAGAGATGAAGCGAAGAGCCTCCGGCAGAAACCGAAGCCCCCTGGTAAAATTTCCGCCTCCATCACTTCACATATCACCCATATCGCTCTCATTCAAGCTTTTGCTCACTTTGAAATTGTGCTATTTCTAGATTTACTTGTTTTTTAGGGTTTCTGGGCTAGATCTTCCTAACCCTAGCCAAACCAAAGTCTCTCTCCCGTCGATCAGGTATGCCTCTTCATCGTTTTCTATATGTCCTCTTTATCTGAAATGGCTTGGCGATAATCTCAGTCCTCTCCGTCCTCCTCTATCGTCTTCTCTATGTCCTCTTCATCGTCTTATCCGTCCTAACCTATCCGGGCTCGATCTTCTCAGGCCACAATTAAAATCTCCATCCTCCTTTATCCCCTCCTTCATCTATGTCCTTGCTGAAATCAACGATTAAAGGTTGCACACCCTCGAATTGAAGATGTTTATTGTGTAATTTTTGGATTTAGCAATCGATTTAGGGTTTTGATTTGAGGGTTAGTTTACAGGAAGTAAGGGTTTTGATTTGGGAGCTTCGATTTGTTAGACTTGGTAAATCCTCCCGTTCACACTTTTTTTTTTTTCGCAGCCGGGATAGATTTATGTTGTCCTTGTGAAGGTATATTTGGAACGAAACAACTGAACAATGAGAAGAGAACTCACTTGAAAAGGTAAGCTGTGGTATTCAGATTAACCGAGAAATTGTAGTTTTAGTTGTTACCCATATTCTAAATTGACTTAGTTATAGAAGACCTTTTTAATTTCATTTGCTGTTTTTGTGGTTTTTATTTCCCATATTTCTTTTAATGTGTAGCATTTTATAGTTGTCTTTGTTGTTTGATTCTGAAAGCAGCTCACTTGTGACCTTGTTTTGTTAGGCTTGGATTAGGAAATAAAATTTAGAATCCTCTCTTTGTTTTTCTTTTAGGCCCTATCCATTGGTCTTGACCAAGTCATGCAGAAATTATTATTTTTTATTTAATCAAGTGTCACAAGGAATAGGAAGTACATAGAACATCCACTAAAATGAATATAATGATAAGGGAAAAGAAAAGGTTAACACATATGTTGTTTCTCAGATGCAAAATATCAGAATCAAATAGAAACATATGGAAATGCATGTGAAGACCAACGACAACGAGCATATTGATGACCAATATGAAATCTACAATGGAAGCTACAACTTGATTAGGTTATATTGCAACTGTAATTGTGCTTCTATTGTATATCAGCTGTAATTGTGTTACTAATTTTATTTGGTGTGTTTTTTCTTCATGTTTGTCTAATCTGGTGTGAATTTTAGTTAGGATTCATTTGTTCCATTTAAAAATTATCTAAATTAGTTAGGATTAATTTTAGTTTCAACTGTATTTCAGCTGTAATTGTGTTACTAATGTTATCTGATGTGTTTTTTTCTTCATATTTAAATAATTTGGCGTGAATTTAAGTTTGTTTTTGTGTGTATGCTTCTTTACTTGTGTATGTTTTTGTTTTTAGGAACGTTATGGCTCACATTTACATGTTTTTAGGAACATTATGCAGCCTTGTGGAAAAGGATAGCGACGTCCATTTCTTCAATGCAATTTATTTTCCACAAATCCTAATGGCTCACGTAATGCTCTTGTCCTTGCCCCTACTTCCACATCCGTTGGCACACAACCAAATTTGTCTCCTTCCAGCTCAAGCTCCGTAATCTCCTTCCGATCTTGCAAACTCTAGCCCTTAATTTGTAGGTAACATGGGTATATTGGATGTATAGTGTAAAACTAACCATTACACTAATTGGTGTGCATATATTTTGGATGCACTTTTGGGAATATATATTTGTTGAACTAATTAGTTGGGTTATAACTTGTGATGGCTAGTACATTTAGTGTCATGACGACATGCTTGTGGTTATGGTTGAAATACTATTTTGTACATGATTTAATTATAAACTTAAGGTTTCTTCAGTCATTTAATGTTTATCTTTGTTTATTATTGTATTTAAAGTAAAATCTATATTTTATGTATGCATAAATTGAAGAATAAAAAAAATATTATGCTAATGAATTTAACCTCAAATTTAGGAACCAAAATATTAAATTTAACCTCCAAATTGATCATAAAATGAGTTGAAAAAGTGCCCTCGAAAGCTTATTACTCTTGAAGATGCCCTCGAATATGACTTCAAAACCCATTTTGAGGTGTAGAAGAGGGAGGTTAAATGTGGTATCGAATAATAACCTGAGAATCTTTTTTTGAGGGTATGATAGCCTCTAAATATTTTGGAGGTTATTTTCGTGGTTAAATTGGAGGTTATTTTACTCGCGTATTTGCACTTAAATTATTTTAAGGCTATGAATCGATACTATTTAGCCTCGAAATTTATACCCTTGAAACTACCTACTAATTTAATTTGAAGTCAATTTGAAGGCTAATCGGATTAAATTTAGCCTCGAAAATTATTTGGAGATTAAATTTGAAGGCTAATCGATACTAACGATCTCAAAATTACCCTCGAAATTATTTGGAGGCTATTACCCTCGAACAAAAACATTCGAGGTTAATATTCGAGGCCACATTTAACCTCCCTCCTCTACCCCTCCAATTGTGTCTTGAGGTCTAATTCGAGGGCAGTTTCGAGGATAATATATTTTCGAGGCTAAGGTTGAGGCTATATTTAAGGTTAGATTCGAGAGTACAAAAGCGTTTTCTAGTAGTGTTGGTTTTTATAGTTATTTTTTATTTTGACATTTGAGTTAAATATTCTCATTAACTCTTGAGTAAGCACATGCCAATATATTAGTCAATTTAGTTATATACATATATAAATTTAAAATTATATAAACATTTGATATTCCATTTGTTTTTTAATTTTTAAGATATTCTGATTAATTTTTAAAAAAAATGTTATATAACAAATTATATAATGATATGTGTGTTAATTACGGACCAGACTTGTATAAATGTGTCGACCAATTAAATATACGGTTTCGAACTTTCGGTCATCATGGTCTTCTTATGAAAATTGAACGCACTCATTCTATACGTTGAAATTGAAAAAAAATATGTTTTACTTTTAACTAGTACTTTTCCCATACCTTGTACGGGTGAGTATTTGTATTGAAATTTACCGCTTTAGTATTCCCACATACCATGAATATATTTCATTTGATTTGAATTGTTGTCCTGCTATCAATTACAACCCCTGTTATAATACAATAACATTTACAATCACAAACAAAAGTCTCATAATTGATAAGAGGACAAATGAAAATTATATCATTAAACGTACAGAATGATGGGTTTATTACACCCAATATCTCATAACACGTAATGCACATATATATAAACAAAAGTCCCATAGTATATATGTTAAGTTACAAACATGGTGTTACGGTAACAAATCACGATGACATTTGACATACCCAGATGCACCATTCTTCACTAAGTATGACTGCAAAAACAATATCCCACACAAGTGAAGTCGGAAAGTCCTGCCAAACACAAAGCATATTCAAATGGTAATATATACTGCACATTCTATATATGCACACACAAGAAGGAAGAAAAATATCAAATAAACACTTTTATATAAACACTTACCATATAAGTAAGGAAGGATCATATGTTTTGTAGAACTTCTTTGTAAACAACATTCTTTGTTTCCGTCACACTCTTCCCATATTTGTCTAGAAGTAAGACCTTTAACCCTTGAATGCTTGTGACTCTAGATAAGGCAACATACAGTTGACCATGAGTGAATACGGGCTTCGGAAGATACAACCCCACATGCGATAGGGATTGACCTTGACTTTTATTTATAGTCATCCCAAATGAAAGGATAATCGGAAACTGTCTACGTTGAAACTTGAAAGGAAGTGTTGAATCGGAAGGGTTGAGCACCATCCGGGGAATGACAACTTTCTCCCCAATATTTCGACCACTAATGATCTGTGCTTCTATTATTCTCGTTCCCAAACGTGTGATCATCAATCTGGTTCCATTACACAAACCGGAAGATTGGTTTATATTGCGAAGCAACATTACCGGTACACCGACCTTCAGCTTCAACACAAGATTAGGAAGTCCGGAAGAGCGAATGCTATGCAAATAGTCAGATGAATATGCGGAGGCATTAAATCCTGCACGTGCATCAGATTTACATATGAATATACGGAGGCATTAATATACGGAGGCATTAAATCCGGGGAATTCTGATTAAGAGAAACAACTCTTCCATTTCCTAAATGCATACTTATTTACATTTACATAAATCACCCAAAATCTAGAAGTATTTCTAAAACTTGGAGACCTAACCTAAATCAATAGTAAGTCATACTAGCCCTCCTTAAACTGGAGAATCACTAGTGTGCATACCTTGTTTGAGCACAATTCATGATGGTGTGTTGAAGGCATGACCGTTGTCAAAACGTCTGCAAGCTAATTTTAAGGTGAGAGATATGTCAATTGCAAAAAACCATCCATAACTTTCTCTTTTGTGAATTGGTGGTAGTTGATCTCAATGTGCTTACTCCTCGATCTAGTGAAATACTAAATTCTTAGCAATCTGTAATGCTGATTTGTTCTCACAATGTATTGTCATAGGTCTCAGAACTGGTTCTTCAAGTTCTTGTAAGAAATTGACCAACCAAGTATCCTTAGAAGCAAATTGACTCATTGCACAATACTCAACCTCAAATGAACTCCTTGATACTGTTGCCCGCTTCTTTGACTTCTAGGTGATTGAATTGGCACCATAGAGCACCACATAACCGGTGACTGATCTCTTCGTATGTGATTGGACAAGATGCACAATTTGAATCTAAAAATACTTGTTATGTATGCTCTTGCTAGGTTGAAATTTGATTCCAAAGTGAGTGGTTCCTTTGACATATTTTGAAAGATGATGAAGAGCATCTTGATGAGAGGTATGAGGACTCTGTAGGAACTTACTAAGTACTTGCACAACAAAATAAAGGTTTAGCCTAGTGTTTCTTAAGTAATTAAATTTACCGACTATACTTCTATAGATAGATGATCCTCTAAACTTGCATCTTTAATAAGCTCAAGACAAAACTTTTTCTGAGATAATTGGTGGCATCCGAACTGATGATATGCAATTGTCATTGGCGCTAAGTTCCACCACAAGTAAATATCTTGACTCAAGTAAGGAGTCAAGATCCCACAGAAAAGACTATTCGTATATATTTCTATTGATGATTTCTTAACATAATAGCAAATAGGTTGTAGCAAACGAATGAAATAGCGAAATAGACTAAATAGAGTAATGATTGCAAAGTAAGGATAATATGATAGAGAAGCGCTTCACCTGTAATTCTTGACAATGGTTGGAGTTCATGATCCTTCGGTTGATTTGAATATTATTTATAAGGTTATGTCAACTACCTATGGTCGATTGTTGCGCAAAGATACAATCTCTTATTCAATCTGGCATCAATAAAGAATAGCATTAACGAATCGAGTACTTAAGACCAATTGGCACATCAATTCAATGCAATTAGGAATCAAAGGAACAACCATATGCTCAACATATATCAATTGCTATCATCCACTACAAAGGCTATAGAAACATCACTGGATCATTGACTTTGTTTGCTATTGAGAGACCAACAATGGATTCATAGCATATGTGCAATTCCTAACATGGTGATCAAGCATAGAAAAAAACACAAATATATATATATATATATATATAAGAACAAGATGATAAATAAAATCATAAATAACTAATGAAATCAAATCCTTATAATTTATCCAACCATGTCTTCGAATCACAAGCGAAACTATGAGTTTAGCAACTAATAGTCAAAGTAACGCTAATCTCTTTATTGTTTCTCTCAAAAGGCACACACCAAAGAACCTCTCTCTCAATAGGTTGAGAATAAGCTAAATAGAGTCGTACAAAACCCATAGGAAATAATAATAATAATATAATAATAGAAATAGAATCTTTGGACGAAATCGACAATTGCTGAACACGGGGCATCGGCGGGCGCCGCTCCTCTGGCTCCGCGATTCTTCCTTTGCTTCGATGTTGTGATGTATTGCTCCCTTGATGCTTCTTCCTTGGCCTTTCTTATGCTCCAAAATCAGTCTCTAAGATCTCCCAAGACTCCCTTCAAGCTCAAATCATAAAACTGCAGAATAAACACTAAAAATGCGTAGATTCCAAACTCGAATACTTCACATGAACGATTTGAAAATAGACCAAAATATATGCAATAAGAATACTCAAATGCAATAAGATATGCCTATAATGCATATCTAAAATATGCATAATCAATAAAATCAATGAATTGTTAGATTCGACAACCTCATGTAATGCCTAAAAATAAGTTCAGCTAATCAAGATCTTTTATACTAAACCATTTATGAAGATGATGTTTTAAGTCATGGATTTGTGTTTTATTAGAACCATTGACAATAATATCATCTACATAGACACCGATTATAATCAAATTATATGACCTTTATGATGAGATAACAAAAGCAGAATCATATTTAGACTAAGTAAAATTGAAAGAAGTAATAAAGTAGAATACAACTTACTAAACCACTATCTTGATGTTTGTTTAAGCCATACAAAGACTTTTTTAGAAAACATAGCCTATTGGTGGGATTTGGAACTTCTTGTCGCATTGTCATACACACTTCTTCATGGAGATATCAATGAAGGAATGCATTATTAACTTCTAATTCGAATCTTTGTCAACCTTTGTTCAAAAGTCATAGAGATGATAGTCCTCACAATAGTCATTCTAACTACAAGACAAAAGGTTTCCTCAAAGTCAACACCATGTTGCCGAGTATATCCTTTAGCTACCATTAATCTAGCTTTGAACCTTGCAATTGATTCTTCTATTGCTCTTTTACTTAATAATATATCGATCTACTTCAATTCAAGTATTGTTAGTCTGCAACGGGTAAATGTTAGTCTCCAAACATTTATCACACTAATTCCGAAAGTACAAACAACTATAGACCAATCAACCTTAATTTGTACAGCTCTATACAAGGCAATTGCCCTGGTTGACCAAATGAAACCTATGTTGCAAAAAAATATCCATCTACTACAAGGATCATTTATATATGATAGAGCAATTCAAGACAATGTACTAATCGTACACGAAATCTTCCATTTTGTTCGCAACAAGAAAGACCGACAAGGTTGGATCGCTGATAAGTTAGACATGGAAAAAATATACGATAGAGTTGGTTGAGATTTTCTCCTTGCCATAATGAAAATATTTGGATTTGGCCAAAAAAATTGTGGCTGGATTAACGAATGTGTACAAAATATTTCTTTTTCAATTTTTGTTAATGAGGAACCGTTGAACACTTTCCTCCCTCATAGGGGTTTGAGACAGGGTGACCCATTATCCCCGATCAATGAACACAGTTGGATTCAAGCAATATAGAAGTGGAACATGTATCCCAATCATCTCTTTTGCCGACGATATAATGATCTTTTCCAAAGCGACTCAAGAGGCTTGTATGACGGTTAAAAAGGTACTAGATGAATATTGCGCAGTATCTGGACAAAAAATAAATTTCGAAAAATCTGCATTCTAGGCTACAAAAGGGATGATAAATGACCAAAAACAACAAATCCAAATGTGGTTGTGAATAACGAAACAAGATGCCCTAGAAAATACCTCAGTTTTCCAATTATAAATGGTAGGGTTAACAAAAGAACCTTCGACGACGTTTTAGGAAAAATGACGAACCAACTAACAAAATGGAGAGCAAACGAACTAACCCAACAAGGAAGAGCCATTCTCGTCAAAGCAGACCTGGCGCAAACCTAACCATGTGATGCAAAGATTCATGCTTCCGGCAAGCATACACACAGAACTTGATAGGATCAACAAATGTTTCATCTGGAATAAGAATTCTAAGTACAAACCATTAATTGGCCGGGAGCCTGGGACAGAGTTTGTAGACCAAAAAATAAAGACGGATTAGGACTACGTAAGACAAAATACATGAACAAAGCCTTACAAATGAAACTGTTATGGAAAATTATGGCGGAACATCAAAATGTATGGCTTAAAATCGTTGTGGAGGAGATTCTGGACATCCACATCCCAAATAATGAAATCGAGGACATACTATACTGGACAACGACCTAGTAGAAAGGGCTGGTTTTCGACGGCGAGTGCCTTGGACCACATCACTAAAGCAAGAAGGACTAACTCTGATCCACTGGACTAGCTTTGGAGAATCGACTGCCCTCCTAAAATTAAAATCTTCCTATGGAAAATAATTACAACAGAACACCGACGAAAGTCAGTCTACGAAACAAAGAAGTTGATGTCCCACTGGATTGCCCTCGTTGTAGTCATAGAGAGGAAGATGCAATACACCTATTCACCGAAAGCCACATAACCTTAGCGCTGATCGATAAAATGGAACCAAGAATTGTAAGAATAATACAAAGTACAGACAAACGAAAAAGACATACAAGGGTACTCTTTCATAAATCTTATATAAACTTTCCAGTAACCTGAAATCAGAACTAGCTTTCACCCTTTAATTGGGGTGTTTAATCTCTAAGAAACAAAATCTTTTTTGAAAATTATGATATAAGGAATATGGACGAATGAATAAAGCATATAAAAGAATATAGGATAAACTGAAAGAAGACATAATTTGAGGAAACATAGGAGGAAAATGGTACAACAGAACAAAAAAAAAATCATCAAAACAGAACCAGGCGCAAAAAAAAAAAAAAAGTTAATGGGAAAACCCAAAAGAAGGTTTCTTGAAACTTAATTTTGTTGGCGCAAAGGTCGCCTCCGGTTAGGTCGGGTCTTGATTTTCATCAACGATCACCTTGGTCTTGTGGTGTCCTGTGGTGCGCGTACGCATGGCAGGGTATCTGCGATCCAAGCACAGTGCTTTAGCCTTCATGCCGGTGTCCTAGAAGCTGTCAAGCTGGGGATCTCTCGCACTGAGGTGGAAGGTGATTGTTTGGCAATCAGTAGCACCCTCAAAGGGTCCCGGTCGTACCTCTGGGTTGTTGAGATGACGAACTCTGATGCATTCGGATTGTGCACGGCTTTCGAGGTGGTCTCATTCTCTCACTCCTTTCGTGAAGGTAACCCGGATAAGTTGGCACACCTTGGATTGTGTTTGTCTTTTTCTGGGGTGCGTTGTCCTGTGAAGCTTGAAGACTACGTCCGTA
Source organism: Persicaria tinctoria (assembly GCA_037127255.1). Classification (NCBI taxonomy): domain Eukaryota; kingdom Viridiplantae; phylum Streptophyta; class Magnoliopsida; order Caryophyllales; family Polygonaceae; genus Persicaria; species Persicaria tinctoria. Next base: position 24,621,728 of record JBANSL010000011.1, on the reverse strand, counting down.
AGGACGCTCTTGGATTGTGGTTCAATCGCGATTGACCACACTTAAATTTTCTCCTGGTATAAAAAAAAGTTTTGTTAGTCAGCAAAGTTGTAATTTCTTTATCCGTAACTTTAATCCATTAGGGGTCCTTGAAGCTTGCTTAATTAAAATTCTTAGGCTCAATCAAAGTGTCATACATAATCATTTTAGCAAAGTTACACGTAGGGTGAATAAACGAATGAATAAAACACTACAGGAAAAAAGTGTTAATTTCGACACTTTATGTGACTATTTTCGACGCTTTAAAGCGTCTCAAATTTCAATTTCGACGCTTTTAAAAAGTGTCGAAAATTCTCGCGTCACGAATGGAAAATGCCATTTTCGACACAGAATTCTGTCGCAACCAAACAATCTCGACGTCCTAGGGTGTCGGAAATGGCACGTCATTTTCGACGACATAGAGCGTCGAAAATGACATGCCAATTTCGACACCCTAAAGCGTCGAAATTGCCCTGTTATTTTCAAAAAAAAAAACGTATATTTCTTCATTCATCCTCTTTGATTACACATCAATTTAAATCCTTTAATTAACAAAAAATACATTAACACAAATCCTAACATCTGCTACCTTCAGTTCAAACTTGTATTAGAAATCGCCACAAGCGTCTATTCGTTACCTCCGCTGACTAACTGGGATTTTTTTCCTGGCTTATGAGAGAGGGTTGGTTCAAACTTTGCCTACTTGCTTGGGCTAGACTGAATAATGTAGTCTACAGCCGAATCTTGCGGAAGGTTAGAGCGGTATTCTTGCTTGTGTTCCTTCCTCTTCCATTTGCTGAAAGACCACGACAGCCTAACAAAGGAAAAGAAACCCAACCCACTTAGCTTCAATCCAAACTGCAATTAGACCCAACCCAACTTGACCCGAACATCTCTATGGATGATAAGGTCCAAATTGATTTGAACCAATAGCAACTTGAATCCCAAATGACCCCAGCAAGATAAGCTCTTTCATATTCATTTGAAGTCCAGAGATAAATAAAACTAAATCACAAAAAGGACAAGTGAAATTCAGTAGCTTACCAGCTGGTGAAGTTGCTTCTCTAGTTGAGCAATATCTTTAGAAAGTATCCCATTCTCCTCTTCGGCAAGATCCGGCTTCAAGATAGAACAAAGCAGTGAGAATAACTTACAAAATCGGGCTACAATTTAGAAGGGTTAAAGTTTCTGCTTCAATATAAATGCCACGCACAAATTGAATTATGTTATATGAAAAGTTTTCCACCAAAAGAGAATGATAAACCAACCCATCAGATGCTTAATATTTTCCATATCTTATTTTTGCTCTACTATAAGACAAGCCCGATCATAAAAGAAACAACACACTATAAAAGGAAAAGGAAGAAGGTTCTATGAAAATACCATAGTCTCCGGGCATACGCCAATGCTCTGCGGCTCTAATGTAAGCCCTTCATTCATAGACATTAATTCATAGTGACCTTCAGAAGAAGAATTACTGGGTACAGTTATCTCATGAGTGAGTGATCCATTCAGACTGCCCTGGATATTTAGGCACCTGCTGTAGGTAATATCACCATTACAAAAGATCTTGCCATCCTATGAAAATGTACTATCCCTATGAGAGAAAAACCGATTTCCCTCACAATTACTCTGTTCTAGTTCTTCAAGTTCCTCTTCTATAACCAGAGCAGACAATACTCTCTAGTATAGTAGGGTGATGTTTTTAGTCCCTTCTTCAAAGTCTCTCCTGTGTAGCAAGCCACTGTCCTGAACTTGGTTGACAAGATCTTCAGTCTCGAGCCCATGACTCAAAACATGTTTTTCTCCTTCACATAAAATGAGTTGAGGCTGGTGCATCTCGTCTATTGAGACATCTTTTTGGGAAAGAGAAAGGCAACATAAGACTACAAAATATAGAGCTTCTGATATTTTAAAAGTCGTAACTACCAATTAGTTTCATCCTATGACCAACTACTTTCCAAATAGACTACATGCACACTTTCCTAAATTCTATCCCGTTATCAACACAAACACCTTCCTTTATTTAAGACAAACACAAGAATAGTTTTCTTTGACTATCTATTTATTTATAAGTAGACAGATATGTGCTGAAAGGAAGGAGAAAAAACATAATCAACTAGACCTGAGAAATATAAGAGTGAAAGCATAGGCCATCTATTAAGATCAGTGTAGCAATAATAGAAAGATTCAAAGGTAAAAAAATATGTTACTTCCAAACAAGAGGGAAAATAGTTTGCTACAAATTATCTGAACAGAAGGAGAAAGATATGTCCTGGACGGTGTTTAGTTACCACCAAAGAGGGCCCTCTCCCATATTCATCAACTACTCCGTACTAAAAAAGTTAAAAGGAAGCAAAATTAACATGACAAAATTAAATACTTTAAAAATTATATATTTATTCAATGAATATACACATGTAAATCCCCAAATCTAGGGTGGCAGTTGTAAATTTCTCCATTAGGTTTGAAGAAGTGTTTAGTAAGATTAATTGATTATACCCTCAAGATTGAGCTAATTTCCATTCTCCACTCAAGGGACAAAAACAAGAATAGTTTTGTTCACCAGAAAGAAGCCAAGAAGAGTTAATCATTAAGATCAGAAATAAAAATGAAAGAGAAGACCAAACCAAAAGGCACGACAAGCCCTTTGTCTTCCTCTGTCACACAGAGCCACCTAAGCAGTGGTATGAAAACAACACAAAATTCAGCCAATGAATAACCATATTACAGAAAATTTATAAAACAAAAACCTACTTCTGATTGTTTTCATCTTCACTTAGCGCTTCTATTCTTTCTTGCATGACTCTGCACAAGCAAAACCAATAATATCTCAAGAATTGTTACACTAATCAAGCTATTACATGCCTTTAAACGAACATATGCAGGAGATAAATTAAGTACTAACTGAATGCTACTACAAACTGAATGTATTATTTGAGAAAAGACATTAGAAACTGGAGAGTAGAGGCCTGATTGCTTGCAGCATATCTTTCAAGAATACTTTTGTCCTAATAGTTATTTGAGAAAAGATATTATTTGAGAAAAGACATTAGAAAAGATACTGTTTTCTAATGCTTTCTGCAAAAGACAAGTAAAGAAAACAAGCTTACAAAGCATCATCAAGCGAAATAGAGATACCTCCATGTTTCTGCATTAAATAGTTCTTGGGTTAAAGATTAAGAGTGGATAAAAAGCAAAAGGGGAAAAGGAGTATATTATTTTATTTGTATTTGAACATTACCTTTGTCAAAGACAAAGCTAGAGCACCTGATGTCGAATGTCCACCAAATACATTCTTTTTTGCATTGGCCTCAACTGTATCACCTGAAAGGACAAATCCTACATTCAGGTAAAATGGGATCCATAAAAACCAGCAAGTGAATCAGAAAGATGAACAGTTTACCCAAAGGTATTGATGTAACATGTCCATTAACGTAATCCACATGATGAGGCTGCAGTCCTAATGCAGTAGACAGGTACAAACAATAGGTAACTTAAACACTTCATTATTTTCTCTTCGAGAAATAGGATACTGGATCATAACATCTAATGGAAGTTAGTGGTACAAGGCTTAGTTTCAAGCCTTCAAACGAGAAAATGATCATCAGGAAGTCAACTTAGATATTTAATATCTCAACTTTTACACATTGGGGAAGTTGAAGCTAAACCCAAACTACTGCTCTTCTTTAATATTACTATAGGAAGCACCTTCTCATCAGATAAAAACACAACACTTTGTAAAAAAAGAAACATGAAACCCTGTCAGGGGAGCATGAATCTCTAATTGGATTCGATATGGAGTTTGTTCGCGAGATTGTGTTGGTGTAATCACCACTGCTTGGTGGAATCGTGAGATTGCGTTCGCGAATTTTTCATTGTGCTCAACGCCTGCAAAAGTTGAAACTTGAAACACTTCACACTCCAATACTTGGTCTATATAGCATGGGCAATCTCAACCTCTCTTTCCTTCAAGCATATGTTTTTCCACAAAAATTTAACTTGATGTACCAACACATCATATGCACGCCGAAGTTTAAGAAAAGGAACTTGACTACAAGTTTGTGGAAAGGAAATATGAAAGTTAGAGACCTACATTCAATCTCAGGTTTGTTAGGTCTCCCCCGTTCTTGGCAGAGAGAATTCTGCTAATAAGGATGGAAAGATATCATGGAACAAGCCACTTGCAACTTTTAAACAATGAAAAAAAATCAAGGTTTAATTAGGGCAGGCAACGCTATGAGAGAGGCTTGACAAGCAGTTTCTTCTTGTTGTCCATGGCTGCGTTGCCAATCAGTTTTAGTCCTTGTCAAATGAATCCACTCAACCCTAGTTAAAACATATGATTCAACAGCGCCAATAACGGCAATAAGCACATGATACCACATAGAAATATATATAAACAAACACAAAGATAAAAACAGCAAGAAGACTGACACAACATAGAATATTTATAACCAGCGGTAAGATATAGGCTTCGAAATTGATTAGAGTCCCCAAAAGCCTTAAGCAACAATGAAAATAGATCAGGCATCAAGATTATAGTGTTATAAAATAAAAAATAGGTCTTTCAGACCATGAACAGTTCAACGCTAATCCATTGGGAAAAAAACCTAGAAATGTGCGCTTTATAAAATTACATCCAGATCTCATTTTCAACTAAACAAAAATTCCATAAAAGCAAGGAACCACTCTAAAAATTTTGATTTACAGAAGCAGTTGAATCTTATTCAGTACAAACGTAGAGTAGAGCTTAGAGAATCAGTGACTTACACTACGAAAGAAGAATAAAAAATCACAACTTAGTGATTCAAATTTGAGATGAATTCTAACTCAACATCAGCGGTGACAGATAATGCTCCAAAAATCTAGAGAGAAGAATGGGAATACCTGATTTGAACTTTCGATTTCAACCTCAACTGCGAAAACAAATCTCCAATCTGGCTCGAGTTCAATCCATCTCCTAATTCAAACACACATTCCGCACTCATTTGCGAGGATATTGGAAGTTGGAACAAATTTGGTGATGATTCCAGAGCCCTTTAGCTGCTCAATTTAGGGTTTGAGAATTTCGGATAGGCCTCGGCTCGAGAGAGCAAGATAGGGTATCGGTGAACAGATGGGATGGGGGGTTGTACCGTGTAGCTTTATCTGGGTGGGTTTTAATTACTCTTTTTTAATTGAATTTCTTAAATAGGCCAATCCTGACGCAAAGAGGCGTCGAAAAAGGTGCAAATCGTGACAGTTAAAGATGTCACCCATTTTCGACAGTATAAGGTGTCGAAAATTATCGACACATATTAATATCGTCGGGACAAATGCGTCGAAAATAACACAGTTTTCCTGTAGTTAAACCATCAAGAATGTAATGACCTAATTTTATGAATTATAAACAGTGGGTTCTGGTTAACTACATTCAAATCCTTCATTGTTATTCAAAGTGCTGTCTTGTAGATAATTGTTTGACTAGTACGTTTTAGTCGAGAAACTTTCATATTCAAAATCTTGGTTTTGTTCTCTGTTTTTTTTTTACTACATGATTAATTAGAAAATCATAATTAATTTGACCTTTTTTTTTAATATTCACAGTATTTTCATTTTATTGAAAATCGTATTTAATAACGAATAAATAAAATATTTTTGTTTTTAAGCAAAAACATATGATTAATTAAGGTCTTTTGGTACCACTTAATACTATTATAAGCATATTTGACAAGGTTGGGGAGATTTTTTTCCCTCCTATTTTATTATATACTGTACTCATGAGTGGGTACATTGGCAAACAAACTCAACATAATTAATTGTCACCTCTGTGAGTTGTAACTGCTCGATTAGATAAAATGACAAGTCTTGGTAATCAACATTTGGTAAACATCATATCATCATTCCCTTTTCAAGTGGATCCCTTAAAAAAGTGTACATAGATTCATTGCACATTACACCGACTCAATGTGAAAAAACTAGTTATATTGTTTGACAATTGACACTCTCAAAACTTGTAACTTGTAATTGCTCAAATACATTAAACGGTTTCAACTCTATATTTGTTAAACGTCTTGTCATTATATATTGCACATTCGACGTTCAACTAATTTTTGGTCAAATGTACCGTTATTTGTCGATTTTTGGCAATTGTAATTGTTTTTTTTTTGAAAATAGGTTGTTGACACTGAGTTTCTTTTATTGGCAAAATCGAAAAACATTTATCGATATGAAAAATCATTGTTAACAATCCACCCCTTATACTTATAAAATCAGAAGCAATCTCTTTGTTAAAATTTGCGCCACGTGTCCTTTCATGAGCAAATATAAGAGGGTAGTTTTCAGTATCTCACCCACGTTCTCTCTTCAACGGTTTGCCCTCTTTCTCCTCTCTGAGCGCCGATAAAATTAAGAAACAACTCTCTTCCTTATTCAGTCCCCACGTTTCTCCTTCTCTTGCCCTAGGCGATCTAAAGCCACTTCTTTTTCCACCTAATATTTGATCTCTCTTCCCCGTTTCAACTGCCTCCCAAGTCCTAATTATCTTCTTCCTTGTGGGGTTTCCATTGCTGGAGAGGAGCGGAATCGGTCGGCGCCGGGAGGAGGGCAATTGGCGGGCGGCGGCGTAGTCGACGATGATGGGAGGCAGGATAAGGGTAATCTCTCTCTCTTTGGTTACTGCCGAGTTTCGGGAGGTTGGCTTATGCCGATTATTCTGAGGTCGAGGAGGAGTTTGAGGCAGCTATGTTTCCTGGCAACATCACTACCTTCTGGCTTTGGATTGCTTTGAGACAAATCGAGGCGAGTGAAACTCACAGTAGGTATGCACCCTTAACGCTTGTTTTTTTGTCATTGATCTAGGTTTTAGAAATAACTGGAAAATTCATCAAACGAGGTATTCGCCTTATTCCATTTTCAGTTTTCAATTTTGTCAAAATTTACTTCTTTCAATTTCACGAATTTTGACTCACTTTGTTGGTTAGATTGAATGTGGTATTCGAGTTCAATCCGAGGTTGATAACTTTGGCTCAATTCAAACTCAATTAGGGGTTAGGGGTTTCAATTTCAGGAAGTTACATGTATTTGATTACATATAAAGTTTAGACGAAAAAAAGCTCCTAACGTACATTTATGGTTTTGAAATACCATTTAGTCATGCACTCTACCTGGTTGATGAAATGTCATAGAGAGAATCATGAGAAAAAAAGATCGGTGGTTCCCGAAATCAATTTGAAATGCAATTATGTGTAAATTAATAACATTTATGGTTTTGAAATACATTTATGGTTTTGAAAAAAAGCTCCTGACATTTATGGTTTTGAAATACATTTATGGTTTTGAAATAACATTTTGAAATGCAATTATGTGTAAATTAATACTCCGTAGTTACATTTACAGTAGCTTGATAGCATTGATTCGATTTTTGAATACGATGTTACCTGTGAATCAATCATGTGTAATGAGAGCATTCAGTTGATAAAGTAAAGGTAGTGGCATTCCATATCATGTTATCCATTAGATTCGTCACTTGGTTTTTGACTGCGAGTTACATATTTGTTGAAATCATGTGACTCTTATGCGAGTTGCTTTAGAGCTTGAAAGTATTAACTTGGTTTCTAGCATTCTGTTGCCTAAAGCCCCAACCTTTACTATCTAATTTGTAGCTTTTGCCTGAATGGGTTTGGTTCGATTGTTTTAATTATTCCAGTGTCATGTCTCTTTTGTCTAATATTCTACCCTAATATAGTAAAGTAGAAATAATATTTTTATAATAGAAGAGACCATAAATCCCATGAAATTACTTTTATTTGATTTATTCTAAAAAAATACTCCTTTTTAGTGTAGAGATCGATGATTATCATGCATGTATGATTCTTTTAAGTGACAGCTTCTTAATGTAATAGCTTTCTTAAAGATAAGAAATGGTATTTGATTTGAACCGTCGAGAGTGAAGGGAAAGAGGAGGTTGTTGCTGCGTTTGTTGCAAATATAGAAGTTATGATGAGCTGACAGGAAAATCAAATTGCATGTAGGTCATATATGGAGAACTGGATTCCAGAACAATGAACTACAAGGATTAGTTTATGACGATGTTCCAAATGCCCTCGAGAGGTGGCATGCTTCAGGCATTAAGGTCTTTTGTTCTACCTATAAATTTATTTCTCATTCTTCAAAGGCAGCTTGATCAATTGTGCCTAATTACCAACCTGATAGAAACAATACCCTTCATTGATGGCACTACTTAACGTACTGAAAATGGTATCACCTATCTTTATATTTTTATTCAAGATATATTTAATTTTATACTTTGGTTCATGAATATATATAATGCCACTTTACTAGCAATATCTACTTGGTGGTGTTTTGAATTTGATTGCCCCTTGACAAGGAGATGATCAATAAATCAAAATAGCGCTTGACAAGGAATTGGCCAATAGTTGATATATAAGGGAAATATGTAGCTATGTCGAAATCTTAGAGATAGTTGGGGTGGATTCTAAGTCGGAGATTTTTTCTTGACAGATGCCTACAACGCTAAGGCAACAGGTAATCGTCTTCTTTTTAGATTATGCTTTAGAAATCGATAAAAACATGACTAAATCAAGTTGAATGACATTCTTAATGATTTAACTTAGTGGTTCCAAACGCTATATTTCATTTTATTCTCTGATCCTTTCTTAACGAAGAAGTAAACTATGTCCACTACATGTCCTTTTTTTTTTCTTTCAAGAAGTCATTGAATATTATATTGATAAAAGTTTTGAGTTTTGTTTGTGGATAATGTAATTGTCAAGAGAGATTCAATTGGTCTAAAAAACGAGCTCTCACCTACGGTAGAGTTATGGTTATTGGCTTATTTGTAATCATATGAATGTCATATTGCAAATGTTGTAGGAAATCTGCATTTTGGATCTCTTTGTGAAGGGAAATGTGGCCAAGAGAAACCTTACTGTGAGTTTGCCTTTTTCATATTTTATAGCCATTGTAAGAAATATGCATTTTGCTTATATTTTCTAATATCGATACATGTTTGAATACGAATCTAAGATGAAACATTTAGGAAGAAAAAAAGTGTCCTATTTTCGGTTGGAGGTTTTATTATTCCAATCTTACGCCAAGTCGAGAGATCTAGAGGAAGAAAAAAAGTGGCCTATCAGGGGTTTTTATTGTTCCAATCACACACCAAGTCAAGAGAGATAGGTATGGATTTCAGCTCATTCATTTTCGATTCAAAGAGGCCAGGAAGGAGAGAAAGGAAAAACAATTGTTCCAGGACTGGTGCAAAGTATTCATAAACTTTCTCAAATCAAGAGAAGAGTAGAATTTTACTTATCTTGTCAATAACTTACGATGCCCTCTTGCCCCTGGCATTTCTGTAGTTAGATAATGAGAGAGGCGTAATAGAGATGTGAAGCTCTCTTTTGTAACAGAATGTAAAACCTTCCACTGAAACGATTCAGTTGACTATGTTTATTGACATATTTTCTGGTTGAAAGAAACGGGACTAATATTGTAACATCTGTGAAACAGGTTGATGTTGGTGCAACTAATGGCAGAGGACATAAATGTGTGAATCAATTGTCTGATTCCACCATTAAGTAACTACTGGAAAAGATCCTAAAATTCTGAATTACGAGGTGAGGAACTACTTGGTTTGTATGTATGTCACGTCAACAGAATTATTTACTAACTATATTATATTTGACATTGCGTTTATTTGGTGTTTAGCTTACTGGCGCCAAACCAACTCTTTTTCTTCATTATTTTTAATGATCTGCTTGATGCTTTCTGTTTTCTGATTTCTGATTTTCTACTGGTTTATGTGTTTGAAGCTGCTGGCAAGGAGGCATTATTAATCACACCTCTTATGCAGTATATTCGTCAAAAGAGAGCTGCAAATAGTGGATCTCGGGTATTTCTCTCTTTTATCTTTCATATTAGGATGTACATGCATGAACCTTATTTCGTGCTATTAAGCGTGTAGGTAGAATATATAATGGGGTTGTGTATTTGAAGTTGGTATAAGTTGCTATTAAACTGTTGCTAATCGTCTCTTCACATGCTATCCCAAAATGGCTAAGTGAGTCATTTTGCCATGTGAAGGTATTTCTAAATTCAGTTTGAACTAATTGTTCTTGCTTTTAAAACATACTCCCTCCGTCCAAAAATACATGGGTTTTTAGCCTTTTGCACAAGTTTTAATAAAACACTTTACTTTTAAAAAACATCATCATTGTACTAACTTTTTCATAAACTTTACTATTTTTAAACACCCACTACACATTTTAACCAATCAAATTATTTTAAAAAGTCAACAACACACAAACTAATACAAATCATTACAAATTCTTACATAGAAAACATAAAAGCCCATCTATTGTTGGACAAAAATTTACCTCTAAAAACTCATGTATTATTGGACGGAGGGAGTATTACTTTTCCCCCTCTAGACTCTGGAGAAACATTTGGTATTTAGAGTTGGTACGATAACTAGATTAGTTATGTTCTCTGAACCTACATTGAAATCAGGGATGCAAAACTTGAAAATGTGGACAAGTCCTCTAAGAAGCCAGCTTCTGCGACAAACCAGAAGAAAATAAGCATCTTGATACATGGGACTCCTAGAAGGCATATTAAAATCGCCGACATGAAAGACAACATTACTGATTAATTATTTATCTTCGATTTCTCTTAGCAAATCCTTTTTTTTAATATATTTCAGACAAGGATTTGATTTGTTTTGTTGCGCAGTTTTGAGAGATTTGGCAGAAGAGGGTGGCTCAGAGATTGAGTAAATTCACAATCTCAGTATTGCCTCAAATCATATAGGTTTGCCCCCTTTTTGATTCAAATTATTTCATGGCTTTTCTCAATCTCCGTTTATTTCAGCTCTAGCATTGGGGATTTGGTTCAAATTACATTGTTTGTTATGGATAACTACGGGGATTTGGTTGAATTAGATATTGAATATATGTACTGGAATTCGTAAATTGGATGCATTTTTTTTATTGGTCTAATCATTATATGATTATGAATTGTTTTTTCCCTGTCTTCATGCATTAGGTTGAATGTAAGAATGTCTAATCTGATGTATGAATGAAGATGGATACAGTTGCTCTAATCGATGTAAGAATGTCTCAATTATGATGGATAAGTTACTCTTAGCAGTTTTTGGGGATTAAAATAATTTTTAAGACTTGATTTAGTGTTATGAAAATGCACAAAATTCTTAGCTAATACTAAGTGCCAGCTTGATTTCCTTTTACTTTAAAACAGATCAAAGAAGAATAATTTTTGTCACCATGTTGCATTTATTTGTGTAGTTAATACATGCATTTGATTTAGTTTTTAGATTGGTTTTTTATATGCAGACTCCTCAGATTCAGAGATGAAAGCTTTCATCTTTGGTCAACCTCAGGTGAATCATGTCCACAAGGAGCTGTTCCAATCAGAACCACAGAGGAAGATGTTCTAAGGGTTGGTTCATATAGAAGATTTGGAAGAAAGCACAGAAGATATGTTCGTCGTGATTCAATAGGCTCCGGTCATGGGTTATTTTGCAATAACATATGCATAATGATATAAAGCTTCTTAAAGATACAATTTTATATATGACGACCAACTGCCTGCTGAAAACGAGGCAACTGTTATCAGTATCTCTCAGCCTGTTGTTGCCTTTAATACTGTCACTATGTGCTGGGAATCATCATTCGCTTGATTTATGTTTTCAGCAACAGCCGCGAAAGCAACTTAAGAAGTCTAAAGACCCTAAAGTCACTGCAGACTTGAATAAATAATTATTCTTATATATGTATATTATTGAACCAGTTATATTCAAAATTTGATTAAACATCAATTTTGTTCAAATTGATCATTCTGATTGGTTCATTGCAGACCTTGCCAGTGCCATTCAATTGACAGTGTATGTCATTATCAGGTCAAAGAATATTGCAAGAAATAGATCATTCCATTTCTCAACTTAAACTTGATCGAACGAGTTTTGTAATATTTTTCCCCAGTTAAATATTTTTTTTAAAAAAAAAACCAATGTCGGAACCAACACCTCTCAAGCCGAGAATCTATAGGGACCGGTTTACTGAAATTATTTTTTGGGTTCTCAAAATCCAATTTGGACTAAATATTTTAAGTGTCAACCGAAGCCACACTTATCCAATGCAACTTTATGAATTCATCATCCAATCAGCCATGAAATTGGAGGTTATAAACTTGTAATATTTTGGATTTAATTCTTGAACATTAGCTATTTGATGAAATGTCTCTAAGAAGTACTTAATTAATATTTCAAAAATGAAATGAAATGAGTTGTTTGTGTTTGATAAAAAAAAAATTTAATATAAAGCCACCTTTTAAAATTAGACAGATTGAAGTTGATTTATAATTTAGACTAATTTGAGACGTGTAACATATTTTTTAAAAAAATATTTTGGCCTTTTAGAATTTACACCTTCAAACATAGGATATGTTTTTCTAATTAAGAGACTAAAACCTTATAAAAAAAACACTTATTGAATATCATTTTTTAATACTTTAGCTCTATAGGGTTTAGACATTTAAACACATATGGTATCTTTTTTCTCAAATTGGTTTATAATTTATACCAATTTGAGAAGTGTAACATAACGTGTAACACATAAAATGTCATTGAGGCTACGTAATTGGTTTTCTTAGGCAAACTACAAGGTTTCTTTTCTTTGCTTTCAGGTAAGACAAATATTCGGAGAAGTGTGGAAGCAGTCGGTCTACTCTTCTTTGTCAATTTTGAAGTATCAATCATCTCAATAACAACCAAATATTTCGAAAATGAAGTATCGATCGTTTCGATAAAAGACTTCACCATAACAACTGAAGAGTTTGAATAATATCAGGGTGAGGGACATGAGCAGCAATTCAAATGAAATATATTCATGGTATGGGGGAACTAAAACGGCAAATATTTTTCGTGGTATGAGGGGGAACTAAAACGGTAAATTTCAATAAAAAATACTCACCCGTACAAGGTACGGAAAAAGTACTAGTTTAGTTTTAAAGGAAAAAAATTATTGACATCAAAAGACGATGAAACTACCGTGTACTTGATAATATAAAATTGTACATATAACAAGTTAGATTTGATATAACAAAATATAATATAATATGCTATGAAGTAAATGTTTAATTTCCACTCATATAAGTTGTAACAACTCAATTAGATATATTAACAAGTCCTTGAATTCTATATTTGGGAAACATCATATCATCATTGCTTTGTCACATGGATCTCTTAATTAATGTAGATACAATGCATATTGGTTATTGTAATGCAATATTATTACTGGTATTAATACATGCCATAAAACAATAGCTAGATCAATAATAGATGGGGGTCAAGATATATAGTATTGAATTTTCAAGGCCCATTCAACTCTTTCCCACGCAACACCTTTAAAAACATGGTCTATCAACGGTGTAAATTTGTAAGGCTTAACAAATGAGGGTGTTAAAGTTTGGCGGACTAATCAATAAGATATTATGGATGCATAAGTTCAATACGGAGTATAAGCAGAGGCGTGGGGTGTCATGCGATGGCTTGAGCCCCCTGAAAAATATAAATTATTTACATATATTAAAATGTGGGGTAAGTAACAAAGGGAAATATGTAGTATTGATGGTTGAAGACTCTAGTGAGGTGTGAGCATACCAATGTTTGATCCCCATTCCCCCTTCTTTTTCCATTTTTTTAGAAACCTCTCTCCTTTAGTCAAAGCAAGCCCCCCTCCCCCCGACTTTTTTCTCCCTCCGCCCCTGAGTATAAGATCGATAATATTCGATCATAATGACAACGATGAAAATACATGGGTCGCTAATCTAACTATACACCAGAACGTCAATGGGATTCACTCCAACTCCTTACGTAGATTATTTACATTATAAATTGTTAACGAAATTATCCAAATATAGATAATTATAAATAATACGCCAGTTGTCGAGTCTAGATGGCTCATTTTTCGGTTAAATCAGTTTCTAATCTTCCAGATTCTTTTCCTAATAGGGGCTATGATGACGGGTGAATATGAAATTACTTCCCTCAAAATCAATTTTTTTATTTCAAAGTAGTTGCTGGCATTTTTCCAACCAAGTGTAGATTGAATAGAAAGTACTATAATCAAGTCTCTTTTCAATGTTACATATGTAACGCGACGAACGAGGATGATAATGTTGTGGAGGGAAACCAGTCAAATAAATAACAAAATACAAATATAACCAACTCTCTGTCCAAGCAAATAAAATTACAAGAATCCCTTCTGTTGTAGTGGTAAGGTATTTAGGATCATATGCACGAGAAAGCGTGTCAACGCAAATAAAAACCGTAACTTTTGCAATAAAATAAAATAAGAAACAAACACGTCTTTGTAAGATTGAATTCAATAATATAAAAACTTCCAAGATCGGGGTATCAACACCACAACAATAACCATGCAAGAATCATGCCAAAGATATAAAAGATAATGCTTTTTCATTAAATAACTTTCGTCATTAACAATTAAGAATATAGAGACTTTCGCATAAACTCTAGTTGTTACTACCCTTTTCACACAATTAATCCAAATTCGCATTAAGATCACTTTCGCTTTAATAACACAAATAAGGATCACCTGCTACTGACGTAGAAGAATCATGCAATTCAGGGATAGAAGATGAAATCGCAATAAAAGTTGTACCTTTGATGCATTACTAATAACGAATATTTATATAGGCATTATAGGTATTTCTTATTGCATGTAGGTAGTGGTTTTGTTATTTTTTGAGTCTAGTTTCGTATATTACTTGTGAAATATTCGAGTTCGGAATCTACGTCTTTTTAGTGTTTATTCTGCAGAATTACATTCTGACACTTGAATGGACTTTGGAAGAGCTTAAGAGACATGTTTTGGAGCATATGGAGGCTAGAGAGGAGCAAGGAAGCACGACATTGGAGTTTATTGAAGACAACTGAGAAAAGTCGGACACTGCATAGGCGGCGCTCGCCGCCCTTTGCACGGCGCCCACCGTGGGCCGGTTTCCAGCAATTGCGATTTTGAATCCGAAACTATTGTTTCCTATTATTTTTACTCAATTCCTACTAGGGTTGGCCGACTCTTTGAGAGGTTTTATTAGGTTAGTTCTATTCATTGTGTGGTTGATTATTGTGAGACTATGAACACAATTAGAGAGAGTGAGAGAATTGGCCTATGAGTTGCTAAACTCATAGTTTCGCGTGTGATTCGAAGACATGGTTGTTTGGATTGTGAGGATTTGGTTCTATTTAGTTATTCATATTTATAGTTATCATCTTGTGCTTAATTATTATATTTGTGTTCCTTTCTATGCCTGATCATCATGTTAGGAATTGCATCTTAGCTATGAATTCGTTGTTGTTTTCTCAATAGTAAACAAAGGTATTGAGATAGTGATGTTTCTTTGTCTTTGTAGTGGATGATTTCAATTGATCTATGTTGAGGATTGATGTCTCCAAAGTAGCCATGTCTTTATGCATATTTTAGTTCCATATTCTTTACATTTTACATATTTCGGGTTGGGAATATGTCAGAATTATGTAGTATATGCTTATTTGTCAGGAAGGGAGATCTACATAAGTTTCTGTTTAATATTGCAGAATATGGAAACATTTTGGGAGAAAACCAAGAAGCGAGAACCGGAGCACAAAACTACTCGACATCGACTAACCCTAGTCGATCTCGACAAGACATGCCTAGGTGCCAGCATCGAGGAGCCTATGTCGAGAAACTGAAGACGAAGAACCCGACTCCACACCCAACTCGATATCGAGTACGGGTACTCGAGGTCGACAAAGACGTGGAGCCAGGACCGAGCACATCGAGAAGACTTGCTCGACCAGCCAAACCAAACCTAGTCGAGAACCTCTCTACTCGATATTGACGAGGGGTCCTCGAGATCGACGAGCGCCAGGAGCCATGTCTGAGTATGTCGAGGACCAGCTAGCCGAGACGACGAAACCGAGCCAGTCGACCAACTTTCCTACTCGAGATCGAGTACGCCGTACTCGAGATCGACGACGGTTCCAGAAGCCACGTTACTCGGTTTGACGAATCCTACTCGGTTTGGGATTGCTTGAGCCCGAAGATTGCCGATTCTATCCGAAATTATCAAGATACATCATGAAGGAGAAGATCTATCCACTTTAAGACTTTTAGATATATTTCCCTTTTAGATTTAAATTCTTTGTTGCTTTTATTTATCATTATGCTTTTAGATATAGGTTTAGATATAGATAAAGATTTCTATCCTTGAGTAGCAAGGTTTAGAAGCCTATAAATAAAGTCCATGGGGCTGATTTTAGAAAAATTCAATTGGACAGAGAAGTAAGTAGGAGAAGTAGAGAGAGAGAGAGTGAGCGGTCGATTGGAGTTGTGAAGTGAGAGCGGAATTGGCTTCAAGCAGTTGTAAACTTTGGTTTATTTTAATGCAATTAGTTTTCTTTCAATCGATGATGTCTGAGTTTGCGATGAAGCGCGAGTAGTTCACCCACTTCTAGGGTTGGGGCGAGCCCGACGATAGCTATGCGTGTTTGAGGTAAAGATTCGACCTTTATCATGTTTTGAGCATCTACTACTTGTTTATGTGTTTATTACCCGTCTAATGGAGATCCATTCTAACAACTTGGATTGTAAACATAAAATCAGTAGAGACAATTAGGGTTTCTTGAAAGAGTTGTCTAATTGTTGGAGAAGGCGAAAGCTTGTCATTTGATGCAATTTACATGATTATCTGTTTATCTCTGCCTTATGCATGCTTGGTTATCGTTGTTGCAAACCCCAATCTTGGAAGTTCTTTTACATACAGTTTAGTTCGAAGTCCCAAAGCATTTGCCTTTACTTTATTTCTTTGTTTCGTTTTTCTGCCCTTACTCGATCTCGACCAAGTCTGGTCGACCTCGAGTTACTGATCTTCGATCTAGCATCGCTGTAGCTTCTGTGTGCAGGTACTCAATCAAGCCCAACTCGACGTCGACGAAGCCTACTCGATATCGACGAGCCCCTGTGCTTGCTGCTGTGCTGTGTCCGACTGTCCGATCTTCTGTCGACTAACCAAGTCGAGATCGAGGACCCTGTTGTCGACTTCTGTGAGATTTTTCCGCTGCCTAGGATCCGCTGACACGCTTCCTCGTTGATTGATCCTGACTTCCCGCTGCTGTATCAGGAGGCGGTCTTGTAATTATTTGCAAGGGACGGAATCTGGTTTGCTGTGATTTATTTCTATTTTATTATTGCAAGTCTCAATTTCCTTCTTACAACAAATTGGCGCCGTTGCCGGGGAGGCTATCATTCGCGCCTTAGGTAGTTAAATCTCACATCTGCTTTGAGTTACTATACAGGGGTATGCGCCGTTCTGGTCTACCACCTGAGTTTGACAGCTTAGACGAACCAGAGCATTACCTACACATCCACTCTAAACTCAAAAGGATCATGGCGGCCGCTGAAACACAAGAACAACTGATCTCAAGGCTTACAAGGGAGCTAGCCGCAAAAGATACCACTATCGCCAATGAAAGAGTGGCGAGGGAACAAGAAGCTGAGCGCGCAAGGCAAGCAGAAGCTGAGCTTGCCCAATATCCAACTACTGCTAAGGATTATATGCATCCAACTCTCGTCGTGCCTGAATCGGCGATTCTAATCCCTGATAACTCTTTTGAAATTCGCACTCAATTTCTTATAGAGCTTAAAAATAATGCTTTTTATGGCAAATTTAATGAGTGTCCTCTTGAACATATTACCAATTTTTCTGACATGTGTCGTACTCATGCTGAAGGTACAACGCTGGAATATGTCAAGATGAAATCTTTTCGCTGGTCTCTCGCTGGGCCTGCACTAAAATGGCTTGAAGGGCTGAAACCAAGATCACTCACAACATGGGCCCAAGTAGAGCAAGAGTTTCTGAATAAATTCTTCCCACCCGCCAAAACAGCACTTCTCCGCCAGAAAATCACCGCCTTCAAACAGAAGCAAGGGGAACCGCTGGCAAAGGCATGGGAACGCTACAAAGAACTGTTGCGATCTTGCCCTACTCATGGACAGCCACCCTACGTCATTCAGGAGATCTTCTTCAACTCTCTTGATCAAGTCACTAAGGACAGAGTCGACCATTATACTCGCTATGAGTATCTGACGATGCCGCCAATTGATGCATGGGGTGTGCTCGACAAGCTCACCAATTATGACAACAAATATGGGTCTACTACAAACTATGAGGAGAACTCATATGCCAGGCCATCACCATCTATGCCACTCTATGAGCCAGCAAAAGAGATCGACCCAGATGTCAGAGAGCAGTTCTATAGAGATGAGAATCGCAAGCTCCTTAAGCAAGTCAAATATCTATCTGTCAATCAGCCTTGCATCGAATGTGGATCACAAAGGCACACCACTACTGAGTGCCCACACACTGAGCAAGTCAGAATGGCAGAGACACATGAAGAGGCAGCTTACGCGGGGGGTCCAAATCGCTATATGGGAGATCAAAGGTTCTATCAACCACAGTGGAACCAAGGCCCTCCTAGGAATCCCCCACCCTACAGAGCTCCAAGACATCCAGAAAGGGATCAAAAGAAGGATGATCTGCAGCTGATCCTTGAGGAGATGCGTCGGAATCAGGGCACCATCAACAACCAGTTCCAGAACATCACTACAAAATTTGGAGAACTGGACATCTGGAAAAGAGGAATAGAGACGCAGATGGGTCAAATCGCTGCACAGATACCACGACCGTCCGGACAGCTCCCTGGGCAAATAGAACCAAATCCTAAAGGGAAGACCGGACACGTCGCAACTATCAAACTCAGGAGTGGGCATCAATTACACGAGCCAGAGGTCGGGAAACAGCAAAGCAAGGCAGAGCAACAAATCAAGACAGAGCTAAGCCAACTCGATCTTGAGGAGGGTGTACTCGATATCGAGAAGCCGCTACTCGACACACCAGCAACTCCAGGTCGACCACCCTACTCGATGTCGAGGAGCCCGTGGTCGAGATCGAGGAGCAGCATCTGGCCAACGTCGACGACTCTGCAACACCTCCGACAACTGATCTGGCTCCGAAACAGAAAAAGCCACTGCCTTTCCCTTCAAAAGCACAGAAAGATCCCACTGCAGGTAGGTTTACCAGATTTGTTAATATGCTGCAAGAACTGAATGTTTCTATCCCTTTTACAGAAGCCCTACAAGAGATGCCTGGATATGTCAAATTTCTGAAGGAAATTCTGAGCAAGAAGCTATCCATCTCAGAGATCGCAGGCGAATGCAAAGTACTCCACTTCCTTGAAAAGTGACCTGACCCTGGTAAGTTTTCTGTTACTGTGGGTTTTGGACAATATAAATATGATTCTCTATGCGATTTAGGAGCAAGTGTGAGCATCATGCCTTTATCAATCTGGCGGAAGGTAAAGATAGGATGCATAGAACCTGTGGATGCCAAACTATACATGGAGAACAATACATTAGTCATCCCTACAGGTATAGTTGAGAACGTCCCTGTCCAGGTTGGTAAATTCTTTGTTCCAGCAGATTTCCTTATCATTGACTGTGCTGAAGATCCTACTAGCCCTATTATTCTTGGTAGACCATTCTTAGCTACTGCAGATGCCAAAATAAGTGTCAAGAATAGATCGCTCACCTTCACCATAAGCGATGAGGTTTTGGATTTCTCTTTTGGCCCTGCAAAAGAGGAAATTTCATGGCTGGAGGTGAAAAGCATCAGCAACCGCGGGACCAAGCAAACAGCGGAGGAAAGCGCTAGCACTGTACTCGAGGTCGACAAGAGCTACTCGATCTCAACAAAGGCGCCACTCGATCTCGACCAAGACTTGTCGATCTCAACAACCTCTGCTGAGCCACTGACTTGCCAAGAGCCTAAGTATGGGGTCCCTGTACTTAAGGTCGACCAGCAGTACTCGATCTCGACTAGCCCCAAGCCCAAAGATTTCTGTTTTGGGTCCGAAAAGGTAAGTTCAGGTATGAATTCTACTCCCCCTCAGTTCATAAAGAAAATTATCAATGATTTAAGGGGAGATAAGACACCATGGCGAGAGAATCTGCGAAAACTAAGAGCTGGAAGGAAGAAGAAGAAAGAGAAAGGAGATGATGCAAGACACTACCTGTCAGCTGAGCTTGCATACTACCATCAGGACCTAGATGATCCAGGAGAAGGGCCAAGCATGAGCGGGCCCCACAATAATGGTCCTTGAGCGCAAACGGAGAAGTCGGCCTAGCGACTCTAAAATCTAGAGCATGTATATAGAACTTTATGAATTTTGAGACTTTTTGAACTTTGTGGTTTTTGTTTTTGGTTTTGGTTTTATGTCTTTTAGAATATTTCATGTGGATAGTCTTGTTTCTTGTACAATCTAACACTTTTAGGTCGGCAAGCATATAAGGATTGCAAAAAGTGGAATAAAGAAGTCCCTGAAAACAGTCAGAATTGACGAAGGCCAAGTCGACAACGACAAGGAGGAGAAGCCCAGAAGTTACTCGACCTCGAGTAGACGTATTCGACATCGACAAACCACCAGAAGCTCCTCGACTTCAGATTCCACTGGACGCAGAAAAGCTCCTAGAGATCGAGTAACCTGTACTCGAGATCGACTAGCCAGTTACTCGACCTGCACTGATTCGCCTTCCTCGATGTGTTATCCTGTGAGTTCCTTCCTTTACTCTTGTTTTTATTTTTTATAAAGTGGGGACACTGTAAATTTTAAGTATGGGGTGGGGGAAGGGCTCATCATCATTATCATATGTGTTAGTCTTGCTTTTGGTTTTACATGGTGAAATTTTAAATTTTTATGTTATGCATTCATGTTTAAATTTTATGCCTTTTTCTTTCGTCATACTTTAGTTTTGATTTTTTCATAAAAAAAAATAAAAAAATAGAAAATGTCAAAAAAAAAATAAATGCATGTTTAAATTTTGGCATTGCTTTAGTTTTATACCCTAACTTAGATGTCCTATGATGATAAATAATAATTGACTTGATCATGTAAATCCTATGGCATGTTTGGAAGGTTTAGCCTAAGTCATCGAAAATGGTTTTTATGTGGATTGTGAACTTGTGATGAAATTGAGCACATATGATCCTAAGCTAAAGGTTAAAATCCAACAAAAATTGTCCTAGTGAGAATTTTTGTCATATAGGGAGAACATTAAAAATTCCTCTGCTTTCTTGAGTGTATTTACTCTTCCTGTACATCTCTAAATGTTCTGATAGTTATTCAAAGCCAATACATTTATATGTTTATGTTGATGAGAATTAAATGATGGAGGCACCTTTTAAGCCAATTTTATCCTCTCTTTACCTACCCTGCATTATCCTTGCTTGAAGCCAAAACATTAGCCTGAGACTTTTATTGTAAGCTCCATTTTATCCTCTCTTTACCTAACCCCCATTTGGGAATTAAGACTTAGAGTTGGTTGAAAGAATGGTTTGTGGCAAGAATGGGCTATGTTGCATTTCAAGTAGGAAGGATTGTTGAAATTATTTAGATATGGGATGGTTCTAAATTTTTATCTTGCTATGGATATATGTAAAAGGTTTTTTTGGCTCACCTTATAAATGCACTAGTATTGTTTTAAATAGTCTTCCTTCAACAACAAAAAAAAAATCCGAAAAAGAAAAAAGGAAGAAGAAAAAGTACATATGTTTGTGAATAAAGTGCATGAGCCAAATTTACCTTATTTCTTTCATTATTTACATGATACACACTTTGGAGAGGTTGAGAAAGTTTGAAAGGTTACATACTTCATTGGAGAGTTTGGTTGATGCATATGATTGAGAAGTTATGGAGATTTAGGAGTCTTGATTGCCGAATTTTATTAAGCACCACTTTGCCAAATAATTCCATTCCTTATTATTTCTTACCAAGCCCCATTACAACCCCGCCGAATGGAATCTTCTTTGAAGACTTCTATTGAGCGAAGTCCTCCTGATATTTCTTGTTGCATTTTCATAATTGGTTGCGAAGTGGATTCATGTTTAAATTGCAATGTTCATGAGATTGTGTATGGAATTGAGTTGAGAGTTGATATATATAGCCTAAACACATTGAGAGTTGAGTGTAAACACATTTTTCCTCTGAGGTTGGATTTATATTGCCTAAAGCCTATGGATCGCTCATATATGTGTGATGATGTTAAATTCACTTGTCTTACATTGCTACTACTTGAGATGTTGCTTTTGACAAAGGCGAAGACTTGAAGGATGTGATGTAGGTCTTGGTTATTGTTTGGTTATTGCTTGAGGACAAGCAAGTCTAAGTATGGGGTGATTTGATGTCTCCAAAGTAGCCATGTCTTTATGCATATTTTAGTTCCAAATTCTTTACATTTTACATATTTCGAGTTGGGAATATGTCGGAATTATGTAGTATATGCTTATTTGTTAGGAAGGGAGATCTACATAAGTTTCTGTTTAATATTACAGAATATGGAAACATTTTGAGAGAAAACCAAGAAGCGAGAACCGGAGCACAAAGCTACTCGACATCGACTAATCCTAGTCGATCTCGACAAGACATGCCTAGGTGCCAACATCGAGGAGCCTATGTCGAGAAACTGAAGACGAAGAACCCGACTCCACACCCAAGTCGATATCGAGTACGGGTACTCGAGGTCGACAAAGGCGTGGAGCCAGGACCGAGCACATCGAGAAGAATTGCCCGACCATCGAAGCCAAACCTAGTCGACGAACCTCTCTACTCGATATCGGCGAGGGGTCCTCGAGATCGACGAGCGCCAGGAGCGATGTCCGAGTATGTCGAGGACCTGTTAGCCGAGACGACGAAGCCGAGCCAGTCGACCAACTTTCCTACTCGAGATCGAGTACGCCGTACTCGAGATCGACGACGGTTCCAGAAGCCACGTTACTCGGTTTGACGAATCCTACTCGGTTTGGGATTGCTTGAGCCCGAAGATTGCCGATTCTATCCGAAATTATCAAGATACATCATGAAGGAGAAGATCTATCCACTTTAAGACTTTTAGATATATTTCCTTTTTAGATTTAAATTCTTTTTTGCTTTTATTTATCATTATGCTTTTATATATAGTTTTAGATATAGATAAAGATTTCTATCCTTGAGTAGCAAGGTTTAGAAGCCTATAAATAAAGCCAATGGGGCTGATTTTAGAAAAATTCAATTGGAGAGAGAAGTAAGTAGGAGAAGTAGAGAGAGAGAGTGAGCGGCCGATTGGAGTTGTGAAGCGAGAGCGGAATTGGCTTCAAGCGGTTGTAAACTTTGGTTTATTTTAATGCAATTAGTTTTCTTTCAATCGATGATGTCTGAGTTTGCGATGAAGCGCGAGTAGTCCACCCACTTCTAGGATTAGGGCGAGCCCGACGATAGCTATGCGTGTTTGAGGTAAAGATTCGACCTTTATCATGTTTTGAGCATCTACTACTTGTTTATGTGTTTATTACCCGTCTAATGGAGATCCATGCTAACAACTTGGATTGTAAACATAAAATCAGTAGAGATAATTAAGGTTTCTTGAAAGAGTTGTCTAATTGTTGGAGAAGGCGAAAGTTTGTCATTTGATGCAATTTACATGATTATCTGTTTATCTCTGCCTTATTCATGCTTGGTTATCGTTGTTGCAAACCCCAATCTTGAAAGTTCTTTTACATACAGTTTAGTTTGAAGTCCCAAAGCATTTGCCTTTACTATATTTCTTTGTTTCGTTTTTCTGCCCTTACTCGATCTCGACCAAGTCTGGTCGACCTCGAGTTACTGATCTTCGATCTAGCATCGCTGTAGCTTCTGTGTGCAGGTATTCGACAAAGCCCAACTCGACGTCAATGAAGCCTACTCAATATCGACGAGCCCCTGTGCTTGCTGCTGTGCTGTGTTCGACTGTCCGATCTTCTGTCGACTAACCTAGTCGAGATCGAGGACCCTGTTGTCGACTTCTGTGAGATTTTTCCGCTGCCTAGGATCCGCTGACACGCTTCCTCGTGGATCGATCCTGACTTCCCGTTGCTGCATCAGGAGGAGGTCTTGTAATTATTTGCAAGGGACGGAATCTGGTTTGCTGTGATTTATTTCTATTTTATTATTGCAAGTTTCGATTTTCTTCTTACAACAAGGATATTGAATAAGATGAGTGAATCTCTACGGATCTCTCAACTTTAGTCAAGTAGACCTATGAATATGAATAATTAATAGATCAATCCGAGGACCATGAATTCCAACCATTGTTCGAGAATTGCAGGTGAAATGTTATTTCTACTTTGATATCAATCTATTTGCGATAAAAAATCTGGTTACTTTTACATCTTTGTTACTTGATACAAGTCATTGCTTTGTCATAAGAGTCTTTGCTTAGAGTTATTGAATAGGAAATCGCTTCTTCCTATGGGTTCGACACCGGACTTCATCGCTATACTAGTAGTCATTTGGTTTATCAAATAATTGATTGCCTAATATATTGGTTTTGTATTTGAGTTTGGATATTATTACTATTTTACAAAGGGTGAAAGTGCCAACGACGTTTTCCACGAGTCAAATTCTTGGCGCCGTTACTGGGGAGAAGAAAGGAGTTTGCTTTTCTTTATCTCTTTCATATACTCTTTACTTTGAGTCTTTTGTGTTCTTGTCTGGGTTAAACTAGATCTTCTAATTCATTTCCTTTGTATTTTGATTTTTGAGATTGAAAGATATCTTAGGTTGAAAAGGAAGCTTGAGTTTGAGACAAACAAGGAGATGACAGAAGACGGAGTTGTTGATCCGCCAAGAAGGACCATGAGAAACCTAAAGGAACCTAATTTGAGTGCTCAACCACTTGCAATTAGTCTTTCTGATCTCCCTGAGGATTCAAGATTTGAGTATAAGTCGAATTGGTCTTCTATTTTGCCCTACTTTCATGGAATGCCTAGGGAGGAACCAAACAAGCACCTTGCTACATTTGTGAGTGTGTGTGATAGACTTAGACCCCAAGGCCTGAACAATGACCAATTGACATTGAGAGTGTTCCCCTTTACCTTGAAAGATTCTGCAAGCGATTGGCTTTATTACCAACCCCAAAAAGCATAACTACTTGGGTGCAATTGAAGAAAGGTTTCCTGCAAAAGTACTTTCCTACGACTCGCCTCAACAAACTTAAAAAGGAGTTATCCAGTATAGAGCAATCACCTATGGAGAGTCTTTACGATTATGTTGAGCGGTTCAAGAAGCTTAAGGGTAGTTGTCCGCAACATGGTATACTCGAGGATGATCTAGTGCTATATCTCTATGAAGGCTTGCTTAACACCGATAGGAGTTTCATCAATGCTACTAGTGGAGGAGATATTTTGAATAAAATACCTCAGGAAGCAATGCAAATTTTTGAAGGGTTGGCTAATGCATCACAACAATATGGGAGACACCAAGGAGGTAGAGGAGTTCATAAGTTGGATAGTTCGAGAGATAAACACAAGGATGATATCGATAGGCTTATGGAGATAGTGAACACGATGGCTAAGTGATGTGACCCTCGACGGAGCTAGCTTATCTGACGATCGGGTTGGTGACCTAGATGCTAGGGATGGAGCTCCAATGGATGCTACTGAAGATGCTAACAATGATGAGATGGAAGAGGAGGCACTTTTACCTCGAGCTACCCCACCATTGAGCAGTCACCACCACACACGGTCACTCTTCTACAAGTTAAGTCTGAATTGGTGTCGACCGAGACTTAATTAGAGATGATGCCAAGCTGTTTGTTTTTCAAAGTCAGGAACATATGGCTTTTGGTTGGGATTTTACTAGACTAAATATAGCCTTGTTTGGTTGGGATTTCACTTGCCAAGTCCGAACATATGGCTATATTTATTTGTTTTGCATTTGTCTTTTTGTTTCTTTTCGCTCTATGGCTTCATACAAGTCCTATAAATGTGTAAGCTTGACATTTATTTTAGACAAGTTGAATTTGAGAAAAAAATATGCTTTGTACTTCCTTCGTTTTGGATTAAGAAACAAAATCTATTTTGGTGAGATGCCGGATAAAACCTCTTGGTGGGATTCTAAGAGAAATTCCCTAGTGAGAGACGATAGAATCAAAGGGTTGGAAACACTCGGAGTGCGAGGCCTAGAGTGTGGAAGATCAAGTGTTGGAGAGAGCTCGGTGTGCGAGGCCGAGAGAGATCTTGCATCACATATCCCTCAAACCCCATCCCCCACTTTACCACAATAATAAGATCTTCCACAGCCCCATCATCACCCTCAAATCACCCCGAAAACGTCATACCAAAACACCCCCTCAATCCCTCTCAAACGAGCCCCATTCGGAATCGTCTCTACATAGGCGACGTCTAGGGAAAATGTTGTTTCCCCCTTTGTCTGACCTCTGATTGACGAAATCTGCCCCAATACGCGACCGAGACTTCAAGATCTACATAACTAATACTCGCAAGCCTCATGAAACCAAGCCAATCGACGGGAAATTGGAATTATTTGTTGACTGATCTGTTGTTCTAGAAACTACCAACAACTTGCCGACTTCTCGGAACTCTCGTCGCCGGTCATTTTTGCTCGAGCCCAGGGCCGAGCACATCAAGTGGTATCAGAGCAACAATAAGGGTTCCTCAAGCTTTCGAGGTACGAATTACTATCTCTTCGCTTAATTCTTAGTTTTTGAAAAACATGTTTGATTAAGCCCGAGAGGTTGCAATTGTTCATCCTCCCAATTCATATGTCTTGTGTGTTTGTTCTTGTCCCCAGTGCATTGTCTTCTGCTTGTTCTTGTTGACCATCGACCGATTCCAAATGAAGCAATCGGATATTGGTTTCTTGTTGCTTGAGGGGCCTAGGAGCGTTACAAATCAAAGTTACAAATCAATCAGTTGATCTTTGAGCTGCTCCCATTTATTTAAGTGTTTGGAGGGATTTTTTATTTTTTTTTAAAAAAAGAAGCCAAATCTGTTTATTTAGTTTCCAAGGAAAAAAAAGGGGAAAAGGACAAAAAAATAAGGAAAAAAAAAGAGAGCAGTTTGTTTCATTAAAAAAAGAAGAAGAAAAAGGTTAGTTTGTTTACTTTCTTCTGTTCGAAAATTTTGGCAAGTAATTTGGTTCCATGTTCTAGTTGCTCCATTTCCATCGTTTGGCAAGTAATTTGGTTACATATTCTAGTTGCTCCATTTCCATCATTTGAGCTATTGAACACACTTCCTTCCATGCAATCTTTACATTGCAATCTCAATTTTTTATTCGGGCAAGGTCACTTGTTTTGCATTGCCTAAGGATCATAGCAGGTTTTGGTAAATACTCGTCGAAAGGCCCTTGTTGAGTGGTCGAAGGTTGCTCGTTAGGCTTATTTTTACTTGCTATTGTGTGTTGGTGTTCGTTGGGTGTTATTGATCATTTTGTCCCGAGTACTACTACTAGCTTGCTTTTGTCTGCGGGTGGGTTTCAGGTGGTTGATTACTATCGTTGGTGCTAGTTGCCGCTAGCAATTATTCAGGTTCTTGAGTGTCGTGCCCCTGCACTGGGAAAATGGGAATTGAGAGTGTTGCCTGTTGCAACAGAAAAAGGAGAGGTGAGAGCAACATTTAGTGGTGTTGGAAAAGGTGGGTGAGAGGAAAGTACCATCTAGAGTAAGGAGCGGAGAGCCAAACACCGAGGAGATCTGTTGCTGCTAACTGTTATCATATCTATTGTTTGCTCATTTTGCAGGTTCTGGAGTCTCATTCTTTCTTTTCTGGCATACATTATAGTGAGGCAAACGCTTTAAACACACGAGTGGAGTGTGTGAGAGAGTGTGAGTGTCCACCAAAGTGAGAGAGACATTTCTGTTTTGATAACTTGACGAGTTTGTTTGATTGTCTGTGGTGATGTCACAACATTCGGTGAATAGGGAAGGAGGCATAGTTGACCCAGCTATCCAGAAGCTAACTCACCGTCTGGATAGAATGGAGCTAAGCATTGTAGAGATACTACGATGATTACCGCCAGCCCCAAGAGATGTACCGAGTGATCATGGTAGCCATGACGGACAGCAACATCGCTAGAGGAATCAAGATGGCAGAAGAGGACGCATGGACGTATATCATCATCGCGACAATCCACGGTCAGATGATGAGAGATCAGATGAATCCATATTTTTACAAAGCGGACTCAAGCTACAGAGGACCGTCAGGCTAGGCATCACTAAGAGGATGGTCGTCAACGTCGGACCCATGGGGTTAAGGTAAGCATTCCTATTTTTACTGGTGCTGTAGGGCCAGATGCGTATCAGGATTATGAGGTCAAAGTTTAACAGGTCTTCCATTTCCATCGATATACAAAGGAGGAGCAAGTGGAGCTCGTTGTCATCCACTTTACTGATTATGCCCTCTCTTGGTGGCAAGGAGTACTAGCAGATCGGGCCTACACTCGAGCTCCAATAGTGACGACCTGGGGAGAGCTGACACGTCTATTGTGAGATCACTTTATTTCGGCGGATCATGGTCAACACATGTTGCTGATGATAGAGAAACTGAAACAGGGTCCTCGATCACCAAACGATTACTATAAGGAACTATGCGCCCTTTTACAGCAATCGGGCACAAGGTATGAGGACTCTTATATTCTTGCTAAGTTTCTTGCAGGTCTGAACTCTGATGTGGCTGAGATTGTGTTGCAACTGCGAAACACCCTTGTGATTGATTCTCTCCATCATGCCACCCATGTCTATGAAAACTTCCTCAAAATGAGGTATGAAGGGTCCTCAACAAGGCGTTGGATGGGAGCTGAATCTCCTTCAGAACCACCCTCAAGTTACAGTCCCCAACCGCCTAACCCTACTCCTACATCTCCCTCCATCATTAGGTCAAGTGTTACAAGTGTTATGAGTTTGGGCATTATGCTAGAGAATGCCCCAACCCACGAAATGTTCTCCTTAACTCGTTCGAAGAAGTAGTGAATGAGGTGGAAGGCCTCGATGACCCTTATGAGCTGCCAGTTGTGGATGAGGAGGAGGAGCTTGTTGCCAGATCCCTAGTTGGTGAGAACTTCATGGTTAAGAGGACTTTGAGCGCCAGTGAGAATGTTGAGGTTGACACCTCTAAACAGGACAACTTGTTCAACACCCGTTGCACCATCGGAGGTAAGATTTACACTCTTATTATTGATGGTGGTTCCTGTTGTAACATTATTAGCTAGGAAGCCGTGGATCGTTTCTCTCTAACCAATCAGGTACACCCAAGACCTTATACTTTGCAATGGCTTTACTCAGGATCACCGTTGAAGATGAAGGACCAATCTGAGGTGTCCTTTTCCATTGGACCTTATGCCGATACTATCTTATGTGATATACTACCTATCACTTCTTGTCACTTACTTCTTGGAAGGCCATGACAGTATGATTGGCGCGTGATGCATGACGGTTGCAGCAACGAGTATTCATTCACCTTTGGAGGCAAGCGGGTAAGACTTCTAGCTCTAACCCCTCAAGAGGTTGTCACTGATTATATTTCTAGGGAACAACGTCGCCAATCTCAAGAGAAGATGTGAAAGGATGCTAAAAAGCAGAAGATGGAGCAAGGACGGCTCATGGAACCCCAGAGCTTGTTGGTTTCTCGGGTTCAAGATGTACGACATGCTATTCAGGGGGGGATGTTTGTTTTTTGTTTGTCTGTACTTCTACTAGTTCTACGTTACATGTTAGTTCTAGTTCATCTTCTGCTACTGCTATTGAGTTGCCTTCTGTCATTTCAGATGTACTTAAGGAGTTTCATGATATGCTACCAGATGAGATGACAACTGGATTAACTCCTCCTAGGGGCATAGAGCATCAGATTGACTTTCTGTCGGGTGTTGTTGTTCCTAACCGGCCAGCTTACAGGACTAACCCTACGGAGACCAAAGAATTACAGTCACAGGTAAAGGATTTGCTTAGAAAGGGGTATATTAGGGAGATTTTGAGTCCCTGTGCCATACCAATTTTGTTGGTACACAAGAAGGATGGGACCTGGCGCATGTGTGTTGATTGTCGAGCCATCAACCAGATTAAAGTTAAGTACCGTCATCCCATTCCTTACTTAGATGACATGTTAGATGAGTTGCATGGTGCTTTCTTGTTTTCTAAGATTGATTTGAGGAGCGGGTACCATCATATTAGGATGAAGAAAGGTGACGAGTGGAAAACCGCTTTTAAGACCAAATATGGTCTTTACGAGTGGTTGGTCATGCCCTTCGGGCTAACTAATGCTCCTAGTAATTTTATGCACCTGATGAACCATGTTTTGCGTGCATTCTTAGGTGGATTTGTTGTCGTATACTTTGATGATATCCTTGTTTACAGTAAGTCCTTAAAAGAGCATGTTGAACACTTGCCCGCTGTTTTTCTAGTTCTTAAGAATGAGCACTTATTTGCTTACTTGAAGAAATGTCAATTTTGCTCCGATACTGTCATGTTTCTTGTTTTGTTGTATGTAAAGATGGCTTGTAGGTGGATACAGAGAAGATTCGAGCTATTCGAGAGTAGCCCCAACCAACATCTGTTACTCAGATACGAAGTTTTCTAGGCTTAGCGGGATTTTATCGTAGGTTCGTCAAGGACTTCCGTAGCATTGCCACCCCTCTTATAGAGCTAATAAAGAAAGGGGTTTCATTTCACTGGGGACCGACGCAAGAAGAGGCTTTTGCTACACTTGGAAAGCGGTTGACAAATGCCCCGTTGCTGGCACTTCCTGATTTCTCAAAGACTTTTGAGATTGAGTGTGATGCATCTGGGGTTGTTATTGGTGGTGTTTTGATGCACGAAGGTCGACCTATCACTTACTTTAGCGAAAAGCTATGAGAAGCTACAGAGAATTACTCTAACACTATCTACGAAAAAGATCGAGTTGTATGCCTTGGTTCGTGTTTTACAGACTTGGGCTCATTACTGTTGCCCCGTGAGTTCGTGATACATACTGATCATGAGGCCATGAAGTATCTACGGAGCCAAAACACCCTTAGCACTCGCTATGCTAAGTGGATTGAGTTCATCGAGGCTTTTCCTTATGTGGTCAAGTACAAGAAGGGGAAGGAAAACATCGTCGCTGACGCCCTCTCTCGTAGGTATTCTCCTCTCTCTACTCTTGAAGCTCGTGTTCTTGGCTTTTCTATGCTACTTCATCTCTACTCTGCTGATGCTGATTTTGGGGATATATTCTGTCAATGTGAGCAATCTGCTGGTTCCCTTAGTGTTGGTAGTTATTTTGTGCAGGATGGTTACTTATTTAGGGCCTCCCGCCTTTGTGTGCCTCGTTGTTCGGTTCGATCATTGCTTGTTTTAGAGGCACATGGAGGTGGGTTGATGGGGTATTTTGGGGTTGCTAAGACCTTAGGCATTTTGAAAGATCAATTTTAATGGCCTAGGATGCGATCTAATGTTGAGAAATGTTGTGTTAGTTGTGTTACTTGTGCTAAAGCTAAGTCTAGGTCAAACCCGAATGGCCTATACCTTCCCCTACCTCTAGCTAGTGCCCCGTGAGAGGACATTTCTATGGATTTTGTGCTAGGCTTGCCTAAGACTAGGAAAGGCCATGATTCTGTATTTGTTGTGGTAGATCGGTTTTCTAAGATGGCCCATTTCATAGCTTGCTCTAGGAATGATGATGCTTCTCATGTCACTACCTTATTCTTTGATCATATTGTGAAGCTACATGGGGTGCCTAAATCTATTGTTTCTTATAGGGACTCTAAGTTCCTTAGCTACTTCTGGAAGACCTTGTGGGCTAAACTAGGTACCAAGCTGTTATTTTCTACTTCTAGCCACCCTCAAACAGATGGTCAGACTGAGGTAGTTAATAGGACTTTAGGGGTTTTATTGCGTACTATGGTTGCTACTAACTTGCGCAGGTGGGAGGATTGTTTATCATATGTCGAGTTTGCTTACATTCGGGCAGGGTATTCCACCACCAAGATGTCTCCTTCGTATTTGGCACCACATCCCCTATCGTCTCCCAAGGACCTTGCTGGTAAGTCTTGAGCTGAGTTAGTGAAGTCTTTGCATGAGCGAGTTCGACAACAGTTAGAGCGTCGAACTCAACAGTATGTGAACCATGCCAATAAGCATCGCAAGGAGCTATTATTTGAGGTTGGATACTTGGTTTGGGTACACCTACGGAAGGATCGATTTCCTACTTTGCGGCTATCTAAGTTGCGGCTAAGAGCTGATGGGCCGTTTATGGTGCTAGAGAAGATTAACGACAACACTTACCGAGTTGATCTCCCAAGTAAGTATGGTGTTCATGATGTTTTTAACGTCTGTGACTTAGCTCCATTTCTTGCAGGGGATGGGCTACTCGATGAGCTGACGGATTCGGGGTCGAATCCTTTCCGGGGGGGGGGGGGGGGGGGGGGGGGATGATGTGACCCTCGACGGAGCTAGCTTATCCGACCATCGAGTTTGTGATCTAGATGCTAGGGATGGAGCTCCAATGGATGCTATGGAAGATGCTAACAAGGAGGAGATGGAAGAGGAGCCACTTTTACCTTGAGCTACCCCACAATTGACAAGAGCTCGAGCTCACCTACTTGGTCATTCGGTTCTTATCTTTGAGCAGTCACCACCACACACGGTCGCTCTGCTACATGTTAAGTCTAAATTGGCGTCGACCAAGACTTAATTTCAGAAGATGCCAAGCTATTTTTTTCAAAGTCCGAACATAAGGCTTTTGGTTGGGATTTTACTAGACTAAATATAGCCTTGTTCAGTTGGGATTTCAGTTGCCAAGTCCGAACATATTGCTATATTTATTTATTTTGCATTTGTCTTTTGGTTTCTTTTAGCTTTATGGCGTCATAAAAGTCCTATAAATATGTAAGCTTGAC
The DNA here is from genome assembly GCA_037127255.1 of Persicaria tinctoria. NCBI lineage: Eukaryota > Viridiplantae > Streptophyta > Magnoliopsida > Caryophyllales > Polygonaceae > Persicaria > Persicaria tinctoria. The sequence goes on along the minus strand of JBANSL010000011.1, from coordinate 24,588,892 downwards.
ATTTGTTTTAGACAACTTAAATTTGAGAAAAAACTAAGCTTTGTGCTTCCTTCTTTTCAGGTTAAGAAACAAAATCTATCTTGGTGAGATGCTAAGAGCGATTCCCTAGTGAGAGACAACGGATTCAAAGGGTCGGAAACACTCGAAGTGCGAGCCCGAGAATGTGGAAGATCGAGTGTTGGAGAGAGCTCGGAGTGCGAGGCCGAGAGCGATCTTGCATTAAATACCCCTCAACCCCCATCCCCTACTTTACCACAATAATAAGGTCTTTCCCCATGCCTTAAGACCCGATCGTAAGTGGGAAGATGAACAAATTCTTTATGACACCTTTTCTCATTGTGAGGTAAGTATTCCACTTTTCAATTTGATTAAAACTGTGCCTCGCTACGCGAAAATTTTGAAAGAGCTATGCACGATCAAACGCAAGCAAAGGATGCGAAAGAAAGAAAAGGTAAGTTTAAGTGAGAACGTTTATGATTTACTTCAGAAACGATTGCCTGAAAAGTGCGGAGATCAATGTATGTTTACTATCCAATGTGCAATAGGTAATGCTAGCTTCACCAAAGATATGTTAGACCTAGGTGCTTCAATCAATGTTATGTCATATAACTTGTACATGTTTTTGGGTCTCAATGCATTATCTAAAACTGGTGTTACTATACAACTCGTTGATCGTTCTAGTATTAAGCCTAGAGGAGTTATTGAGGATGTTTTGATAAAGGTAAATGAATTGGTATTTCTAGCTGATTACTGCATTCTAGACATGGAACAAGGTACGCCTAAAACCCCAATTATCTTGGGAAGGCCATTCTTGTGAATGGCCAAGACTAAGATTGATTGTTTTAAAGGTTTACTAACTATGAAATTCGATGGTAGAAAGATTGAGTTTTCTATTTTGAGCTTATTGTTTCTTCTGCCAATGATTCTGTAGATGTTCTTGACTCTAATGAAAGTAATCACAAGAATAAATCAAATGGTTTGTTCGATGCTTCTGTTGAAACGGAATCTATGAATCGTGAGTTTTCTAACAAAGATGAAATTGGATTAGGGAAAGATGACATTGAGAAGAAAATTGAAAAAAAAAATTGAAGTCACATGACAATGTGTCCAATTCAAATGATTCTATTGCTATTCCCTATGGGAAATCGTTTTCTAACAATGTCGAGGTTTTTGCAATTGCAGGACAACCTCCAGGAGTAACTCATTTCAAGAAAGAATCGATGGATGCAATTGATGGATATGTTGGAGAAGTTCCTAAAGTTCCCCTTTTTGTCTTGAAAAGCACAAGTGTGGAGGATCTTGATGGAATAACTTAATCAAGAAATGCATCACGTCGAGCCAAAGACGTGAAACAAATGCACTTATTGGTAGGCAATCCAAGGTAGTTAGATAGTATTATTTCTATTTTGCAATTAGTTTTCAATTCAAAAAAGTAGAATCAATCGTTTCGTTGAATTTCAGAAGCTACGGTATGTTAAAACCTGTGTTGGAGTTGAGTTTTATTGATTTGGAGTGCGGAGTGACATTCTGTGGACACGGCGCCCGCCGCATGTCACACGGCACCCGCCGCCCTCTGTTCGTCTGACGAATCCGAATTTTTGTAAAATTGGAAGGGAAGTTTTCTATGTTTTTATTTTTGGTTATTTTTGTTTTAGGTCAGTTTTATTTATTTTCTTTTAGGATTAGAATTATTTTCTTTTTATTTTATTTTAGGATTAGATTATTTTCTATCTATTTTTAGGGTTAGATTATTTTTATCTATCTTAGTGAGAGAAGAAGATGCTGCAGATGACGCCGAGCCTATATGTGTTACTTTGGATGATGTTGAGTGTAAATTTGCCCTTCAGGACATCAATCAGCGGTCTGGACCCCAGACTCCGCCTTTTCAGTAATTGATTGGTCATTTGCTTCTTTCAAACCCTTAATTTAATTTTTTTTCATTGTTCCTTTTTGTGTTTTTATGCTGTTGTTGTAGGAGGATGGTCAAGTATGAAATAAATATAAAATAAAGATCAGACTGACTTCCCTGTCTCAGCAAAAAAATACAAGACTTCCTCCCGTTGTAGTAGAAGGTTGTCAGGATCAAATCCACGAGGAAGCACGTCAGCAGTTCTTAGGTAGCAACAGATCTCACAGACAAGCAACAGAAAGACAGAAATAAAAGAAGAAAAGACAAAGCAAAACAGAAACAAAAGCAAAGACAGAAAATAGCGAAAGAAAGTAAAGACCAAAGCAAAGACAGAGGCACTCGATCTCGACAACAGCCTACTCGAGATCGACAACAGCAAGTCGACAGAAACTGAAAAATCGATAACAAAAGCAGAAACTCTACTCGACCTAGACAAGACCGTACTCGAGATCGACTAAGGCCTATTCGATCTCGACGAGCTCCTCCTCTGTATCGACTGGAAAGACAGAAAACTTAAATTGCAAATTCTCGAACCCAAAACTCAGATTTTCGACGAAATAAATCAATATAATAAACGACTTCCAAGGCCAGGTTATCAACACCACAACGATAACCATGCAAAGTAATACATAAAGGCATAAAAGATCATGCTTTCCATCAAAATAACTTTCGTTACTAACAAATAGGCATATAGAGGCTTTCGCATAAACCCTAATTGTTACTAACCCTTTTCACAAAATTAACCCAAGTTGCATTAAGATCACTTTTGCTTCAATAATACAAACAAGGATTGTTGTGAGCTGAATTTGCCATATTTAGATCTACCATGAAAAAGATATAGATATATTTAGATTTAATTTCCTTATTACTTTTATTTATCCTTAAGCATTTTAGATATAGATATAGATATTCTATCCTTGATCAGCAAGGGTTAGAAGGCTATAAATAAAGCCCTAGGGGCTGGTTTTTCATATATTCAATCAGACAATCTTAGGGAGAGAGAAGTAAGTAGGAGTAGAGAGAGAGAGTTTGTAGCAAGCAAGGTGGAAAGGCGAAAGCGGATTTGTCTTGTGGGTTGTAAGCTTTCTTTATTTAATTCAATGCAAGTTAGTTTCTTTTGTTATTTGATGTCTTTCTTGATGATGAAGCGTGAGTAGTCCACCCACTTCTGGGGCTGGGGTGAGCCCGACGGTGGCCATGTGAGATGACGCAGTAAAGGTCAGATCTTTTTATGCAATTCGTCTTCTATCCCTATGAACATGATTCTTTTGCGAGAGTTGAAGGTGATCCTTGTTTGTATTATTGAAGCGAAAGTGATCTTAATGCAACTTGGATTAATTATGTGAAAAGGGTTAGTAACAATTAGGGTTTATGCGAAAGCCTCTATATGCCTATTTGTTAACAATGAAAGTTGTTTGATGGAAAACATGATCTTTTATGCCTTTATGTGTGACTTTGCATGGTTATCGTTGTGGTGTTGATACCCTGGCCTTGGAAGTCTTTTATTATATTGATTTATTTCTGTCGAAAATCTGATTTCTGTGTTTGAAATTTGCAATTTAAAGTTTCTGTCTTTCTTGTCGATACAGAGGAGAAGCCTTGTCGATCTCGAGTAGGACTCTAGTCGATATCGAGTAGAAATAGTCTAGGTCGAGTTGAGTTTTCTTCTGTTGTCGTCGATTTTCAGTTTCTGTTTTCGATTTTTGACTTACTGTTGTCGATCTCGAGTACTGCTTGTCGAGATCGAGTAAAGTTGCTGCCTTGCTTTGTTCTTTACTTTCGTTTGCTTTGTTCTTTACTTTCTTTCACTGTTTTCTGTCTTTGCTTTTGTTTCTGTTTTGCTTTGTCTTTTCTGCTTTTATTTCTGTATTTCTGCTGCTTGTCTGTGAGAATCTGTCGCTACCTAAGAACTGCTGACGTGCTTCCTCGTGGATTTGATCCTGACAACCTTCTACTACAACGGGAGGAAGTCTTGTATTTATTTGCTGAGACAGGGAAGTCAGTCTGATCTTTATTTTATATTTATTTCATACTTAACAATTCCCCTGCAACAACAAATTGGCGCCAATTTGTTGTTGCAGGAAAGTCGTCGACTGGGCTGGCTTGTCGTCTCGGCTAGCAGGTCCTCGACGTGGCTTCTTCCGCTGCAGCGAGCCGCTTCTTCCGCTGCAGCGAGAACCCCCTTCCGCTGGAGCGAGTTGGCGATCCCTCGTCTTGGTGCGTCCCGCTGGCAGTGAAGATTTCCGCGGCAGCGAGCGGTCCGCTGCAGCGAGTCGAGTCGATGGCAGCGAGTGCTGCCTGGTTGTCCTCGTCCTCGGCTTTCCTCCTCTCCTCGTCGACTCCGGGTGTGGCGCTGAGGCGTCGTCGATCTCGACTAGGGCTTGTCGAGATCGAGTAGGGCTGCGGAGCTGGGTTGGTCTGGCTCTCGACATTGCTCCTAGTCGACAAGGCCTGTGCTCGGACATGCTCGTCTAGATCGAGTAAGGCTTACTCGAGATCGAGTAGCCTGGGCTCTCAGCTTGATTCGACTGGTTCCGCTACTTATTTGACCTTGGACTTCTGTAGTGGTTTTCCGAGCTTTTCTGACCGTCCTTAGAGTTGCTGTAAAATGTCTCGATTTCTGCGAATTTAAACAGAAACTGGTGTAGATTCCATAATTTGGCAAATAAACATAAACTACATAGATTCTGTACTAGCTAACCTAAATGTATGCAAAGTATGCAGAAAACGATATTAAAGTTACTGTAAAATATGGCAAATTCAGCTCACAACAAACACCCCATACTTAAGCTTGCTTGTCCTCAAGCAATACTTTTATTTGTCATTTAGGGGAAGAAATCAAAAACTCTCAACATATCAGATACATTCTTATATAACCCAACAGTCAATTACCATCCTCGAAAAGGTACTAGTGTCACAAATCCATGCATGTGTAATTATATCAAAGCAACATCTTCTCACAGAAGGAGGGTTATGCAAAAAAACATTCATAAGTGACAAAGCATTGATAATCAAGAAGACTTCAATTTAAGCTCAAACAAGGAGTAGATTTGGTAAAAGGCTAAAAGGTGGGCAATTTCTGGCAATGTGGTGCTAATGATCCGGGGGAATGGAGTATTCCTTTTCATAAAATTCATCACCTTTTATAATGCTTTTATCAATAATAATGCTTTTACCTCTCTGACCTCAGCACTGCCTTCTCGCGAGTCGCAAACATGGGTGTCATGAATAGCCCCGGATACTTAGTGCTTTGGACTCCTCACAATGTGTCCCATCTCTTCAAACTATTATCTCAGAGAGCAGGGTCAATCTACCTTTATCTCCTGAGGTGATTGGATTTTCTTTCACTCAATAAATTTTCCATAAATTTCAAACAATTTCCTTCCAAACTCCAAATACAACACAAACACCATATGATAATCTCCATAATGTAACATCACTCTCAACATAATCCCCGGATAAGGTAAAGAATGACAAATATTTAGGTCATGTGGAGCGATAATTGAAATAAGGCATATTATGGCTTTTGTGATGCATAAGCATAGGTAAGGCTAGGATTTCAAACAATGAGCATTATATGGAAATATAAAGTCCTCCATCATCTTATCATGCAACATGTCAAAAAGCAACTTTAAATTTTACCTCCTTCTATGGTTTTCATAAAAATATGCACTTCATTATGACTTCCCTTTACTAGGCAATTTCATGCTATATCTCTAATGAATCTAATTTTGCATCGTCGAGTCCAATATAAGCTTCCATGACATTATTCAAAATTTTCAATAGGGGTCATTTTTCAAACTTTTGGAAATCAGTCATATAAGCACATAAATGCATTCCAAAATAGACAGGGATTTGGTTCTGAAGACCCAGGGAGCGCACCCGACTGTCTGGGGATTCTTGCTGCCAGCTGACCAATCTGTGTATCAACTGATTTTCGCCATATATCAATCTCCCCAAGCCTAGAGTTGACCCCTTGCATCTGAGTGTAGACGGAGTTGAAGGAATGCCTAGTTTCTGAGTGATTCCTCCGTATTTCCTCCAGGACAGTCTGTATATCATCCTTTTTCTGGTCTTTTTCCGGATGTCCTGGAGCTCTATAGGGCGGGGGGTTCCTAGGGACACCTTGGTTCCATTGTGGTTGTTGAAACCTTTGGTCCCCTATGTAGCGATTGGGACCCCCTGCGTAAGCTACCTCCTCGTGGTGTTCTGCCATCCTGACTTGCTCTGTGTGTGGGCACTCAGGAGTGGTGTGCCGCTGCGATCCGCATTCATTGCAAGGCTGGTTGACAGAAAGATACTTTAATTGCTTTATGAGCTTCTTGTTTTGATCTCTGTAGTACTGTTCCCTTACATCCGGATTAATTTCCTTAGGAGGCTCATAGAGGGGCATGGAAGGTGCTGGCCTGGCGTATGGGTTCTCTTCATAAGTTGCAGTAGACCCATACTTGTTGTCGTAGTTGGTGAGCTTCTCTAGCACACCCCATGCGTCACTTGGCGGCATTGTCAGATACTCATAGCGAGTATAGTGGTTGATTCTGTCCTTAGTGACTTGATCAAGAGAGTTGAAGAAGATCTCCTGAATGACGTAGGGTAGCTGTCCATGAGTAGGGCAAGATCGCAGAAGTTCCTTGTAGCGCTCCCATGCTTTTGCCAGCGGTTCCCCTTGCTTCTGTTTGAAGGCGGTGATTTTCTGGCGGAGATGTGCTGTTTTGGCGGGTGGGAAGAATTTGTTCTGAAACTCTTGCTCTACTTGGGCCCATGTTGTCAGTGATCTTGGTATCAGCCCTTCAAGCCACTTCAGTGCAGGTCCGGCCAGCGACCAGCGGAAAGACTTCATCTTGACATATTCCAGAGTTGTACCTTCAGCAAGAGTACGACACATGTCAGAAAAGTTCGTAATATGTTCAAGAGGACACTCATTAAATCTACCAAAAAAAGCATTATTTTTAAGCTCTATAAGAAATTGAGTGCGAATTTCAAAAGAGTTTTCAGGGATAAGAATCGCCGATTCAGGCGTGACGAGGGTTGGATGCAAATAATCCTCAGCCGTAGTTGGATATTGGGCAAGCTCAGCTTCTGCTTGCCTTGCGCGCTCAGCTTCTTGTTCCCTCGCTGCCCTTTCATTGGCTATAGTGGTATCCTTTGCGGCTAGCTCCCTTGTAAGCCTGGCAATCAGCTGTTCTTGTGTTTCAGCGGCCGCCATGATCCTTTTGAGTTTAGAGTGGATGTGTAGGTAACGCTCTGGTTCGTCTAAGCTATCAAACTCGGGTGGTAGACCAGAACGACGCATACACCTGAAAAGTAACTCAAAGTAGACGTGAGATTTAACTACCTAAGGCGCGAATGATTGCTTCCCCGGCAATGGCGCCAATTTGTTGTTGCAGGAGGATGGTCAAGTATGAAATAAATATAAAATAAAGATCAGACTGACTTCCCTGTCTCAGCAAATAAATACAAGACTTCCTCCCGTTGTAGTAGAAGGTTTTCAGGATGGAATCCACGAGGAAGCACATCAGCAGTTCTTAGGTAGTGACAGATTCTCACAGACAAGCATCAGAAATACAGAAATAAAAGCAGAAAAGACAAAGCAAAACAGAAACAAAAGCAAAGACAGAAAATAGCGAAAGAAAGAAAAGAACAAAGCAAACGAAAGTAAAGAACAAAGCAAGGCAGCAACTTTACTCGATCTCGACAAGCAGTACTCGAGATCAACAACAGTAAGTCAAAAATCGAAAACAGAAACTGAAAATCGACGACAACAGAAGAAAACTCAACTCGACCTAGACTATTTCTACTCGATATCGACTAGAGTCCTACTCGAGATCGACAAGGCTTCTCCTCTGTATCGACAAGAAAGACAGAAACTTTAAATTGCAAATTTCAAACACAGAACTCAGATTTTCGACAGAAATAAATCAATATAATAAAAGACTTCCAAGGCCAGGGTATCAACACCACAACGATAACCATGCAAAGTAACACATAAAGGCATAAAAGATCATGCTTTCCATCAAACAACTTTCATTGTTAACAAATAGGCATATAGAGGCTTTCGCATAAACCCTAATTGTTACTAACCCTTTTCACATAATTAATCCAAGTTGCATTAAGATCACTTTCGCTTCAATAATACAAATAAGGATCACCTTCAACTCTCGCAAAAGAATCATGTTCATAGGGATAGAAGACGAATTGCATAAAAAGATCTGACCTTTACAGCGTCATCTCACATGGCCACCGTCGGGCTCACCCCAGCCCCAGAAGTGGGTGGACTACTCACGCTTCATCATCAAGAAAGACATCAAATAACAAAAGAAACTAACTTGCATTGAATTAAATAAAGAAAGCTTACAACCCACAAGACAAATCCGCTTTCGCCTTTCCACCTTGCTTGCTACAAACTCTCTCTCTCTACTCCTACTTACTTCTCTCTCCCTAAGATTGTCTGATTGAATATATGAAAAACCAGCCCCTAGGGCTTTATTTATAGCCTTCTAACCCTTGCTGATCAAGGATAGAATATCTATATCTATATCTAAAATGCTTAAGGATAAATAAAAGCAATAAGGAAATTAAATCTAAATATATCTAAATGTCTTAAGTGGATAAAACTCTCTTTTTCATGGTAGATGTAGATAATTCGGATAGACTAGGCTATCCTCGGCTCCAAGGACTCCAACTCCGAGTAGGATTCGTCAAGCCACGTCAACAACTTCTGGATTCGTCGTCGATGTTGAGTAGGGCTCGTCGATGTCGACTAGGAAAGTCGTCGACTAGGCTGGCTTGTCGTCTCGGCTAGCAGGTCCTCGACGTGGCTTCTTCCGCTGCAGCGAGCCGCTTCTTCCGCTGCAGCGAGAACCCCCTTCCGCTGGAGAGAGTTGGCGAGCTCCCTCGTCTTGGTGCGTCCCGCTGGCAGCGAAGATTTCCGCGGCAGCGAGCAGTCCGCTGCAACGAGTGCTGCCTGGTCGTCCTCGTCCTCGGCTTTCCTCATCTCCTCGTCGACTCCGGGTGTGGCGCTGAGGCGTCGTCGATCTCGACTAGGGCTTGTCGAGATCGAGTAGGGCTGCGGAGCTGGGTTGGTCTGGCTCTCGACATTGCTCCTAGTCGACAAGGCCTGTGCTCGGACATGCTCGTCTAGATCGAGTAAGGCTTACTCGAGATCGAGTAGCCTGGGCTCTCAACTTGATTCGACTGGTTCCACTGCTTATTTGACCTTGGACTTCTGTAGTGGTTTTTCGAGCTTTTCTGACCGTCCTTAGAGTTGCTGTAAAATGTCTCGATTTCTGCGAATTTAAACAGAAACTGGTGTAGATTCCATAATTTGGCAAATAAACATAAACTACATAGATTCTGTACTAGCTACCCCAAATGTATGCAAAGTATGCAGAAAACGATATTAAAGTTATTGTAAAATATGGCAAATTCAGCTCACAACAAGGATCACCTTTAACTCTCACAAAAGAATCATGCTCATAGGGATAGAAGACGAATTGCATAACAAGATCTGACATTTACTGCATCATCTCACGTGGACTACACACGCCTCATCTCAATAGCAGAAATTGATTGATGAAAAGAAACTTGCATTAAACTATATTCAAAGCCTTTACAATCCCGACAATCAACTTTCGCAGAATGCCAAAACCCTAAAAACTTTAGAACTCCTAAAACTTCTCTGTGGAACTACTTGTCTCTGACTGAAATTGAATTGATGAAAAACCAGTCCCTAGGGCTTTATTTATAGCCTTCTAATCCTTGCTAATCAAGGATATAATCTTTTATCTCTATCTAAAATTATATCTACTTGCTAAAAGATAAATAAATGCAAGAAGCTCCTTAAATCTTTAAAGGGAAAAAATAAATCTAAAGTCTTCCATGGATAGATCTTCCTTCTTCATGATCAATGCTGATAGATTTGGATATAATCGGCAATCTTCGCACCCAAGCAATCCCAAGTCGAGTAGAATTGGTCAAACCGAGTAACGCGGCTGTGGAGGTCTACTCGATCTCGACAAAGGTCTAGTCGATCTCGAGTAGGGTTATGGTCGACTGGCTCGGCTCGGGTAGATGGCTCGGATCTGGGCTCCTGGGTGTCGTCGATCTCGACTAGGGCTCCTCGAGATCGACTAGGGGTGTGGTCGAAGACGGCTCTCTGGTGATGTCGAGGACTCCTCCTCAGCATGGACTCGGACTAGGGCATGGTGGCTCATCGATCTCGACAAGGCCTCCTCGAGATCGAGTAGGGATTTATGTGCCTTCGTCCTCGGCTTCTCGATCAGCTCCTCTTCTCGACTCCGGATGTGGCGTCTAGGCTTAGTCGATCTCGACTAGTGGTACTCGAGATCGAGTAGGGTTCCGGAGTCAGGTTGCCTCGGACTTGGTTTCCTCGACTAGGCTTTGTCGACCAAGTCTGCTCGGACACTCTCCTCGAGATCGAGTAAGGTGTACTCGATATCGAGTAGATCTGGCTTCAACTTGGTTTGTCCTGGTTCTGTACTCTCGGACTCTGGAACTCTGTAGCTATTTTCCGAGCTTTTCTGACCTTCCTTAGAGTTGCTGTAAAATGCCTCGAATTCTGCGAATTTAAACAGAAACTGGTGTAGATTTTATAATTTGGCAAATAAACATAAACTACATAGATTCTGTACTATTCTAACCCAAATGCATGCAATGTATGTAGAAATCAATATAAAAGTTACTGTAAAACATGACAGATTCAGCTCACAAAAAACACCCCATACTTAAGCTTGCTTGTATGGGGTGTTTCAAAACTTAAGCTTGCTTCAGTGGAAGATTTCAAAACTCTCAACATATCAGATTCATTGTCATACAACCCAGCAGTCAATTACCATCCTCGGAAAGGTACTAGTGTCACAAATCCATGCATGTGTAATTATATCGAAGAAACATCTACTCACAAAAGGAGGGTTATGCAAAACATTCATTCGTGATAAAGCATTAATAATCAAGAGGACTTAAATTTAGCTCAAATAAAGAGTAGATCGGTAAAAGGCTAAAAGCTGGACAATTTCTGGCAATGTGGTGCGATCGATCCGGGGAAATGGAGTATTTCCAAATTGAATTTCATACCACATTCTTTCTCATAAGATTCATCACCTTTCATAATGCTTTTTTCAATAATAATGCTTTTACCTCTCTGACCTCAGCACTGCCTTCTCGCGAGTCGCAAACATGGGTGTCATGAATGGCCCCGGATACTTAGTGCTTTGGACTCCTCACAATGTGTCCCATCTCTCCAAACTATTATCTTAGAGAGCAGGGTCAATCTACCTTTATCTCCTGAGGTGATTGGATTTTCTTTCACTCATTAAATTTTCCATATATTTCAAACAATTTCCTTCCAAACTCCAATAATGATAATAATCACAACACAAACACCATATGATAATCTCCATAATGTAATATCATTCTCAACATAATCCCCGGATAAGGTAAAGAATCGCAAATATTTAGATCATGTGGAGCAATGACTGAAATAAGGCATAATATGGCTTTTGTGATGCATAAGCATAGGTACGGCTAGGATATAAACAATGAGCATTATATGGAAATATAAAGTCCTCCATCATTTAATCATGCAACATGTCAAAAGAAACTTCAAATTTTACCTCCTTTCATGGTTTTCAATAAATAATGCACTTTATTGTGACTTCTCTTTACTAGGCAATTTCATGCTATATCTCTAATGAATCCAATTTTTGCATCGCCGAGTTCAATATAAAACTTCCATCACATTAATCAAAATTTTAAATGGGGGTCATTTTTCTCAAACTTTTTGGAAAACATGCATATAAGCTCATAAATCAATAATGCATTCCAAAATAGCCATGTAGCAATTCAAAGAAATAATGCACATATAATGTCAAATAAAGTAAATATGCATAATGTAAGCCCTTCCCCCACCCCATACTTAAACATTACAGTGTCCTCACTGTATAAAAACAAGGGTAGAGAAAGAAACTCACTAGACTGGTGTGCAGGGCCTCTAAATTTCGAATGGAAGCATCTCCTGGGCCGAGTATGAATATTGATCGGTTCTATCCATGGACCTGAAAAGTATGGAAGACATATACCCACCATAGAAAAACTAAAAGGTTCCAAACCAAAAACAAAAGCAACAAAGTCTAAAAGTCCCAAAAATAAATGTCTATTTACAAGCTCTAGATTTTATAGTCGCTAGGCCGACTTTTCCATTTAGCTCAAGGTGGCATTTGCAGAGCCCATGTAGCTTGGGCCTCAAATAAGACTCCATTCTTGTCCATCAGCTGCAATCCTCCAGAATGGATCTTGTTCACAACGAAAGGTCCCATCCGCTTCTTATTGAATTTATTTGGGAACCAATGATCCTTTGATTTAGAGACATAGAGCTTGTCTCCAACTTCATACTCCTTGGGCTCATCATTGGATATCCTACATAAGCGCACATACCAAGACAAACCTCTCCCATGTATAGATAGATCTTTAATGGAAATAGGAGAAGAAAGATCCATACCTTGGCTTACCTTTATAGAGACGGAATCGGGGACCACAGTGTTTGGTCGATCTCGACTAGGGCTAGTCGATCTCGACGAGTCTGTAGGTTCTGGTGGTGGGATGCTCGCAGATGCAGGAGTCGACGAAGAGGAGGGCTTGTCGACATCGAGTAGACTACTCGATCTCGAGTAGCTTTCTGCTCCTGGTGGCTCCAGTGTCGAGGAAACATGGGCTGGTGGAGCAGGGTGGTGGTCGATCTCGACAAGCCTGGTCGAGATCGAGGAGCCTGGTTCATCTGGTGGAGTCAGCGTCGAAGAAGGAGAAGTCGAGGTAGGGCTCTGGTGGTCGATCTCGAGTAGCGTACTCGATCTCGAGTAGGACCCTGCTTCTGCCTGGCTGCTCGACGATGCCGGTGCTGATGGAGGTTTCTGGTTTTGGTCGAGGTCGACTAGGGTCCTCGATCTTGACCCCATACTTAGTTCCTGTCAAGGTATCTGAAAAATAATTAGTCCATAACGACGTACCTTGGTTTGCGTCGATTGGATTTTCTGCGTCCTCTTTTAGGATTGCCATGATCTCCTCCACCTGGGCCTCCATGTCCCTTTTTTCCAGCTCCTCAGAGGTCATATTTCTGACCTTGAGATCCGCGCAGGTGATGTAGCCAGCTGAGATAGATTTCACCTCTTCCATTGGATCTGTATGCCTTTCAGTTTTATTAAAGGAATACTCAATTACCTCATCGCTGATGTTGAAGGTGAGCACTCCTTTCCTTACGCTTATGTTGGCATCCACCGTTGCCAAGAAGGGTCTTCCTAGAATAATTGGACAAGCAGGATCTTCTTGCATATCAATAACTAGGAAATCAGCAGGGACAAAGAATTTACCTACTTGTACTGGCACATTGTCCACCATGCCTGTTGGAATGACCACCGTGTTGTTGGCCATATAAAGTCTAGCATCCACATGCTCTAGGGCACCTATCTTAATCTTGGACCAAATTGTTAAAGGCATTATACTCACACTAGCTCCAAGATCACATAAAGCATTAATTTTGTCTGCACCAAATCCAATGGTGATAGCAAACTTACCTGGATCTGGCCTCTTCTCCAGTATGTCCAAATGGCTGCACTCCTCTATAATTTCAGCCATCGATCTCTTTTTGCTCAAAATCTCCTTCAGGAACTTGACATAGGATGGCATTTCATTGAGAGCTTCTGTGAAGGGGATGGTGACGTTGAGTTTCTGAATCATCTTGATGAAGCGCTGAAATTTCTTTTCTGCCGGGTCCTTTGGAGATTTTGTGTGGAAAGGCAGCTTCTTTTTCTGATTTGGAGCCAAAACAGATGTCGGAGGTGTTGTAGGCTGCTCGACCTCGGGTTGGGTGTCCTCGATATCGACCACACCCTTGTCGATCTCGACCAGGTTGGGTGATGTCGAGTTGCTGTGCAGTGCAGACGAGGGCTTTTGTACTTTCTCATCGAAATCGAGTAGACCTTCCTCGATATCGAGTAGACTCTGGTCGACGTCGACCTGCTGTTCTTCGTTGTTCTGCTGCTTTCCGACCTTTGGCTCTTGCTGTTGATGTCCGCTTCTGAGTTTTACAGCAGCGATGTGTCCAGTCTTTCCCTTAGGATTTGGTTCTGAAGATCCAGGGAGCGCACCTGACTGTGTGGGGATTCCCGCTGCCAGCTGACCAATCTGTGTATCAACTCATTTTCTCCATATATAAATTTCCCCAAGCTTAGAGTTGACACCCTGCATCTGAGTGTAGACGGAGTTGAAGGACTGCCTAATTTCTGAGTGATTTCTCCGTATTTCCTCCAGGACTGTCTGTATATCACCTTTTTCAGGTCCCTTTCCGGATGTCCTGGAGCTCTGTAGGGCGGGGGGTTCCTAGGGACACCTTGGTTCCATTGTGGTTGCTGAAACCTTTGGTCCCCCATGTAGCGATTGGGACCCCCTGCGTAAGCTACCTCCTCGTGGTGTTCTGCCATCCTGACTTGCTCTGTGTGTGGGCACTCAGGAGTGGTGTGCCGTTGCAATCCGCATTCAATGCAAGGCTGGTTGACAGAAAGATACTTCACTTGCTTAAGGAGCTTCTTGTTCTGATCTCTGTAGTACTGTTCCCTTAAATCCGGATCAATCTCCTTAGGAGGCTCATAGAGGGGAATGGATGGTGCTGGCCTGGCATAGGGGTTCTCTTCATAAGTTGCAGTAGACCCATACTTGTTGTCGTAGTTGGTGAGCTTTTCTAGCACACCCCATGCGTCACTTGGCGGCATTGTCCGATACTCATAGCGAGTATAATGGTTGATTCTGTCCTTAGTGACTTGATCAAGAGAGTTGAAGAAGATCTCCTGAATGACGTAGGGTGGCTGTCCATGAGTAGGGCAAGATCGCAGCAATTCTTTGTAGCGCTCCCATGCCTTTGCCAGCGGGTCCCCTTGCTTCTGTTTGAAGGCGATGATTTTCTGGCGAAGATGTGTTGTTTTGGCGGGTGGGAAGAATTTGTTCAGAAACTCTTGCTCTACTTGGGCCCATGTTGTCAGGGATCTTGGCTTCAGCCCTTCAAGCCACTTTAGTGCAGGTCCAGCGAGAGACTAGCGAAAAGCCTTCGTCTTGACATATTCCAAAGTTGTACCTTCAGCAAGAGTACGGCACATGTCAGAAAAGTTTGTAATATGTTCAAGAGGACACTCATTAAATCTACCAAAAAAGGCATTATTTTTAAGCTCTATAAGAAATTAAGTGCGAATTTCAAAAGAGTTTTCAGGGATAAGAATCGCCGATTCAGGCACGACGAGAGTTGGGTGCATATAGTCCTCTGCCGTGGTTGGATATTGGGCAAGCTCAGCCTCTGCTTGCTCCCTTGCTGCTTTCTCAGTGGCGATAGCAGCATCTTTAGCGGCCAATTCCCTTATAAGCCTTGCAATCAGCTGTTCCTGTGTCTCTGAAGTTGCCATGGCTCTTTGTAGTTTATCTCTGATGTGAAAAAGGCATTCCGGTTCGTCTAAGGCGTCAAACTCAGGTGTTTGACCAGAACGACGCATACACCTGCAAAGTAACTCAAAGAGAACGTGAGTAAAGAACAAAGCAACAGATCTCACAGATAGGCAACAGAAAGACAGAAATAAAAGCAGAAAAGACAAAGCAAAACAGAAATAAAAGCAAAGACAGAAAATAGCGATAGAAAGTAAAGAACAAAGCAAAGACAGAGGCACTCGATCTCGACAACAGCCTACTCGAGATCGACAACAGCAAGTCGACAGAAACTGAAAAATCGACAACAAAAGCAGAAACTCTACTCGACCTAGACAAGACCGTACTCGAGATCGACTAAGGCCTATTCGATCTCGACGAGCTCCTCCTCTGTATCGACTGGAAAGACAGAAAACTTAAATTGCAAATTCTCGAACCCAAAACTCAGATTTTCGACGAAATAAATCAATATAATAAACGACTTCCAAGGCCAGGGTATCAACACCACAACGATAAACATGCAAAGTAATACATAAAGGCATAAAAGATCATGCTTTAAACTATATTCAACTTGCAATCAACTTTCACAGAATTCCAAAACCCTAAAAACTTTAGAACTCCTAAAACTTCTCTGTGGAACTACTTGTCTCTGACTGAAATTGAATTGATGAAAAACCAGCCCCTAGGGCTTTATTTATAGCCTTCTAATCCTTGCTAATCAAGGATAGAATCTTCTATCTATCTAAAATTATATCTACTTGCTAAAAGATAAATAAATGCAAGAAGCTCCTTAAATCTTTAAAGGGACAAAATAAATCTAAAGTCTTCCGTGGATAGATCTTCCTTCTTCATGATCAATGCCGATAGATTTGGATAGAATCGGCAATCTTCGCACCCAAGCAATCCCAAGTCGAGTAGAATTGGTCAAACCGAGTAACGCGGCTCTGGAGGTCTACTCGATCTCGACAAAGGTCTAGTCGATCTCGAGTAGGGTTATGGTCGACTGGCTCGGCTCGGGTAGATGGCTCGGATCTGGGCTCTTGGGTGTCGTCGATCTCGACTAGGGCTCCTCGAGATCGACTAGGGGTGTGGTCGAAGACGGCTCTCTGGGGATGTCGAGGACTCCTCCTCGGCATGGACTCGGACTAGGGCATGGTGGCTCATCGATCTCGACAAGGTCTCCTCGAGATGGAGTAGGGATTTATGTGCCTTCGTCCTCGGCTTCTCGATCAGCTCCTCTTCTCGACTCCGGATGTGGCGTCTAGGCTTAGTCGATCTCGACTAGTGGTACTCGAGATCGAGTAGGGTTCCGGAGTCAGGTTGCCTCAGACTTGGTTTCCTCGACTAGGCTTTGTCAACCAAGTCCGCTCGGACACTCTCCTCGAGATCGAGTAAGGTGTACTCGATATCGAGTAGCTTTGGCTTCAACTTGGTTTGTCCTGGTTCTGTACTCTCGGACTCTGGACCTCTGTAGCTGTTTTCCGAGCTTTTCTGACCTTCCTTAGAGTTGCTGTAAAATGCCTCGAATTCTGCGAATTTAAACAGAAACTGGTGTAGATTCTATAATTTGGCAAATAAACGTAAACTACATAGATTCTGTACTATTCTAACCCAAATGCATACAATGTATGCAGAAATCAATATAAAAGTTACTGTAAAAAATGACAGATTCATCTTACAACATATGCATTGAGGATAATGCAACATGTAAGTGTGTGTGTGTGTTGGGGGGGGGGGGGGGGGGGGGAAGTGATGTGAATTAGTTAGGTTAGCTCATGGTTGAATTTTTGTTATTTCCTTTATGTTATTTCTTTTTGTTATTTCCTTTATGTTATACTAGCATGATCTTATAAATCTCATGGAATTCTGGAATGATTTGATCTTATCCTGAAAATTGGCTTTTATGTGATATATGATTAGGCATATGTAATTGAGTATGTATGATCTAAGTTTGAGAGTATGCTTGAAATTCGACAAAAATTTATCCTAGTGAGATATTTTTGGCCTTATAAGGGATATATCTATATTCCTTTTGCTTTTCTTGTATATGGAATTGAGGTGAGTGTGTGCTTAAATTCTAAACACATGAGAGTGAGAGATACAAATTTTATCCTTGGTAAGGTTGATTTTTGAGCATGCAAGCAACTTGATCTCACATATACATGTTATGACGTTTATATATTTGATTATATCTGCACTATTGATGATGTTGCTTTTGATGAGTAAACTTATGAAAGATTTCATGTGGGATGCGTAGATGATTTTTTGTTTTATGGTTGCTTGAGGACAAGCAAGAGTTAAGTGTGGGAGATTTGATAAATCATATTTCAATTAGGCATTATAGCTATTTCTTATTGCATTTAGGCAATGGTTTTGCTGTTGTTTGAGTCTATTTTCGTATATTACTTTTGAAGTATTCGAGTTCGTAATCTACACCTTTTTAGTTTTTATTCTGCAGAATTACATTCCGACACTTGAATGGACTTTGAAAGAGCTTAAGAGACATGTTTTGAAGCATATGGAGGCTAAGGAGGAGGCTAGAGAGGAGCCAAGAAGCACGACATCGGATTTTATTGAAGACAATCGAGGAAAGTCGGACATTGCATAGGCGACGCCCGCCGCCCTTTGCACGATGCCTGCCGTGGGCCAGTTTCCAGCAAATGCGATTTTGGATCATAAACTACTATTTTCTGTTATTTTTGTTTAATTCCTACTAGGGTTGGCCGACTTTTAATTGAGAGGCTTCATTAGGTTATTTCAATTATATTCATTGGTGGTTGATTATTGTGAGACTATGAACACAATGAGAGAGAGAGAGAGAGAGAGAGAGAGAATTGACCTATGAGTTGCTAAACTCATAGTTTCGCTTGTGATTCGAAGACATGGTTGTTTGGATTGTGAGGATTTGATTCTATTTAGTTATTCATATTTACAGTTATCATCTTGTGCTTAATTATTATATTTGTGTTCCTTTCTTTGCATAATCACCATGTTAGGAATTGCATCTTAGCTATGAATTCGTTGTTGTTTTCTCGATAGAAAACAAAGGTATTCAGATAGTGAGGATATTCTATTAGGGTTGATTTCGGTACGTGCCTATTATTCTTAATTGCGTTGAGTCAATGTGTCAATTGGTCTTGATTACTTGAGTCCCTAATGCTATTCTTTAGTGATATTGAATAAGATGAGTGAATCTCTTCGGATCTCTCAACTTTAGTCAAGTAGACCTATAAATATGAATAATTAATAGATCAATATGAGGACCATGAATTCCAACCATTGTCAGAGAATTGCAGGTGAAATGTTCTTTCTACTTTGATATCAATCTATTCGCGATCATAAATCTGGTTGCTTTTACATCTTTGTTACTTGCTACAAATCATTGCTTTGTCATAAGAGTCTTTGCTTAGAGTTATTGAAGAGGAAATCGCTTCTCCCTGTGGGTTTGACACCGGACTTCATCTCTATACTAGTAGTTATTTGGTTTATCAAGTGATCAATTGCCTAATCTATTGGTTTTGTGTTTGAGCTTGGATATTATTACTATTTGACAAAGGGCGAAAGTGCCAACGACTTTCGTCACACTTCAATTACCTTACGTGCCTACCATCGGGCTCACCCTGATCCTAGAAGTTGGGTGACTACTCGCTCTTCACAATGGTAACAAACATCAATATTACAAAAGAAACTACTTGCATTAAATCCAACTGAAGCTTACAACTGGACAAAGCCAAAACGTCTTGTCCTTCCCTCCCACTCTACTCGGCCAAAGCTCTCCAAAATACTTGAAATTACCTAACTCTATGAAACACAATTGCTTTTGGCTTGGATGATTGAATTATCCTAAATTTCAGCCCCTATGGCTTTTTCTATAGTGTTCAACCCTTGTCATCCAAGGAAAGAACAAGTCTATCTTCTATCTAATTCTATCTATCTCTTTTCTAAGTTAAAACATTAATAAATAAATAAATTAAAACAATTAAATTCCTCGTAAGGTAAAATCGGGAATTACTAGTGTGTATTAAGTCTCTTTCAACATGATAGATCTCTCGTTCCTTCTCTTGCAAGTAATCCATCAATCGGACTCCTCCTCGATCTCGACTCGGATTCCTCTCTGGATCTACTCGATATCGAGTAAGTGTACTTGACGTCGACCAGATCTTTGCTCATTGTCAAATCCTCACTCGATCTGGATCTCTGAAGGTGATGTCGACCAGGTTTTTACTCGACGTCGAGTAAGGTGGTTAACGTCGACTACATGTGTCGAGTGATGTATTTCTCTTCTTTTCTGCTTGATGTGTTGGTTCCAATCTCCTCTTGACGTCATGTTACTTAGTGGTTTTCCCGCTTGAATTCTGCTTCTTCGAAATGTCCCGAAATATTCTCGAAATCTGCAATATTAGACAAGAACAAGTGTAGATCTCCATAATTGGCAAATAAGAATAAACTACACAATTTTTGCATTATTCTGACCCAAAAATATAAAATGTATACAAAAATGAAAATGGATGTAAGCGAAAATCATGGTTATTTGAGTGCACGTCAACACCCCATACTTAAGCTTGTTTGTCCACAAGCAATACTTTTAATGGTCATACAGCGGGAGAAATAAAAACTCTCAACATTTTAGATCCATTTTTATATAACCCTGCAATTAATTACCATCCTCCAAAAGGTACTAATGTCACAAATCCTTGCTTGTGGATAAAAGCAACATCGCACACAAAAGGAATGTTATGCAAAAACCATTCATATGTGACAAAGCATTTTATAATCAAGAGGACCTTTAAGAACAATGGTGAAGAAAAGGTAAAAGGCAAAAGGTAAAGTTGTGGGCTATATTTGGGCAATGTGGTTCTAAATCCGGGGAGAATTATTCAAACTTTCATTCGTGCTTTGATGCGTTTTGTCCCATCATAATGTTTTCACATCACTCATCCTCTCATAATTCACTCTTTGCTCTTTGTTTTTCCACTTATATGTTTTGACCTCTCTAACCTCGGCACTTCCTTCTCGCGAGTCGCAAACATTGGTGTCATGAATTGCCCCGAATACAGTGTTTCGAACTCCTCACCTTAGTGTCCCATCCTCCGGAACTAACATCTCAACGCAAGCAGGGCCGATCTATCTTTATCTCCCAAGGTGACCGAATTTTCTTTCTCCCATTAAATTTTCCATTGTGATTCATCCTGCTAAACTCCAAAATAATGAAACAAAACACCATATAATAATCACCATAATATGACATCAATTTCTCAACATACTCTCTGGATGGGTAATAAGGTAAACAAATGGGCAAATATAGATCATGTGGAGCGAATTTGAAATAAGGCACAAATATGTCTTTAAGATGCATATAAGCATAGGTAAGGCTAGGATATGTAAGAATGTATGGAAAATAAAGTCCTCCATTTTCTTATCATGCATAATGTCAAAAGCAACTTCAAATTTACCTCCTTTTATGGTTTTCAATAAAAATATGCACTTCATTATGACTTCAAACTATATCTCTAATGAATCCAATTTTGTATCGTTGAGTTCTATTAAAACTTCCATAACACTCATAAAAAAATTTCAATGGGGTTGAGAAAATAAACTTTGGAAAATAAGTGTAAAGCACATAGATAACTATGAAATCGAAAGTGACCATGTATGAACAATTCAAGAAATAAGTATGAATACGCACAAAGTAAGCCTTTCCCCCAACCCATACTTAAATATTACAGTGTCCTCACTGTATAAAAATAAGGTTAAAGAAAGAAGACTCACTAGACAGATGTGTAGAAGCTCAGAACAAGTGCTGAAAGACGCTGCGGTGTTAGTCGATCTCGAGTAAGTTACTCGACGTCGACTAGGCTTACTCGACATCGACTATGTGGGAACCTCAAGGTGGCCTCCCCTCGACCACAAGCTCCTCTCCTTGCTGTACGTGGGCGACTTCGAGTAGTTTTAGTCTACGCCGAGTACCTTATGAAACTTCTTGTACCTACAATTTTCGTTAGAAAGAAAAACAAAATCCACAAAAGCAATCAAAATAATGTTTAAAACAAAATGAAAGTATCTAAAAACCCTAAAAAAAATTATCTTTGTTACAATCTCTAGATTTTATAGTTGCTAGGCCGACTTCTTCCTTTTTTGCTGAAGGTGGCATCTACAGGGCCCACGTGGCTTAAGCCTCGAATAAGAACCCATATTCTTGTCGTTGAACTTGTTCGGGAACCAATGATTCGTTGATTTGGAGACATACACCTTGTCTTCTACTTCGTATTTCTTCGGGTCATCATTGGAAACCCTGCATAAAGGCACATACCAAGGCAACCATCTTCCATATATAGATAGATCTTTAATGGAAATAGGGGAAAAAGGTCCTTACCTCGGCCTACCTTTGCCGTATCTTCTTCGTTTAGCTTTTGAGGTTCTGGTCGACATTAAGTAGGGTTACTCGACGTTGAGTACGTTTCTTCCTTTGGTGGATCACTTGATGCAAGAGTAGTCGATGAGGGCTTGGAGTTTTCGTCGATGTCAAGTAGTTCACTCGACGTCAAGTGAGTGTTGTCGATGTCGACCCCATACTTAGAACTTGGCAAAAAATCTGACAAAATGTTAGTCGACGTCGACTTACACTGGTCGACATCTAGTGGACTTTCTATCTCTTCGTTCATGATTGCCATGATTTCCTCCACTTGGGCTTCCATAGCCCTCTTCTCCAGCTCTTCGGGGGTCATTGTTCTTTGAAATAGATTTTACCTCCATAGGACCTGTATGCCTTTCAACTTTATTAAAGAAATACTCAATTACCTTGTCGCTGATGGTGAATGTGAGCACTCCTTTCTTTATGCTTATATTGGCATTCGCGGTTGCTAAGAAGGGCCTTCCTAAAATGATGGGACAAGTAGGGTCCTCTTCCATATCAATAAGTAAGAAATCAGCAGGGACAAAGAACTTACCTACTTGCACCAGTACATCGTCCACCATGCTTGTAGGGATGACCACAGTGTTGTTCGCCATATATAATCTTGCATCCACACGCTCTAAGGCTCATATCTTGACTTTGGACTAGATTAATAATGGCATGATGCTAACGCTGGCTCCTAAGTCACACAAGGCATTGAATTTATGTTGACCAAATTCAACAGTGATTGCAAACTTACCGGGATCTGGCCTTTTCTTTGGAATTTCCATCTTACTGCATTCATCAGCGATCTCAGCCATCGACCTCTTCTTGCTCAGAATATGCTTGAGGAATTTGACATATGATGGTATCTCATGAAGAGCTTCGGTGAAGGGAATAGTGACATTGACCCCTTGAAGCATCTTCACGAAACGCCGGAACTTTTTCTACGTTGGGTCCTTTAAATATTTCTTCGGGAATGGAAACGTTTTCTTCTTTGGAGGTGGTGGAGTTAGGTCGACGTCGAGTGGTGACTGGTCAACGTCGACTGAAGGTGTCGACTTCTGGTGACGCTCTAGTTCTTGGTCGACATCGAGTACGGGGTGCTCGGCGTCGACTACATTTTGGGGACGCCGACTGAGTTTGTTGACCTCGAGTTGTCGCCAACTGGGTTTGTTTAGCTCGGGCGTTTGCAGTTGACGCCCTCTTCTTAGATTCATAGCCGCCACCTGACCTGCAGATTTATTTTGAGGATTAGGTTCAGAAGATCCAAGGAGTGTACCTGATGGTTTGGGGACTGATGTTGCCAATTGACCAATCTGGGTCTCTGTGCTCTTCCTCCAAACATCAATTTCTCCTAATCGTGAGTTGATGCCATGCAGTTGAGTGTGTATGGAATTGATAGATTGCTTGCTTTCGGTGTGATTCATCCACCTCTCGTCAAGAATAATGTGCATGTCATCTTTCTTACCTTCTCTATCAGGATGACTAGAAGCTCTGTAGGGCGGGGGGGTCTCTTTGGTGCTGAGGCCGGCAATAATAGCTCCAGTTCTATTGCTGGTGTTGTCCTGAGTAGTTTCCCCTTGCATAGTGTGCCTCTTCGTGGGTCTCTACAAGTTGCACTTGGTTGGCATGTGGGCACGCAATATTGTTGTGCCTTACAGACCCACACTCCAAACATGGTTGATTATTAGAAAGGAATTTGACTTGTTTGGTAAGGCGGCGTACCTTGTCTCTATGGAACTGGTCCCTGACGTCTGGATCAACTTCCTTTAGCGACTTTTAGACTGGAATAGATGGGGCATGCCTTTCGTTGAGGGCCGCAACAGTCCCATAGGTGTTGTCGTAGTTTGCCAATGTCTCAAAGGTATCCCAAGCACGTCGTGGTGTGTAGTCGAGATACCCATAGGTCGTATAGTTGTTGATCCGCTCCTTCGTTCCTGCATCCAGGGAATTAAAGATGAACTCCTAGATCACATATGGTGTCTGCCAATGGGTAGGACGGGATTTCAGCAATTGTTTGTAGCGCTCCCAGACTTGTGCTAGTGTTTCCCCTGGCTTCTTCTTGAAAGTCGTGATCTGTTGTCTAAGCTGCCCTGTTTTGGCTAGAGGAAAGAATTTGTTAAGAAACAAGTCCCTGAGTTCGTTCCACGAGTGGATGGATTGTGGAGTCAAACCCTCGAACCAATGTTGAGATTTTCCTGCAAGCGACCAACGAAAAGCCTTTAGTTTTAAATATTCTAGATTGCCATCATATGCGATAGCTTCACACAAATTCCAGAAAAACAGTTATGTGCTCTAAAGGGAATTCGTTGGGTCTCCCCTAAAACGGATTCCTCTTTTTTTTCAGAAATAAAAGAAGGACGAATTTCATAATTAACGCGAGGGAGAACGATAGGTGATTCTGGAACTTCTCGAGTAGGATGTAGATATTCCTTCACGTTTGCAGGGACGTTCTGAAGTTGTTCCTCAAGCTCTCATCGGGCATGGGCCTCGCGGTCTACCCTCATCTCCCACCTCTACTGATTCCGTTCATATTCCACCTCTCGTTTGCCATACTCTATCCGCCTGGTGGTGAGCTCCTCTATTTGCCTCCAGAGCGATTCAAGCTCCTGCGCCGGTGTGAGTTGTACCTCGTTCTCGTTGTTAGTAGGAGTCGACAAGAGTCTTCTCCTTAGTCTCTGCTTTGGATGGAAGAAACGTTCCAATTCGAGAAGAGGATCAATGTGTGTGCGATCAGTTCTTGGTGTGAGCCTAAATTGCCATGTTTTACACTTACTTTTATATTGATTTCTGCATGCATTTCATACATTTGGGTTAGAAAAGTACAGATTCTATGTAGTTTACACTTATTTACCAAATTATGGAGTCCACTAGTTTTTGTTAAATTTCGCTGAAATCGGACGCACTTTGGAGCTTAAAGGAAAGTCATGAAGAAGCTAAGGATGGTGCAGCTGGAGGAAATCCCACTTTTCGCCATTCATCATTCTGAATCAAGCTTTGATATCTTCATGAGACTTGTAGCCCTAAAAAAGAGCTTTCCAATGCATGCTCATATGCCTCGATTAGATGAACGAGGAATTGGAAGAGTGAGTTTCAATAACATAGCAAAATGATGAGAGCGAACCAGTTCTACTTGACATCGACCAGATCTAGTCGAAGTCGATGGCTTTTGGTCGACGTCAAGGACAATCCAGTGGCCGATCCGAGTCGAAATCGAGTTGAGTCCGAGAAGATAGATTACTTGCAAGGAAAGAAACAAGATATTTTATCTAATCAAAAGAAGATCTATCACGTTAAGGAAGATTTATCCACATTAGCTTTATTTCCTTTTAGATATAATTATTTTTATTCCAAGTTTTATCTTAATGTTTTAGATAGAAAGTTTTAGATTTAGATATAGTTGTTCCTTCCTAGAATAGCTACATGGAACACTATAAATAAGGCATTAGGGGCTGGATTTTATTCATTCAAGAATCCAAGCCAAGCCACAAGAGAATATATAGAGAGAGAGAGAGAGGAAGATAGCGAGTAGGAGAAAGACTTGGAGCCAAGTGCAAGTTTGTGAAACAAGAGCGGAGTTGGCTTTATTCGGTTGTAAGTCTTGTTTGATTTTATTAATGCAATTTATTTTGTTGAAATCTTTGATGAGTTTATTCATGATGAAGAGCGAGTAGTCACCCAACTTCTAGGGTCGGGGCGAGCCCGACGGTAGCCATATAAGGTGATGGGGTAAAGGTACAATCTTTTGACGCGATTTTGTCTTCTATCCTTATGAGCATGATTCTTTTGCGAACGTTGAAGGTGATCCTTGTTTGTGTTATTAAAGCAAAAATGATCTTAATACAACTTGGATTAATTATGTGAAAAATGGTTAGTAACAATTAGAGTTTATGCGAAAGCCTTTGTTTTTCTATTTGTTAATAACGAAAGTTATTTGATGTAAAGCATGATCTTTTATGCCTTTATGTGTTATCTTACATGGTTATCGTTGTGGTGTTGATACCCATATCTTGGAAGTTTTTAGTTTATTGAGTTAATTTTGTGTTTACATTCGTTTTCGTTCGCAAAAGGTGAGAATTTTCGGTTCTGTTTTTTACTCGAAATCGACTACTCTTGGTCGACGTCGAGGAATGTTGCTTGACGTGGAGGAGGTTTAGTTGAGATCGACTAATTTGCTTTTGTTTTCGTTCCTGTTCGTTTCCACTTTATGTCTTACTCGACAAGGAGGTCGACGTCGAGGACTCTTCTGGTCGAGATCGTGCTGAGATTTGGAACTGAAAAGGTGGGCGCTGACACGCTTCATCGTGGATACGATCCTGACTGCCTTCTACTACAACGGGAGGAAGTCTTGTATTTATTTGCTAATACAGGGAATCAGTTTGCTTTATATTTTATTTATATTTCATACTTGATACATCCTTCTGCAACAACAAAATTGGCGCAGTTGCCGGGGAAGCAATCAATCGCGTCCTTTCTAGTTCCTTTCCTTATATTTGTTTTTTCTTTTTAGTTCCTTTTTACTTGTTTCTTTTTGTTCTTATTTTTCAGGTGCATGCAAAGAACTGATCGCACGCCTATCGACCCTTTTCTCGAACCAGAACGCCTTTTCCATCTTCAGCAAAGGCTAAGGAGAAGACTCATGGCAACTCCACCCAACAATGCGAATGAGGGCCAGCTCACACCAGCACAAGAGCTTGAGTAACTCCACCTACGGATTGAGGAACTCACCACCAGAGAAGCAGAACATACCCGACGAGAGGCGGAATATACATATAATCAGCAGCGGTGGGAGGCAAGGGTAGATCGCCAGGTCAACGTGAGAAGGGAACTTGAGGAGCAGATTGGGCATGTCCCAACCAACGCAAAGGAGTATCTGCATCCTACTCTGGAAGTCCAGAATCGTCGATCGTTCTTCTCCCTATTAATTGTGAAATTTGTCCTTCCTTTATAACTGAAATTAGGAGGAGTCAATTTAGGAGATGAATCAATGACTGTCCTTTAGAGCATGTCACCACGTTTATAGATTTATGTGAAGCTATTGCAGATTGTGCTAATTTAGAATATCTAAAACTAAAGGCTTTTCATTGGTCCCTTGCAGGAATAGCACAACAGTGGCTAGAAAGATTGCCTCCACAATCAATTCGCACATGGAATGAACTACATGATCTCTTCCTCAACAAGTTCTCTCCTCCTGCAAAGACAGCCGCTCTTAGACAACAAATCACGGCTTTCAGACAAAAGACAGGAGAAACACTTGCACAAGTTTGGGAGCGCTACAAAAGGCTTATGAAATTCTGTCGTACGCATGGACAACCTCTATATTCCTATTTGTTAATAACGAAAGTTATTTGACGAAAAGCATGATCTTTTATGCCTTTATGTGTTATTTTGCATGGTTATCGTTGTGGTGCTGAAACCCTGATCTTGGAAGTCTTTAGTTTATTGAATTAATTTTGTGTTTTCATTCGTTTTCGTTCAAAAAAGTTACAATTTAAGTTTCTGAGTTACTCGATCTCGGGGGAAATTTGGTCGACGTCGAGGTACTTGGTCGATGTCGAGTTGATTTTGTTGAAATCGAGTTACTTTGTTTGGTTTTAGTTCCTGTTAGTTGATTTCGAGTGCTGTTGGTCGATATTTCTACTCGATATCGAGTAACTGTAGTCGATATCGACCAAAAGCTGATGTCTTTGCTTTCTTTTCCGCTTTTCTCTGTTATTTTTGTCTTTCTGTCTATTTTTCTTGTGAGATTTGCCGCTACCTGAGATCCGCTGACGTGCTTCCTCGAGGATCGATCCTAACTTCCCGCTGCTATATCAGGAGGAGGTCTTGTAATCATTTGCCTGGGCACGAATCTGGTTTGATCTATTTTATTATATTTTGAACTCGATTTCCTCCTAACAACAACTCAAAATTGAGGACACCCTAGTCGACGTCGACCACCCTGCTGCCCCTGTCGACCACCCTTAAGCACCTCCGACGAAAAAGAAGCTGTCTTTCCCATCCAATTCTCCAATGGATCCAACAGAGAAGAAGTTCTAGCGTTTCATAAAGATGCTTCAAAGGCTCAACGTCACAATACCGTTCACAGAAGCTCTTAATGAGATGTCAACATACGTCAAGTTCCTCAAGGAGATTCTAAGCAAGAAGCGATCAATGGCTGAGATCGCGGAGAAGTGCAGCCAGATGGACGTACTAGAGAAAAAGCCAGATCCAGGTAAGGTTGATATAACCATTGGATTTGGTCAATATAAATTTAATGCTTTATGTGACTTGGGAGCCAATGTGAGTATAATGCCTTTATCAATTTGGTCCAAGATTAAGATAGGTGCTTTAGAGCCCGTGGATGCAAAATTATACATGGCAAACAACACGGTGGTCATCCCAAGAGGCATGGTGGACAATGTACCAGTGCAAGTAGCTAAGTTCTTTGTCCCTACTGATTACATAGTTATTGATATGGCGGACGATCATGCTTGCCCAATCATTCTAGGTAAGTTCTTTGTCCCTGCTCACTCTCAACATCACCGATGAGGTAATTGAGTATTCCATCAATAAAACTGAAAGGCATACAGGTCCCATGGAAGAGGTCAAGTCAATATCAGCTAGGTACATCACTTGCGAGGAGCCTAAGGTAAGAAATATGACTCCCGAGGAGCTGGAAAAGAGGGATATGGAAGCCCAGGTGGAGGAGATCATGGCCATCCTAAACGACGACAAAGAGGATGTACTCGACATTGACCAAGGTAAGTCGATGTCGACTAACTTCTTTTTGGATGCCTTGCCAGGATTCAAGTATGGGGTCTATCACGACCAGAGGTACTAGACGTCAAGTACGCTAGTCGACGTCGACCAGAACCCGAGCACTCTACCGACGACACCATCTCGAGGAGGAGAACCCGAAGTCGAGCTCTCCTTGACGTCGACCAGCTTTTATCTTCCTCGACTCCTCAATCTTCGACGAACAACCCACCCGAGACAGAAAGCTACTCGACGTCGACCAGACGCATGGGTCCCCGACTCCGCCTTCCTCGACCAGTAGTCCACCAGATGAGGCGATCTCCTTGACGTCGAGTACTTGTACTCAATGTCGACCAGGACCCGAGGTCCCGAAATCCGAATCTGCGAAGGTAGGCCAAGGTACGGACATCTCTTCTCCTATTTCAATCAATGATTTATCTATACATGGGAGAGGTTTGCCTTGGTATGTGCAATTATGTAGGGTTTCCAATGATGATCCTAAGGAGTATGAAGTAGGTGACAAAGTCTATTTTGCCAAATCAAAGGACCTTTGGTTTTCCAACAAATTAAACAAGAAAAAGATGTGACCTTTCACGGTGAACAAGATCCACTCAGGATGACTGCAGCTGATGGACAAGAATGGATTCATGTTTGAAGCCCAAGCTACATGGGCCCTGCAAATTCCACCTTGAGCTTAACGGAGAAAGTCGGCCTAGCGACCGTAAAGTCTAGAGCTTGTAAATAGACAATTAGTTATTGGGATTTTTAGACATTGATCTTTGGTTTTTGGTTTTGGACATTGTTTTTAAGTTCTTCTATTGTGGTTATTTGTCGTCTAACAAGTTTTGCATGTACGAAGAAGCTGTAGGAGTACTCGACATCGAGCAGCCTACTCGACGTCGACCACCCATCTCGAGCAAAAGGAGCATATGGTCGAGGAAAACCACCATGGAGGCAACACTCTCCTCGATGTCGAGTAAGTGTCCTTGATGTCGACCATATCTACTTGATAGCGACCAGCCCTCCTCGATGTCGACCACTTCTGCTGCAACATTGCACTCGATTTTCGACGATTAGCACACATGTCTAGTGAGTTTCTTTCTTTACCCTTGTTTTTATACAGTGAGGACAATGTAATGTTTAAGTATGGGGTGGGGGAAGGGCTTACTTTTTGCATATTTGATTTTATTTGACATTATTACTTGAAAAAATCACCCCCATTAAAATTTTGATTAAGTGTCATGAAAGCTTAAATTGAATTAGACAATGCAAAATTGGATTCATTAGAGATATATCATGAAATTGCCTAGTAAAGGAAAGTCAAAATGAAGTGCAATTTTTTATGAAAACAATGAAAGGGGGTAAATTTGATATTGCTTTTGACATGTTACATGATAAGAGAATGGAGGACTTTATATTTCGATATATGCTCATATTGTTATATCCTAGCCTTACCTATGCTTATGCATCACAAAAGCCATATTGAGCCTTATTTCTACGTTATTCCTATCCGGGGATTATGTTGAGAATGAAAGTTACATTATGGAGAATTTTATGGTGTTTGTGTTTTTGTTTCTATCATATTTGGAGTTTGGTAGGAAATTGAAAATTTATGGAAAATTTAATGAGTGAAAGAAAATCCGGTCACTTCAGGAGATAAAGGTAGATCAACCCTGCCTGCGTTGAGATAATAGTTCCGCAGGATAGGACACAAAGGTTAGGAGTCTGAAGCACTAAGTATCCGGTGCTATTCATGACACCCATGTTTGCGACTCGCGAGAAGGCAGTGCTGAGGTTAGAGAGGTAAAAGCAATACAAGTGAAAAAAGCAAAGAGTGATGAGAGGATGAGTGATGTGGAAATTATGAAGGAGAAAGTGCATCAAAGCAAGAAAGAAAGTTTGACGAATTCTCCACGGATTATTAGCACCACATTTCCCAAAAATAACCCACCACTTTTCCTTTTACCTTTTCTTAACCATGAGCTTAAATTAAAGTCCTTTTGATTATTAATGCTTTGTCACATATGAATTGTTTTTTCATAACCCTCCTGTTTGTGAGTAGATGTTGCTTTTATTGCACATGCATGGATTTGTGACATTAGTACATTTTCAAGGATGGTAATTGATTGCAGGGACATATGGCAATGAATCTAATATGTTGAGAGTTTTGATTTCATCCCCTGTATGACAATTAAAAGTATTCCTTGAGGACAAGCAAGCTTAAGTATGGGGTGTTTGTTGTGCGCCTAAATTGCCATGTTTTACACTTACTTTTATATCGATTTCTGCATGCATTTCATACATTTGGGTTAGAAAAGTACAGATTCTATGTAGTTTACACTTATGTGCCAATCTACGGAGTCTACACTAGTTTTTGTTTAATTTTGCAGAAATCGGACGCACTTTGGAGCTTAAAGGAAAGTCATGAAGAAGCTAAGGATGGTGTAGCTGGAGGAAAGCCCACTTTTCGTCATTCATCATTTTGAATCAAGCTTTGATGTCTTCATGAGAGGAGTATCCCCCGAAAAGAGCTTTCCAACGCATGCTCATATGCGTTGATCGAACGAACGAGGAATCAGGAAAAGGCATTTCAAGAACAGAGCAGAATATTGAGAGCGAACCAGTTCTACTCGACATCGATCAGATCTAGTTGAAGTCGAGTACATCAAGCCTAGAAATCTACGCGGAGTCGAGCAGAGCCACTCGAGGAGCCCAGTCTTGGTTGACATCGAGTAGACTTACTCGATGTTGAGTACACCCGATGAGTCCAAATCATGCTCGAGCTCGAGTGCAACCCCGGGAGAAAAAATTCTACTCGATGTCGAGGACTTTTGGTCGACGTCGAGGACAATCCAGTGGCCGATCCGAGTCGAAATCGAGTGGAGTCTGAGAAGATAGATTACTTGTCATGAAAGGAACAAGATATTTTATCTAATCAAGAGAAGATCTATCAAGTCAAGGAAGATTTATCCACATTAGCTTTATTTCCTTTTAGATATGATTATTTTAATTCCAAATTTTATCTTAATGTTTTAGATAGAAAGTTTTAGATTTAGATATAGTTGGTCCTTCCTAGAATAGCTACATGGAACACTATAAATAAGGCATTAGGGGCTGGTTTTTATTCATTCAACAATCCAAGCCAAGCCACAAGAGAACACATAGAGACAGGGAGATAGCGAGTAGGAGAGAAACTTAGAGCCGAGTGTAAGTTTGTGAAGCGAGAGCGGTGTTGGCTTTATTCGGTTGTAAGTCTTGTTTGATTTTATTAATGCAATTTATTTTCTTGAAATCTTTGATGAGTTTATTCATGATGAAGAGCGAGTAGTCACCAAACTTCTAGGGTCGGGGTGAGCCCGACGGTAGCCATGTAAGGTGATGCGGTAAAGGTACAATCTTTTGATGCGATTTCGTCTTCTATCCTTATGAGCATGATTCTTTTGGGAAAGTTGAAGGTGATCCTTGTTTGTGTTATTGAAGCGAAAATGATCTTAATACAACTTGGATTAATTATGTGAAAAAGGGTTAGTAACAATTAGGGTTTATGTGAAAGTCTTTGATTGATGAAAAGCATGATCTTTTATGAAAAGCATGATCTTTCCCAAAAGAATCATGCTCATAAGGATAGAAGACGAAATCGCATCAAAAGATTGTACCTTTACCGCATCACCTTACATTGCTACGTCGGGCTCACCCCGACCCTAGAAGTTGGGTGACTACTCACTCTTCATCATGGTAACAAACATTAATATTATAAAAGAATCTACTTGCATTAAATCAAACTGAAGCTTACAACTGAACAAAGTCAAAGCATCTCGTCCTTCGCTCCCACTCAACTCGGCCAAAGCTCTCCAAAATACTCGAAATTACCTAACTCTATGAAACACAATTGCTTGTGGCTTGGATGATTGAACGATCCCAAATCTTAGACCCTATGACTTTATTTATAGTGTTCAACCCGTGCTATCCAACGAAAGAACAACTCTATCTTCTATCTAATTCTATCTCTTTTCTAAGATAAAACATTGATAAATAAATAACATAAAACAATTAAATTCCCCCTAAGGTAAAAGTGGGAATTACTAGTGTGGATAAAGTGTCTTTCAACTGGATAGATCTCTCGTGCCTTCTCTTGCAAGTAATCCATCACTCGGACTCCTCCTCGATCTCGGCTCATATTCGTCTCTAGGCTCTACTCGACATCGATTAAGTGTACTTGACGTTGACCAGATCTTGGCTCTTGGTCAAATCCTTACTCGATCTCGATCTTTGAAGGTGATTTCGACCAAGTTTTTACTCGACGTCGAGTAAGGTGGTCGACGTCAACTACATGTGTCGAGTGATGTACTTCTCTTCTTTTTTGCTCGATGTGTTGGTTCCAATCTCCTCTCGATGTCGAGTTACTTAGTAGACGTCGAGTGACTCTGCAGTAGACGTTGAGTGGTTTTCCCGCTTGAATTCCGCTTCTCCGAATTGTCCCAAAGTTGTCTCAAAATCTGCAATATTAGATAAGAACTACTGTAGATCTCCATAATTCACAAATAAGCATAAACTACACAATTTCTGCAATATTCTAACCCAGAAATATAAAATGAATACAAAAATCGATATGGATGTAAGCGAAAATCATGTTTATTTGAGCGCACATCAGATAACAACCTTTTTTCTTCAAATGTGCATTGATAATATCCATGGTCAATGTCATTAACAATAAGCTAGTTTGTGATATTCAACTCCCATATACAAGTATGACAAATTCATACAGAACCTAGGCTTGATAAAACCAGTAAACAAGAATTTTTATGTGTTTTGTTTTTTTGTGGCACTCTATCTGGAAATTGAATACATAAATTAAAAAAAATTAACATATGCTCCATTGCCACAACCCCTCTCCCCCACACACACACGCACACAAGAAATGATCTACTCTCTTTTGCAAGATCTGAGGATGGTGCCTTTCAGCTAATGAGCACTTGGAATTCGAGTGAGAAGTTCAGAGTTAAAGCTTGGAGCATTGTTGTCTGGGACCCCATTATCATCCACAAGCACTCCTTCATACTCTGGCTTGCTGCAAAGAAAAGGCTGGCTACATGAGACCAAATAAAGACAAGGGAGTGGAATTAACCCACCCTCTTTGTAATCAAGCTCCCAAAAATTATGATCACATTTCCTTTGCTTGTAATATCTCCTCTACTGTTTGGCATCAAATCAAACATTGGGCACAATTCAAGGAGGACTGAAGTGGATGAAGAAAGAAGCAAGAGGGAGATGATGGCATGTCTAAAGCAAAAAGGGCTGCTGTAGCAGCAACTACCTATTATATTCGGAAGGCTGGTAATGACAAAATCTTCGAAGAAAAAACATAGAGTACTGAGGAGATAGATAGTACCTTGTCATGATAACCATATAAGAATAATGCCAAAGGTATAAAAGATCATGCCTTTTCATCAAATAACTTTCGTCATTAACAAATAGGAAGATAGAGGCTTTCACATAAACCCTAACTGTTACTAACCCTTTTTCACAAAATTAATTCAAATTTGCATTAAGATCACTTTCGCTTCAATAACACAAATAAGGATCACCTTCGACTGTCGCAGAAGAATCAGGCAATTTAGGGATATAAGATAAAATTGCAATAATGATTGTATCTTTGATGCATTACCTTACATGGCTACTGCCAGGCTTGCCCCGACCCTAGAAGTTGGATAACCACTCGCTCTTCATCATCAAAACACAAATCAATAACATAAAGAAACTAAATTGCATTAAATCCAAACAAAGCTTACAACCGATCGAAGCCAAAACGTCTCTCGACTCTTGATACGTTTGGGATACCCGATCCTTCGCCTGTGGGCTCAAGATCAAGAACCACACCGTATATTTGCCCGATCTTGCAATGCTCTTCCGATATCTCCTCATTAACAGTTGAATTAAACTAATTAATAAATAATTAAAAGCAACAATTCTTAACTGAAGAAATTCAACACTAAAAGCTAGGGAATAACTTATCCTAAATAATACTAAAGTAGTAGTTGTTTAGGACACGTGTCGCACTCAGGTTAAAAATTTTCCCGCCCATTTTGTCTATCAATGTTTTTTGCCATGTTTATATGGTTGATTCTATCTTTTTTTGGATATCATTGAGAATTTGAGATAGCTTCCACATTGCTTTTATCTTTTACGTAGTATTACTTTCCAATCTATCCTATTTTAGCTAATGGGGATTTCATTGCCGAATTTTTTAATTGTGTATTGTTGATGTTTTTGTAATTTTGTACTATTTTTTATTTTTATTATATTCTATATACCATTATTATAATTTTTTTTTATTGGCATACACTTCCTTATCTTAATAATCTTTTATAGCAGGTAACTTTTTTTTCATAATTTTAAAATAAGTAATTTCATGCATATGTTTAACTTTTATTTTAATAATTTTTATATACATATCTTTTATAATAATTGGTATCTTTTTTGAGATGATTTTGAAATAAGTAATGAGTCTATTATAATTCACTTATTTATTTTTTCAATTATATTCATTTCACTTTTTGCAATTTAAATCATTTTTAATTTGTAATAAACACAATCATAATTTTGTTAGCAAAATATCAATCATGTATAGTGTTTTTTTACAAAGATGACCACGTTCAATTTAAATTTTTTATTGAAAATTATATTGTATTTTTTAATAATTGATTAAAAAAACGTATCTTATATATTTTCTTATCCTATCTTATATTTTATAGGATCCTAAACAATACTAAAACTGAAGTTGAAATTGCCACATATGTCAACTTCTGTGAATTTGTTTCCCGCTCAAAACTTAACTACTCATAATCTACCATTTGTCAATTATTATGCCACATATATCCACTTAATTATCATTAATTATTTGATATTCATATATAATTGGCAAATATCACATATTTTGATATTACCAAATCTGCATACTCAGTATATATCACTATTTTATTTAATTATTATTTTTTATTCATTATTTTATAATAATCAATATCCATATTTTATTAAGGGCGATTTGCATAAAATAGCACAAACTTTAGGCATAGTTGCACTCAGTGGCACGAACTTAAAAAAATACAAAAATAATCACCAACTTTGGGGTTTAGTTGCGGTCGGTGGCACGTACCCCCTATCTCACTAATGTGGACGAGTGGGGTGCTTACATGGATTTTTTTAATTAAAAAGGCATATAGCGAGATATGAATTAGTGAAAATGTTTATATGATTTTTTTTAAATTAAAAGACATAAAAGATGTGCCCAAATTATGAAACCAGCTAGGTTCCAATTTTATTTTTTATTTCATGTAATTCCAAATTAAACATAATTGTGACAGATATAACATTTGCAAATTAAAATTTGGTACTAGTTTTTTTAATTTGCAAATGTTATATTTGTCACAATTATCTTTGATTTGGAATTACATGAAATAAAAAATAAAAATGAAACCTAGCTAGTTTCATAAGTTGGTCACATCTTTTATACCTTATAATTTTTATAAAAAAAAAATTCATGTAAGCATTCACACTAATTCATATCTCGCTATATGCCTTTTTAATTAAAAAAATTTCATGTAAGCACCCCCACTAGTCAACATTAGCGAGGTATGGGGTATGTGCCACTGACTGTAACCACCCCTAAAGTTCGTGCTATTTTATGCAAATTGCCCTTTTATTAATTTAATTTTCATTTTTAGACTGTTGTTTAATAATTTAAAGGAATTTCCATTATATTCATTCAAAATTTTAATGGTTTTTTTGTTATAACCATAATTCCACTTTTTTTCTTTTTGTGTAGAATTATCATATTTTAATGTTTTATTTATCTCATTAAAAAACTTAAAATATTAAAAATTTCATATATCTTTTTTTGTGTGCAAAAGTATCCTTTTCATATACTTTGATTCATTGAATTGTTGATTTTATGAATCCTAATTCCGAAGGTAAGTATACATATTTATTATTATTGTAACATGTCAACCGTGGCGAAAATTTGTTCCTCCTTTGTGTAGGTCATACTATAATATGTTTCATTGAGTTTCATGTAAAATGTATACCTCTCCATAGTACTCCCTCCGTTCAACAAAACTTGACGTTTTACTATTCATGCACGCTTTTTTAGGAGCTAAAAACTATATAAAATATCGACTTTTTAAATAATTTTTTTTAACAATTTTGTAGTTATTATTAATAAGTACAAACTTGTTAAAAAAAAAAATTTTAAAAATAAATATTTTATATAGTTTTTATCATTCTAAAAAAGCGTGCATGAATAGTAAACGACAAGTTTTGTTGAACGGAGGGAGTACTAATTTTCATTGAGTTCCATACTATAATTTGTCAATTATCAATATATGTATTTATAGTTCTTAAGTAATTTATTTAATTATCTATCGATCGAATACTACATATTTACCTAATTATTTAAAATTTTCAAAAAAAAAGTTATAAAATATTTTTCCATGAACAAAAATTTATGTGATCAAATATCCTAGAATAATGTTTATTTACGGGTAAATGTGAGCACGGGCCGGACTTTTTTTCAAATTAGTCCTGATGGTGCGGGTGCGGGCCGGGTTGAGCCCACTTCATGGTCTAGAGTTCACGTCCAAACTCGCTTGGTATTGTAGATGCGGGAAGCCCGCGGGCACTTGCAACATAATAATACTTGATATGCATATTATATATATTACTATACATTGATTTGTATAAGAGGAGGGTCATGAGTTGTATTATAAAATAATTTTTAAACATGTAAATAGATTAACTTAGTAATATAGGAAGTAGTAAAATTTCAACCATATAATTTCATCAAACTTAGTAATATAAGAGAAGGGTCATATCAATTTTCAAATACAATGTTGGTTAATCAATTGATGCATGTTTTTATATCAAGAGAAATAATAATAATCTTATATTTACTTTTAAAATTGTAGTTGGTTGGAGTAACAATAGATTGATTTGAAGTTACTGTAATTATAAAAATATGTGTTTTCTTTTGTTACTCCGTGTATTGTACATTTTCTTTTTAAATGATAAGTGAGACACATGAATCACAGTATGAAATATCTTTATCCTTATCTTAGTGGGTACATTGTCTAATTTTTCATGAGATTAGTTTTCAACATTGTAAATTAAGCATGTGGTAGAAATTATTTGAGACAAGGGCAAATCTTTAACTAACAAAATGATGGATTGGTTTGTGGTGATTTTTGACATGGCTATATGAAATTTAGTGAGCGGGGTCAATTTTTTACCAACTGAATTTGTTTTAAATTGGTTAATGATGGGTATAATTATCATTGTGTATGCGTTTAATTTGAATGACAATTAAATTGAATAAAATTAGACTTCAAGTTGAAATTTGTCCAATAGATTTTTTTTGGTACAAAAAGGATCAGAAAAAAATACTTTTATTTATTTTATCTTCACTAAGAAGATCTTTAATATTTTTAGAATCAGTAACCTGTGCAAAAGCGACAGTTTCTTCCAACAACTAATGGCGATGGAAATTAACTAGATTCAAATTAAAAGAGTAACAGCAAAGGAAAACAAAGAGAGTGAAGGGAGGGCGATTGCACGAGGACTGGAAAGAGTTCGCTGGGAACGATCCGGACACGTAGGAGCGATGGCTCCTCAGGGTGTGTGAGCGCGGAGCCATCAAAGTCGAGAACGGAGCCGAGGGTGTCTGGGCGCGCGCGAGGAGGGACTGGGGTGCGCGGAAGCAAGGCCAGATGCTGGGCGAGAGCAGGTGCGTGAGCGAGGAGCGATCAAGGCAAGAGCGAGCGTGCGCGAAGGCGAGACAGCGAGAGAGCGATCGCTGGGACTTGTCGACGATGTCGAGCGCTCGCGAGGGCCAGCGCTGCGCGCCTGGGCTCGAGTCTGCGAGAGACCTCCAATGGGTTTCCTTTTATTTATTTTTTGCGACGGTTTTCAAGGTTGAAGATGATGTTGGGGTTCTTATCGCTGGAAGAAAACAAGATGGCGACGATGATTGTGATGACCGAAAGAACACACAAGAGTAATGATAGTGGTGGGGGTTGATAATCGAGAACCCTTATAAAGGGGTTTCTCAATTCTAATTCAATCTGAGAAAAATCAAATTACATAGGTTTGTTTAAATAGAAAAACTATGAACCAATTCTATCATGCAAGATAGAGTTTTGGTTTTGTAAAGATAGAAGTTTTGGTTTGATATATCTAGAGGAGATATATCTTGTACATTATTAATTCTAATTGCATAAAATAACAATTAATTAAATTAAGACATATAATCTCGACCCAACATGAAAGAACTCGATATGGGCCTTGGAGCACTCGACATGATCTTGGCCCACTCGACATAAGGAGGTCTCGAGTGGCCCATTGTGAATGCCGATTCTTTGGGTCTTCAAGGCGGATGTTGTCGAGTCTACAAGAGCTTTGTTTGAGGACGGAAGCTCATTTCTTGTGTTGTTGGAGTATCTTTGAGACAAGTGATCCAGGGTGGCCTGAATCCTTGCTCTATTGTTCCTTGGTAACGGACAAGAAGAGCTTTGGTTGCATCTTTAATCTTCTTGGCCCTTGTCCGAGTGATAGGACCATCGAACGGAACCTTCATATTGTCCTCAATGTCACCAAGAGTTATCGATAATTACACTACATCAACTCTCCACCTTCTACTCGGCCAAAAGCTCCAAACTCTCTCTACTCGCTCTCTATGGGTAAACACAATTGCTTGTAGCTTGGATGATCCTAAAACTCATTCCATAGGGCTTTATTTATAGTATTCAATCCCCACTATCCAAGGAAAGAATAATCTATCTTTATCTAAAACTATCTATCTAAGGCTAAATGACAAAAATTTGGTAAATAAAGAAATAAATCTCTAAAGTAAATAAGGGAAATATCTAATGTGAATAAATCTTCCTTCAACTTGATATATCTTCACTCCTCTTGATAGAATTCCAGGTGCCTTCACTTGCAAGTAAACTCAACCACTCGGATTCCACTCGATTTCTACTCAGAATAGCCCAGAGAAGTACTCGACATCAACCAAAGTAGTCGACGTCGAGTAGGATTCATACTCTGGCTTCTCTCATGCACTCTTCCTCGATCTCGGCTAGGACTCGGACTAGGTGATGAGCTCGGACCCGGGCTCGAGCAAAAGGACCGGCGACGAGAGTTCCGAGAAGTCGGGAAGTTGTTGGCAGTTCTGGAGCAGCAGATCAGTCGGCAAAGAATTCCGATTTCCCGTCGATTGGCTAGGCTTCTGGAAACGTTCAAGTACTACTTTTGTAGATCTGGAAGTCTCGGTCGCGGATTGGGGCAGATTTCATCAATCGGATGTCAGACGAAGCGGGAAATCGCGTTGTACCGAGACGTCGCCTGTGCAGAGACGATTCCGAAATTGGGTTCGTTTGAGTGGTATTGAGGGCTGTTTTGGGAGTGACGTTTTGGGTAGGATTGAGGGTGATAATGGGGCTGTGGAAGGCCTTAGAATGGTGGTAAAGAAGGGGTATGGGGTTGAGGGATATGTGATGCAAGATCGCTCTCGGCCTCGCACTCCGAGCTCTCTCCAACACTCGATCTTCCACACTCTCGGCCTCGCACTCCGAGTGTTTCCGACCCTTTGATTCCGTCGTCTCTCACTAAGGAATCTCCTTCAGCCTCTCACCGAAGGTTTTGTTCCCGGCCTCTCACCTAAGAACGAGATTCTTAACCCGAATCACAGGAAGCTAAAAGGCTCACTTTTTCTCAAAATTCAACTTGTTCCAAAACAAATGTCAAGCTTACATATATATAGGACTTGTATGAAATCTAAGAAATTAAAACAAGACAAACAATAAATGAAAAGGACGTGGGATTTGGGCAAGTCTTTTGGGCTTAGTCCGAAATTTGCCTGGAAAAACAAATGCAAGCGCATATCATCCTAGGAAAATAGGTAGTTTGGTTTTGAAAGATTTAGCTTGGAATCCTCTCTAATTAAGTCTCGGTCGGCGCCAATTCAGACTTAACTTGTAGCAAAGTGACCGAGTGTGGTGGTGACTCCTCAAAGATTAGAACCGATTGACCAAGTTGGCGAGCTCGGGCTCTTGTCAACGGTGGGGTAGCTCGAGGTAAAAGTGGCTCCTCTTCCATCTCCTCATAGTTAGCATCTTCACTAGCATCCATCGGAGCTCCATCCCTAGCATCTAGATCACCAACCCAATCGTCAGATAAGCTAGCTCCGTCGAGGGTCACATCATCCTCCCCCCCTTGAAAAGGATTCGACCCCGAATCCGTCAGCTCCTCAAGTAGCCCATCCCTTACAAGAAATGGAGCTAAGTCACAGACATTAAAAACATCATGAACACCATACTTACTTGGGAGATCAATTCGGTAAGCGTTGTCGTTAATCTTCTCTAGCACCATGAACGGCCCATCAGCTCTTGGCTGCAACTTAGATTGCCGCAAAGTAGGAAATCGATCCTTCCGGAGGTGAACCCAAACCAAGTCTCCAACCTCCAATAATAGCTCCTTGCGATGCTTGTTGGCCTGGTTCACATACTGTTGAGTTCGACGCTCCAGCTGTAGTCGAACTCTCTCATGCAAAGACTTCACCAACTCAACCCGGGACTTACCAGCAAGGTCCTCGGGAGACGATAGGGGATGCGGTGCCAAATCCAATGGTCTGTGGGGATTTCTACCATAAACCACCTCAAAAGGAGACATCTTGGTGGCGGAATGCACAGGCCGATTGTAAGCAAACTCGACATAGGATAAACAATCCTCCCACCTGCGCAAGTTAGTAGCAAGCATAGTACGCAGTAAAACACCTAGAGTCCTATTAACTACCTCGGTTTGACCATCTGTTTGAGGGTGGCTAGAAGTAGAAAATAACAGCTTGGTACCTAGCTTAGCCCACAAGGTCTTCCAGAAGTAGCTAAGGAACTTAGAGTCCCTATCAGAAACAATAGATTTAGGCACCCCATGTAGCTTCACAATATGATCAAAGAATAAGGTAGCAACATGAGAAGCATCATCAGTTCTAGAGCAAGCTATGAAATGGGCCATCTTAGAAAACCGATCTACCAGAACAAATACAGAATCATGGCCTTTCCTAGTTTTAGGCAAGCCTAGCACAAAATCCATAGAAATGTCCTCCCATGGGGCACTAGCTAGAGGTAGGGGAAGGTACAGACCATTCGGGTTCGATCTAGACTTAGCTTTAGCACAAGTAACACAACTAGCACAACATTTCTCAACGTCAGATTGCATCCTAGGCCAGTAAAAATGATCCTTCAAAACTCCTAAGGTCTTAGCAACCCCAAAATGCCCCATCAATCCATCTCCATGTGCCTCCAAAACCAACAATGATCGAACCGAACAACGAGGCACACAAAGGCGGGAGGCCCTAAATAAGTAACCATCCTGCACAAAATAACTACCAACACTAGGGGAACCAGCAGATTGCACACATTGACAGAATATATCCCCAAAATCAGCATCAGCAGAGTAGAGATCAAGTAGCATAGAAAAGCCAAGAACACGAGCTTCGAGAGTAGAGAGAAGAGAATACCTACGAGAGAGGGAATCAGCGACAATGTTGTCCTTCCCTTTCTTGTACTTGACCACATAAGGAAAAGCCTCGATGAACTCAATCCACTTAGCATAGCGAGCGCTAAGGGTGGTTTGTCTCCGGAGATACTTCAAGGCCTCATGGTCAGTATGTATCACGAACTCACGGGGCAACAAGTAATGAGCCCAAGTCTGTAAAACACGAACCAAGGCATACAACTCCTTGTCGTAGGTAGTGTTAGAGTAATTCTCTGTAGCTCCTCCTAGCTTCTCGCTAAAGTAAGCGATAGGTCGACCTTCCTGCATCAAAACACCACCAATACCAACCCCAGATGAATCACACTCAATCTCAAAAGTCTTTGAGAAATCAGGAAGTGTAAGTAACGGAGCATTTGTCAATCGCTCCTGAAGTGTAGCAAAAGCCTCTTCTTGCGCTGGACCCCATTTGAATGACATCCCTTTCTTTGTTAGTTCTGTAAGAGGGGCAGCAATGCTGCTGAAGTCCCTGACGAACCTACGATAAAATCCTGCTAAGCCTAGAAAGCTCCGTATCTGAGTAACGGATGTTGGTTGAGGCCACTCTCGAATAGCTCGAATCTTCTCTGTATCCACCTGCAAGCCATCTTTACCTAAAACCAAACCAATAAAGACGACAGTATCGGAGCAAAACCGACACTTCTTCAAGTTAGCAAACAAGTGCTCCTTCCTAAGAACTAGGAAAACAGCGCGTAAGTGTTCAGCATGCTCTTCTAAGGACTTGCTGTAAACAAGGATATCATCAAAGTATACGACAATAAATCGACCTAAGAATGCACGCAAAACATGGTTCATCAGGCGCATAAAAGTACTAGGAGCATTAGTTAGCCCGAAGGGCATGACCAACCACTCGTAAAGACCATATTTGGTCTTAAAAGCGGTTTTCCACTCGTCACCTTCCTTCATCCTAATCTGATGGTACCCGCTCCTCAAATCAATCTTAGAAAACAAACAAGCACCATGCAACTCATCTAACATGTCATCTAAGCGAGGAATAGGATGACGGTACTTAACTGTAATCTGGTTGATGGCTCGACAATCAACACACATGCGCCAGGTCCCATCCTTCTTTGGTACCAACAAAACTGGGACGGCACAGGGACTCAGACTCTCCCTAATATACCCCTTGCTAAGCAAATCCTCTACCTGTGACTGTAACTCTTTGGTCTCCGTGGGGTTAGTCCTGTAAGCTGGCTGGTTAGGAATAACAGCACCCGGCACAAAGTCAATCTGATGCTCTATGCCCCTAAGAGGAGGCAATCCAGATGGCATCTCATCTGGTAGCATATCATGAAACTCCTCGAGTACACCTGAAATGACAGAAGGCAACTCAACAACAGTAGTAGACGATGAACTAGAACTAACATGTAAGTTAGAACTAGTAGAAGTACAGACAAGCATAAAACAAACATCACCCCCCTGAATAGCATGTCGGACATCTTGAACCCGAGCGACCAGCAAGCTCTGGGGTTCCTTGGACAATCCTTGCTCCAACTTCTGCTTTTCAGCATCCTTTTCGATCTTCTCGTGAGATTGGCGACGCTGTTCCCTAGCAATATAATCAGTGACAACCTCTTGAGGGGTTAGAGGTAGAAGCCTTACCCGCTTGCCTCCAAAGGCGAAGGAATACTCGTTGTTGTAGCCGTCATGCATCACACGCCGATCATACTGCCATGGCCTACCGAGAAGTAAATGGCAAGCGGTGATAGGTAGTATATCACATAAGATAGTATCGGCATAAGGTCCAATGGAAAAGGACACCTCAGCTTGGTCCTTCACCTTCAACGGTGATCCTGAGTAGAGCCATTGCAGAGTATAGGGTCTCGGGTGTACCTGAGTGGTTAGAGAGAAACGATCCACGACTTCCTCGCTAATAATATTACAGCAGGAGCCACCATCAATAATAACAGTGCAAATCTTACCTCCGATGGTGCAACGGGTGTTGAACAAGTTCTCCCGCTGAGAGGTGTCAAGCTCATGCTTCTCACTGGCGCTCAAAGTCCTCTTAACCATGAAGTTCTCACCAACTGGTGCTCTGGCAAAAAGCCCCTCATCCTCATTCACAACTGGCAACTCATAAGGGTCATCGAGGCCTTCCACCTCACTCACCACTTCTCCGAACGAGTTAAGGAGAACCTTTCGTGGGTTGGGGCATTCTCTAGCATAATGCCCAATCTCATAACACTTGTAACACTTGACCTCTCGAGGCCTGCTGGACTCTGGTCTAGGAGGTGGAGGTGTGGGGTTAGGGATGACAGGACTAGGGCTTGGGTTAGCCGGAGGTATAACGGTGGAAGGGGAAGTAGGACTAGGGTTAGGAGGTTGGGGACGATAACTCCGAG
This sequence comes from Persicaria tinctoria, assembly GCA_037127255.1. Lineage (NCBI taxonomy): Eukaryota > Viridiplantae > Streptophyta > Magnoliopsida > Caryophyllales > Polygonaceae > Persicaria > Persicaria tinctoria. Next base: position 24,544,434 of record JBANSL010000011.1, on the reverse strand, counting down.
GTGGTTCTGAAGGACATTCAGTTCCCGTCCAACGCCTTGTTGAGGACCCTGCAGACCTTCTTTTGAGGAAGTTTTCATAAACATATGTGGCATGATGAAGAGCATCAATCACATGGGTGTGTCGCAGTTGCAACACAATCTCAGCCACATCAGAGTTCAGACCTGCAAGAAACTTAGCAAGAATATAAGAGTCCTCATACCTTGTGCCCGATCGCTGCAAAAGGGCGCGTAGATCCTTATAGTAATCGTCTGGGGATCGAGGACCCTGTTTCAGTTTCTCTATCCTCAGCAATAGTTGTTGCCCATGATCCGTCGGAATAAAGCGAGCTCGCATCAGACATGTCAACTCTCCCCAAGTCGTCACTGGTGGAGCTCGAGTGTAGGCCCGATCTACTAGTACTCCTTGCCACCAAGAGAGGGCATAATCAGTAAAGTGGATGACAGCGAGTTCCACTTGCTCCTCCTCTGGATATCGATGGAAACGGCAGACCTGTTCAGCTTTGACCTCCCAATCCTGATACGCCTCTGGCCCGGCAGCACCAGTAAAAATAGGAATGCTTACCTTGACCCCATGCGTCCGACGTTGACGACCATCCTCTTGGCGACGCCTAGCATGGCGGTCCTCTCTAGCTTGAGTCCGCTCTGAAAATATGGATCCATCTGATCTCTCATCATCTGACCGTGGATTGTTGCGATTATGGCGATGTCTGTTCCTGTGTCCTCTTCCGCCATCTTGGTTCCTTTGGCCGTCATGGCTACCATGATCACTCGGTGCATCTCTCTGGGCTGGCGGTAATCGTTGTAGTATCTCTGCAATGCTTAGCTCCATTCTGTCCATACGGCGAGTTAGCTCTTGGACAGCTGGGTCAACTCTGCCTCCTTCCCTGTTCACCGAATGTTGTGACATCACCACAGACAAACAAACAAACTCGTCAAGTTAGCAAAACAGAAACCTCTCTCTCACTTTGGTGGACGCTCACACTCTCTCACACACTCCGCTCGTGTGTTTAAAGTGTTTGCCTCTCTATAATGTATTCTCAGAAAAGGAAGAGACTCGAAAACCTGCAAAATGAGCAAACAACAGATATAATAGCAGTTAGTAGCAATAGACCTCCTCGGTGTTTGGCTCTCCGCTCCTTACTCTAGATGGTTCTCTCCTCTCGATCACTCACCTTTTCCAACACTACTCAGTGTTGCTCTCACCTCTCCTTTTCCTGTTGCAGCAGGCAACACTCTCAACTCTCCTTTTCCCAGTGCAAGGGCACGACACTCAAGAACCTGATTAATCGCTAGCGGCAACTAGCACCAACAATAGCAACCACAAATAAGCTGAAAGAACAACCTTCGAGCACTAACAAAGGCCTTTCGACGAGTATTTACCAACACCCACTATGGTCCTTAGGCAATGCAAAACAAGTGATCTAACCCGAATAAAAATTGAGATTGCAATGTAGGAAGAAACAACGGAATATCTATGAAGCTCGGATGGAAATAGCTAACTCACGAACATATTTCTACTGAACAAGCCAATGTGGGGTTTGAATATTCACCTACTTGCTTCACCCAACAAATAATATATATAATTTTTTTTTTAAGAGATACGTGGAACTCTTTTTTTTTTTTTTCTTTTTTTTCTTTTTTTTTTCTTTTTTTCTCTTTTTTTTTTCTGGAAGCTAACTAACAGCTCTTCTTTTTTTTTTAAATGAAAAAAAAAAAAAAATTCCCTCAAACGCTTAATTAAATGGTAGCAGCTCAAAGATCAAATTGCTTTGTAACTCTGATTTGTAATGCCCCATTTGCAATCGATAGATGAACAAGCAACAAGAAATCCACCACTGATTGCTTCATTTGGAATCCATCGATGTTCCACAAGAAGAGGTAGAAGACAATGCATTGGGGACAGGAACAACAAGCACACAAGACACATGAAAAGGGAGGACGAACAATTGCAACCTCTCGGGCTTAATCAAACATGTTTTGCAAAAACTAAGGAGTAAGCGAAGAGAAAGTTATTCGTACCTCGAAAGATTGAGGAACCCTTGTCGTGGCTCTGATACCACTTGATGAGCTCGGACCCGGGCTCGAGCAAAAGGACCGGCGACGAGAGTTCCGAGAAGTCGGAGAGTTCCGATTTCCCGTCGATTGGCTAGGCTTCTGGAAACGTGCAACTACTACTTTTGTAGATCTTGAAGTCGCGGTCGCGGATTGGGGCAGATCTCATCAATCGGATGTCAGACGAAGCGGGAAATCGCGTTTTACCGAGACGTCGCCTGTGCAGAGACGATTCCGAAATTGGGTTCGTTTGAGAGGTATTGAGGGCTGTTTTGGGAGTGACGTTTTGGGTAGGATTGAGGGTGATAATGGGGCTGTGGAAGGCCTTAGAATGGTGGTAAAGAAGGGGTATGGGGTTGAGGGATATGTGATGCAAGATCGCTCTCGGCCTCGCACTCCGAGCTCTCTCCAACACTCGATCTTCCACACTCTCGGCCTCGCACTCCGAGTGTTTCCGACCCTTTGATTCCGTCGTCTCTCACTAAGGAATCTCCTTCAGCCTCTCACCGAAGGTTTTGTTCCCGGCCTCTCACCTAAGAACGAGATTCTTAACCCGAATCACAAGAAGCTAAAAGGCTCACTTTTTCTCAAAATTCAACTTGTTCCAACACAAATGTCAAGCTTACATATATATAGGACTTGTATGAAATCTAAGAAATTAAAACAAGACAAACAATAAATGAAAAGGACGTGGGATTTGGGAAAGTCTTTTGGGCTTAGTCCGAAATTTGCCTGGAAAAACAAATGCAAGCGCATATCATCCTAGGAAAATAGGTAGTTTGGTTTTGAAAGATTTAGCTTGGAATCCTCTCTAATTAAGTCTCGGTCGGCGCCAATTCAGACTTAACTTGTAGCAAAGTGACCGAGTGTGGTGGTGACTCCTCAAAGATTAGAACCGATTGACCAAGTTGGCGAGCTCGGGCTCTTGTTAACGGTGGGGTAGCTCGAGGTAAAAGTGGCTCCTCTTTCATCTCCTCATAGTTAGCATCTTCACTAGCATCCATCGGAGCTCCATCCCTAGCATCTAGATCACCCACCCGATCGTCAGATAAGCTAGCTCCGTCGAGGGTCACATCACTAGGACTCGATGAGTACTTGACATCGAGTAAGGTACTCCGCATCGGGTACTTTCTGTGCTTCTTGAGTGTTTGTTGCTCAGCTCGTGCTCCACTTGATGATTTCGACCAGGAGGTACTCGACATCGACCAGTCTAATCAACGTCGACTAGTGATGTCGAGTACCTTCTTCCTTGTTTTCTGCTCGATGCGCCCTAGCTCAGCTGCTGCTTGACCTTGGACTTTTTGTATTCGACCTCGAGCTCCTCCACGATTCTCTTCCTTCTCCGAATTATTGTAAAATGTCTCGATTTCTGCCAAAATTAAACAGAAACTAGAGTAGATCTCTATAATCGGAAAATGAGCATAAACTACATAGATTATGTATAAATCTAACCCAATGATATGAAATGCATGCAAAAATCGATATAAAAGTTAATGTAAAACATGGCGAATTAGGCTCACAACAAACACCCCATACTTAAGTTTCCTTGTCCCCAAGCAATACTTTTAATGGTCATACAAGGAAAGAAACTAAACTCTCAACATCTTGGATTCATTGTTATATATCCCTGCAATCAATTACCATCCTCGAAAAGGTACTAGTGTCACCAATTCCATACATGTGAAAAAAAGCAACATCTACACACAAAAGGAGGGTCATGCAAAAACAATTTCATATGTGACAAAGCAACTATAATCAAGAGGACTTTAATTAAGCTCAATAAGGAGTAGATTGGTAAAAGGCTAAAGGTGGGATATATTTGGCCATGTGGTGCTAATAATCCGGGAAAATGGAGTAATTTCCAAACATTCATACCACATTCCTTCTTCATTTGATTTCCCACCTTTAGCTCATTCCCTCTATGTTTTTTTCAATATTATGCTTTTACCTCTCTAACCTCAGCATTGCCTTCTCGCGAGTCACAAACATGGGTGTTGTGAATGGCCCCGGATACTTAGTGCTTAGGACTCCTCACCTTGGTGTCCCATCCTGCAGAACTATTATCTCGACGCAAGCAGGGTCGATCTACCTTTATCTCCTAAGGTGATCCGATTTCCTTTCACTCATTAAATTTTCCATAACTTTGAAACTTTCCTTCCAAACTCCATATATGATAACACAAAAGTATATAAAAATCTCCATAATGTAACTTCCATTTTCAACATAATCCCCGTATAAGGAAATAAGGTAAGGAATGGGAAATATTTATATCATGTGGAGCAAAATATGAAATAAGGCTTAATATGGCTCTTGTGATGCAAATAAGCATAGGTAATGCTAGGATATACCAATCTGAGCATTATATGAAAAATATAAAGTCCTCCTGATGTCCATGTTTTATGCCATGTTTTTATGCTCATTTCAGCTCCTTATTCTATCGTCATATGTATTATGGGATGGAAATATAGCGAATTTTTGTAGTTTATACTTATTTGCAAGAAATAGAGGTCTACATAAGTTTTGGTTTAATATTGCAGAATTTGGAGCCATTTCGAGAAGAAACCAAAAGAAGAAGACGAAGGTTGGATTTTACTTGATCTCAAATAAGTTACTCGGCATCGACTACCGCTGAGAGCAGAGCCTGGTCGAGAAATAAAGACGAAGAGAACGCGAACTCGACTTTACTCGATCTCGACCAATTTTATCGATGTCGACCGAGACCCAGAAGAATACCCGAGCTCGAGGAAGAGGAAGCCATTCGAGAAGCCAAGGAGCCAAGCCGAGATCGAGGACTTTCCTCGACGTCGACCAACCTTTGTCGATGTCGACCAAACCTTTCTTAGGCCACAAGTCCGTTGGGCCAATCCGAGCATATGTGGATTACTTGGGCACGAAGCAAGGCCTGATCCATCCTATTCTATCAAGATCTATCTATGGAGAGAAGGATTTATCTACCACATGAAGATATTTAGATATTTTAGATATTTCGCTTTTAGATAAATGTTCCTTTTATTTAAGTTTTATCTTTAGATATAGATATAATTTCCTTACATTGATTAGCAAGGATTTGAAGCCTATAAATAAAGCCTACAGGGCTGATTTCTATTCATTCAATTCTAGCGAGGAGAAGAGGGAGTAAGTAGAAGAGAGAGAGAGAGTGGGGGCCGAGTAGGAGCAAGAGAGCGAGAGCAATTTTGGCTTCGATCGGTTGTAAGCTTTGGTTTATTTTAATGCAATTTAGATATTTCTTTTTATTATTGATGTCTTTTCCTACGATGAAGAGCGAGTAGTTCACCCACATCTAGGGTTGGGGCGAGCCCGACGATAGCCAAGCGTGTTTGAGGTAAAGATTCGACTTGTGCTTTGATCATCCACTACCCTTTATATGTTTATTATCCATTTAATAGAGATCCATGTTAACAACTTGGATTATAAATATAAAATCAGTAGATACAATTAGGGTTTCTTGAAAGAGTTGTCTACTTGTTGGAAAAGGCGAAAGCTGGATCCTTTGATGTGATTGCATGATTATTTCTCTTTGTATTGCCTTATGCATGTTTCGTTATCGTTGTTGCAAACCCCGATCTTGGAAGTTCTTTTTCATACATTGTTTAAATTTGAAATTCGCAATTAGTTACGTTCTGTTTCAGCTCGATTTCGACCAACCTTGGTCGACGTCGACTACTGATTTTCGATCGAGCAAAGATCGATGTTGTTTCTATCTTTGCAAGTTACTCAACTACGAGCATGCTTCCTCGATTTCGACCACCCTCCTCGACGTCGAGTTGACTCCTCGAGATCGACCAACTCCAGTAGCCTTTGCTTGCTCGGATTTGACTATACCCGGCCCCTGTCGACTAACCTTAGTCCAGGTGGAGTACCCATGAAGTCGTGTTCTGCCCGTGAGCTTCCTCCGCTACCTGAGATCCGCTGACCAGCTTCCTCGAGGATCGAACCTGACTTCCTGCTGCTACATCGGGAGAGAGTCTTGAACATTATTTGCTCGGAACAGAATTGGTTTGCTTATTTTATTTACATTCTATTTTCAATCTCGATTTCCTCCCTCAACAAATTTGCGTCGTTGCCGGGGAGGCAATCATTCGCGCCTTAGGTAGTTAGATCTCATGTTTTCCTTTAAGTTTTGATTTTGTAGGTGTATGCGCCGTTCAGGTCAACCACCTGAGTTTGACGCCTTAGACGACCCAGAACGTCTTATACACATCCACTCTAGACTAAAAAGGATCATGGAGACCGCCGAAACACAAGCCCCGACGATTGAGAGGCTTCAAAGGGAGTTAGAAGCCAACAATGTTGCTCTCGCCGTTGAGAGAACACGCACTGAGTAGGAAGGTGAACGTACGAGGTAGGCAGAAGCTGAGCTTGCCCAATACTCTACCACTGTTGAGGATTACATGCACCCGACTTTAGTCATGCCTGAATCGGCTATTATAATCCCTGAAAACAACTTTGAAATTCGCACAGCCTTCCTTATTGAGATTAAAAATAATGCTTTTTGTGGAAGATTTCATGAATGCCCTCTCAAGCATATTAATACTTTTTCTGACATGTGTCATACTCTTGCTGAAGGTACCACTATGTAATATGTCAAAATGAAGGCTTTTCGTTGGTCTCTTGCCGGTCCAGCATTAAAGTGGCTTGAAGGTCTCCTTGCGCGATCCCTCACAACATGGGCAGAAGTTAGGAATGCGTTCTTCAACAAATTCTTTCCTCCCACCAAGACAACACTCCTCAGGCAAAAGATCACTGCTTTCAAACAAAAGCCTAGGGAACCGTTAGCATGAGCATGAGATCGATACAAGGACCTGCTGCGATCCTGCCCTACACATGGGCAGCCACCCTATGTCGTTCAGCAGATCTTCTATAATTCTCTTGATCTAGCCTCTAAGGATAGGATCAACCAATTCACGCAATATGAGTACCTCACACAGACACCAACAGAGGCATGGGCTACAATCGAAAGGCGGACCAACTTTGACAATACTTAGGGGGCTGCTGCAAATTACGATGAAGACAACAACAATTATGTCAGGCCAGCCCCATCCATGCCCCTCTATGAGCCATCAAAGGAGATTGATCCTGATGTTAAGGAGCAGTTCTACAGAGATCAAAATCGCAAGCTCCTCAAGCAAGTCAAATTTCTTTCTGTCAACCAACCCTGCATTGAATGTGGCTCAAAGCGACACACAACAACCGCAGTGAAACCAAGGTGCCCCTATGAACCCTCCACCATACAGAGCTCCAGGACATTCAGAAAGGGATCAGCGGAAGGATGATCTACAGATGATCCTCGATGAGATGAGAAGGAATCAAGCGGAAAGAAAGCAAGCCAATGACGCCATCAACAATCAGCTCCAAAACATCGATACAAGATTTGGAGAACTAGATATCTCGAAGAGGAACATGGAGACCCAACTGGGTCAACTCGCGCAACAGATTCCAAGACCAACCGGAAAACTCCCTGGGCATACAGATCCAAATCCTAAGGGGCAGACCGGACACGTCGCTGCTGTAAAACTAAGGAGCGGGCATCAACTACGCGAGCCAGAGGTCGAAAAGCAGCAAGACAAATATGAGAAACTACTCGACGTCGAGAAGAGCCAAGTCGACATCAACCAAACTACTCGACATCGAGCAGAGGTACCCGAAGTCGACCAACTCCACAGCAACGAGGAAGCTTCTGCTCAACAACGGAACTCGACGTCGACCACCCAAGTCGATATCGAGGACACGCAAGTCAATGTCGAGGAGAAGCAACTCGACATCGAGGATGCTGCAACACCTCCGACATCTGTTCCAGCTCCGAAACCTAAAAAGACGCTGTCTTTCCCTTCCAAAGCGTTGAAAGATCACACTGCAGGTAGATTTAAATGATTTATTAAGATGCTTCAGGAACTAAATATCTCAATTCCTTTCACAGAAGCTCTTCAAGAGATGCCTGCATATGTCAAGTTCCTCAAGGAGATCCTCAGTAACAAGCGATCAATCACAGAAATCGTCGGCGACTGTAAAAGGATGGACTTCCCTGAGAAGAGACCTGACCCTGTTAAGTTTCCTATTACTGTGGGATTTGGACAATATAGATATTAGGCCTTATGTGATTTAGGAGCAAGTGTGAGCACCATGCCCTTATCGATCTGGCAAAAGGTGAAGATAGGATCCATAGAGCTTGTGGATGCCAAACTATACATGGCAAAAAATACAGTGATCATCCCTACAGGTATGGTTGATAACGTCCCTGTCCAGGTTGGTAAGTTCTACATTCCCGCTGATTTCCTTGTTATAGATTGTACGGAAGATCCTACTTGCCCTATTATTCTTGGTAGACCTTTTTTAGCTACCGCAGATGCTGGGATCAGCGTCAGGAAGCGATTGCTCACCTTCACGATAGGCGACGAGGTCTTAGATTTCTCTTTTGGCCCTAGAAAGGAGGAAATTCGATGGCTGGAGGTGAAGAGCATAAGCAACCATGGGGGCGAGCAAACAACAACAAAGGAAGGCGCCAAACAACTGCTCGACATCGACCAAGGTTGCTCGATTTCGACCAAACAACTCGACTTCGACCAAGACATCTCGACTTCGACTTCCTCTGTTGAACACCTGACTTGCCAAGAGCCTAAGTATGGGGTCCCTGTACTTGACGTCGACCAGATCTACTCGACGTCGACCAACCCTCAGCCTGAAGATTTCTATTTCGGGCCCGAAAAGGTAAGTCCGGGTATGATTTCAATCCCTCCTCCATCTATTAATAAATTCAATAAGACTATTAGAGTAGACAAAGACCCGTGGAAAGCTAACTTGCGCCGGACTAGGCCTGGAAAGAAAAAGAAGAAAGGAAAGGGATTGTATGAGAACAATCACCTATCAACGGAGCTCGCATACTACAATAAGGACTTGGATGATCCAGGAGAAGGGCCAAGGACAAGAGGGCCCCACATTAGGGGTTCTTAAGCACAAGCGGAGAAGTCGGCCTAACGACTCTAAAATCTAGAGCATGCACATAAAACATTTAAACTTTCTTTTAGGACTTTGAAACTTATGAATTTAGTTTTGATTTTTGTTTTTTGTTTTTGGTTTTGAATGCTTCATGTGGAAAGTCTTGTCTTTGTACAACAACTAACAATTTTCAGGTCAAAGAGCATAAAGGATCGCAAAGAGAGGAGGTGAAGTCTCTGACTGACCAATCGAAATCGACGAAGGCCAAGTCGAGATCGACCAAAAGGGAGATCGAGCAAACAAGATCTACTCGACGTCGAGGAGGCCACTCGACATCGACCAACCAGGAGCTTCCTCGACTTCCACCTCCAACTCGACGCTGCTAATTTACTCGACGTCGACCAACTTAGTTACTCGACGGCCCCTGTTTTGCCTACTCTACACGTTATTCGGTGAGCTCCTTCCTTTACCTTTGTTTTATATTATTTTATAAATTGGGACACTATATATTTTAAGTATGGGGTGGGGGAAAAGCTCATTATCATTATTTTATTATTTTATTCTTGTTTTGGTTTTACATGGTGAATTTTGAGTAAATTTTTAATTTTTGTGCTTAATTGCTAAACTCAAACTTTGTGAGTAAATCTCCCAAAGCATGTAAATTGTCTAAAGAAATAGTGTCATGGAAGCTCTAATTTAACTCGACGTTGCAAAATTGGATTCATTAGAGATATAGCATGAAATTGCCTAGTAAAGGGAAACCACAATGACTGCATTATTTTCTTGAAAACCATGAAAGGAGGTAAAATTTGATATTGCTTTTGACATATTGCATGATAAGAGGATGGAGGACTTTATATTTCCATATAATGCTCATATGTTTATATTCCATAGCCATACCTATGCTTATGCATCACGAAAGCCACATTATGCCTTATTTCATATATTGCTCCACATGTTCTAAATATTCTCCATTCTCTACCTTATTTCTTATCCGGGGATTATATTGAGAAAGGAATTACATTATGGAGATGTTATATGGTGTTTATGTTGTTGTTATCATTATTGGAGTTTGGAAGGAATGTTTGAAATATATGGAAAATTTAATGAGTGAGAAAAAATCCGATCACCTCAGGAGATAATGGTAGATCGACCCTGCTCGCTGAGATAACAGTTTGGCGAGATAGGACACACAGGTGAGGAGTCCAAAGCACTAAGTATCTTGGCCCATTCATGACATCCATGTTTGCGACTCGCGAGAAGGTAGTGATGAGGTTAGAGAGGTAAAAGCATAATATTGAAAAAAGCATCAAGCAAAAGAGTGAAAGGTGATGAATCTTATGAAGAAGGAATGTGGAAATTCAATTTGGAAATTACTCCATTTCCCCGGATTATTAGCACCACATTGCCAAAAATCGCCCATTATTAACCTTTTACCAATCTACTCCTTATTGAGCTTAATTAAAGTCCTTTTGATTATCAATGCTTTGTCACATGAATTGTTTTTGCATAACTCTCCTTTTGTGAGTAGATGTTGCGTTTATTGCACATGTATGGATTTGTGGCATAAGTACCTTTTCGATGATGGTAATTAATTGCAAGGACATATGAGAATGAATATAAGATATTGAGAGTTTGAATTCTTCCCCTAAATGACCATCCAAGTTATTGTTTGAGGACAAGCAAGCTTAAGTATGGGGTGATTTGATGTCCATGTTTTATGCCATGTTTTTATTCTCATTTCAGCTCCTTATTCTATCGTCATATTTATTCTGTGATGGGAATATAGCGAATTTATGTAGTTTATGCTTATTTGCAAGAAATAGAGGTCTACATAAGTTTTGGTTTAATATTGCAGAATTTGGAGCCATTTCGGGAAGAAACCCAAAGGAGAAGACGAAGGTTGGATTTTACTCGATCTCGAGTAAGTTACTCAACATCGACTACCGCTGAGAGCAGAGCCAGGTCGAGAGCTGAAGACAAAGAGAACTCGAGCTCGACTTTACTCGATCTCGACCAATTTTGTCGATGTCGACCAAGACACAGAAGAATACCTGAGCTCGAGGAAGAGAAAGCCATTCGAGGAGCCTTGGAGCCAAGCCAAGATCGAGGACTTTCCTCGACGTCGACCAACCTTTGTCGATGTCGACCAAACCTTTCTTGGGCCACGAGTCTGTTGGGCCAATCCGAGCATATGTGGATTACTTGGGCACGAAGCAAGGCCGGATCCGTCCGATTCTATCAAGATCTATCTATGGAGAGAAGGATTTATCTACCACATGAAGATATTTAGATATTTTAGATATTTCCCTTTTAGATAAATGTTCATTTTATTTAAGTTTTATCTTTAGATATAGATATAATTTCCTTACCTTGATTAGCAAGGATTGGAAGCCTATAAATAAAGCCTATAGGGCTGATTTATATTCATTCAATTCTAGAGAGGAGAAGAGGGAGTAAGTAGAGAGAGAGAGTGAAGGTCGAGTAGGAGCAAGAGAGTGAAAGCAATTTTGGCTTCGATCGGTTGTAAGCTTTGATTCATTTTAATGCCATTTAGTTATTTCCGTTTATTATTGATGTCTTTTCCTACGATGAAGAGCGAGTAGTCCACCCACTTCTAGGGTCGGGGCGAGCCCGACGATAGCCAAGCGTGTTTGAGGTAAAGATTCGACTTTTATTGTGCTTTGATCATCCACTACCCTTTATATGTTTATTACCTATTTAATAGAGATATATGTTGACAACTTGGATTATAAACATAAAATCAGTAGATACAATTAGGGTTTCTTGAAAGAGTTGTCTAATTGTTGGAAAAGGAGAAAGCTGGATCCTTTGATGTGATGGCATGATTATTTCTCTTTGTCTTGCCTTATGCATGTTTGGTTATCGTTTTTGCAAACACCGATCTTGGAAGTTCTTTTTCATACATTGTCTAAATTCGAAATTCGCAATTAGTTACGTTTTGTTTCAGCTCGATTTCGACTAACATTAGTCAACGTCGACTATTGATTTTCGATCGAGGAAAGATCGATGTTGTTTCTGTCTCTGCAAGTTACTCGACTACGAGCAGGCTTCCTCGATTTCGACCATCCTCCTCGACGTCGAGTTGACTCCTCGAGATCGACCAACTCCAATAGCCTTTGCTTGCTCGGATTCGACTATACCCGGCCCCTGTCGACTTACCTTACTGGAGGTCGAGTACCCCCTGAAGTCGTGCTCTACCCGTGAGATTCCTCCGCTACCTGAGATCCACTGACCAGCTTCTTCGAGGAACGAACCTGACTTCCTGCTGCTACATCGGGAGGGAGTCTTGCACATTATTTGCTCAAACGGAATTGGGTTGCTTATTTTATTTACATTCTATTTGCAATCTTCATTTCCTCCTACAACACCTCCATCCTCTTATCATGCATATGTCAAAAGAAATATCAAATTTTACCTCCTTTTATGGTTTTCAAGAAAATATGCACTTCATTGTGACTTCCCTTTACTAGGCAATTTCATGTTATAGCTCTAATGAATCTAATTTTGCATTGTTGAGTTCAATAAAATCTTCCATGACACTAATCAAAATTTTTGGTGGGGGTGATAAAAATAAACTTTGGAAGATAACATATAAGCATATAGATAAATAATTATATCCAAAGTTACCATGCATGAGCAATTCGAGCAATATGATCAAATATGCACAAAGTAAGCCCTTCCCCCACCCCATACTTAAAAATTACAATTTCCTCACTGTATAAAAACAAGGATAAAGAAAAAACTTACTAGACAGATGTGCAGAAGCTCGGAATCGAGCGCTGAAGAATGCTGCAAATTGGTCGATATAGAATAGAGTAGTCGACATCGACTACTTTCTACTCGACATCGAGTATGTGGGAATCTCAGGGTGGTTTTCTGTCGACCAAATGCTCTATTTCTCCTCATGTGTGGTCGACGTCGAGTAGAGTACTCGACATCGAGTACTTTTTGCAGCTTCTTGTACCTACAATTCGTGTTAGAAAGACAAAATCCACAAAGTCAAAACCCAACATAATATTTAAAACAAAAACCAACAATATCTAAAATAGTAAGAAATACGAAATAGCGGGTTGCCTCCCGTAAGCACTAAATTTTAAGTCTTTAGTTTGGCCTACTTCCCTTTAAGTCTTAGCCTGACTCATCTTTGTCCGGGGGTATAGGTGGATATGGTGGTTCATCCGGTGGTAGGAAGCGTGGAATGTCATCCGGGGGCATCATGTTAAGAAGCTTAAACCTCCCCGAGTGAACGCTCCATGACTTTACCCATTCATCTTCCTTGACTCCAGGTAGCATGTATAAAGGAAGATATAAAGAAAATTCACATACCTCATATTTGTCTCTCTTCTCCTTTATATGTTGATTTGGTTGTGCGTCTCCACCATAGCAGAGCGGTGGAGTGGGAAGAGATATTTCCTTCTCATCTTGCGGAGCTTCATGCCACTTTGCTAGGACCCCATACTTAAATATGAACATCGGTTCCTCAAAATTGTCGGGGATGACCTTCACCTTGTAAGGTAAAAGCGACCTTGGAACACCCTGGGCAACAATTTCCGCTTTCTTCTCTTCTAGTGCTATTTCATCTTGGGATCCTTCATATGGTTCATCAACAATAGGTAAAAAGGTAGGTATGAAATTCGAGGAAGGACTCACCTGGTTGTCGACATCGAGTGGGTCAATTGGCTCGTCGGGAGGAAGGCATGCTCCTTTAGACTGAATGGAAGCCTCAAGCCTTTGGATTTCGTCTTCGAGCCGAGCTATTTCCCTTAATCGTGCCTACTCCACTGCGATCCTATTTTTTTGCATCATTCCCTTTGCAAAAGTCTTCCATCTTTGTACCTAAGCTTTGAAATCAAAAATAAAGCACAAATCAGTAGCAAAAGCTTGGTACCTATTTGGTACCGATGAAGCGGGTGGTGGTAGGATATGTGATAGAGTAAGAAAAAGGGATGGGCTTTTCTTAACCATAAACACAACTAAACTATGCGCAATTGATATCTCCCAGGCAACGGCACCAAGTTTTATTGGCAGAAAAGTCAAGTATGAAATAAATATAAAATATAAATCTCAGACCGAATCCCTTAACCACGCAAAGAAAAATTACAAGACTTCCTCCCATTGTAGTGGAAGGGAATCAGGATCGTGTCCACGAGGAAGCGTGTCAGCAATCGCCTCTTAAGTCCCAATTTACTCTCGTAATCGACCAGCAGAGTCCTCGACGTCGAGTAAAAGTACTCGATATCGACTACCTCAGTCGAGTGAACCTGCAGCTATGCACAATAGAAGACGAAAGCAGCCTATGTCGAGTACAAGAGTACTTGACGTCCACTAGGGTGCTCGAGATCGACTAGTAGTGGTCGAGATCGAGTGCGTCAGTGCAGAACAAAAAAGTGACCTTGTTGTGAAATAAAGACAGAAACAACACGAAATTGGTGGTAATTAATTCAATAATATAAAAGCTTCCAGAATCGGGGTTTCAACGCCACAACGATAACCATATAAGAATAATGCCAAAGGTATAAAAGATCATGTCTTTTCATCAAATAACTTTCGGCATTAACAAATAGGAAGATAGAGGCTTTCGCATAAACCCTAATTGTTGCTAACCCTTTTCACATAATTAATCCAAATTTGCATTAAGATCACTTTTGCTTCAATAACACAAATAAGGATCACCTTCGACTGTCGCAGAAGAATCATGCAATTTAGGGATAGAAGATGAAATTGCAATAATGATTGTACCTTCGATGCATTACCTTACATGGCTACCGTCGGGCTCACCCCGACCCTAGAAGTTGGGTAAATACTCGCTCTTCATCATCAAAACACAAATCAATAACATAAAGAAACTAAATTGCATGAAATCAAAACAAAGCTTACAACCGATCGAAGCCAAAATATATCTCGACTCTCTACATTCTACTCGGCCAAAAGCTCCAAACTCTCTCTACTCGCTATCTATGGGTAAACACAATTGCTTGTGGCTTGGATGATCCTAAAACTCAGCCCCTATGGCTTTCTTTATAGTATTCAATCCCTGTTATCCAAGGAAAGAATAATGTATCTTTATCTAAAACTATCTATCTAAGGCTAAATGATAAAACTTTGGTAAGTAAAGGAAATAAATCTCTAAAGTAAATAAGGGAAATATCTAATGTGGATAAATCTTCCTTCAACTTCATATATCTTCACTCCTCTTGATAGAATTCCACGTGCCTTCACTTGCAAGTAAACTCAACCACTCGGATTCCACTCGATTTCCACTCGGAATAGCCCAGAGGAGTACTCCACATCGACTAAAGTGGTCGACGTCGAGTAGGATTCGTACTCTGGCTTCTCTCATGCACTCGTCCCCAATCTCAACTAGGAGTCACACTCAACGAGTACTCAAAATCGAGTAAGGTACTCGACATCGAGTACTTTCTATGCTTCTCGAGTGGTTTGTTGCTCAGCTCGTGCTCGACTTGATGATTTTGACCATGAGGTACTCGACATCGACCAGTTTGGTCGACTAGTGCTATCGAGTACCTTCTTTCTTGTTTTCTGCTCGATGCGTCCTGGCTCAGCTGCTGCTTGACCTTGTACTTTCTGTATTCAACCTCGAGCTCTTTCTTGATTCTATTCCTTCTCTGAATTTCTATAAAATGTCTCGATTTCCGCTAAATTAAACAAAAACTAGTGTACATCTCTATAATCGGAAAATGAGCATAAACTACATAGATTCTGTATAATTCTAACCAAATGATATGAAATACATGCAGAAACCGATATAAAAGTTAATGTAAAACATGGCTAATTAGGCTTACAACTAAGACCCATCTTGTTCCAATGACCGATTGATGCTTGGGTCTTGGCTTGAGAGTCCAAACCTTATTCTTCTCAAACTCATTTAAATCGTTTTGCATGGCAATGATCCAATCTGGATCTTGAAGTGCTTCAACATAGTTGTTGGGCTCTATAAGAGATACAAACGCATAAAAAACACACAAGTTCTTTAAGATCGATCGAGTTTGAATACCAGATTTGGGATCCGAGATGACATTTTCAGGTGGATGTGATGTGGAATGCTTGAACTTTCTCCTTGTAGTTTATGGAACACTGATAGAGAAGTCGGATGCGTCTTGAGGCTCATCAATGTGACTAGATTCAGGTTCTGCATTGCTATTGTTTCTCAGGTCAAGGCCTTGAAGTTGTTGTTAAAGGTCTTGAGATTATTCAGCAATATCCTGAATTGGTTGCTGCATATTTTGAGCTTTTTTCGTTGTTGAACTCTCTTCTTCTTCTCCATCTGTTGATCGCCATGTTGATTTAAATTAAGATCTGCAAAGCTATCACTCAACATACCATTATTGCTTTCATAAAAAAAATAACATGAATTCTTTCTTCGATAATCTTGTTACTTTTATTATAAACTTTATAGGCTTTGCTATTCAATGAATAACCAATAAAAACAACTTCGTTACTACGAGCATCAAATTTTTCAACGTTATCTTTGCCGTTAGTATGAACAAAGTAAGTACATCCAAAGGGTTTGAAATAGGAAATGTTTAATTTTCTTCCTTTCAAAAGTTCATAAGGAGTTTTCTTCAAAATCGGACAAATCAAACATCTACTAAAAATGTATATAGTGGTGTAAACAGCCTCATCCCAAAAATATTATGGCAAACCATTTTCCAAAAGCATTGTCCTAGATATATCCTCAAAGGTGCGGTTCTTTTGTTCCACAACCCCATTTTGTTGAGAAGTTCTAGGAGCCGAAAATTTTGTGAAATACCATATTTTACACAAAACAAATCGAACTTTAGTCGATCAAATTCCCTGTTGTTATGGAGGGAATCAAGTATAAATAAATATGAAAATAAATTCAAACCAATCCCAATCCATGCAAATAAAATTACAAGAAACCTTCACGGTGTAGTGGTGGTGTATTTAAGATCGAATCCACGAGAAAGCGTGTCAGCGGATCCTAAGCAGCGAGCAAATCACATTCTCAATTGACTTAGGGGCTCCACCCGATATCAACCAGGTCAGTCGATATCGACTCAAGTCAGTCGATTTATGGGCAATTCCTACAAAACAGACAAAGAACACTCGACGTCGACTAACGAATCAATATCGGGTTAGTGGTATTCGAAGGGATAAGCTTTACATCAAATATCGGGTCAGTCGATATCGAATCAATATCGGGTCAGTCGATATCAAATCAATATCGGGTCAGTCGATATTAACCATATAAGTATTATGCCAAATTCATGAAAGGAATAAGCTTTATATCAAATACCTTTCATTATTGACTAATAGGTGGATAGAGGCTCTTGCATAAACCCTAAATATTACTACCTAATAATGCATATTTTATATAGGCATTATAGGTAGATCTTAGGTGCATTAAGTATTTATATTGCATGTTTATTAAGTTTATTCATATTCTTGGTCATTTGGTATTCGAAGGGAAGAACATATGGTTTATAGTGTTTATTTGTAGGATATAAGATCCGACCTCAAAGGGTGGAGAAAGAATGGAGCAAATGGACAAAGAAGAGCTAAGGAACAAGAACGGAAATGGAGAACATGGAGAAATCCCATCTTTAGGGTTCTGAGAAGTTGGAATTAACTTTTGCGGTCTTCATTAGGATCATAGTGCTTGGAAAGAGATTTCCAACGCATATTGATATGCGTCAATCGAACAAAGGATGACTCTGGAAAGTGTGTTATAAGTCCAGTCTGCCGACGTTGTCATCATTGTACGGACGGCGCCTGCCACCAAATCCACGACGCCCGCCGTCCTCGTCAGATCCGGAATTACGATACGCGGACTAGTCTATATTTATGGGAAATTTTATCTATGTTTCCGAGGGTTTTGGACCACGCCTTTGAGCCCTATATTAGTCATATTTTCCAGCATTCATTCATTCAACTAACATTCCAATAATTCATTAACTCTAAGAAAGATGAGTTAATTTAAGTTTAGTGATTCAAGGTTCGTTATGCTTGCCTAGAATTCTTGTGGTTTTTCTATGATTCAACACTTGGTTGATTGATTGTGAGACTTGTTTTCTATATTATTCATGAGTTTATTTATCATCTTGTTCTTCATTGTTTATATTTGTGATTCTTTCTATGACCGTGCATCTAGTTAGAGTCCTCATCTATGCTATGAATCCATTGATGTGTTCTAGATAGCAAACAAAGGTATTGAAGTAGATGATAACAATTGATCTATATCGATAGATGTTGTTAGGGCCGATTTAGGGTTGTTCCAATTGTTTCTGAATTGCATTGAATCGATATGGCAATTGGTCTAAGCACTTGAGTTCTTAATGCTATTCTATAATGATATCGAATAAGGTGATTGTATCCCTGCGGATCCTTCAACTTTAGTCAAGTCGACATAGGCTTAGGAATAATATTGCAATCATATCAAGGATCAAGTAAATCAACCAATGTTGCGATTTGTAGGCAAACCACACTCTTATCTTTTATCTTCTCTTCGTTCCCATTCATATATTTATCTTAGTTTAGTTGTATTATATATCTTCATTCATATCCCTAGTCCATTGTTAGTGTCATAATTGATAAACACATATTGCATTGAAGTACTTGTTTCTCTCTGGGTTCGACCCCTTACATATCCGAAATACTAGGTTGCTAGTTAGTTTATTAGTTTGGGTTATTTCTTTGGAGAGGTAAAATCTAACGACGTTTCCCTTCCGTCAAATGTGGCGTCATTGCCGGTGAAGCAAGTTTATTTCTTTCTTTTGTGCGTTTATTGATTTCTATTGTTTTGTGTGTTTGTTTTTCTTTATTTTGCTTATTTGTTTCTTTCGAAAAATTAAAAAAAAAATGAAAAAAATGTTGAGGTTAGCCCAAAACCAGGGAGAATATTTCCATCATTACTTCAAAACAGTGCAAGAATTAGTGAGCTAGCGTCAATCAATTGGTTTCAATGTTAGCCCACAAAATATGGTGTCTCAACGTCTGACGGTGCCCGCCTCTCCACAATCGGCGCCCGCCGCCTCTGCAGACAACTCAAACACATGTGACGGCAATTGCAATGAAGAAGAGAATCTATAGTACTTATTGAAACGGTGTCTCATGAGTCAACACATGAAATTTCATCTATTTTTCCCTCTCCTTCATCCCCCATCATACCATCCTCCCCATCACCCATTATGCCTTCTTCTCCATCATCTATCATACCTTTTGCCCCATCACCCATTACCTCTCCTTATCCATCACCTGATGAAGTTGAAAGCCCAATGTCTATTGGAATTGAATCTCATGACTGCACACGTGAGGATCTATATGTTTTGGCTTTTGGCTCCTGATTCATCCAAAGAACTCATCTCGATCGCGACAATCACATTACCAATTCCAGAGCCGATTTCTATGGCTCTTGAGCAAGGTAATGAAATTTCTAACACTTTTGTGGATTATGGTGAATATTTGGATCCCTGTGAGCATTACTTCTACAAGACACCAGCGGAACTGTGTTGGTTGTCTTACATTTCCTCTGGAAAAGATCAACCTCAGGTAAGTAGAGAAGTCTCAAAGCTTCACTACAAAGTATCCTTAATTGCTTATTTTCTCATGTTTAGTGTTCATTCAAATTTTGGTTGGGCACAAGAATTTGATTTGCTTTTAAGGGCTTTAACAATGTCTGAATGAGTCTTAAGGGAAGGACATAACAAATCGTCGAGTCTATGACGTTAACCAAAGGCGCATTTTGGGAGGAAACCCATGATTTGTTTTCTAATTTGCAAGTTTTTCAATTCCTAGTTAGGTATTTAGTCTTTCAAATTCAATAAAGTGGTAGAGTTCCATTTAGATATGTGTTTTTGGAGGAGTCTTGAGTTAACCATAAAATTTGCTTGATTGATTGACGGAGTTGGCGTTCTGCACAAGCGGAACCCGCCGCCTTTCACACGGCACCCGTCGTGGTTGTTAGTGACACACTTTCAGATTTTGGTAACAGTGGAAAGGAGTATTTTCTATCCTTTTATTATTTTCGATTTTTAGGTTAGTTTATATTTTCTATCTTATTTAGGATTAGATATATTTCTATTTTTTTATTTTGGGAGTAGATTTTATTTTATCTTCTTTAGGATTAGATTCTTCTCTTTTTTAGGTTAGTTTTATGATCTATCTTAGGTTAGACTGTTCTATCTTAGGATTAGTTTTTATTTATCTTAGGACTAGATTTTATCTTTTTATTTATTTTATTTTCTTTGGTTATTTCTTTATTTTTAATATTTTCTTTTCTTTTGACAGATAATCATTTCCCTTTCCAATTAACCACATATCCCAATTCCCAAACTTGATCATTCAAAGCCTTTGTCTCCAAGCCACACAAGAACCCTAATTTCTCCATTTGAATCTAAATTCAAAACTTAAGCCTTGTGTTTCAATCAAAACCCTTTCTTTTTCCCATCCATCGTCCACAATCATCACTACCCTTCATCCATCAAATTCTATTCTTTTCATACCATCACCATCCCTACCCTCAAAGGAAGACTTTGAAACCAAATCATGATATTCAAAGAGCAATTTGGAAGGAGTTTGGACATCAAAACATTGATGCTGCAACTCGGATTCATGGTTTTGCACACACGGCGCCCGCCGCCCGCCGCCGCCTCAGCGCTCCAAATTTTGTTATCCGACAATGTTAACCACCGTTACCATGATCAAGTAGGTTTCCTTTTGCCTCACTTGTGATTTTCTTTTAAGTTTTGTTGTCTTTATTTTATTTCCATTTAAGGATGATGAAAAGTTTAAGTGTGGGGGAGAGGATAGTGAGTTACGTCATATAGTGCGATAGATCATGTTTAAATTCAGTTTCATGTTTACTTTTCCGTTATCGTATTGCATTAGAAAAAAATGAAAAAAAATTTAAAAAATGTGAAAAAACCCCCCAAAAAAATCATGCATTGCATAAATATGTGTAATTCAACTACCCATCTTGCAATGTTTGTCCTCTATTATGTATTTTGGCATGATCATATAAATTCCATAGCATGTTTGGATTGTTTAGCCTTATCACCCTAAAATATTTTTCTTATGAAGATTGATTGGTAATGTAATTGAGCATGTATGATTAAGCTTGAGTATGATTGAAATCCTACATAATATGACCCTTGTGAGATTGTTTTTTAGCCTTATTGGAATCATTTACAATTCCTTTTTCTTTTATGTGTGATTTACTCTTCTTATGCTTCTACCTCTTGATAGTGAATTCATTATCTATTGTCAAAATCGACTCACATATTTGTTGCTTGCGGATGTTTATGCTTTTATGTTTATATTTGGCTTTAGTTGCTTATTGCGTGTTTAGTGTGAAATAAAGTGGAAATGGTTGAGACACTTAGTAACCAAATCTACGCATGGCACCCATGGGTATGATTCGTGCAAAACGGTGTCAAATGCTACCCACTAAGGAAGGAAGCTTGATCATTGAGTAACCGGGTTCATTCATGATACCCATGTTTGCAACTCGCATCAAAAGATGTTCAAGTGGAGTTTATTCAAGTAACTTGAGGTGTTGATAGACCAGGGTCATTCATGACAACCATGTTTGCGACTCGCGTAAGAAATATACCAAGGCTGAAAGAAAGCAAAACAAGAAAATGAAAAAAAAAACCCGAAAAAAAAAAGAGAGAAAAGAAAATAAAAAGAGTGAGATCTAGAGCCAAATTTCTTATTTTTATTGTTTTTCCGCAAGTAATGACATTTCGGTGGAGATTTGGTAATATTATTGTCAATTTCTATGAGCTTGGTTGCATTTTGGATTGAGTTGAGAGTTGAACTTGAAAGCCTAAATACATGAGAGCATGAGTGAAACACTTGAGATTTTGGAGTATTTCTACTCATATGCTTTGATTGCTAAATACATGCTAGGATGTTTATTAACTTGATCATGTGTTCATTTAAATTTGATTTTGCTTCTGATGAGGCGAATGCATGATGAATATGTTTGTGGGATGTTTGGTTATTGCTAAGTTTTTCATTGCTTGAGGACAAGTGTGAAAAGGCTTAAGTGTGGGGGAGTTAGAGTTATGACAGTTTGTTTGTTTCTTTCATGTTTAATTTGCACTTGTTATGGTATAAAAAAATATTTTGTTTACACATGAAGAAGTCTCCATATCTATGCTCTAATCTAGTTCGCTAGAGGACTAGCGAAGCTTAAGTGTGGGGGGTTTTGATAATGCATATTTTATATAGGCATTATAAGTAGGTCTTAGGTGCATTAAGTATTTATATTACATGTTTAATAAGCTTATTCATATTCTTGGTCATTTGGTATTTGAAGTACAGAATATACGTTTTCTAGTGTTTATTTGTAGGTTATAAGATCCGGCCTCGAAGGGTGGAGAAAGAATGGAGCAAATGGACAACGAATAGCTAAGGAACAAGAGCGAAAATGGAGAACATGGAGAAATCCCATCTTTAAGGTTCTGAGAAGTTGGAATTAGCTTATGCGGTCTTCACGAGGATCGTAGTGCTTGGAAAGATCTTTCCAACGCATATTCATATGCGTTAATCGGACGAAGGATGACTCCAGAAAGTGCATTACAATTTCAGTCTGCCAAAGCTGCCAGCATTGTACGGACGGCGCCCGCCGCCAAATCCACGCCGCCCGCCATCCTCGTCAGATCCGGAATTGCGATACGCTGCCCATTCTATCTTTATGGGAACTTTTATCTATGTTTCATAGGGTTTTGGCTGATGCCTTTGAGCTCTATATTATTCATATTTTCCAGCATTCATTCAATCAACTAACATTCCAATAATTCATTAACTCTAAAAGAGATGAGAGGATTTAAGTTTAGGGATTCAGGGTTTGTTATGCTTGCCTAGAATTCTTGTGTTTTTGCTATGATTCAACACTTGGTTGATTGGTTCTGAGACTTGAATTCAATATTATTCATGAGTTTATTTATCATCTTGTTCTTCAATATTTATATTTGTGATTCTTTCTATGACCGCACATCTAGTTAGAGTTCGCATCTATGCTATGAATCCATTTTTGTGTTCTTGATAACAAACAAAGGTTTTGAAGTAGTGATATTTCCTTGTCTTGGTAGTGGATGATAACAATTGATCTATATCGCTAGATGTTGTTAGGGCCGATTTAGGGTTGTTCCAATTGTGTCTTAATTGCATTGAATCGATATGCCAATTGGTCTAAGAACTTGAGTTCTTAATGCTATTCCTTAGTGATATTGAAAAAGGTGATTGTATCCCTGCGGATCCTTCAACTTTAGTCAAGTCAACATAGGCTTAGGAATAATATTGCAATCATCTCAAGGATCAAGTAAATCAACCAATGTTGCGAGTTGTAGGCAAACCACACTCTTATCTTTTATCTTCTCTTTGTTCCCATTCATATCTTTATCTTAGTTTAGTTGCATTATTTATCTTCATTCATATCCCTAGTCCATTGTAAGTGTCATAATTGATAAACACATATTGCATTGAAGTACTTGTTTCTCTGTGGGTTCGACCCTTACTTATCCACTATACTAGGTTGCTAGTTAGTCTATTAGTTTGGGTTATTAATTTTATTGGCGAGGTGAAATGTAACAACGTTTCCCTTCCGTCACTACCGTTTTTTATCATTAATCCAAATTAATAATAAGATCACTTTCGCTTCAATATTACAAATAAGGATTTACCGACTACTCTCGTAGAAGAATCATGCAAATTAGGGATAGAAGATGAAATCACATATAAAGATCTTACCTTTGACAAACTTACATGGCTATCGTCGGGCTCACCCCGACCCTAGAAGTAAGGGAACTACTCGCGCTTCATCATAGAAATCATCATCATAATCATAAGGAAAATAACTTGAATTAAACAAAAAAGAGAACTTACAACAGAACAAACCACAATTGTTCTCGCTTTACAACTCACTCAACCTCCACTCTCTCTCTACTTTCTATTGCCTAACTAGTGTTTGCTCAATTTCTTGAGAATAGAATGAAAAAAATCAAGCCCCCTAAGGCCTTATTTATATGCTTCAATCCTAGCTAATCTAGGAAAGAGCATATTGATCTTCTATCTAAATCTATCTAAAGATAAAATGTTTCTTAATAAATAAATAGGAAAGAAATAAAATTCCAATTGGTAAATTTGGAATTAACCATAGAGGATAAGTCTTCCAAATAAATAGAAGATCCTTGACTTAATGAAGAAGAAATTCTCCCCGAGTAAGGATTCTTCAAACCGTCGGACAGATTCTTCGTAGTTACTCGATATCGATTCAAGTGACTCAATATTGACTCCTTGTGTGCATCTCGAGTCATGCCTTCACTCGATGTCAACTCTGGTGGTGTATGTCGAGTGAAATCCACTCGATATTGTGTCATTGAACTCGATATCGACTCCTTCATGTCGAGTCGAATTGATCTTCCTTTCTTTCTGGCTCTAGTGTTCTTCATGGGGACTCAATGCCAAGTCATTCAATAGACATCGAGTGGATGGGTAGAAATCGAGTGGATTGCCACCTGCTTTCCTCCTTCTCCAAATTACTTGAAAAGCTTCAAATTTATGCGAAATTAAACAAAAACTTGTGGACATCTCCATATATTGACAATAAACATAAACTAAACAAATCAAATGCTTTCCAACCTAGAAATACAAAATATGGACAAAAATCAAAATAGATGTAAGTGAAAAACAGGGCAAATTGAGCGCACATTAGCACCCCATACTTAAGCTTGCTTGTCCTCAAGCAATACTTTTAATGGTCATACAGGGGAAGAAATTAAACACTTAACATCATAGATTCATTCTTATATAACCCTGCAATCAATTACCATCCTCGCAAAGGTACTAATGTCACCAAATATGTGCCTGCAAATAAAAGCAACATCTACACACAAAAGTAGGGTTATGCAAAAAACAATTCATATGTAACATAGCATTGAAAATCAAGAGGACTTTTACACAGATGGCGAAGAAAAGGGTAAAAGGTAATTGATGAGCTATATTTGGGAAATGTGGTGCTAAATCCGGGGACAACTCTTCAAACTTTGCTTTAATGCGCTTTCTCCCTTCATATGATATTTCCACAACCCTCATCCTCTCATAAATCACTCTTTTTTTTCACTATTATACTTTAGCTCTCTAACATAAACACTTCCTTATCGCGAGTCGCAAACATGGGTGTCATTAATAGCCCCGAATACTTAGTGTTTCGGACTCTTTACCTTGGTGTCCCATCTCGCCGAACTAACATCTCAATGAGCAGGGTCGATCTACCTTTATCTCTTGAGGTGACCGGATTTTCTTTCTCTCATTAAATTTTCCATAAAATATCATTCTTCTGCCAAACTCCAAAATAATGATACTACACTACAACCATATAGTAATCTCTATAATATGACATCTATTTCTAAATATACTCCTCGTATGGGTAATAAGGTAAAGAAATAGGCAATTTACAGATCGTGTGGAGCAAATATGAAATGAGGCATAATATTGCTTGGCGATGCATATATGCATATTAAAGCTAGGAATAAGGTAAAAATTAATGTATCGAAAATAAAGTATTATGTCCTCTTATCATGCATATGTTAAAAGCAACTTCAAATTTACCTCATTTCATGGTTTTCAAGAAAATAATGCACTTCATTCTAACTTCTCTTTACTAGGCAATTTCATGTTATACAAAAATTTTGATGGGGTGATAACAATAAACTTTGGATAAAAACAGGAAGCATATAAATAAATAAACATATCCAAATGTACTATGTAAAGAGCAATAAGAAGGAATATGCATAAATAAACATGAGTAAGCCTTTCCCCTATCCACTCTCTCTACTTTCTATTGTCTAACTAGTGTTTGCTCAATTGATTGAGAATAGAATGAATAAAATCCAGCCCCCTATTGATTTATTTATAGGCTTCTATTCTAGCTAATCTACGA
This sequence comes from Persicaria tinctoria, assembly GCA_037127255.1. NCBI lineage: Eukaryota > Viridiplantae > Streptophyta > Magnoliopsida > Caryophyllales > Polygonaceae > Persicaria > Persicaria tinctoria. The sequence continues at coordinate 24,518,477 of JBANSL010000011.1, read as the reverse complement.
AAGAGCATATCCATCTTCTATCTAAAGATAAAAAAATTCTTTAATAAATAAATAGGAAAGAAATAAAATTCCCCTTGGTATATAAGAAATTAACCATAGAGGATAAGTCTTCAAAATAGATAGAAGATCCTTGACTTAATGTGGAAGCAATTCACCTCGAGTAGGGATTCTTCAACACGTCGGACAGATTCTGCGTAGTCACTCGATATCGAGTCAAGTAACTCGACATCGACTCCTCATGTTCATCTCGAGTCATGCCTTCACTCAATGTCGTCTCTGGTGGTGTGCGTCGAGTGAACTCCACTCGATATTGCGTCATAGAACTCGATATCGAATCCTTCATGTCGAGTCAAGTTGATCTTCTTTTGCTTCTGGCTCTAGTGTTCTTCATGTGGACTCGACGTCGAGTCAGTTAGTAGACGTCGAGACGATGGGTAGAAATCGAGTGGATTCCCAACTATTTTCCTCCTCCTCCAAATTGCTCGAAAACTACAGAGATCGCATGCTTTCCCATCCCATAAATTAAAAAATATGGGCAGAATTCGAAATAGAAGTAAGTGAAAAACATGACAAATTGAGTGCACATCAACACCCTATACATAAGATTGCTTGTCCTCAAGCAATACTTTTAATGGTCATACATGGTAAGAAATTAAACCTTCAACATCATAGATTCATTCTTATATAACCTTGCAATAAATTACCATCCTCGCAAAGGTACTAATGTCACCATATCTATGCCTGTGAATAAAAGCAACATCTACACACAAAAGGAGGGTTATGCAAAACCAATTCATATGTAACATAACATTGAAAATCAAGAGGACTTTTACCCACATGGTGAAGGAAAGTGTAAAAGGTAAGTGATGGGCTATATTTGGGCAATGTGGTGCTTAATCCGGGCAGAACTCTTCAAACTTTTCTTTAATGCGCTTTCTCCCTTCATATGATATTTCCAAATCCCTCATCTTCTCATAAATCACTCTTTGCTTTTTTTTCACTTTTATGTTTTTACCTCTCTAACCTTAGCACTGCCTTCTCGCGAGTCGCAAACATGGGTATCATGAATGGCCCCGGATACTTAGTGCTTCGGCCTCCTCACCTTGGTGTCCCATCTCGTCGAACTAACATCTCAACAAGCAGGGTCGACCTACCTTTATCTCCTGAGGTGACCGGATTTTTTTTCTCTCATTAAATTTTCCATAAAATATAATTTTCCTACCAAACTCCAAAATAATGATACAAAACAATAACCATATAGTAATCTCCATAATATAACATCTATTTCTCAACATACTCCTTGAATTGGTAAATAAAGAGCGGCCATTCTGGGATTCAAATCGGGGGCCTATCGGTGCTACCCACAACTCCTTTCCGGTGAGCCTTTCCGGAATGAACTCCCTGGATGGGTATTAAGGTAAAGAAATAGGCAATTTATAGATCGTGTGGAGAAAATATCAAATAAGGCATAAAATGGCTTGGCCATGCATATAGGGATATGTAAGGCTAGGAATAATGTAAGAATGTATGGAAAATAAAGTCCTCCGTCCTGTTATCATGCATATTTCAAAAGCAATTTCAAATTTATGTCATTTCATGGTTTTCAACAAAATAATGCACTTCATTGTGGCTTCCCTTTACTAGGCAATTTCATGCTATATCTCTAATAAATCTAATTTTGCATTGTAGAGTTCAATAAAAACTTCTAGGACACTAATCAAAAATTTTGATGGGGGTGATAAAAATAAACTTTAGATAAAAACAACAAGCTTATAGATAAATAAACATATCCAAAGCAATAAGAAGGAATATGCATAAATAAACATGAATAAACCTTTCCCCCACCCCGTACATAAAGACTACAATGTCCTCATTGTATAAAAACAAGGATAAAGGAAGAAACTTACTAGACTGTACCTCATAAACTCAAAATTGGTGTTGTAAAAGTCTGCAGGATGAGTCGATATCAAGTGAACCATTCGACATCGACTGAGTCCACTCAATTTCTGGTGGTCTAAGCTTCAGGGTGATCTGGCCTCAACCACAAGCTCTGTTTAACTCGATATGTTCAGTCGATATCGAGTCCTTTTGAAGATCTTCGCACCTGAATTTTTGTTAGAAAAAAAAAACAAAATAAAACCAAAATAATTCAAAACGAAGTCTAAAATATCAAAACCCTATAAACTAGTTGTCTTGTTACACGCTCTAGATTTTATAGTCGCTAGGCCGACTTCTTCTTAAGATCATCGAAGTGGCATCTGTAGGGCCCACATGGCTCGGACCTCAAAGAGGACTCCATTCTTTTCCTTCAGTTGCATTCCACCGGAGTGGATTTTGTGCACTGTGAATGAACCCATCTTTTTCTCCTTGAATGTATTTGGGAAACAATGATTCTTGGATTTGGAGATATACACCTTGTCTCCAACTTCATAGTCTTTCGGATCGTCATTGGAAACCCTGCACAATCTAACATACCAAGGCAAACCTCTTCCATGTATAGATAAATCATGAATTGAAATAGGGGAAGAGAGATACATACCTTGGCTTACCTTTGCAGATTCTTCTTCATTCGTCATTTGTGGTTCAAGTCGATATCGAGTAGTATTACTCAATATCGAGTCATGTTGTAAGTCTGGTGGATCAGTCGATGTAGGAGGGGGAGACTCGATGTGAGTGACTCGATGTTGAGTATGTTGACTCGATATCGAGTGGTTGGCTTCTGCTGTTGGATCAGTCGATCCTGGAAGAGAGGACTCGATGGATATGACACTAGTAGAGAAAGCCACTTTTATCGCGGTTCCGTGTGCACTGTTTACCACGGTTATGAACCGTGGTAAAAGTGGCTATGGTAAATCTGTTTACCACGTTCACCAGAACCGTGGTAAAGATGTTGAACCGTGGTAAAACTGCTTGTAGTACAAGGAATAATAAAGCGAGGTAAATATGAACCCGTGGTAAACATGTATAGTGGTAATCTTGTTTCAACCGTGGTAATAGAGATCAACCCAAGTAAAATAAATCCATAGTAAAATAGTCAGATTAAAACCGCAGTAAATGTATTTTTTTTGGTATAAATTATATTATATATATTAACAATATATTATATGCGTAGTGAAACATATTTTCACATGCAATGTATTTGCAAAAGTGGACATGACATTTATTAAAGAAAGGAAAAAAATAGTGTAAGCCTAAACAACCCTTACATATCAAAATTTGTGAGATTTTCACAAGTACATAGAAAAATGACCCTATTAAGTTAAAAATCCACTACTGCTTCCAAACACAGTCAAATTCTACAATCCATGTTTACCTTAGAGACTTGTATGTCTCTATGACAATCCCATGGCTAAAAAAATCCATTATCAATGGTCTATTCCTACCAGTAGACATACTCTTTTCCATCTTTACATCTCCCAAATACTCTTTTAAGCATCACCGATTCACCATGGATCTGGATTTGTCCTCCTGAGCTGTCTTCTTTTGGCTTCATATATATATATTGAGCATGCATCATTTCCAAAGCCTATTATTTGACCCAGCTGCTCCTTTTTCCAAGTTGCAAAGAACGTATACCTGATTTTTTTTTTAATTTCCATGATTTTCTCCTATAGAAACCAAAGCTCAGTCAGTTGCAATAAGAAACATATGCGAAAATGAAATTGAAAACTCAATTCAAGAACAGATACATAAATTCATAAGAAGTTTCAGACAAGGAAAATCCAATTCCCTTTCTAGACAATACACAAAAATACATGTCCAGCTGATACAACACCCAATTGATTCAAGGGGAAAAGACCTAACCAACAGTGAGAATATCATCAGAGAACTAATATCTTAGCCAAAGGATAATCTGCAAACCAACTGATTATAATTGGATAGTCATGAGTAGACAAGGTTGAGTGAGATTCATTTTACCATGGTGAGTGACAAGAATGCACTGAGATACACTTCGAAGCCGTAGAGTTCTCTATCTTGTGACCGGCTCAGTCTGACTCGATTAGAAGGGATTCTATGTGTTGTCGAGATTCATCAGCTTTAGCCTCAGTAATGCATCCAAAAACGCCAATCATTTGCTCGATTACTTATTGGGTTTGGAGCATAAGGTGAGTAAGTTACTTTTCTGCACATATTTAAAAACGTGTGACGTAATAAGCTACCTATTAGAGTTGTTAGTGCCATTATAAAGGCACAAGAATGATAACTAACCATATAAGTGTTGATGCCTTATAATATGTCAAAGAGATACCAAAGACGCACCCTTCATTGTACAATTCCACACCATCTTTATGCAATTCAATATCATTTGCTATAATTTAGTATACAAAGAGTCTGCATTTAGTAGGTTTATATTCTAGAAATGTTAACTGTTCATCAATCCCCACTCCTCTCGAAGATACGTTACCACCACAATTTATATGTAATCAATAAAGATCTATATGTAGATAATAACACATAAAAAAACATGACCAACTTAAAATACATCTAAACACAACATATATCTGCAGGAATCAGTACAAGGGTTCAAATTTTATTTAACTAGGGGATTATTTCCTAATGAACTGTCAACATTACAACTTGCTTGGTTGCCAAATTTATTTCAATGCTAGAATCCTACCTAAATCAACTTGAATTTTACAAAACATGGTTCGTTCTTGTAGTAACCAATCAGCTAAATCCATGTTCTGTAACTTTCAAGGCATCATCTAGCAGACATACCAACGCTTGAATAGACTCAAACATCTCCCATTCAGTTTCTATATGAAACACAACCTAATCTTCACTTATTAACACACTATAACAAAGATTGCTACTTTCTGCATTGTGAAACCAATTCCTTGTAGATAATTGGGACAATGTAGCCATCAATGGCCCATCAGAGAAAAATCCAGATGCATACTAGGTATATGAATGTAGATAAAAAAAAATTGATAGGATAAAACCCTAAAATTGCAACTATTAGGTGTTCCCGATATAGAGGAATAAGAATCAGAATCCAAAATTGATACCACAGGTAGTCGATTCCATCTCTCTACAACTTCAAATGAGTCTAAAGACTCGATTATTGTATCAAATTTAGAGAGGGAAGAAGTAAATTTTACCAGGCCTTCCATCTGAACAACACGAAGCGGAGGAGCGACCTCCTTCATTTTTGCGGCCTTGAAAAATGATGAAAGTTGTGCTGCAACCTACAATCGAATTCCAATTCAGACTCAAACTCCCAACTTTGAGCAAGAGGAAGAATATGAGGCCATGGAGGAGCGAAAGCCATAGAATGAAATCCTCGCTCGACTATTTTCCTAGGGTTTGAGTCTGAATTCTATGGCTTTCTCAAATTCGAATTCTTACGAGGCTTTGTTGGATGCTAAAGGAATAGATATCTCAGAATCTCAGATTGAGCGAGAAAAGGAGATCTTGTTATGGAGGAACGAAGGCGACTAGAGGAAGAATATGGATCCATGGAGGCAGTTATCGTTCGACTCGATCTTCTCCTAGGGTTAAATTAGAACACTTGCAAATTTACCACATAAATAAATAGATAAAAGTGGTAAATGATTTGCTAAATTACCACGGTTTTTTCAAGAACCGCGGTGAATTTGCCAACATTACAGGTTTACCACACCAAAACACGGAATCGTAGTAAATTTATATGCTAAATTACCTCGGTTATATACGGAACCGCGGTAAATTTCCAAATATTGTAAATTTACTCCACAAATACACGGAACCGTGGTAATTCTAGTGTCGCCAAAGTCTATTTTTCTACTAGTGTGACTCGATATCGAGTCATTTGACTCAATGTAGAGTGTCCTGCTGGCTCAGAAGTGTTGGTCGATGGAAGTGAAGATAACTGGTCGATTTCAAGTGATTCACTCAATATCGACCCGTACATTGCCACAATCTCTTCCATTTGGGCTTCCATAGCCCTCTTCTTTAGCTCCTCGGGGGTCATGGTTCGTACCTTTAGTTCCCCATAGGCGATGTAGCCTTCTTTGATAGACTTGACCTCCATAAAACCATCGTGCTTCTCTATAGTTTTATTGAAAGAGTATTCAATTACTTAATCGTTGATTGTGAATGTGAGCACTCACTTCCTTACGCTGATGTTGGCGTCGACGGTTGCTAAAATGGGTCTACCTAAGATAATAGGACAAGCAGGATCCTCTGCCATATCAATTACAAGGAAATCAGCATGGACAAAGAACTTACCTAATTGGATAGGTACATCATCAACCATGTCTGTAGGGATAACCACCGTGTTGTTTGCCATGTATAGTCTTGCATCCAAAGGATCTAGTGCATCGATCTTCACTTTGGACCAAATGGATAAGGGCATGATTCTCACACTTGCCCCCAAGTCACAAAGTGCATTGAAGCGGTGTTGACCAAACCCTATGGTGATGGCGAACTTACCTGGATCTAGTCTCATTTCAGGGAGCTCCATCTTGCTTCGGTAAAGGGTATGGTGACGTTGAGCCCTTGAAGCATCTTCACGAAATGCTGAAACTTCTTCTTAGCAATATCTTCTTTTTCTATGGTGTAGTTGATATTGAGTGGAGTAGGTCGATATCGACTTGTGTAGAGTCGATATCGAGTGAAACTAGAGGCTGCTGGTGATGCTGACATAATGACTCGACGTCGAGTCCAGATGACTCGATATTGAGTTGTTGTGGGTCAATATCGACTCGGTGAGTCGATATCGGGTCGTCTGTAGGAGCTTCTTCTTTCGCCGTTTTTTTGGGTGTTTGAAGTCGACTCCCACTCCTTAAGTTCATAGCAGCCACGTGTCCAGTAGATTTGCCCTTAGGATTGGGCTCAAATTATCCAGGGAGCGATCCGGACGGTTTGGGGATTGATGCATCCAATTGACCCATTTGAGTCTCCCTATTTTTCCGTTAGATGTCGATTTCCCCAAGTCTGGAGTTGATGTTTTGCCGCTGAGTGTGGATGGAATTGTTGGATTTCTTGTATTCGTTATGATTCCTCCTCAACTCATCAAGAACAAGCTGCAGATCATCTCTCCTTTGCTCCCCCTCTAGATGTCTAGGAGCTTTGTAGGGTGGGGGGGTCTCTTTGGTACTTGGGTTGGCGATAACCCTAGTTCTATTGCTGATGTTGTCCTGAGTAGTTAGGACCCTAGTTCTCTGCAATCAAAACTTGATCGGCATGTGGCAAGGTTGTGGTGTTGTGGCTGACGGACCCACACTCCAAACAAAGTTGATTGTTAGTAAGAAACTTAACTTGTTTTTGAATGTGGCATACATTTTCATTGTTGAATTATGCCCTTACGGCAGGATCAATCTCCTTTGAAGGCTCATATAGTGGCATAGATGGGGCAGGCCTTGAGTCGTAGGTCGCAGGAGTCCCATAGGTGTTGTCGAAGTTCACGAGCCGTTCAATAGTGTCCCAAGACTCTGTAGGTGTGAACTTAATTTACCGATAGGAGGTGTAAGAGTTGATTCTCTCCTTCCTCGACACATCGAGGGAGTTGTAGAAGATTTCTTGGATGACATAGGGTGGTTACCCAAGCGTAGGGCAAGATCGCAGAAGTTCCTTGAACAGCTCCCATACCTGCGCCAGCGTCTCACCGAGCTTTTGCTTAAAAGTCGTGATCTTTTACCAAAATATCGCCATTTTAGAAGGAGGAAAGAACTTGTTAAGGAATGCATCCTTAACCTTCTTCCGTGTTCTGAGTAAGCGTGGAGTCAAGCCCTCGAGCCATTGTAATGCTTTCCCTATAAGAGACCAACGAAAAGATTTTAGCTTTACATATTCAAGGTTCTCGCCATCAGCGAGGGTCTCAGATAGATCAAAAAAAGTAGTAATGTGTGTAAGAGGATATTTATTAGCCCTTCCTTCAAAAGAATTTCATTTAATTTCATAAAGGAAAGACGTTTTAATTTCAAAATCAGAAGGAGAGATAACGATGGCCGATTCTGGCACGGTGAGCATCGGCTGCATGTATTGCTTGGTCGTTTGAGGCATCTAGTTGATTCGCTCCTCAAACAGCCTCCTTTTTTGTTTCTCCCCATCGCCACATGCATTGGCCTCTTCGAGTTATTTCCGCGGCCTCTCAATCACTAGTAGAGAAAAGCAATCTTACGGCAGCAACTTATCGGGAGTCTTTAAAAACAACAACAACAACAAGCCCAGTATATCCCGCTTAGAGCAGGGTCTGGGGGTTCCAATGTACGCTCTCTTTCCCCGATTAGGTCGAGAGAGAGTCTTTAAAAACTCCTGGAAAAAAAAACTCGCTCAGGTGTTTCTTGAAAAAAACTCCCGTTAAATAATTTTTATTTTTACAAATAAAAAGCGAATACAACAAGTCGGGGTTTATTATAAAACCTCCCGAGAACCACCAATTTATGTCAGGAGCTTTTACTTGAAACATTCGAAAGAAAGATAATTAAACCTACCTTACCGAATCAGTGAAGTTTGGAGAGCTTGCGGTCGATCAATCGTTTGCAATTTAAGAGGAGAGCCTGCGAAAACTTCCCCCAAATTGCAGAGATGATTCGGCGAAAACTTCCCCCGATTTGCAGAGGATGCCGGTGAAATTGCCCTTCTCTCTCTCTCTCTTCGCCCCTCTGGCTATTCGTTCGCCCCTTATTGCTTGGTCCTCTAACTCCACTGCTAAAGGTTTGTTCGCCCCTTTCACTCTTCGCCCTCTTTCTGATGGTTTAGGGTTTGTTTTCCTCATTGAAATCAAACTCGGGTTTGTATCTCTTGTTCCATGTAATTTCTGATGTCGAAGTGACTCTCAATTACATGTATTAGCTTCTAGAGGATTTAGGGTTGTTTAGAAAGGGATTGTTATCCCTCTCCTTTATAGATCTTACTGTTGGTATGATCTAATCTTACTTATGGTGACTTACAAAGGGTTCAGCTTGACCCTGTAGCTTTTAGGCTTGAAATCAGCACATATGGTAATTTCTTTTGCCCATTCATATACAGATTAAGGAAATCACTAGCACTAGTTATATACATTGATAATGCTTGGGCTTCTTTTTTGAAACTTTATCCAGTTCAGGTTATTTGTTTATGTTTGTGGGTCACCAAGTATTGTCTAGTGGCATTCTGCATTAACACAATGATCCAAGTCATGAACGGGACATCTAGCACAATCATCCAGTCATGAGTATATTTCAAAGCACACACAAGAAGGTATGCAAGGCCAATAGACCAAGAATTCATATCAAAAGGTGGTTTGTTCATCTTTCTTTCCTCCCTGTTCAGTTTATGTGCTTTCCGATACACATATGTTTAGGGCAGCCCAAGGGTGAGATTCAATTCATTTTTTTCCATTCATATATTATAAAAAATATCAGGCAAGAGATTTGAAAGTTGAGTCTCCCTTAAAGCCTTTGTTTAATTTGTTATAATTCTTCTATGTTCATTGTTAAAAAAAAAATGCTTCTAATATGTCCTGAGGCCAAAGAATTCTACTAGAAGACCTCCCTTTTAGTTACAACTAGCATATAACCCGCACCTTGTGCGGGATTTATTTAAATAAGAATATTTTTTAATTTTTTTGTCAATGGTTACAGTAGGTTATATATTAATTGTCATATTTTAGTTGTTTGCTTATATTTTGATCAACCAAATAAATTACCGTACATTATAAAGTTATGAATACAAATTAAAAAGTACTATATGCGTACAAACGAATCTCACATAGATCAAGAATATGAAATTGAAATGAAAATAATACAAAAATTAAAGAAAGCGAGAAATCAAATTGAGTCTCACCAATAATTTCCACAATTATTGATTAGTCAGCATGATTGTTTGAATTTCTCCTTCAATGGATAAAACAAACATGAGGTAGAGATAAGAAGAAGAAAATGGAAAGGAAATGAGAAAATGGGTAATTATATAGTAAATGATTATGTACATAGGAAGATACACGATTAAAATATAAACATATAAAGAAAAAAATCATATTTAATTAATTTGTTGAAATAAATATGATTTTATTTTAATCTTATCCGTTGAATATCTAAACTAACCAACCAAAATATCATGAATATCTCAACCGATTTCATATTCAAATTTTAACTAAATTAGATTTAATTAATTAATCAATTAGATTTGCATAGTTATCGAATGACCAAAAAAAGATTTGCATAGTTATCAAACAATCCGATATAGTCATATCTTAACTGATTTCGTATCAAATCTTAACTGAATTAGATTTGTAAAAGAACTCAATTAATAAATAAATTAAAATACCTACATTAAAGGAGAGACTTCTCATTTAATATTATAAAATATTGATATTGATATTGATTTGTATGTTTTCACGAGTAATCCCTATGCCGATTCGTCGGCCTATCGAATATATTTTAGTAGGTAATATATGATTGTAATAAAAGTATGGAATGCAAATATGCAACAACACGATTAGCATAGCATAGTTTCATACCTAGATTTTACTTCAAGTTTGGATTCAGATCATTTTGAGTTTGATACATAGCAAAGTTTATATTTTATCAATTTAAGGTATTTATCAATTTGCACATTTGATCAATTTACACATTTGTACACACAATATAGCATTGAACTTTGAAGTTGATGGTTTTACTTGAAACCTGCTATATATTGACAGTAACAAAGCAACGAAACAATTGAAGATAAAACTGTCAAGACAGCAATGTCACCTTGGGCTTAGATTTCAACGTTGATAGCATCATAACAGGCTCGAAAAAACAAAAAAACGGAAGAATGAAGTGAATACTCATAGAGCAAAAACATAGATGAAAGTGTGGTAGAAACACCCACCTATTGTTTACATTTAGGAACACTTTGTTTCTTGGAATTAGAAGCACTTTCTGTGGACAACAGTTGGGCCAAACTCGTCGTATTCTCTCTTACAAACCCACTCCTGAAATCATAGTCTTAAACTCGATCAGATAGCGAATACAAAACACGAGCGAATCCACGAATTGAACTCGATTTGATAGAGGGAAATTAGACGTACGTCCTGGAAAGAACCGATGGATGCTAAGACAGAACCACCAGTCCAAGCACTATACTTCCTCTCAGGCGACGCAACCACTTTAACCTTTTTGTTGTTTGGAGCCAATGCAGCCATTTCCTTGTGCATCCTCTCGGATAAGCCACAAAACAACGTGGATCCTTTGTTAAGCACAATGTTTCCATAAGTCCTATGAGTGAATTGAAGATTTAACAATTAAAAAACAAATCCTAATGTCGATCCTATTTTAAAATAAATAAATTAACAATTAATTAAGATAAATCATGGTTGTTTAGATTTTATTTAGATTTGCAAATACTATTTTAAAATAAATCAAGTTTGTTTGGATTAATGAATTAAAATAATTTTTTTTAAAAAGAAGCTACATTAAAGGAGAAGCCGCCACATGTCGTAGGCGACTTCTCCCTTAGTATTATAATATTGATATTTTTGGTTTCTACAATTTGCTGATTTTTAGTCAAATAATATTGTTATTATAAAAAAATTACAATAGTTTTTCCAAAGGGAAGACGGTGTAGTTCAAGTGTTTGCAAATAAAGATTGTAAGTTTAAGTTTGCTTACCCTGTCAACTCTGGAACAATGCTTTATACTTTGAGAAACTGCATTAGATAGTAATGTTTTGATTTTATTTACTTTCACTGATTTTATGATTCACCCTCTAATTTTGATCAATCATATTGCAATACATCCCATATCGCTATATTCTCTCTTCGATGATTCCGTATTTTCCCTCAGTAGTTGGTGATTTTGTGTTCTGGTATTTGATCGATGTTGGTATCTCTTGCTCGATCATTGAAATTAATCTACTGGAGTCTCGTGGGCTTTCTCTCTCTCCAGTTCTTGTGAAACTCTTTAGACCTAGTGTTGAGCAATTAGTAGATGCTAATTTGAGAAGAATTGAGGAGAGTATTGTTGTGTTAGCTGCTGCTATAGATTGGGTACTCTTATCAAGTGCTACACCCCAACCTGGACGGCTCTCAAGTGCATCAACCAGTGATATAACAGCTTATCAGTATATACTTACAATATGTGCTCATCAGTTCAATGTGATGGTCCAGATTAATAATTTTTATCCCATGTATAATAGCTTATCGGTATAGAGTACTACTCCATTAGCTGTTGTTGATGATTTTCAACATTCCTTTTCTTGTTTCCTGGCTTCATATGTCATTTGTGGTCAAGAGGTTCACTGTTTTGGACTTGGAATTTTTGTGTCTAATTTATTTGTTTATTTTCACACCATGCGTTTGCTTAAGAGTGGGTGAGCAATTAGAAGGATCTTTCCTTTCACGAAAGGGGGGTTTTTAGGCTTATAGTTTGTATTTCTATTGAGTTTGAACTTGAGAGAGAACAAAGAACTATACAGCATTGTGATAAATGTTGTAAAGAAAGGTAAGATTGCCCACTGAGCAAGTAAATTTATAGATTGTTTAATTAAGCTTTATCTTATACATTTAGCCTCATTTGTGAAGGTAAGATTGCCCAAGTTGTGCTTGTAAAGTTATAGATTGTTTAATTAAGCTTTATACTCTTTCTGGAATGCACATAATTTCGGTGTACACATTTCATTTTCTTTTCAGCCTTGTCATCTACCATACCCATGGTGCTTGGACTAATTGCAATTGTTATGGAATACTTCATTGATGAAAGTTGTCACTTTTTTTTTTTTTTCGTGAACAGTTTAGTGCTTCAATATTGGTCATATTGTTATTTTTTGCTTAGGTGCCTCTATTTTTGTTGCTATAAATGTTGTAAAGAAAGGTGCATCGACTAAGGGGATGAAAAACGTAGAGACTATATGGGTTGTGCATGACCCTATTGCAGTTGCAGTAATGACAGAGGTAAGCTCTCTTCTAATTCTTATTCCTGGCTAACACTCTAGATAGAGACAGGGCATGTCATAATCTAGCATGATTTTCATAGTTCTTTGTTAATTCATTGTGGCAATTTTTAGGCCTAGTTTATGTTGCGGAATCTCTCTTTTATAGATGTTGATATTTTTTGCTGGGGGAGTTTAGATACCTTTAAATACCTTTAAATGTATTTGAATAATTATTAGTGTTATGCTTAAAGATCTTATTTGCTGATCCTTTTGTGTAGGTTTTGCGAAGGTCGTGCTACATTAAGCCACTAGGAAACAAATGGTCAGATACATTACATATGCTTATGCTTACCAAGTGAATCTTGCTCGGTTTTAGTTTGTAAACTACTATCATGTTACTCATTACTCTAGATTTTGATTTATTTTGAAGTAGTAATCTATGCAATGTTGTAGCAGAGTGTATATTACTCTTAGTGTATATTAATTACTCTCAAGTGTATTTTATAATAGCTAAATTATTTGGAATTTATCTATCTAGTGGTTATATGAGTTTGTTACTTTATGTTGATATTGTAGTGTTTAAGTTGTGAGTAATTAAGATGATGGTATTCTTTTACTTTCATTTGAAGACAGAGCAGGCAGTGAATGTGAAAGAAAGCTGGATAATTTTTTTAATATATATAAAGCATTTATCGGCGGTTTTTTTATTAAAACTCCTGAGAGAGTTACAAGTGAAACTGCGTGTAGGGGTCAACGGTATCTCGGGAGTTTTTTTAAAAACCCCTGACCGAACAATTTTTCTCGGGAGTTTTTAAAAAATCTCCAAGAAATATCTGTTAGGTGAGCGAATAAAAGGTGTTCGATAACACCCGTCCGTTTCATTAAAAAACACCCGATAAAAGGCAAATCTGTACTAGTGAATTTGCCGAGCCTAAGATTTGGCAGTCACCATGATGTTCTTTAGTTTGGAATGGATGTGTAGAAAGCATTCAGGCTCATCTTGTTTCTCGAATTCAGGTGAGTGACCAGCACGTCGCACACACCTACACAATAAGCACTAGAAAAGAACGTGAAAATAGCTACTTAGGGTGCGAAAGATCGCTTCCTCGACAACGGCGCCTAAATTTGTTATGGAGGGAATCAAGTCTAAATAAATATGAATATAAATTCAAACCAATCACAATCCGTGGAAATAAAATGACAAGAAACCCTCCGACTGTAGTGGTAGGGTATTTAGGATCGAATCCACGAGGAAGCATGTCGGCAGATCTTAAATAACGAGCAAATCACGTTTTGAATTGACTCAGGGGCTCCACTCGATATCAACCTAGTAAATCGATATCGACCAAAGTCAGTCGATTTCTAGGCAATTTCTACAAAACTGACAAAGAACACTCGACGTCGAGTAGGGACTCGATATCGGGTCAGTGGCCACTCGATATAGACTCAGTGGGTCGATTTTGAGTCTTCTGCAGAAGCTGAAAATAACCAATTATTGTCAGAAAATAACTTCCGAAGAGATTAAGGATGAATAAGAAGGATGAATAGAAAAATCATAGATTTTTGTATGAATATCAATAAACTTAAAAACTTCCAAAGCCGGGGAATTTACCTCAACATTAACCATATAAGTATTATGCCAAATTCATGAAAGGGATAAGCTTTTCATCAAATAACTTTCGTTATTAACAAATAGGTGGATAGAGACTCTCGCATAAACTCTAATTGTTTCTACCCTTTTTGATAATTAATCAAAATTCATAATAACAATTTCTCTTCAATATTACAAATAATGATTTGCCTACTACGCTCGTAGAAGAATCATGCAAATTAGGGATAGAACACGAAATCGCATATAAAGATCATACATTTGACAAACTTACGTGGCTATCGTCGGGCTCACCCCGACCCTAGAAGTAAGGGAACTACTCGTGCTTCATCATAGAAACCGTCATCATAATCATAAGGAAAATAACTTAAATTAAACCAAAAAGAGAACTTACAACCGAACCAGCCACAATTGCTCTCGCTTCACAACTTACTCGGCCTCCACTCCCTCTCTCTACTTTCTATTGCCTAACTAGTTTTTGCTCAATTTCTTGATAAAAGAATGAATAAAATCGAGCCCCCTAGTGCTTTATTTATAGGCTTCAATCCTAGCTAATCTAGCAAAGAGCATATCTATCTTCTATCTAAATCTATCTAAAGATAAACAATTCCTTAATAAATAAATAGGAAAGAAATAAAATTCTCCTTGGTAAATAAGAAATTAACCATAGAGGATAAGTCTTCAAAATAGATAAAAGATCTTTGACTTAATGTGGAAGCAATTCTCCTCGAGTAAGGATTCTTCAAAACGTCGGACAAATTCTGCGTAGTCACTCGATATCGAGTCAAGTGACTCGATATCGACTCCTCATGTGCATCTTGAGTCATGCCTTCACTCGATGTCGGCTGGTGGTGTGTGTCGATTGAACTCCACTCAATATTGAGTCATGGAACTCGGTATCGACTCCTTCATGTCGAGTTGAGTTGATCTTCCTTTGCTTCTGGCTCCAGTGTTCTTCATGTGGACTCGATGTCGAGTCAGTCAGTAGAGATCGAGTGGATGGGTAGAAATCGAGTGGATTGCCAGCTGCTTTCTTCCTTCTCCATATTGCTCGAAAAGCTTTCTATTTCTGCGAAATTAAACAGAAACTTATGTAGATCTCCATATATTGCCAATAAACATAAACTACACAAATCTCATGCTTTCCCAACCCAAAAATATAAAATAGGGACAAAAATCGAAATAGATGTAAGCAAAAAATATGGCAAATGGAGCGCACATCACCTACCATGATCACTTCTAATAGAAACAATAGGCATGTTTTTCAAAGTGTGCAACTCCTTACAAAGTTTTGAAAATTCAAATAAAGCATTCGATTTTTTTTTTAAATGAAATCGATGTAAAACGAGAATAATCATCAACAACAACAAGAATGTACTGTTTAACCTTGGGAGATTTGATACGCATAGGACCACATAAATCCATAAGTAAAAGTTGAATAGGTCTAGAAGTACTTTGAACCTTTTTGGGTTTAAATGACCCTTGGGTTTGTTTACCTCATAAGAAAGCATTGCATAGCTCATCTACCTTGAAGATTAGGTCAAGTAGTTGATAATGCATATTTATATAGGCATTATAGGTAGGTCTTAGGTGCATTAGGTATTCATATTACGTGTTTAATAAGCTTATTCATATTCTTGGTCATTTGGTATTCGAAGTGTGAAATCTATGGTTTCTAGTGTTTATTTGTAGGTTATAAGATCCGGCCGCGAAAGGTGGAGAAAGAATTGAGCAAATGGACAAAGAAGAGCTAAGGAACAAGAGAGGAAATGGAGAACATGGAGAAACCCCATCTTTAAGGTTATGAGAAGTTGGAATTAGCTTCTGAGGTCTTCATGAGAATTATAGTGCTTGGAAAGAGCTTTGCAACGCATATTTATATGTGTCAATCGGACAAATGATGACTCTAGAAAGTGCATTACAAGTTCAGTCTGCCGAAGTTGTCTTCTGCATAGGCGGCGGCCGCCGTCTCGTCAGATCCGGATTTGCGATACGTGGCCCAGTTCATCTTTATAAGAACTTTTATCTTCACTTATTCTAGGGTTTGGCCGACGAAAGGAGGCTATATTAGACATATTTCAATAGGTTTTATTCAGTTCCAATCATTCATGAAACTCATTACAATGAGAGGATTTAAGTTTAGGGATTCAAGGTTCGTTATGCTTGCCTAGAATTCTTGTGATTTTGCTATGATTCAAGACTTGATTGATTGATTGCGAGACTTGATTTCTATATTATTCATGAGTTTATTTATCATCTTGTTCTTTATATTATATTTGTGTTCCTTTCCATGATTGACAATCTAGTTAGGAATTGCATCTTTGCTATGAATCCGTTCTTGGTTTCTTGATAGCAAAAAAAAAGGTATTGAGATAATGATGTTTCTTTGTCTTTGTAGTGGATGATTTCAATTGATCTATGTTGAGGATATTCGATTAGGGCTGAGTTCGGTATGCGCCTATTAGTCTTAATTGCATTGAATCAATGTGCCAATTGGTCTTAAAAACTTGAATCGATAATGCTATTCTTTAGTGATATTGAATAAAAGATTGTGTCTCTACGTATCAATCGATTAAAGGAAGTCGACATAGGCTTAGGAATAATATTGCAATCATCTCAAGGATCAAGTAAATCAACCAATGTTGTGAACTGTAGGCAAACCACACTCTTATCTTTTATCTTCTCTATATTCCTATTCAAATCATTGTCTTAGTTTATTTGCATTGTCTTTCTTTATTCGTATTCCTATTCCGTCTTTAGTGTCATAATTGATAAACATATATTGCATTAAAGTACTTGTTTCTCTGTGGGTTCGACCTCTTACTTATCCGCTCTACTAGGTTGCTAGTTTAGTTTATTAGTTTGGGTTATTTCTTTGGCGAGGTAAAATCTAACGACATTTCCCTTCTGTCAGTAGTCTATGTACCAAGTTTTTTGATCAAAGCTTGTTTAAGGTATGCATACTTACATGACCAAGCCTTATGTGCCAAAGCATTGGATCATCCGTCAAGGCCTTGAGAAAGTTCAAACTAGTTCCTGGAACTTGGTTAGTGCTCATGGAATAAACATTATTACCCTGAGGAGCAGTAACTACGATATCCCCAATCTTATTATTCTGAACTTCACATTTTTCAAAATCAAAAATAACTTTATTACCTTTATCGCATAATTGAGAAATACAAAGCAACTTATATTTTAAACCTTCAACAAGGTAAACATCTTCAATAACATTAATAGAATCATTACCAATTTTACCTATACCGATGATGTTACATTTCCCTTTATCACCAAGCATAATGGTTCCAGTGGATTGCTTCTTTAGATTTGAAAATAATGAACATCTACCACTCATATGTCTTGAGCAACCACTATCCAATATCCTTGTTTGCTCCTTAGTATTGGGGATATCCTGCAAAAGAACCAAATTCAACCTTTTAGGTTAGACTAAATCACAAACTTGGATACATAACTGGGAAGGACCATGTTTGTTGGTCTGGTCCCTTTAGGAACCCAAATTTGTTTCACCTTTTCTCTTAAGATAAAGGAAAAGTGTTATGAATTATATAGGGATCATTTCTACGATAAGGACAAGTAGTTTTGACATGACCCTTCTTGCAACAAAAGAAACATGTGGGTGTGCGCCAATTCCCTTTATCTATAGCAAAAGTGGTAGGAGCTTTTTTGGAAAATTCTTATTGTACCCAATATATACCACTCTTGTGAAGGGAGGATTGATGTTCACCCAACATCCTATCGAGATTGGCTTTGGAATAAGTGAAACGTACGAGTGCAACCTACTGGTTTCTATACGTCTCAGTCATCTTGATTTTTTCTTTCTCTAACTCACCATTGCAATGACTTAGAGAAGAAAGATTTTGCTTGAGAACGGAGTTTTCCGATTCCAAGGCTTGTAGTTTAATGTCAATGGCTAACTGCGAAGCTTTGAGATTTTTCATTTCCAGCGACAAATCACTCATACTTTTCTCCTATTCCAATGGCGTCTCTTTCAATGATTTAGTTTCATGAATGTAGTTTTCCTCATTGATAATCATTTGCAAGATTTTGGATAACACGACAGTAGGACTAGATATTAAATTTATCACCACTACCTTGAGATGACGTTTCAGAGTTTCTTCTCAATCGGCCATTAAGCATAGGTTTGCTTGATCGTTCTCGAACTCTGATTCATTGGATGAGTCTGAATCACTCCATGAGGCCACCATAGCTTTCTTCTTTCGGTCATTCTTTCAATTGTTGTTCCTTCTCTTTTCTAGACACTCCTTCACTAGATGATCTATTTCTCCACAGTCAAAGCATGTTAGAACCTTTGATTTCTTACTAGAGTTAGAATACTTACCTTTATACTTTGATGATCGGGGATATTCTCAGTTTGAGAATTGTTTCTTCATCTTCAAGATTCGAGAGAGTCCTCTTGTGATCAAAGCAAAAAGATCTTCTTCATTGTCTTCACTTTCTTCATCCTCCTTTTTGACCTTAAGAGCCAAATTCTTCACGCTTGAGGAAAGTTCACCATCCTCATCACCTAGGACCATTTCATGAGTGATGACCTTAAGAGCCAAATTCTTCACGCTTGAGGAAGAGTCCTTAAATATTTTGCTTCCTCGATTTCCGTGACCTTTGGTCCCCATTTTGACTTTGGTATGCTCCTTAGGAGCTTTAATTATGAATTTTTCCTCATTTGTGAAGATTTTGCCAAGATAATCTAGGTTTCATTGGGCGTCATCTTGAAAAACTCATATTGTCTTGGGAAGATGTTGATCTTAGTTTCTTTCAATTGGTTTGTTCCTTCATCAGTCACCAGAAGCTTACCCAAAATTTCTTTAGCATTCCTGCAAGATGAAAATTGATTAAACTCATTAGCTTTTAAACCACAGTAAAGTAAATTCATAGCATTGTAATTCTTGGCCACATTCTCCAAGTCAGTTTGAGTGTATTTACTCTCTTTTTTAGCCACAGTAGCTCCTGCTGCATTGATCTTGGTTAGTTTTCTATGGTCTTTCTTGACGATATCCTAGAGCTCCATATCCTGATCAACAATGAATGTATGCATAAGAGATCTCCAGTGAACAAAATAATTTCCACAAAAAAAAGGTGGATGATTGACCGATCTTCCTTGAGCGAATCCTCCATCCCCTACAGTGCTCATGATTAGTCTCACAGATGGTTAAATCAAATAATTGTGAGTTAGGATTTGATACCAATGGAAGAACAGAGTAGGAGATACAAATAGGAATACTCTAGGAGGGGAGGATGAATAGAGTATGGAAACTTTTGAAAAAACTTATCGTAGATGAAACTTCAAGGCCTTGAAATGAATCTCAAGGTCTTGATGCAGATGTCAAGGTCTTGAAATGGAACACAAGATCTTGACCAATCTCATAAACTTGTTCAGCTGTATGGAAATAAAACATTAATAGAAAATGCGGAAATAAAAGACAAAAATAACACGCGATATGTTTACGAAGTTCGGCTATAAACCAGCCTACGTCTCTGCCTAGATTTATCCAACCCGAAGGATTTAAACCACTAATTATTTCACTTCACTTGAGTCCTAGATACAAGATAGAAGAACTTCCTCTCTTCTAACAGCTTGTAGTCTAACCCGCTACGATCTTGTCAACTCACAACCAAGTGAAACAATAGCCCCTTAACACCGAAGAGTAAATACGTTCGAGTTAAGGATACTCTTAGTATAACGGGGATTGACTTATCCTATATCGTTCTTGTTTTTCTTCTCTCAACTTGAAATAAAGCAATCTATATTATAATACTAAAGGAGAAGTCGCCTACGACATTTGGTGGCTTCTCCTTTATTGTAGCCCTTTTTTTTATTAATCGATTTATTTTAATATTTTTAATCGATTTGTTTTAATTTGTTTTAATTGTTTGTTAAATTATAACTTATCTAATTTAGTTGAGATCTTGGTTTTTATGATTGATAATTTGGATCACCTAAAATCCCTCATCCGGCGTAGGTTTGTTTTTATTTTGAAGATTACTTTAAGTACTTTAATTTTTTGTTTATTTTTAATCGATTTATTTTAATTGTTTGTTAAATTAAAGGTTTTAGCGACTTCTCCTTTAATGTAGGAATTGTTAGTTTAGTAATTAATTAATTTATTTATTTCAAAAATCTAATTAGAATATTAGTTATTAAAGATAACAATTAGTAACAAATCCACTGATTGCAATATTAAGGATAACAACTCATAACAAATTGAGATATACACAAATTCCAGCCTATCTGATTGCAAAATATTTTTAATCTACTTAATTAATTAATTAACAGGCTACTTTAGATTTTATTGAAAATGATGGGTGAGATATTAATAACAGCATATGAATATGGGCAAGATCCAATTAGTAACGGCATATATATCTAATGGGCGAGATCCAATTAGTAACGGCATATATATCTAATGGGCGAGATCAAATTGCAAATGATTTTTACGCCGTGTATCTAATTAACTAACTAACCAAATCCAATTAATTACCTATTTTATTTGTTTATTCTATATATTGGAATTTCTTATCTATATATTGAGTTGGTGGTATGCCATATAAATTGTTTCAACCGAGTTAGATCAGATCGCCCATGACGGCCACAGAGAAGAACAATAGGAATGTTCAAAAGAGAGGTACGTTAGTTCAACCGAATTAGATCAGATAGCCCATGACGATCATATAGAAGAATAATAGGAAGGTTCAAAAGAGAGGTACGTTAGATATTTAATTTTTTGCGTGTGTTTTGCACATATGATCTTTTTGTTACCGAACATTACAATGATTCGTGTTTTTATTTTATTTTTTGTAGCTGATGAAAACATTGATGGTAGCAACCGAAAATTCCATTACTTGGATGAGTTACTACCACAAAACCTAAACATTACACGAATCCGATGGAATATTATTGTTCGTGTATTAAGAATATCACGATCAGTAAACTACAATGATATTCCTGAACAAGTTAATTCGATTGACATGATTTTAATAGATGAAAAGTTAATTGTGTTTGATTAGTTTATTTACACTATAAATTTTTTTTGCACGCGTTTACATTTGAATTTGCAACTTATGTGCAGGGGTTCGAAATACAAGTTTCCTTACAAAGAACTATTTTAACAAAGTCGAGCACGTGAAAGAAGGGCTTACATATTCCATCAAAGATTTTGGAGTCTACGAATATAACATTAGGGAGGTACAATGCAGTCTATTCGATCACACATTTTATTTTACTATTCAACAATGCTTCTATCACTCAGCTTGACCAACCATCTATTCCGATTCACGGATTTCAATTTGTCGAGTTCGATTCGATTTCGAGTCCAAATATCGATCATACTCATATGGTCGGTAAGTAATTTAATTAATTTATTTATTTATTTATTTATTTATTATTATTATTATTATTATTATTATTATTATTATTATTATTATTTAATTTTACTGTTTATGTAGCCTTTACTTTAATTTTCAATAATAACTATTACTTTTAATTTTAATGTAGGCTTGTGAAGGATCATGGACCAACCAATCAACAGGTGTATCAATCGGAAGTCTTTTTTCACGATGGGAATAAAGACATTGTTCTTCGGGGGAACGACCGATCGAAAATAAAGAAAGGCGGAAAACTCTGCAGCTTCCAATGCTATAATTTTTTTGCTATATCACAAATGCTTTGTCCCACTTAACTGGATCATTTTATTTATTTTTTGACTTTTAAACATAAATTTCTTTAGGTCGTATTATTTTATATTAAACTTTCGGAATCAGGTACGATTAGTGTCATTATTGGCTATCAGTTTACAATATAATCTATATTTTTAAATAATTTAAGTTATGATGTGTTTCTTACTATAGTCTATACTTATCTCTTACCTAAATAAGTATACATAAATAACTAACATCAAAACTAATTATACTAATATATACCTATAAATATTATTTCCTGTTATAAGCTTCTCTAGCTATATTGTTAAGGAAACTCTAAATATACGACCAATTTTAACATTGTAAGAAGATTGTATGAATATTATGCGATTAAATTGATAGAGATTTCCTTATATATAAATTGAAACTCAAGAAAAAGGGATGAATATATGGATTTTTTTAATTTCTGTATAGTTCATGTTTTATTAAATCATGTATGTATAGTTAAGTTTGATTGAATTTATACAGTTTGCGAAGGAAAATAATGTATTATCTCATGTAAATTATTAAAGAAACCGCATTGTCAAGGTAATTC
Source organism: Persicaria tinctoria (assembly GCA_037127255.1). Lineage (NCBI taxonomy): Eukaryota > Viridiplantae > Streptophyta > Magnoliopsida > Caryophyllales > Polygonaceae > Persicaria > Persicaria tinctoria. The sequence continues at coordinate 24,495,780 of JBANSL010000011.1, read as the reverse complement.
ATAAGCATATTGGCATGTGACGTATTGGCCCAATGCAGGAACACATTCATTTGTTATTTATAACCTTTAACAAAGTCACTTGAAATATAAGTGCCCGAGTACACAACGTAGTACTCATTTTACCATTACACAGATTAAGGAAATAGTACGTCGAACAATCTACTTGAAGTTACTCATCTAACTGAATGTGAAAGGAATGAATGAGAATGTACACGTACTTAAAAAAAAAGCACACTTTGACAATTATAGAAATTGGTTAGTTATCTAATTGAGTTGAGCTATACATTGATCTGGTTAACCTTCTTAGGTGTGTGCAAGTTTGTATGTTGCTGGATTACTGATTTATTTTGCCATGGCAGGTATTGTGTTGGACTCTAGAGATGGTGTTAGCCACACAGTTCCAATTTACGAAGGGTATGCTTTTCCTCACGCCATCTTGCGTCTTGATTTGGCAGGCCGTGATCTCACTGATAACCTCATGAAAATCTTGACTGAGAGAGGATACTCGTTCACAACAAGTGTTGAGCGTGAAATTGTGAGGGACGTGAAAGAGAAGCTTGCATACATTGCTCTTGACTACGAACAAGAACTTGAAACATGAAAGACTAGTTCTTCAGTTGAGAAGACTTGCGAACTACCCGATGGGCAGGTCATTACCATAGGCTCCGAGCGTTTCAGATGCCCAGAGGTGCTCTTCCAGCCTTCAATGATTGGTATGGAGGCTGCATACATTGCTACTGCTAGGTGTGAGCTCTTGAGAAATTTCTAAACTATTACAATAATCCTTTTTAAAACATGATACGTACACTTTCAGTTTTAAAATTTGATTATGTGCTTTTTTCTAAACTAAGCATTACTTGTTTTGTTTTTGTGTTCAGATTTGCCCTGTTTGTGGATATATGGTGGGAATGAATTTGATTGATCACGTAGCAATGGAGCATGACTATATTCATAGAATATCATTTTCTCAAGTAAATTTGTCTTCATATTGGCATGACTGTGTGATACAAATGCTCAACTGGTGATAGCATAATAGATCAATCATATATATTTGCTACTATTTTACGAGCTTTGTGAAAACCATCAGCAAGGGTTTGGGTTCATATGTCTAGATTACACCTTTCTTTCCTCCTGCTCGTGTTCATTGAAATTTGCAATATTTAGAGCAAAACGTGCATTCAGGCTCCACCCTTTCCTACTATGAGGTTGTTATTGGTTGTGTTTTCGTTCAAAAGCAATATTTAGACCAAAATCTTCTACTTAGGAGTACTTGACATTTGAGTTCTTAGGCTGTTTGTTTCTGATTATTGCAATTCCTGGAGTTTAAGGTCAAATTGGTGATGTTTTGAGAGCTTTCGATCAAGTGGGACATGTTCTGCAGCTGTTGTGCGTCATTCATGTTGGTGTTTTCAGCAATCCATGCTTGCGAAGTGTACGGTGTAGCCATAACAACAATTGAGATGTACAAATTCTCTGTTGTTTCTTGCTAACATAAGGTGATGACTTATTTCCCTTTCATCACACACTTTGAGCTCTTGAGAAATTTGTACAGCCTACCTTATCTATTTTAATGAATTCAAGGACTCGAATAGGGGAAAAAGATATTTGATGTTTAGGAGTATTGCTGACAGAGGTTTGGTGCTACTGCTAGGTGTGAGCTCTTGAGAAATTTGTACTATCTACCTTATCTAAGATGAAGAATAGGCATAGGAGGCGGAGTAGGATCTCAGATCCTGCATGTTTGGTGGGTTTCCACTTCCAGTTGCTGATTTCTTCTGCTGATCTCCATTTCCCCCATTGTTGTTGCTGTTGAAGCTCTCCATCTTCCCTCCTCTGCCTTCCCTGCAAGACATGAATCTGAAAATTTCCCATCTTTTTTTGAGGAATTTGGGGAAATGCTTTCTCGATTTTGCTTCAGGCTTTGATTTGCTTTTTGGGTTGGGTTATGTTTTTATTTCCTAGTTGTTTGATAAATCATGAGAGAGGAGAGGACAAGGCCTTGCACTTTTTATACTGTATGTAAATAAATGAAGTTGTTAACTTGTTATTTTGGTTGGTTAGATTCACAAAGATTTAAGTTGTTAAAAAATTGTTAATTTCTATGCATTTTCTTTTCCCTTAATATGTTTTTTCTTAATATCTTGAGAACTGTATGAAAACATGTGCATTTAACAAGATCTCAAGTGGTCCCTTGCTCCCCAAATAAGGCCTAATCATAGTGATTCACTTAGTTGTATAATCAAGTGTTTATGAGTACTTCATTAGGGTCTGATCATAAGTATATGCGTAATTGAGCTTGGTGTATGCCTGCAGTTTAAGTTCTAAATAGCACAGTCAAATAAAAATTTCACTTTTCCCCCCTGTGTCAGCACTTTTTGAAATTTTATATTGGTGTACAAATATACGATTATGTTGTGCAAAAGTAAGACCATGTTGTGCAATTATAGTCTATAATTAAGCATAAATAAGACCATGTTGTGCAATAATCTATTGAGCAAGTATAATATAATATTGAGAAAAAATAAGATCATGTTGAGGAAAATTTCACAAGTCTCAATTGTTGTGCAAAAATAATCTATTGTTCAGCAAAAATAAGAACATGGTGAGCAAATTTCAATCAATCCCCCTTGTTGTGCAATTATAGTCTATTGATGAGCAAAAATAAGACCATGTTGTGCAATAATCTATTGAGCAAATATAAAATAATATTGACAAAAAAATAAGATCATGTTGTGCACAATTTCACAAGTCTCAATTGTTGTGCAAATATAATCTATTGTTGAGCAAAAATAAGAACATGGTGAGCAAATTTCAACCAATCCCCCTTGTTGTGCAATTATAGTCTATTGATGAGCAAAAATAAGACCATTTTGTGCAATAATCTATTGAGCAACTATAAAATTATATTGAGAAAAAATCAGATCATATTGAGCACAATTTCACAAGTCTCAATTGTTGTGCAAAAATAATCTATTGTTGAGCAAAAATAAGATCATATTGAGCAAATTTCCACCAATCCCCCATGTTGTGCAATTATAGTCTATTGAGGAGCAAGAATAAGACCACATGTTGTGCAATAATTTATTGAGCAACTATAAAATTATATTGAGAAAAAATAAGATAATGTTGAGCACAATTTCACAAGTCTTAATTGTTGTGCAAAATATAATCTATTGTTGAGCAAAAATAAGAACATATTGAGCAAATATAATATTGTGTTGTGCAAATGTAAGTTTATGTTGAGCAAAAAAATAGGATTATGTTGAGAACAAACTCACATGTCTCGACTGTTGTGCAAAAATTAAGAATTGTTGAGCAAAAATAAGAGCATGTTTTGCAATAATTTATTGAGAAAGTATGAAAACATATTGAGAGAAAATAAAATCATGTTGAGAACAACTTCACAAATCTCGATTCTTGTGCAAAAATAATCTATTATTGAGCAAAAATAAGATCATGTTGAGGAAAAATAAGATCATGCAGAGCAAATTTCCACCAATTCCCCATGTTGTGCAATTATAGTCTATTGTTGAGAAAAAACAAGACCATGTTGTGCAATAATCTGTTGAGCAACTATAAAATAATATTGAGAAAAAATAAGATAATGTTGAGCACAATTTCACAAGTCTCAATTGTTCTGCAAAATATAATCTATTGTTGAGCAAAAATAAGAACATATTGAGCAAATATAATATTGTGTTGTGCAAATGTAAGTTTATGTTGAGCAAAAAAATAGGATTATGTTGAGAACAAACTCACATGTCTCGATTGTTGTGCAAAAATTAAGAATTGTTGAGCAAAAATAAGAGCATGTTTTGGAATAATTTATTGAGAAAGTATGAAAACATATTGAGAGAAAATAAAATCATGTTGAGAACAACTTCACAAATCTCGATTCTTGTGCAAAAATAATCTATTATTGAGCAAAAATAAGATCATGTTGAGGAAAAATAAGATCATGCTGACCAAATTTCCACCAATTCCCCATGTTGTGCAATTATAGTCTATTGTTGAGAAAAAATAAGACCATGTTGTGCAATAATCTGTTGAGCAACTATAAAATAATATTGAGAAAAAATAAGATCATGTTGAGCACAATTTCACAAGTCTCAATTGTTGTGCAAAATATAATCTATTGTTGAGCAAAAATAAGAACATATTGAGCATAATTCTATCAATCCCCCATGTTGTGCAATCTCGACAAGAGTCGTGCAACTCTTACAACAGAGTCGTGCAACTCTTAAAACAGAGTCGTGCAACTCTTACAATAGAGTCGTGCAACTCTTAAAACAAGAGTCGTGCAACTCTTACAACAGAGTCGTGCAACTCTTAAAACAGAGTTGTGCAACTCTTACAAGAGAGTCGTGCAACTCTTAAAACAAGAGTCGTGCAACTATTAAAACAAGAGTCGTGCAACTCTTGCAACAGAGTCGTGCAAATCTTAAAACAGAGTCGTGCAACTCTTACAAGAGAGTCGTGCAACTCTTAAAACAAGAGTCGTGCAACTTTTACAAAAGAGTCGTGCAACTCTTACAACAGAGTCGTGCAACTCTTAAAACAGTGTCGTGCAACTCTAAAATTTTATAGTGTTATTCATAAAATTTATAGTTTTATTCATACAAACTAAAATCTAATTTGATTCTTCTTAAACTAAAAATCTAATTTGGGCACATTATAATATTATTCTTGCACTTTTTAATTTAATTTGGTTCTTAAACTGTATTTCAAAGTTGCACAACCGTAGTTTAGAGTTGCACAACTGTAGTGTCAGCATCTTTTTCTATTTTGTTAATCAGAGAAAACAACTAGTGTCAACGGTGTTTGCAATTTTAGGGATGAAAATGTATTGATCAATTTTATGTCTTTATAACTCTGTCAGCATTAAAACTTTAGTGATGAAAATGTATTGATCAATTTTTACATTTGGTCGTGCAAATATAAGAGTACGTTGTGCAAATATAACCGTAAGTTGTGCAAATATGACACAAGTCTAGCTTTTTTAGTTTTTTTTTTTAAAAAAATTACATTTTGTCGTGCAAATATAAGAGTACGATGTGCAAATATAACCGTACTCTTATATTTAATACTCTGTATTGTATTTGTGTTACCACCCCTTTTTACAATTATCTTCGCATCTCCAATTAAGCTGCCAGTAGCAGACATAGAGGATTCACATGAATATTTAATACTCCGTATTGTATTTGTGTTACCACCCCTCTCATTGTTTCAGATACCAAAACAAGTTTGAAAAGGTACATGCCTCCACGATAACTTCAGATTTCCAATACAAGCTCCAAAGTTACTAGAATATGCATAAAAACGATGTCAACACTAAAAAAATACGTATAAAAACGATGTCAGCACATATAAATTTCACATAAAAACTATGTCAGCACTAAAAACTCGCTCTTATCCTTACAAGTAACTTGCAGATTTACATTGCATACTTGAATTGAGCTTCTATTACTATAATCTCCCCATTATTCATTCAATTTTGGATCAACGTGTTGTACATATAGTCACAAAATGCCGATCAAGCAGAAGCATTCAAAGCCTTAAGGTGTATATTGGCCTCATCTCCTTAGAATAGTAGCCAAGGAACGCCTGGAGGTATAAGGCAAAACAAGCAGTGGGGAACCGGAGATTGCTGCATTAAAATTCATGTTCAGTCATTAAATACTTGAGTATCACTCTACAAATAAACTTGAGTCACAAATGCATGTTATCAACCTCAAAAAGAATCTCACACCAAGGCAAGTTCACAAAAACTCATTAGGAACCTTTTTTAGAACGTAAACTACCAACTCCTATGATTCCAGATGTCATTGACCTCTACAATGAAGTAGAATAAAATAAAAGTTTTGCTCATCAAATTGAAATACCAATGATTGCAAAATGAGTTCAAATACCAATTAGAAATTAGAAAATCCAGATTAACTCTAAACCTAACTATCAAAGTTTTCAATAATGAAGTGGAACGAAAAAGAGATGCATTTCCTACTCGATAGAAAAGTTTGGATTACCTCAGCTTCAATTTCATCATAGAGGAACCGATGTTTCAGAACTGTTAATGTTTGCTGAGCAGCATCATTATAAATATCATAGGGCATCAAAACACTGTCAATAAGACCTGAATTTTGAGATTCAAGAACGTAATCAACCAGCATCCAAGGGAGAGAGCACTCAATAGGGAACTGCACAGAAGTGAGTTTTTGTTATCCACAGCTCAGACACGAATTAGCATATTAGCATGGAATGCATGTTCATGAATTAATAATGGATCATATAAATAAAGTGGAACAGTGGAGCTCTATAAAAGTTTTCGATTTCCAGTGATTCAGAGAGCACAAACTAATATATATTTGAAGCGTATGTGAATCTATCATTCCACCGACACAAAGTAGCAAACTATCTGCTTGCTTTTATATATGTGTGTATGTCCTATTCATAAGCACGAACTCAGCAAGACTAGCCTATTATCCTATACTTCTGAATTTCAAATCTTGGTTTTACTTGGATGACACGAGAAGTGTCAAGATAAAATTCTCTAAACCGGAGAAAGCCAAGGTCTGTCAGAGTTGCAATTGTGGCTGTAGACAGCAAAAGAGTCACATCAGTTCCCACTGCTGTTACGGACAAGATTAAATGTATAGAAGACATATATTCAGTTATTTATCTATCTTACCACAGAAATTCAAGAGGAGAAAAAAAGAAACTTGTGTAGTCCAGTATATGCAATAAAAAGCCAAGCTAGTAAAAGAAAGTCCCCAACTGTTTCAGGTCATCAAAAGGGATTTCTGACCCACTATTCCCGAAAAGGCCCCCAGGCTTCCTCATATTTCCCCCAGAGACAACCTCGTATATCAAAAACTGCAAGCAATGAACCTGAAGGGCAGGCAGCCAGGGGAAGAGTACATGAGAACAAACAAAGAAGATAACATTGATAATACACAAATAGACCAGTATGCCTGCATTTGCGCATAAAGAGAGATTATGATCAATAAATTTGATGCAAATAAATCAGTTCTTGGCTGACAAGCGTTCATAAGATAGACAATATAGTCATCAAGTAAATTATGCTCCTATGGTATTGGACTCTCATGAAAGGAACAGAAGCACATAGAAGTATTTTTTTATATAAAAAATTCCCAGAAGCAACCATAATGCAAATCCTGGTTAAGATGAGAAACATTTGGGCATCATAAAATAGAGTTTCATAATATGACTACAAAACAGGAGATTCTAAGAAAGGAGCAAACCTGGGCTGTTGTTGGTGCAACAGGCCTTGGATAGAAGTAATTTCCTCTGTTTTCTTGATCTTCTTCCCTGTTGGAAAGCAAGCTTTGTTCAGCTTCACATTGATCAGTTGAAGTAAATTGCATAGAAATTACACAAAAACTGACCATATCTCTTCTCCATTCTCATAAGCAAGGGGCCAATTCTCTGCCTAATTATGTACAATGTTCTACCATACTCAGCATTTGCAGGAGCTAGCGAGAGACTGAGCATTCCTGAACGAAATTCATTTTAGGATAATACTCTCGAAAGACCTGCACCCGATGGAATGCTTTCTTGAAGAAATAGTAAGAAAATGAATGAATGAGACATGTTAGTTTTAGGAAAAAGTAACTCTATTCCATCCTGATTTATTTTAATCGACTGCTTCTTTTGAGCAATATAAGAGACTATGTTGAACATGAAAACGATGTCCAGTAGCATATTGATGTTGATGAAAAACACCTCCGTCAACCGAAGAGAACAAGCTTCAAAAACTGATGGTTCATATGTACAAGTTTAATCATCCTCAAACTGAACCCCATCAAACTAATGTTTTTTCTCCAAGTCAGAATCATACCATGTACGTACTATCGTAATTAAGGATGTCATGCTAAAAAGAATCAAATCCAACTAAACTCAAACAGAACTCTGGGATACATACAAAGCCTAAATGAAGAGCTCTTACTAATCATGCATCAACATCACAAATCACCCATGACAGCTTGCAACCATGAGAGGAAAGTCGAAGAGGAGTGCCATACTCTGCACATGAAAGCATTGAATGTGAACGAAAAGGCTAGCAGCTCAAGGCCATTGAGATTTATTCCATTGTTTTTGTTCACTAGTAACTAATACACATCATATTTTCACACTAAAGCATTAACAACGTGCTTCATCAAGAATGAAAAAAGACAAAGAGTGCATGTACATTACTAGGTTCAAGTACTTCCCTAGAAATGTATTCTGAGAACTTACTTGCTGAACCAAAAGCCTGATCCTAGCGAGCAGTGCCAGAATTGTAAGGGGAAAGCGCCATGAAAAACGAATGAGCCAGCAATTTAGATATCTCTCTGAAAAGATTAAGGCCAATCAACAGTGATAATATGATACTGATACAATACATATAACTAAAAATACATATAACTAGGCTCGAGTTGTGCAACCCTAGGCTCGAGTTGTGCAACCCTACATTCATGTATAATAGGAACTCAATAACACATAAGTAAACGACAGATAACTAGATACAAGTCACCACAAGTCACTATATTCAACATCACAAATCCAACAGTAAACTCATTCATCTATAATTGACCAACTTATCCATAAACTGCATTTCCTGTTTTCAAAAAAGACCGAACAGTTTATCCATAAATTGCATTTCACCTTCACCAAAAAGAGTACAAAGGAGAACAAGTCACCTGGTTAAGATTTAATATTACTGCTGCATTCATCTATAACCTGCACAAGATGATCAATTACAACTATGAATAAGAATGGCTGAGATTCCAAAATTGAAATTATAATTGACCAACTTAGATCTACAATTCATCTTATAGATAAAGGGCCACATAAATGGTGAAAATTCATGAAAGCTACTAGATTCAACTGTGAAACCCTAGAAGCAGCTGAGATTCCAAAAACCGCATCTCAATCCATACAAATGAACAAAAAAAATCAACAAATTTGCTCAAATTAAGAAGCAAGGCGACCAAAATCCAGACAAATCATCAACTCACAAAAACACCGTACCTTAGCTTATGCTCGATCGCCGGAGACGGAGACGAGGCGAGGGGGAGGTGCGAGTCGCCGGAGAACAGGAATCTCGATCAAACCAGTGTGCACAAAACAATCGGATGAAAGGTTGGCCGATGCAGTGACTGAGACGAGGCGAGGAGGTGGAGAGGAGGAGCGAGTCGCCTGCGAGGAGGAAGGGGAGAGGCGGAGCGAATCGCCGACGGCTTCAAGGGTTCGAGCGGCTAGGGTTCGAGCGAGGGCAAGGGGGGAAGTGGCAACGAGCAAGGGCGATGAGGACTGGAGATCGGCAGCGAGCGAGTGAGGGCAGCTGCGAGCGAGTGGAGGTTCGGCGAACAGGAGGAGACTCGCCGCCATCGGAGCCGGATCCGGCGGAGAGAGAGAGAGAGAGAGAGAGAGAGAGAGAAAACAGATCGAGAGAGGCAGAGGAGAAAGGTCCGGAGAGGAGAGAGATTCCAATTTGAGAATAAGTATATATATGGGGCATTTTGCTAAATTGTCTAAAATGGTGGACAATTCACAAATTTGTCCAAAAAAAGTGCTTATTTCGCAAATTTTTTCTTAATTATATGACTAACCTCATATCTAATTGTTTGGATTCTACCCTATTAATCCGATGATATTAACATATATCAAATCCAATTAATCTAGCGAGATCTAATTAATTCATTAACTAATTAGAAAATCCAATTAAGTAATTAATTACCTTATGTATTAATTAACTACCATATCTAATTGGATTCTAACTTATCCAAATAATTAAACAAATCTAATTAATTAATTAATTAGAACATCAAACTAACGACATATCAATCTGATTATTCGATTCTACGTTGCAATCTCTTATCTATATAATAATTATTCAATACTAAATGAAATATGCATTTTTTCATTTTAAAATGAGTTAGATCAGTATAAATGTTGAAGGATTTAATTTAATTTTAATCTATGTCATGCATTCATATCCCCCAAGTGTTGTAATTATCCTTATTATGTGAATCATTTGCAATGCAATTATGCAATCGTAATAAAACAAAAGGTACAACTTCCCAAACCACACACATTTTTTAGGAACATCAATGTATTTATTCCTTTATCTTGTATTGTTTTCCACCACTTATGTTTTTCCTCACATTTCTCCCACGTAGGTGATGATTTTCTAATCACGGGTGGTGAAGTAGATGTTCACCGCGAATTACAAGACATTATCAACATTGTTATTATATATTTATCATATTTACTGTTTTTTAAATTATTTCAATTGTTTCTCAAATATTTTTTCAATTTTAGTTTTTCCATATATTCTCTTATTCATTCATTTTGATTAAAGTCGTGCATGCACTGCACGAGTACTTAACTCTCACTTTTTAATACTATTGAAAATTCTCACTTTTTAACTGGTACATAATATTTATATTATTATTTTGTAAATAATTAATGATATTATATGCAATATATTTCGAAAGTATGGCCCGTGCATGCACTGCACGGGTACTTAACTAGTTACAATAAGGAAGAGAAAGAAAATAAATTATCAGCAGGAATACGATTTAGTGCCGTGAAGATCGCTCTGCTCGGAGATTGAATGCTTGATAGTTATATCTTTCAGGCTTTGCAAAGCGTCTCTTTTTATATAGGCTAAGAGACTCATCTCCTAACCGTTTGAATTCCACTAATCCTGCTGAGATAGCTGCGGATTGAGTTTCATACTAGTTCCACCAAATCCACAACATATTACCCAACCGTTTGATTTTGAATTTGCATAACATTGCTTCCACAAAATATGATATTGGTTGTTACCAAATCTTCAAGCCTTATCCAACCCGTTTTAACCTTTGACCCCTGTAGCAAATCTTTTCTGACCGGACACAATATCTAACAAGTGATATATATTTAAAATTGATTAAATAAATATATGCAAAACAAATCTACAATAATAAATGTAAAATAGATTTAGATAAAGGATGATTTGCACCAATATACCAATTCACACCCAACTTTGCAAAAATAATCATGGGGTGGATTATTTGCATGGGAATGACCAAATGTCATTTTTGCAAAAAATTTGGACACCTTCCCAACCGGTTGAAGGTAACCAAGGGGGAGAGAGAGGAGGAGAGAGGGAGACCCACTTTAATTGTTTTAAACTAATTTTTGACCATTTTTATTTGTTAAAATTAAAAAATAAATATTTTTTTGAACTTAATTTAATTTTATCTATCTATAGACACTCACTTTATACATGTTTATGAAAAAAAATATTTAGAAGTAAAGTCAGGTCTACATCGTATCTTGATCTCAATTTACGATTTACGCTTACTAGCCAGTAACTACTGTTGCCTAGCCAGTAACTACTCTTGCCTAGTCACTAACTACGATCTCTTAGCCAATATAACACTAACCCCTGTTCAACCCAACGCTTCACCTTGGTGCCCGACGAGGCAAAGAGTTGTCGTGACCGGAGTGAACCCCCTCTATCCATCTCTACCACTCTTCCTCCACAAATCTCCCTCCATCTCCACAAATCAGACCGACCTCCACACATTTCGATTTTCCTTTTCACAAAATCAAAAAAAAAAAAGAGAAGAGGAAGAGCCACCACGACCGCCGCCCTCCACCCCGTCGTCGTCAGCCTCAGGCCTCCACTTCCCCTTCTTCCTTCTCCTATTCGGTTGTTGTGAACCCTCTCTCTCTCCCTCACTCTCCCTCATTTTCTTTGTCTTAAATCTCGCCCAAACACACCTCAAAAATTTCAAACTCCCGCCAAAAGAAAAAAGTTACGATTTACGCTTACTAGTCAGTAACTACTTTTCCCTAGCCACTAACTACGATCTTTTAGCCAATATAAGACTAACCCCTGTTAAACCCTCCACTGTTCAACCATCCGCTTCACCTTGGTGTCCGACGAGGCAAAGAGTTGTCGTGGCCGGAGTGAACCCCATCCATCCATCTCTACCACCCTTCCTCCACAAATATCCCTCCATCTCAACAAATCCGACCGACTTCCACACATTTCCATTTCCCCTTTCACAAAATCCAAAAAAAAAAAGAGAAGAGGAAGAGCCACCACGACCGTCGCCCTCCACCCCGCCGCCGTCAGCCTCAGGCCTCCACTTCCCCTTCTTCCTTCTCCTGTTCAGTTGTTGTGAACTCTCTCTCTCTCTCCCTCCTTTGCTTTGCCATAAATCCCGCCCAAACCACCTCCAAAATTTCAAACTCCCTCCAAAAATTTTAACCCGCTATTTTTTTTATTATTAAGTAAGGATTCGACGCTCGGACAGACCCGGGTCGTCGATAGGCCGAAGAACTCGGCGACGGATAAACCGTCAAATAAGATAAAGACATAAAACAACAACAAGGCAGAGCTGCCAAATTACAAGAGTGTAGTTTAAGGCTAAGACAAGCATAAATGATGAAGATCAGAAGCAGTGCGCGGCAACTCATCCATCGGTTGGTAGAGGCGACGCAGGGAATCCTTGGGGAACAAAGTGGAAACCTCAGATATGGACTCTGTCAATGAGCCATCGGGTTTCGATCACGTCTACGACCTCTCGCACGTCGACAAATAAGTAGAAGCACCGAATAACCGATCAATAAACCACTAGTCTCAAAAGCCACTAACTACAACACCAAACAACTAGGCAACAAGCCAAACCGTAGTACTCCAATCAATTTTTTTTTCCCCTCTAACTCCTTTGGGCCCAAGAAAACTCCTTGGGCCCAAAGCTACCAACACGGGCTTAGAATTCACCCCACCGGGTCACCGTAGGGCTCAAGGAGAGCCCAAAGACCAAAGCAAGGAGAACGCCAAACCACTGCTACTCATGGTGCATCAGCGCCCACGACCACCGCCCTGGGAGGGAGGTCCAGACCAGGACGCCAGCAGGAGATACAGGTTGGACAGACCTCGACAGGAGGCCTCTGAAGCGGCCGGAAGGATCTCGACCAGAGGAGCTTGAATTGGGAGCAAGAAAACGAAGAAGCAGGCCGAACGGATGTCGCTCGGAGGCAGAAACTTGACAGAAAGCCAAGGAAGAGCCGAACCCCAAAAAGGACGACCAAAGCCGACGAAATCGGAACCAGGAACCCATCGGAGGCCATGAAAGCGAGCCAATTTATGGAGGAGTAACGAATCGGGGACAAAGGTGTGAAATAAGGGTTAAATTTGGGGTTTTTTCAACGTGTGAAACACGTTTTTCTCGGTTCCCGGAGGAGAGATGGACAGATTTTTCTCTATCACAGAGATTTGGATTCGAGAAATAGATGTTGGGGAGAATGCTTGGCCATGGATTGATTTGGAAGAAGAATTAGCCAAAGAGAGTTTCTCTCTCCATAGAGAGAGAAACTCTCTTGTAATTCTTTTGAATACCCCCGTTAATAGAGTAGTATTTTAACCCACTATAATGGATAAGGGTGACATGTTATTTTTGCAAATAAAAGTTACTTTTTGACATTTAACTAATGTTGTATGAGGGAGAGACATTTTTCCAAAGGGGAGGATAAAGTGGTATATTGGCTACCATTTTCTCTTAGATAAATCCAAATCTTCTACACGTCGACAAATAAGTAGAAGCACCGAATAACCGATCAATAAACCGCTAGTCTCAAAAGCCACTAACTACAACACCAAACAACTAGGCAACAAGCCAAACCGTAGTACTCCAATCAATTTTTTTTTCCCACTAACTCCTTTGGGCCCAAGAAAACTCCTTGGGCCCAAAGCAACCAACACGGGCTTATAATTCACCCCACCGGGTCACCGTAGGGCTCAAGGAGAGCCCAAAGACCAAAGCAAGGAGAACGCCAAACCACTGCTACTCACGGTGCATCAGCGCCAACGACCACCGCCCTAGGAAGGAGGTCCAGACTAGGACGCCAGCAGGAGATACAGGCCGGACAGACCTCGACACGAGGCCTCTGAAGCGACCGGAAGGATCTCGACCAGAGGAGCTTGAATTGGGAGCGAGAAGCCGAAGAAGCAGGCCGAACGGATCTCGCTCGGAGGTAGAAACTTGACAGAAAGCCAAGGAAGAGCCGAACCCCGAAAAGGACGACCGAAGCCGACGAAATCGGAACCAGGAACCCATCGGAGGCCATGGAAGCGAGCCAATTTATGGAGTAGGAACGAATCGGGGACAAAGGTGTGAAATAAGGGTTAGATTTGGGGTTTTTTCAACGTGTGAAACACGTTTTTCTCGGTTCCCGGAGGAGAGATGGACAGATTTTTCTCTATCACAGAGATTTGGATTCGAGAAATAGATGTTGGGGAGGATGCTTGGCCATGGATTGATTTGGAAGAAGATTTAGCCAAAGTTAGAGAGAGAAACTCTCTTGTAATTCTTTTGAATACCCCTGTTAATAGAGTAGTATTTTAACCCACTATAATGGATAAGGGTGACATGTTATTTTTGCAAATAAAAGTTACTTTTTGACATTTAACTAATTTTGTATGGGGGAGAGACATTTTTGCAAAGGGGAGGATAAAGTGGTATATTAATATTGGCTACCATTTTCTCTTAGATAAATCCAAATCTTCTACCAAATCCAGAATTCCCGGCCGGTTGAGATTTGCATTTAACATATTTCGAAAAACAATTTAAAACAATCTTTAAATCTGTGAAAGCCAATATGGTATTTGTATATTGTACCAATTCGATATTTGTATATTGTCTTTCATCTTTTCTACAAAACATATCTTATATAATTTCATCAAGGTTGAGTTATCCGATACATCTCAATCTCTCGCATCTTGTTAGATATATGAATGAGATATTGTTAATTGGTTTTTCTTTGTCTATTTTGATATGCATGATATGCTCTCTTCTTAAGCATTTTAAACAAGTCACATTTGGTTGAGATGAAGTAGCATGTCTCCTGCTGCAAAACATTTACAGGTGCAAACTTATGTGCATTAAATTACAACGCCAATCATGGTTCGTGATATTTCATCCTTCAATCAATCATATCTTTTAAATCAAATAAATTTGAAAGGAATTTAATGGATATGAAAAATAGCATAGTTTACTGTACTCCGTATTAGATATGTACTAAATCATGATTTAATATCATTCTATATTATTCCTTCATTATTGGATATGCAAGTGGTGTGTTATTGGGGATATGAGTAAATCCAATTTCATGAACAAAGGTACCGTCAAATAGAGATTAAAGACGCACAAGTTGGGTGTATTGTTTCTTATATTTTGGTAAAATAAATAAGTAATCAAAGCGTTATGAGAATTAGTATCCAAAAATGAGTGAACATTGTCAATCTGCAAAGGAAATCCACATCTAGAAAAAAAAAACCTAACATTATCAATTGTGAGGAGAAAAATAAATGATAGTTTGAGCTTTGTGATAATCCCGAATTTAATGATTAACAAAGTTTGAACACACCTCCTCTCAGTAGACATCAACCAGGAAAAAAAAATCAAGGTTAACAAGGTACATCTTTTAAGTTGGGAAAATATTTTAACTACTAGAGCTCTTAATATAGATTTTACAGACTTATTTCATTTATGGCATTTTGTTTGGGAGCTTAGAAATAAAATTATTTTTCACAATATTTCTGATACACGTATTATCTATGCTCTAACTCAAACTATAGACAAAATCTCATGTTGGAATAATCAGCAGGTAAAAACGAAGTTACCTAAACGTGTTAGACCTCCTGATAAATTGATTTGGAAATGCCCTCCAATAAATGTCATAAAGATCAATGTAGATGCTTCGGTGAAAATTGATACTCAACCGCAGGTTGGTTGTATTGTGAGAAATAATGACGGTCTAGTTCTTCGAATTCATAAATGTAACGTTAGGATGCGTTCGGTCATTCTAGCAGAAGCTTTTGCATTTTATACAAGTATAAGACTGGCAGCGGAGATGGGGATTCGAAGAGTAATAGTTGAAAGTGATTGTGCAATCATCGTCAATGCCATCAATCAAGTGAACAATATATCATGGGAGATCGCTCAAATAATCCAAGAGATCCATTCATTAAGCAAAGATTTTGAGAGCGTCACATTTCAGCACTGCTACAGAGAGGCAAATGTTGCAGCTAATTTTCTTGCTAAATCTCAGTTGAATTGTAATTTTATTTTGAGTTCCTGTTGTGAGTTCCAGAACATCATCTTGCGAGATGATTATGGATGTCGTTAGTACATCCAATTTTTTGCCTACTGTAAAAAAAAAGGTACATCTTTAATAGTTTTTTAACATGATTTGCAGTCTTTTTTTTTTCTTTATGACGAGAAACCGACCAAAATCCCGAGAAGGTTACCCAACCGACAAGAGCCACGTACCAGATAAATTGACTTGTGCCGACCAACTAGACCCACGCGCTTGTTGAGAGTAAGAGAAACCTTGAATTTTCATCTAATGAAAGTGGTTTACACTCTTTTTAGCGCTAGTAAAATATCACCCTCAATATATGTACAAGTTTTCTATTTCTTGATTGTAAGCATTTTTCACACCTAGCTATTAAAGCGGTTACTTTTGTTTGGAAAATATATATATATATATATATATATATATATATATATATATATATATATATATATATATATACAGTACTAATTATTGTATATATGAATTGCAATTCATCTTTATAGGTTGCAACTATACCTTTATCTATTACCAAAAAAAAAAACTATACCTTTATCATCTCTATGTGCTCTTAGATAGAGTTTATATGCATAATTGGTTCTCCTAAGCGAGGGAAAAAATCACTAACAGTCAAAACGCCGTGACGCATCAATAAACTAGTAATTATAATTATGTTATAGCCCTGACTTTGTTTATAAAGAAAAGAAATAGTAGAAGAAGCTTCCTTATAATTTCCTAATAAGAATTTTCATCTATTAGATCAAATTAAAGGCTAAGATTAATCCTTATAATTAATTAATTAATTGAGAAATCAATTAATCCTTATCTTACCCCTTCTTCATCCCTTCTTCAATACTCTAATTCTGGTCAGGTGACCGTCGTGCTCGATTCTCATAAACGAGAGAAAGGGCGTGTTTGACAAAAATAGGCAATCATTGTGAAGTGCATTTATGGGTTCATATGTGTGTTAGTTAGAAGGGGTAATTTAGTAATTTTGTTTGAGGTTGTTATGTTCAATCGAAGACCACAGCTTATAAGCTTTTCTTGGCGCCATTTCTCTATTCTGTAACAAACTATGTGTCTGAACACAGA
The DNA here is from genome assembly GCA_037127255.1 of Persicaria tinctoria. NCBI lineage: Eukaryota > Viridiplantae > Streptophyta > Magnoliopsida > Caryophyllales > Polygonaceae > Persicaria > Persicaria tinctoria. The sequence continues at coordinate 24,478,554 of JBANSL010000011.1, read as the reverse complement.
TATGGTTTTCTTTGAACCTTCAATGGAGTTTACATGCTTCCTCCTATGATCTCATTTGTCTTCTTCATTCAATTCGCACTTGTCCAAATGGTATCAGAGCTTACGACGACGATCTTTTTTTTTTTTCTGTAATCTGTATTTGGAGTTCTGCTACTCCGTAGTGATCTCCGGTGATAGTTCATTCTTTTTCTTACTTTGTCTACAATGGTGGGGCGAGGATCGACGTTAGGGTTCTAGTGATGGCACAGGAGCTGGCAGAGGCACGTTCATCTCCGGCATGCCTCCTGCTACTGGGAATCCAAATGGTATAGGTTGTGGATGGAACATTGGAAATCAGGGGCTGCAGTTTGGAGATCTTGCACAAGGCACGAATAATGTGCACATAAACCCTGATTTTCTTTCTAATTCAGATCATCCAGGGATGAATCTTGTGTCTACTCTTTTCAATGGTGCGAATTTTATAAGTTGGAGTAGAAGTGTTCGAATGGCTTTGGGTGCCAAGGCTAAGCTAGGGTTTATAAGTGGAAGTCGCGTTCGTCCTAATGAGGATAGTGAGGATTATGAGAATTGGCTAAGAGCAGATTACATGGTAATGTGTTGGCTAGTCAATTCTATGAATAGCGAAATTGGTGAGAGTCTTATGTATGTTCATCCATCAAAGGAGCTGTGGGATGAGATCAAGGATAATACTATGAGTCTAATTGTCCTTTAGTGTTTCAATTGCGTAGAGATTTAAGCAATTGAAAGCAAGATAACATGTCTCTTGGGGCTTATTACATGAAACTGAAAAAGATTTGGGATGAGCTTTAGATGCTGGATCCGATTCCATCTTGCAGTTGTGAAGGTCGTAATCAGTTATCTTGTAGTCTTTTGAAAAGAATTGTTGAAAGAGATGAAAAATCCAAGATAATGCAGTTTCTGTTGGGTTTAAATGGTGTGTTTGAACATTTGCGTGCAAATGTTTGGTCTAAAGATCCTACTCCTGGTTTACACAAGGTTTATCAGATGGTTGTTCAAATTGAAAGATCTAAGGGAGTAACTTCTATTGTTCAAGGAGAGAGTAGTGTTCTTATGATGAATAGAGATGAACAGATTGAGAGTGAGGCCAATGCCTTGTCTAAGTACAAGTTTGGTGATCAGACAAAGCAATCAGATAAGGGAAGGAAATATTATAAGAGATTTAAGCTTGATAGAAAGTGTGACAACTGTTGTGAACGTGAACATACTAAGGATTATTGTTTTAAACCGATTGACTATCCAAAGTGGTTTAAGGGTCCTAAGGAAGAGGACAATCCTAAACAAAGTGGTAGATTTGCTGCTCAATTTGAGAGAAATCACCAAGAAAGTCCTTTTGATCATCATTTTGATCATAATCAGAATACTTGCAAACCAGATCAAGCAATGGTTAATGCAGTTTTTCATCAAATTCTGAAGATGATGAAAGGCAAGACTCCATTGGAGGTTGTGGATATCTCATCAAATCAGGCTATGACATACTTTTCATGTACCTTAAGTGTCTCCTTCCTTATTGGTGTTAACAAAGCTGAGAGTGATGCATGGATTGTGGATTCTGGTGCCACAAACCATATTGCATTTGACAACAGTATTTTTATTGAGACTCATGATTTGCATACAGCTATTAATCTTGGTTTGCCTGATGGAAGTTGTATTGTTGTCAAACAAAGTGGTACTATATCTTTGAGTGATAGTCTTGTTTTGAAGAATGTTTTGTTGGTGCCTCAATCTAGGCACAATTTATTTTCTGTGTCAAAGATTACTCATGAACAGAAGCTGAGGGTTACATTTGATGATGTGTCAGGTTACAGGACCCTATAACTAACAATGTGGTGGCTAAAGGATTTGAGAAGAAAGGCTTATACATCTTGAAGGTTGCATGTTATCAAAATGTCTGTATGACCTTCTTTCATTCATCTAGTCATGTGGTTTCTGGTTGTAATAAGCTTGATAAAGCACAGTTGATTCATGCTAGACTTGGGCATATGTCATATGCCAACCTACATCACTTACTAGATGGTTAGTTTAGTGGTGTTAGGGATGTTCACTGTGATACTTGTTCTTTGACTAGGGCTCACAAACTGAGTTTGACAGAAGTGAGTCTCTTGATGAATTTCCTTTTAAATTGTTACATATGGATGTTTGGGGCCCTTATAGGACTCATGCCTTGTGTGGTGCTAGATATTTTCTCACAATTATTGATGATCGTACTAGACCCACTTGCGTTTATTTGATGCAAGACAAATTGCAGGTGTTGTGAAATATTAATGGATTTCTCAACATGATAGATACTCATTTTCAGGCTTTAGTTCAGTTTATTAGGACAAACAATGGCACTAAGTTTACTCAGAGAGGGTGTGTAGAATTGTTCAATTCTAGATGAATTATTCATCAAAAATCTGCTCATGGTGTCCATTAACAAAACGGGCGTGTTGAGAGGAAACATAAACATTTGATTGAAATTGCAAGGGCCATTAGTTCATACATGATTGTCTATCAAATTTTGGGGTGAGTGTGTCTTAAGTGCTACACACATCATCAAAAAAATGCCTTCTTCTATATTGAACTGGAAATCACCTTTTGAGTTGCTGTATAGGACTCCACCTAGATATGATAAGCTTAAAGTTGTTGGATGCTTATGTTATGTTGTACAACCCAATGATCATAGGGACAAATTGGGTGTTGTGGCTAGGAAATGCATATTTCTTGGATATCCTGTTGCTCAGACGGCTTTCAAGTTGTATGATCATGACAGACACACTATGATAATTAGTAGGCATGTGAAATTTGAGGAAAACATTTTTCCCTTCAAAGCTCATCCATCTGCTACACCACCTGCCAAGACATCTTAGTTTGGCTCTTTTGGTGAAGATCCAGATGATCATTTCCTTACTTTATCAGAGTCACCATACCAACCCAGTTCTATCTCTCCTCTTCCTCTCATATCTACTGAATCATCACCCTCATCTCAGTCACCTCATTTTTCTCCGCCTATATCCAACACTCATGTCTTTGATTCCCTTGGATCTCATCATACAGTAGAGGATTCCTCCTCTTCTGCCAATGATTCCCATCTCCTAGTCCTTCATGATCCTCACTCTCATGGTCTTAGAATCTAGACTCATAGATCAGATATAAGCTTTAAGACTTCATTTGCAAAAATCTTCCATCCAGAGGGCATTTAGATACATATTCAGCATCCGAATCCTTTGTTGTGTTCTCTATTCAAAACTATCTCACTTATCATCAAACTACATCAACTCCTTCATTAACATGTGTAGTACATTCGAGCCTAATTCCTATAAGCAAGCCAACGGAGTCTCAGAATGGGAACAAGCTATGATAAAGAAACTTGATGCTCTTACCAGCAATCATACTTGGCAGGTTATTCCCCTTCCTACATGCAAGAAAGCTATAGGATGCAAATGGATATTCAAGATTAAATACAAACCTAATAGGTCAATTGAGAGATATAAAGCTATACGTGTGGCAAAGGGTTACAACCAAGTCAAGGATAAGGATTACAAGCAGACATTTTCTCTAGTTGCTAAGCTCTCCACTGTCTGAATTATTCTTGCTCCTGCTACTTGCAAAGGGTAGACTCTCCATCAGTTAACGTCAATAATACTTTTCTTCATGGGTATTTAGATGAGGAAGTATACATGTTACCCCCTTCAGGCTATTATGTTCCTACTGGTCATGTGTGCAAATTGACTAGATCACTGTATGGATTGAAGCAAGCAAGTAGACAGTGGAATTATAAACTCACCAAGTTCATGATCCGACTAGGCTTTACTCAATCAACTCATGATTACTCCTTGTTCATTAAATCTATAGGGTCATCTATGACTATTTCTCTGGTATATGTGGATGACATGCTTTTGATGGGCAATTCAAGTTCTGAAATTGCTCTCACTAAGGCAGCTTTGCACAAGGAATTCACTATTAAGGATTTGGGCATTGCAAGGTACTTCATGGGAATAGAGATTTCTAGATCATCAAATGGTATCTTGCTTAATCAGAGAAAGTATATCCTTGATATTCTTAGGGATGCTAACATGGAGAATTGCAAACCTGCTGAATTCCCTATGCAACATGGGCTCAAACTCTCTTTACATAATGGTGATCCTATCTTTAATCCCGAGGATTATAGAAGATTGGTAGGGAGACTTCTCTATCTTACACTCATTCGTCCAGACATTGCTTATACAGTCCAGCAGTTAAGTCAGTTTCTCCTTAATCCTCTTCAACCTCATTGGCATGTTGTTGTATATCTATTGAGGTATCTTAAGGGGACATTCAACTTAGCATTATCATATACAGCTTCATCATCTCTAGAAGTTAAAGTTTACACTAATTCATATTGGGGAAATTGTGTAGATACAAGGAGGTCTTTGGCTGGTTATTGTGTATTCATGGGGTCTTCTTTGGTGTCTTGGAAAGCTAAGAAACAAAAGGTTGTTTCTAAATCCTCTACTGAAAGTGAGTACATAGCAATGTCCACTGCTGCTAGTGGACTTGTTTGGGTGCAAGGGTTGTTGTCTGATTTAGGCATTTGAATTTCTCTTCCCATTACCTTGTTTTGTGATAACAAGTCAGCTCAGCAGCTCGCCATTAATCCTGTGTTTCATGAACGCACAAAGCATGTGCGCATTGATTCTCACTTCATTAGAGAGATGGTGAATCATGCTTCATTTGCACCAAACATGTCCCTTCTTCACTACAGTTGGCCGACATTCTCACCAAGGCATTGGGAGCTCACCGACACACGTTTCTCCAAGCCAAGCTTGGTCTTGTTTTCCCTATGGCAAGTCCAGCTTGTGGGGAGACTATAGGTTCATATGTGTGTTAGTTAGAAGGGGTATTTTAGTAATTTTGCTTGAGGTTGTTATGTTCAACCGAAGACCACAACTTATAAGCTGTTCTTGGTGCCATTTCTCTATTATGTAACAAACTGTGTGTGTGAACACAGAAGTGGTTTTCTTTGAACCTTCAATGGAGTTTACTTGCTTCCTCCTATGATCTCATTTGTCTTCTTCATTCAATTCACACTTGTCCAAAGCATTGAAAATACACTGAAATTACCTATATATACAATTAAACTAGACTGAATTTGCTAGAGATGAAGTAGTTTTGTAGTTGTATGTATTAAGAAGGAATTACAGTAGATGAGCACTTTTATCATCCAACCTGGAAACCGTCAGCAGTCCAGCCCCAAGTGGTTTTCTTTGATGGAAACTAACTTAAGATGCTAATTAGTCAAATTCAGTTGTGTGCTCCTTTCACCGTAACCCTCAAAACTCAAAAAACCTACTCCATCAGCCATGGCTGCTTTGCTTGGCGTTGCGAAGTCCATTCTCGACCAATTGAGCTCTCCTGCCTAGAAAGAGGTCTGATCTGCCTCCTTTGGGACTTCGACAAGGACCTCAATAAGTAGGGATGACAAATTCACCCGCACCCGACTCGAACCCGACCCGAAAAAGTGGGTGAAAACCCGAAAAAAAAAGGGTGGAAGGTTAATATGGGTGAAGACCGTGAAGTGGATATGGGTGGTGGGTCAGGTGGGGTGAGATTTTTTCCACCCAAACCCGATCCACCACCCGACACATCATCCATCACCCGACCCGATCCACTATTCATGTACATTATAAAAGTATTGTTTATATATTTTATATAAAAAATATATAAACTTTCTAATTTCCTAAACCATAACTTCATATCGGTACTTCGTTCTGCAAACCTCTTGCCCTCTTCGTCCTCTACCACTCTTGTCTTGATGTTGATGTGTGCTTATTTGCCTTAACACAATGATATTTAAACTCTCGTTTGTTTTTAAAACTTATGGTCATGACTTATTTAAGACTTAACGTGCAAGATGATGTTATTGGAATTTAATGATGTGTATTTAGCAAAAATCACTCATATGTCATCCATATTTCACCTATTTCACCTATTTCACCCGCTCACTCGATGGATATGGGTGAAAGTGAATATGGATAAAGTGGATGTAGGTGGTGGGTCAGGTAGAGTGATTGGTTATCCATGGTGGGTCGGGTGAAATGAGTCTATCCACCCACCACCCGAATCTTAGCCTTTAATTTGATCTAATGAATGAAAATTACTTATTAGGAAATTATAAGGAATCTTTTTATTAGGAGAGGATCTTGATCCACCCACCACCCGAATCTTAGCCTTTAATTTTCATTTTTTTTTCTACTTTAGAAGTGTCATTGGGGATGCTCTAATAGCCACTAAGAAATTGAATCCAAGAAGTATGACTTTGAATTCTATATAGTGTTTATAAATCTTAACTACTCAATTTAAATTGAATGGTTTAGATTTTGGGTTGATTCTTATTAATATAATGATATTTTGATGTGGAGTTGTTAGAAATACCGCAAATCTCCCCTCGTACAATCACATTCATTTCAATGTACATAGTAGAATTTTAATTAATTAGCACACATAATTAGTATATCACTAGTGTAATATCCGTGCCTTGAAGGCACGGGAGCTTGATCCATTTTAATTTGAACATCATTTTATATATATATATATATATATATATATATATATATATATATATATATATATAGACACACACACACACACACACACATACGTGTTTACAACAAAAATATGCATAAAATATTTTTTATAATTTATAAATTAGTTGGAAAGAGATACGATATAAATTTTAAAAATGATTTCATAAGGTAAAGTAGTAATAATACTCAAACACACCATCTAATATAATTTGAAATAAATATATAGTTATTATCATTAGCATAGATCTAAAAAAGTAAAATATAAGCTCCCGTACAAATATTAAAAAATCATAAGCACGTGATTGTGTGAATAATTTTGAAGTTAAATATGTAGATGTACATAACTTATTGATTATTTTCATGAGAAAGATGGTTAGAAAGATAGAGAAATTAATAGTGAAAATAAAAGTAAGATGGTAAAAAAAAGATCCTTAAAGGTAGAAAAGTGATCTAAGAAGCCTCATCCAGGATGTAAAATAAGCATTAGTAATGCTTGTGAGTCTTAAAATATTATTTATTTTTCGATAATCATTTAAGATGTCTAAAATGATTAAATTATAAAATAACACTTATTTGGCTGTAATTGATTTTTATAATTAGTTTTTGAAATCGAATATTAACAAATTGATTATTACATGTTCGTTGTATGTAGACATTGTGAGGAATATTGCAATTGGTTAAAAATGATAAATCAACAATTTCAATATCCAAGAATAAAATCAGTCAAGAATTGACGAATGTTCAATGTACGTAGACGATTAAAATAGATCACAAATTGACATACAACATATCAAATTAAATAATATTTTAGTATAAAAATAGGAAACAAATATGTTTAAAATAGGAAACAGATATTTTAAAATTTCAGCAATAATATTGACCAATAAAAAAATACCATTTGAATAAAAAATTCAAGTTTAATTGTGAGCGTGACACATCAGCAATATAACCGAAAAGAGATTGCAATCGGGAAAAAATGGAAACATTTCTCAATATTTACGACAATATAACCGAAAATAAAAAAAAAGGAATGAATTCAAATCATATTTAAAATAGGAAACAAATATTTTAAAGTTTCCATAATAATATTGACCAATAAGAAAATCTCATTTGAATAAAAAATTCAACTTTAATTGTGAGCGTGACACGTCAGCAAAATGCTAGCAGAATTAGTAATATTAATAGATAATAGATTAATAGATAGATAGATAATAGATAATAGATAGATAGATAATAGATATATTGCAATCGGAAAAAAAAATGGAAACATGTCTCAATATTTACGGCAATATAACCGAAAATAAAAAAAAAGGAATGGATTCGAATCATATTTAAAATAGGAAACAAATATTTTAAAGTTTCCATAATAATATTGACTAATAAGAAAATCTCATTTGAATAAAAAATTCAACTTTAATTGTGGGCGTGACACGTCAGCAAAATGCTAACAGAATTAGTAATATTAATAGATTAATAGATAAATCACCACGTCTAAATCAACATGTGATTTCCGATGTATTTAGTTTCAGTGTTTTGATGGGTGCCAAGTATCAAGAGATTCTCTGAAAATCAATTAACTTGTGGTTTTGTGTACAACCTAAACTAAGGCTACAAGGAAGAATAAAAACCAAATTTCTAGTAAACATGAAACTTTTTTTTTAAATGAAATAACATGAATATTAATGATAAGCATGTGCATTGACACGTGGAGGGATAGAGGTGAACTAAAAATAGAAGAGGGGGAGCAAATAAACGATAAATTGGAGATTAGTAGGTTATTATAACTAAGCATATAAGGTAATTATGGATGGGGTACGTCACATGCTTAGAAGACATGCTTTAATTATCCCTTTAAATTGATAACAACAAAAAGTAATACTATAGTAGAGCTAAAGAAGCCTTTTGGGAGCTTCAAACTCCGTCGTTGATGAAGAGATTTCCTATGTGCATGAGAAGATCCCTAAAAGCAATACAAATTTAGAGATTTCCAAAGGTGACATATTACAACCAATCAACCATTTGCAAAAGCTCAGTACGTACCCTAAAATTCTATCAAACTAAAACAACATATATACCATTTGTGTTACTTGTATCTAAACTTCGCAAGACCCTATAGTTCAAATCCAATTTTCTCAAACCTATTTTTAAACCCGTAAAATCCTAATTAAGTCAAAATTATTGACAAGAAGCCGAAAGAACTTGAACTTGAAATATACTTAAACCCAAAAAGAACTCAGAAATTTATTCTAGACATACTCAAAATTAGACTTTGTATGTATGTAATTCATTGTCTAACTCGTATTGAACCCAAAAAAGCTAAAACTTTAAATAATCAACAACAACCAACCCGAATTAAATGTCCATTGGTGTTATTCGGAATGATCCTACACGATAGGAAGCTGTTTCTTACTTGTAACCTAATGCAAAATTAAGATTTAAGATTAGTCTCTAGCTAGCATCAATCAATCCGGCCATTTTTCAAATTAATTTGAATGATAAGTTTATTATTATTATTATTATTATTATTATTACGGAAATTTCGTCTGGTACCCCTGAGGTATTGTTTATTTCATGTGGTGTACCATTGTTTGACATAATTCGCGTGGTGCCCCTGAACTTCTATTTTTGTTCGCCGCGTGCCCCTGCCTTATATCCGTTTACTTTTTCCGTTAAAATAATTTGAGATTAAAAAAAAAATGAAATATGAACGCTAAGAGTGGAGAGGATTTCTTCGTCGATTGAGCGAGAGAGATTCTTCAGCCTTGGCGCGAGAGAGAAGGAGACATCGGTGACGAAAGGAGGTCGACACTGGCGAGAGGAGGCCGTCGAGGTGGACCAACGTGGTGATGTCGGCAGCAGAGGTAAGTTCTCTTCCCTTTCCCTCCTCGTCTGGTTTTGGGATTTAGGGTTTTTCGAATTAGGGGTTTTGGGTTGGATGGTAGATGGAGGATTTTCGTATTGAGATTGGATTGCAATATTCTTCTTTAATTAATTTGATTTGGGCTTGAATTAGGGATGAACTACAATCTTCTTCGAATTGAGTTTCACTTGTTGGATCGTAGTTGGGGCTGAATTGAGGGCTAGCTTTGTGTTGGATTCCATAGTTTAAATGTTGTGATTACTAGATAGAAATAAGTTTAGTACGATTGCTTATTTCAATTTTGTGCTATGAGGGTAGAATGAAAGACAAGATATTGTTGAGAATTCTTTGTATTCATCAATTTGAAGTGCTAATTACATGTCGTTTACACATTCTATTAATATCATATTGCTTATTGTTGTTTGTGTACTGGTAAATTTTTTTTTTTTCAACTTTAAACTTGGGATGAGTTTGTTTGAGGGCAAAATCTGATTTTCCAGCAACTGACAGATCTGATTGCTTTAGAAAACAAGCACATGTTATACAACAGGCAAATGTTTATCTGCTGGTTATATAGTAAATGTTTGTGTGCTGGTTATATAGCAAATGTTACATAATTTAGGTGAGTACGGTATGATTTTATTGGGATATCAACCTCAACACCTATAATTGAACCCTGTTAGCCAAATAATAGTATTATTTCAGAAAGACAACGGACAAAGCCATGTTAATGCCACATATGGGGCAATACTAAGATATTCAAAACATTTGAGAAAAAGAAATCCTTAGACTAAGCATCTCACTTTGCTACAGAAAAAAGAGATAGTTACCAACGGTGGAAATCCTGCAGTCAAATTATAGATATTAACAATTTGCTTAAAATAAACCAAATGAAAAGAGCCAAAAGGAAAGTATGTGCTCTGTTCAATTGCACAAAGGCATTCCCCTTTCTCCACCTTCATTAGACAAGATTAGCACACTCATGGTAATGTAAAAGGGTAGCTTTGAATGGTTAAATCCCCTATTAGTTTTCTTATAAGTGAAACTTCAAGATCAACACTTCCCTTGAGCTGAATGAACCAAATGGAAAGGCATTTACTTTGCAAGCCTAAATTCATAAAAACCAAAAATTTCCTTCTCACAAAGCACTGTTCTTTTCATTACCAACTATGACTTTCTAAATGATAAGGTGGTTTCCTTGCAAGAAGTGTCATATTGATAGCCAAGCCGAATACTGTGCCACTCATTGACTCCTTTGCTACCTAGATAGAAAGTCTCATTTCAGAATTTCTTTTGAATTCACATGCTCGGTCAAGTATATTGAGTGATTCTACTTGTTGAATTGTTGGAATTGACCGTTAGTCTGAAATATTTTGATTTGAAGTGATTTTAAGTCTATTAGCTCAAACGGTAGAGCGTTGTGCTTACGCACAAAGATGCGGGTTCAAATCCCGTATAGACTATATATCAATGGTCATGTGTACTTCTTGAATAGTGTGTTTTATGACTTTACAAATGATTCAGATTTTTCGAATGCACTTCTTTTTTACGTAGTTGATGAGAAACTGAATACTAAGAACAACTACAAGATCTTAAATGCACCAACAGAAGCAGCTACAGGAACAACCCAACTTGTCTTCTTTGTACAAGTTGGACCCAAGAATAGTTTCTTAAGAATTGAGATCAAGATAAAGACCACTAAATTTCTTCTGAATAGTGATTAAAGAATGCAATGTAGAATTGAGATTAAGATAATTAAAGAATTCATAAATATTTTCAGTTTGTATTCCACTTTAGCCTATGTAGGAGTCGAACCCACGTCCCTGTGTATGAACACATCGCTCTACCGGCTGAGCTAATAGGCTTTATGAAATGTATTTTTTGGGGGGGAGTAAGTGAAGAGAGGCAAGCCTCTCCGAACACAAACAAATCGGGCTACACGGAGACATCCAAGGATGCCCCACAACTTCGCCATCACAACTGGGCAAGTACCAATCCTATGGAAGAACCCCCCGATCCAATGTTGTGTTTGGGTATGCTGAATTCACATGTGGCTTGATCCAATTTCAATTAACTCCTAGTTTTAAATTTTACTACAGCAATGGCATGCCAATTGTGACAAAAAAAATCACTCAATAGACTTGATTAGCAAGTGCATTAATTCTATGTTAAATCAGGAAGTTCAACCAATTATAATTCAAGAATGGTTCACCAACAAGCTTTAGAGAATAATAAAAAGGTTTTGGTTGGGTAAAGTATAGCAGACTAGCAGAGAGAGATCAAAACTAATCTAAACAAGAGTTGTAGAATAAAACTTACCAATTACACGTGAACAATCCACTTAGGCAGCTTACTGATAGTCTGATACTGTTCTTCGAGATGCAAAAGCCCCGAATTCAAACACCAACCCTAAATTGCTTTAAATACAACAAATAAATCAACAACAAAAAAACACTACTTTCAAAGCTTAAACCCTAAATCCTAAATCAACAAAGTCCCCAATTTGAACCCCGTTCAGCCCCAAATTTGAATCTTGCATCACTACAAGTAAAATCGACATCGATAAAAATTAGAACTTCACATACCTGTTGCGGGTTTGTCTTCGACGTCACATCGTTGGCCTCCCTTACTATCAGGATTCCAACGATGTCCATCCAGTTCGAGACGTCGGCACAACCGTCTTCATCCACTCCTTCATTTGCCGGCGTCGAGTCCTTCTATGAGGTCATCGTCTCCATTCTTCACTCGGTATGTGCGTGAAATGAACATGAGGGAGGTAACACGTTTTTTACCCAAAATTTAACAGAACCGTTTGTTTTGACGGAGCAAGGGCACGACGCGAAATTTCTATAAACTTTAAGGGCACCACGCGAATTTTGTCAAACAATGGTACACCACGCGAAATAGACAATACCTCAGGGGTACCACGCGAAATTTCCGTTATTATTATTATTATTATTATTATTATTATTATTATTATTATTTTATATATATATATATATATATATATATATATATATATATATATGCCGTTAAAAGGAAAGGTGGATCTAGGGCTCGGGGAGGCGGGAGCACTTATGCTGGCAAATGGTTCAAAGAATATCATACCAACCACGTACCAACTGTTTTGATAACCACTGTGATGGTAACTAACATATGTGGTAACCATGTTTAGTTGGTGCGATGATGGTAATGATATATGAAATACAATGGTTACAATAGTCACTGTGTGTGTATGTGTAGGTGTGTGTAATATATATGTTTGATGATTTTATTTGTTACCAATATATACTCTGTTCTGAAAAGAAGATTTTGAACTAAATTCCATCTCCGTATTTCCATTCTAGCATGTGGCCCTCCATCTAGACTCTCCTCTCTTTGTTGAAGACATTCGCCTGTTCTAGCGGCCGCAACCTCCATTCGTTAAACTCGTTCGAGGCTTCCGGTCTCCCCTCTCAAATGAAGACGTTTTGCCATTCCAGCCTCCAAGCTAGAGCAAAGAACCCTAATACCCTATCCTAACTCAAGAATTGAAGTCGTTCGCATTCGTCCAATTTCTCTCAAGCCTCGAACTCATGTTTCTCAATTGCTAGATCTCTCAATTTCTCACTTGCTCTCAGGGGCGGATCTACGGGGCGTCTGGGGGATATATTTTCCATATAACTGTTATTTTTGTAATATATATCAGTAAAGTAGAGTAGTAACACAAAGACGATATGTCTCAGTGGTAAGGATACTGGTGGAGTTTAATATGTAGCGCTTAACCCCATGTTCGAATCTCATTTCCCTCTTTTGCATCTTTTATTTTATAAAAAAGCAGCATCACTGCAGAAGCGCCCTCTTTTAAAAAAAAAAAACACTCACGTATTAAAAACAACAGAAGGGCCCTCTTTTTTTTTAAAACATACACGAACAAACTTCACAGAAAGCGAAAGTGAAAACCTCGATTTGTGGTTGTGATTTGTGACAAATAAATTTGTGGTTTGTGATTAGAAATAGTGATTTGTGAATTTATTGTCTGTGATTTTGAATTGTGGTTTGTGATTGTGGTTGTGAGAAATTAATTTGTGAATTTGTGATTTGTGATTTGGAATTGCGATTTTGTGGATTTGTTTTTTTATAGGAGTATAAAATAAGGATAAAGATTAATTTAAGTTGAATTTTAATTAGATTGTTTTTAAGTTTAATTTATTGAGATGAGAATCGATTTAGATTAGAATTTTTGAATCTGAGAATTGATTTAGGCAAATTTCGATTAGGGTTTGTAATTTGGGCAAATTTGGGGTAAATTTGTGAATTTGATAATCAATTTGTGGATTAGAGTAGGGAGTTTTAAGTTGAATTTTATATATTGATAGAGTTTGGTTTAAATGATTTGTTGAATTTGGAAAATAACATTAGCTATAATGGATTATTTATTTCACAAGGACAAAAATCCTATTCCGTGAGAAATATCGATCATATCCTCCTTTGTAGTTTTCAACCCCCCTTCCACTAAAACCCTAGATCCGCCACTGCTTTCTCTCTTGATATAAGTGACACGTGAGAAGAGTCATGGCTCGTCAGGGAGTTTTAAAAAAAATACAAATTGATGGTTGGTACCAAATATGGTTACCAACATATGTGGTTATCACGACTGGTGGTTGGTACGTGGTATGAAAATTAATTAGTGTACCACCATTTGTTGGTTGGTACGTAGTAATCACTATTTAGCGGTGGTTACCGTATCATGCCAACCCTACAAGTGCCCCTCTCCTCTAACCCCCTCCCTCCCCCCCACTCCGGCCCTTAAACAAAAACCGGAGGGAAGGGCAAGGGGGGATAGTTAATGTATTTTTGGTATTTTTTTTTTACTAATTTTAAGTAAAAAAAATCAATAAAGACAACTTATTATCTGCTAAAGAGGTGTTTTTATTACCTTGATGTCATGGGTTCAAACCTCTTTACCCTTACTTTCTATAATTTTTATGTCTTTTAGTTCCCTTCTACTAAAAATACTTAATTAAATAACAAATTGAAGGTTTTCTTCAATATATATATATATATATATATATATATATAGATACATACATACATGCATACCTACATACATGCATACCTATATAAATATATATATATAGGTAAAGGTTCAAATGAAAATGGGGCTTAAAATGAAAATATGCTTAAAGTGAAAATGGGCAAACGGATTGTAATGGGCAAAAAAAAAATACGGGTTGGGCCGCGGATCTGCTCAGGTGTGTGTTTAATGGCCTGCTCTGTTCAATTTTATCTATCTTTTTTCTTTCTTTTTTTTTCTATCTCGTTCTCGCCCTGGCAAAGCAATTCCGGATTGTATTCTTCAAACTCTGATTGAGATCTCCATGGATGAGCATCACAAGCTTTGTTGTCATCAAGGTTTCGACCTTATCGGAATTCGACCAGCACCTAAGGACGATGACGGAGAAGGAAGGAGTGGACGAAGACTATGGCCGAGGACTTGAGGCATCGAAAGCATTTGAAGACGATGGCTTCCGAGATATTCCGCCGAGGGGAAGAGAGAGAGCGTGCGACCTAGGGATTGCTGGAGGTCGGAACATTGCTGAAGATTGTCAAAGTGGGAGGGAGCCGACGCCAGAGAGGGAGAGACGATGCAAAGTTTTGCCCTCGCTAAAGTTGAGATGTTAAGATGTTGGGCTCTCGGGTGCCTTCACTGGTTCTTTCGGGTCTCTCTTTGATCAATCATTAGGCGATTTTATCTTCTCGCACTAATTAGGGCTCAAAGGTTGGTATCTCTTACTCGATCTTTCTGTTTTGTTTTTTTATTCTGATTTAGAAATTTCTAAATTTTTAGGGATTTAGGGATAGAGATTTGGGGATTTGGCCTTTCTAAGGTGATGATTGTTCTAAATTTTGAGTTCTAATAGGCGTTTTGAATATTGGATTGTTATTGTAATCGAATGAATTGGTTGATATCCATCTGGGGACCAGGGGATGCCCCATTCTAGTGTTGCAGTGTTCAGGCATCCATGTCATGCAAAGATTTTCTGCCCCCGATGGGAACTACAGTGTTCTGAACCGTCAAACTCTGACATATTCGTAGTGGTTTTGAATGAGCATGGTAGTAGGACTACCCCATCCTCGTTGCATTTACCGATTCTAGTGTTCTAATTTGGGGAATCTGCCAAGGATCAAGTTCCTGCTAATTCTGAACGAACAGTGTGTGGGATCATTTCTCTTCTTGGAAATAGGTAACTTATAATACCCTGATTGATTCATAAACTGAATGTACTCCAATTAAAAGAGCAAGCATCTTTGATTGTTCTGTCAATGATAGGTTTGATGATCCACATGTTCAAAGCTACATTAAGACTTTGCCATATAAGGTTGTGAGCAGAGATGATAAGCCTCATGTTCAAGTAAAATTCAAGCTGGAAATATCTGATAAATTTATCTGATAATTTGTTTATATGTAATGTAGTTCCATATAATATATATCTGTTCTTGGGTGCAAGCTAGTTTACTAAACAAGCTAGGCTGAGAGTGAACTAGTTGGGGTACGGTGGGGCAAGGAAGCCTTGTGCTGAACAACGTTGGACAACCATGCAGGAGCATACTGGTAGTCTATGTCAGTTTGGAGGGGCACTCCTTTGCATGTTTTATGGGGAGCAACCTATTTCTCAGGTGCTACCACACAACAATTATTATGTCAATAAAAATTATAGATGGAGACTTGACATATATAGTTGTAGATAGTTCATAATACATCTAACTCTTTGGCCTACATTGCCATCATGCATTTATGTATTTTTTTTTTCCACTTCAGTGGCAAGATTTCAGCTTTCATATAATTTACCATTCTTTAGCCTATTGCATTGCAAGGTGCGAAATAAAGGTGCTTTCGAGAACCTGTGGTTCATCCTTGGAACCTAGGCAGGGCAAAATTCCTATCTAATATAATGTGCAATTTTAGTTTGATAAAGTGCATAAATAAGGTGATAAAGTGCAAGAATAAAATGATGAAGTGTATGAATAATAATATGAAGTGCACAATTAAGATTATAAAGTGCATAAATAAGATGATAAAGTGCAAGAATAAAATGATATAGTGTATGAATAATAAGATGAAGTGCATGAATAAGGTGATAAAGTGTAAGAATAAAATGATGAAGTGTATGAATAATAATATGAAGTGCATTGATAAGATTATGAAGTGCACAATTAAGATTATAAAGTGCATAAATAAGATGATAAAGTGCAAGAATAAAATGATATAGTGTATGAATAATAAGATGAAGTGCATGAATAAGGTTATGAAGTGCACAATTAAGATTATAAAGTGTAAAAATAAAATGAAGTCTAAGAATAAAATCATGAAGTGCATGAATAATATAAACTAATTCAAGCTAAAATAAAAACTAATATGTTCAAATTTAAGGGAATAAGATCATGAAGTGCATGAATAAGATTATGAAGTGCACAATTAAGATTATAAAGTCCATAAATAAAATGATGAAGTGCAAGAATAAAAATGACAAAGTGCGTGAATAAGATTATGAAGTGCACAATTGAAATTATAAAGTGCAAGAATAAAATGATGAAGTGCATGAGCCCACACCATATGTAATACACATATAGTTAAAGTGCAGAAATACAATTTAAAGTGCGTAAATAAGATTGCAAAGTGCACATTTAATAATTCAAAGTGCATATTTGCATAAAAACCCACTTTATCTATAATTGCATATTCACATAAAAATAGCTCCAAAAGCTGATTTTAAGGCCCCTAAAGACGTCACCACCAAACAACCCCAATCTTCGAGTTTCCATGGCTGAAAAGAATTTAAAAAAACATAATCACCACTAAAAAAACAGGATTTAGCAACGGATTATTAGCCACGAATGTTAGGCGACGCTATCCTTGTGGCCAATAGCAATGACATTGGCGACGACTGTTAACAGCCGTGGCTATATTCGTGGCTGGTAGGTGTCCTGGTATTCCACCTCATCAAAGTCGTGGCTAATAGCAACGAGCTTGGTATCCGTAGCTGATTTCGTGGCTCGAAAGGTGGATTGTCTAGGTAAATAGCCACGAACTTAGCCACAACTGTTTGATTCGTGGCTATATTCGAAGCTGATCTGGCCACGACATACTATTCGTAGCAGAATCCATGGCTATTCAGTATCGGAAATCGTTGAATATTTGCTGACTGGGCTTGGTCGCAAATAGTTTAGGCGGGCCGGATGAGATTACTATATCTCTTAAATTTTATGTAGATTGAATATAATCCATTAATAGGGTATAGAGTGTAACTCAAGGCGGGCCCGTCTTAGAGTCCAATAGCCCATCGAAAGTGAAAGCCCAATTAGCCCATAGAATGAAAGGGTATTAATGAGCTCAGTTAGCGACGACTGTATCCGTGGCTAAATCCGTGGCTAGTACGGATGAGGTCAAACGTTAATGCTTTTTGTACTCTACCTACAGATGGGGTCGACACGTGTCTATTCCCTTCCATTTTATGGTTGAATATTACAAGGTTATATTTTGAGGAAAACTCATATAAAGTGTCTAATAGATATTTCATAAAACATTATATTAAGTAATAAATTCTTATTTGAATACTATAAAGGTATGTTTTGAGGGAAAATCATGTAAGTGTCTAATAAATACTTAACAAAACATTATATTAAGTGATAACTTCTTATTCGAATATTATAAGAGTATGTTTTGAGAAAAAATCATATAAATAACTGATAAATGTCTAATAAGACTTTATATTAACTAATAAATTCTCATGAGAATACTAAAAGAGCATGTTCTGAGGAAAACTCATATGAGTAACTAATAAGTGTTGAATAAAACCATATATTAAGTAAATACTCATTAGAATAATATTAGAGTGTGTTTTGAAGAAAAAATCATATAAATGACTAATAAATGTTGAATAAAGCATTATATTAACTAGTAAATTCTTATAAGATTACTATAAGTGTATGTTTTGAGGAAAACTCATATAAGTGACTAATAAATGCTTAATAAAACATTATATTAACTAGTAAATTCTTATTAGAATACTATAAGAGTATGTTTTGAGGAAAACTCATATAAGTGACTAATAAATGTTGAATAAAACCTTCCTATAATAGTATGTTTTGAGGAGATCGAACTCATATAAGTGACTAATAAATGTTGAATAACACATCATATTAACTAGTAAATTGTTATTAGAATACTATAAGAGTATGTTTTGAGGTAAAATCATATAAGTGACTAATAAATGTTGAATAAAACCTTATATTAACTAGCAAATTCTTATTAGAATACTATAAGAGTATGTTTTGAGAAGAACTCATATAAGTGACTAATAAATGCTAAATAAAACATTATATTAACTAGTAAATTCTTATTAGAATACTATAAGAGTTTGTTTTGAGGAAAAATCATATAAGTGACTAATAAATATTGAATAAAACATTATATTAACTAGTAAATTCTTATTAGAATACTATAAGAGTATGTTTTGAGGAAAACTCATATAAGTGACTAATAATTGTTGAATAAAACCTTATATTAACTAGCAAATTCTTATTAGAATATACTACAAGAGTATGTTTTGAGAAGAACTCATATAAGTGAGTAATAAATGCTAAATAAAACATTATATTAACTAGTAATAGTAAATTCTTATTAGAATACTATAAGAGTATGTTTTGAGGAAAAATCATATAAGTGACTAATAAATGTTGAATAAAACAATATATTAACTAGTAAATTCTTATTAGAATACTATAAGAGTATGTTTTGAGGAAAACTCATATAAGTGACTTAGAAATGTTGAATAAAACCTTATATTAACTAGTAAATTCTACTATAATAGTATGTTTTGAGGAGAACTCATATAAGTGACTAATAAATGTTTAATAATACATTATATTAACTAGTAAATTCTTATTAGAATACTATAAGAGTATGTTTCGAGGAAAACTCATACGAGTGATCAATGAATGTTGAATAAAACCTTATATTAACTAGTAAATTCTTATTAGAATACTATTAGAGTATGTTTTCAGGAAAACTCATATAAGTAACAAATAAATGTTTAATAACACCTTATAATAACTAGTAAATTCTTATTAGAATAATATATAAGAGTATGTTTTGAGTAAAACTCATATAAGTGACTAATAAATGTTGAATAAAACCTTATATTACCTAATAAATTCTTTTATATGAATTTTTTATTCCAAACTTGTAAATATTAAAATGTATATTTAATAAACTCGCATAAGATACGGATATTGAACTAGTTTAATGATGTTGGGTAAAATATTATAAAAACATATAGATATCTAATTAAATTTGATAAAAAAAATTATTTGAAATATATATTGTATAATAAATAGGTGTATTGATAGTTTTATTTTCTATATATAAATTGTGAAGGGAAAAAAATATATGCATAAATAGAATGTACATTGATCGATTTTCCGTTTTCAGCCACTTCCCAATAAAAAAACCAATATATATATAGTTGCTACATATAATCAAAACTGATAGTAATTGACTAATTATGAAGTTCAAGCAGAAATTTCACTAATTTGTGTTTCTTAAGAACAAAGTGCGATAATAAACCCAATAATGGAAAATCACACCCCCCGAAATTATTTTACCGCCCTAAGAGTATTTTGAGCGGTAAATTTGCCCCCAAAATTTTGGTCAAAATTTGAAGGGTATCAAATAAGACTGTAACCCTAATTTTTCAACTTCTATCTTCTGCTTCACAAAGGCAGAGGCGTCTCTCCTGCCTCCTCTCTCAGGTTCCTCATCCATGGTGCCTCTCCTTCCTCTTGGTCTTGTATCTTCCTCATTCATGGTGTATCTCTCAGGCTCTAGCCCTAATTTTTCAATTTCTATCTTCCTTCTTCTATCATCCGCTTCACAAAGGCCGCGTTCTCTCGCTTCTTGTGTTGCCGCCACCTCCTCGGATTTGCGAAGTCCCATCGCCGCCTCCTCTCGCTTCGTCCTCAGATCTCGAGCTCAAGGGGCTTTACTTTCCTTCGCTTCCCTGGAGTACCTTCATCAACGCTCTCTCTCGTCCTTGATGTTCAGACAAGTTCCTCGGTCTCGGATCTCCCTCCATTGAAGGCCGAAACTGAGCTCATTCCCTCTTCTCCTCCTCTGCTCTCGCTTCACCGTTCTTCTCTTTCTATGTTTTGTTGCCGGTGTGAAATATGGCTTTTTTTGTATGTAGGTTCTGATATGATTGAAATCAGATCCCTAAATATTCATCCATGGGGGTGAGATCCCCAAATATTCCAGTATGCAGGTCCTCTGCTCTCGCTTCACCATTCTGCTCTCGCTTGACTGTTCTCCCATGCTCTCGCTTCACCTTTTTTTGTTGGTATGGACATATACATCGCCAATGTTTCCAATGAGACAGGTCTGATGATCTTCCCCTAATCTGGAATTTTTCTTCTTATAGTTGTAGTTTTTTTTGTTTGTATTCCTTTCGCTTTAGGATCAATTTATTGGCAATATGTACAACATCTCTGATTTGCAAATTGACGCTGATTTTGAGCAACTCTTGCTTGTTGCTACTGCTGATTATCAGCAGCTATTTACTCTCCAGTTTTCAAGGTTCATTGACGCTGTTGTTGGTATTTGTTCCCTAAGTTTTGATTGAATTTGGTAAGTTCTCTCACTCATTTTGGTCTTATCTTTTGTAAGCTGCAATATTCATTGAGGTTATCAAACTCATTCTTTTATCTTGTTAAATTAATGAAAATTTATTGTTAATGTTGGTATCTTGAAAGTGATATTACCATAGAAATTGACAATTATTTGCATATGGTTTGATGCAATAGCTATTATTTAAAGTGATATATATTTATTTCTTTGCAGTTAAATCCCTAGTTGGTCAATCCAGTGTGAAGTATTGGGTGCAAGAACAAGGCGGAAGTTCTCAAACTAGTGTCTAGATTCTTAAGATGTGTTGTTGCCTTTTCTTAGGTGTAGTATTTATGGATGTTGTACATTATGTGGATGATGTTGTGTTTTGTATTTGGACGCATTAGCTATAACATTATATATATATATATATATATATATATATATATATATATATATATATATATATATATATATATATATATATATATATATATATATATATATATATATATATATATATATATATATATATATATATATATATATATTATCTATTTATAAATAGTGCATCCAAATAATCGCAATAACGTAAGCCACGAATTTAGCCACAACACTGACAACAATGCCCACCTTAAAACAAGAAACAACATCAGCAATGAACTTAGCCACAAAATTAGCCACGACATTTGCGATGACCATTTTTGGCGCTGTCATCGTTGCCACAGCCACGACATTCATAAGTTATACCCAGCCACGGAATTAGCCACGACGGTATGAGTTCTCGTTGCTATTTTCCGTTGCTACGTCGGCCCGAATTTAGTCACGAGGCATATGGCTACGGATGGCCCGACCGTTGCTGAGTCCGTGGCTAAACCGGTTAGCCACGGTCATTCGTTGCCAAATCCGTTGCTATTTTCCCTTTCTAAATCCTGTTTCTTTAGTAGTGAATATTAACAACAGAAAAATATCTCCTCAAATCACCGGTTACAGCAGCCAGAAAGCAGCAAACGGTGACAAGAATCAATGCAAAATGTTAAAATTAAGGCTGCAAAAATTTATGCAGCTTCATCCACTAATGATCGCAGCCAAATGAACCCAACAACCCCAACAAACGCATAATGTGACAAAAAAAGATCAGCTCCTCTTGTTCTGAAAATTCAGTAGGCACCCAAAAAAAATCAGCAAGCACAATGCTCTAAAAAAAATCAAATATAAGTGCATAAATAGGGATCTCTATGAATACAAAAAAAAAAAAAACTCTCCCAGTTAGTGTACAATACTCATTAAACAAGTCATTCCAAATACAAACCGATAACTTTGTATAATTTTAGTGGCCTTAATCATCTTTTTATATTTTAAGTGCACAAATAAGGTTATAAAATGCATGAATATGATTATAAAGTGCATAAATAAACTTTGAACATTCAAACTTTGAACATTGAAATAATAGTTAGATCCAGGTGGAGTCGAACCACCAACCTCCTAAACGACAATCGTTCAGGCGCTCATTCCTCATTGAGCTTATGGATCTTAACACAAGTAACCAGCTAACCCAAAATATGTACAAATATTATATGCTCTCACCGGTGTTGTGTGCAAATTGCACTTTTCAGTTTTATATTTGCACTTTTCAAAGGTAAAATTGCACCACATAATATTATATGTTCTCACCGGCGTTGGCTGGGAACACATGATAGACCCAGATCATTCCTCATCAAACCTCGTACATCGGTACTCTACCATGTACCGACATATGCTTGTTCTTCTAAGTCTTCTTCTTAATCTGCCTACAAACTACCTTCAACACAATTCTTCAAACCTCACATTAAGATGTCTTTAAGGATCTCAGAGCAGAAGCCACAAGCTTGGCTCATACTGCTGCTTTTTCATTTTCACCACGAGCCCAGAACACTAAGTTCGCCCTCTCCACCAGCTAATATGTTCAAAACTTCTAACTGTAGTATTCAGCAATTATGTTTCAGAAACCTGATTTGTTTTGAATGCTCAACAGCTGCATCAAAAGAGGCGATTTGGGGGAAAACATGTAAGCATTGAGTAAAATGGAGTCAAAACAGATACAATCAAGACACGCCTCAGGCTTCATCCTGGATATTGAGATTTTCAATTCATGGAGGTTCTCCTGAATAATAAACAAAGTTTAGTAAACAGGAATGACATGGTAACAACTGTGCAATAAAAATATTCATTTCATACCCAGTCATACATTTTTTTGAAGAAACTATTGTTCAAGGCTTTCAGAAACAAAATGTTATGTAGTACGATATTAACGAACGGGAAAGAAACAGAAACATTGATTCAGTTTATAAAAAAAGGATGTGATGTACAATATACATGAGAGAAAGGAGTCAAAGCTTCAATCTTCATGCCTCAAAGCATACTTAAATCATTTTTCCAATCTCAAAGTTACGACAGAAATCAATCAGATCTATATAACAATCACAATATCCATTGAGTTGCAATATCCATTGAGTTGCAACGCTATGTATAAGGAGGTACACAATATACATGAGAGAAAGAAGCTCAGAACCTGATCATAGATCACAATATCCATTGAGTTGCAAGTGAAAATGAAATATTCGACATATTTCTACCCGGGGAGTTATAAATTTTTTTTACTGCATAAGCAAAATTAATGTAACTCTATGTATCACGAGGTACACAATGGAATGTAACTTGTATTGTTGTTATTATGCCTGCATAAAGAGAGAGTGACAGGAGTCACATGACAGATGATTTGCTATTCATGAACATACTCACAGTCGTACGTACTGATATAGTGATATCCACCAGTACCTGTCTGTGCAAGGAGACATTATCATTGTCCTCTACAAATTCACAATATTTGTCATTTATATGACAGATTCACATTCTGTCACAATGGCGAAAAAAAGGTACAGTATATTGTTGAGCATTTAATTAACTATATCATGTCAATGCTATGATGAAGCATAATTAAAGTATCTTAGGCAAAAGTATACACATAAGCTTAAATTAGCACATGAGTGAAAAAGATTCAACTATAACATAGCTGTTATTAATCGCCAAGCGCCTTAGATGAATACACAACACTTGTTCTTGCAAAATTGCAAATGGCAAAATGGAATGACCATAACAACAAAAGCTCAAAAACACTTCGCAATTCAGGTCAACTGAAGCATAGGTGCCAATTACCACTTATGAAACATGAAATTGAACTTGATGTGCAGTTAGGGCATATATAAACCAATAAAAAGTGGAAGGTGATAAGGTGCTAGAAGTAGAAGCCGAATAAGTTCATGTTGCAATCCTAATACATTCAAAGGGATTGATTAACCATGACATCTGGTGCCAGTGGCATATGGCTCCATTTAAGCTATTGACGGACTACACCGACAACATAGGGAAAGGTATGTCATTGCTTATTTTTCAATGCAACAAAGCAACATCTAATTTATATGAAGCAAATTGACAAACAGTTGGTGTGCATCTGGTACGGTGCACACAGAAATTGCAGAGAGAGAAAGGGTTGAACTTACATGAGGAAGATTAGACAACCTCGTTCTTGAATGGGAGGTCAATGGAGAAGTAGCAGCTTGGAAATCTATCGGAGATGGACATCGAAACAGATTGAATGGAGAGGGAGGCACTAGATTGAATGGAGAGTGGCGCTTGCTATAGCTGGGGAGAGAGGCCGGTCTCGAGATCGGAGGGTGGGGCTCTGGGATTCGGCTCCAGTGGAGGTGGGATCGGAAGGGATGCTCGCTGCTGGCGGGGGATCGGAGGTTGGGGCTCCGGTATTCGGCTCTGGCAGAGGTGAGGTCGGGAGGGATGCTCGCTGCTAGCGGCCTGGTGGGTGGCATCATCCTCATGGGAGCATGGAGATGCGGGAGTCTCTAGGGGATCTGGGTCTCCATGGATAGGGAGGAGAAAGAGAGAGAAAACAAGCATTTTTTGGGGGGCCGGTTTGCTTCTGTTTTTTTAACCCCGGTTCAGTGCGGCTCAGTTTTTTTAATGGCAAACCCGCACCAGCGTATTCATTTTTTAACCCATTTTCACTTTAAGAGGTTTTTTCATCTTAAGCCCCATTTTCACTTTAACCACACTATATATATATATATATAGGATAGATCATATGTACTCAAGGCTTATTGTGTATTATGTGAACAAATTTGAGCATTTGATTGATGCAAAATGGAAGGTTGTGATTATTTGTAGAAAATATAGTATTTTAATTGTAAAAGATAAAAACGGCTATCATGATTGCCCTGAAGCACGTGTACAACTAGTCCCTTAATCATCCATAATTAAAACCCTACCAAGATAGAGAATCACATAGTGGATGAGGATGATGCTCTTCAAATTAGAGGCGACCGATTACAAATCAATCGATTGAAAATGCATAGATGACTAATTACAAATTAGAGGCGATGGCTCCCATGGCTCCTCCTTGTTGATCCCATGGTGCCACCTCTACATCGATCGGGGGTTCAATCGGATCGCAGACTTGCACGCGGAGTCGTTCATTGAAGGCAGGATGGTGGCGATGAAGACAGTGAAGGCGGAGGCGGAGGTGATGGCAGGCGAAGGCGGCGAAGGCACATCGAGCGATTGCGAAGGGCTCCTTTCTTCCTCTATTCTCAGATCTGGGCGACGGTGAAGGCAGGATGGTGGCGAGGAAGACGGTGAAGGCGGGACGGAACGATTGCGCAGATGTACTTCCGTTTTTCTTCCCCTATTCTCAGATCTGGGCGCCGGCGAGGAAGCCATGGGCAAGATGGCTGAGCTCCGGCGATGGCATCGACTTCGTCTTTCCGGCAGGCGGATCCGGCGATGGCGGCGCCTTTCTTCCCCTATTCTCAGATCTGGGCGGCGCCTTTCAAAGGCAGAGATTTGAATAGTAGGTTGGAGAAATTTCCGAAGGCAGCGGCAATTTGAAGCCATGGGTGACTCCCTGGTGGTGGATTTGCAATCGGGAGGTTTGCCCTGGTAGTGGATCTGCAGTCTGGAGGTTTTCCGGTAGTGGTGGATTTTCTGTTGGGAGGTTTCCCTGGTGGTGGATTTGGAGTCTAGGTTTGTGATTAATTGAAATCGTTTTTGTTTGCAATTGCTTGATTTAATTGCTCGATTGAAAGACATATTCAGAGAGAAAGCCGAATTATTCATATGTATGGATCGATTTTGTGATTTTGTGCTTCATGAGTTTTTTTTATTTGACAGTCATATGAATTAAAAATGCATCGATGCTATCGAGTAATCATGCGATACCATCAAATAATCCTGTGATACCATCAAATAATTTTAGTTATACTACTGTAACACCATCGAATAATCAAGCTATACTATAGAATAATCAAGCAATACCATCGAATAATCAATCAGTACCATCGAATAATGAAGCTATACCATCGAATAATCAATTGATACTATCGAATAATCCTGATATACCATCGCACAATTCGTCGATACGATCGAATAATCCAGATATATCATCGAATAATTTAAAGAGAGTGCACTACACAGGCTCCCAATCCAGCAAGTGGGCAAAAAAAAAATGTAGGCCCCACTAATTTTTAATTAAAATAAAATAAAATTGCCTATTAATCTCATCCATCCATTTCATTCAATCAATGACCCAAATGTGTTCACATGATACACAATAAGGCTTGAGTACACTAGAACCTCTCTCTCTCTCTCTCTCTCTCTCTCTCTCTCTCTCTCTCTCTCTCTCTCTCTCTCTCTCTCTCTCTCTCTCTCTCTCTCTCTCTATATATATATATATATATATATATATATATATATATATATTCGAACAAAATCATTCATTTGAGCATATACATATAAAAAAAAATCTCATTTTTTGATAATTAATTTTTATTTTTCTTAATTTTATATACTAAAAAATGACTATTTAAATCACAAATAGGGGTTTTTAACACAATAGTTAAAAAAAAATAGTTTTCATATATACATGCAAATAAAATTTCCCATAAAAATAATAAGCAAACATTACCAATAAAAATATATAAACTCCAAATATGTCAAGCATCCTATAACTAAAAAATAATAGGCTTGGGCAGTTGAAGGGGTTGGTCTTCACTACATCAAAATGGTGTTCTTGATGGCTCCGCTTTTCAAGAGACATATACTTCCTTAGAACACCGTCTTCAGTACTCACATGAGATTGAATCCTAATATGTACCGCTGACCAATTGTGGTGGTGTTTCGTTTGGTCCTCATTTGTTTCTCCAAGTACTAGTTGGTTTTTGTTTGACCTTGGTTCCACTTGTAGTATTGCAGGTTTAGCTTGTTCAATACGCTTTTTTCTATTTTTTTTCGAGTGTGGCGATTGTATTTGTCTGTGATAGTGTTTCCGTGTGCCGGTTTTACCAGCCTCTCACGAATCAAACATGTCTGATTTCGAATATTTACTTTATAAAAAAATAACTCAAAAATAGTAGAAAACTATTTAAATAGTAAAAACGAGATCGAACTTAATTAAGGAGCACAAGTTGATGTAAACTCAATTTGTGTGACTAGATCAATTGGTCTAGATCTAGGTATAATTATGCATAATTTTAAAAAAAATAGTAAACTATGGCTAGCTGTTTCGAAATGTGACACTAAATGATGAGTTTCTCTTTAATGTGATCAATTGAACAATGTTTTTTCTATTGTTATTACAAGGCAATTTACATAGTGTGATGATTAGCAGTATCACTCAATATAGTAAAAAGAAACAAAAGTACAAGTTTATAATAATAGTAAATGTAGTATTGGAAGGAACATTTGCATGCTAAACTTTTGCTTTAAAAGCATCAAGAAAACATTGTCATGTGCCTTGGCTCTTGCAAATTGTTTAACTAGTTTTAGTGTTTTGCAAAAGATGTAATTATAGTGCTTTGTTTGCTTACTTTTTGTGTTTGGTAAAGGGGCTATCTATCTTCATCATCTTACCATACTTGTAGTGTTATTTATTAAATAGCTTGTTCTTTTCCCTTCTTACACCACCAGGAGTAAAACATGATATATTCTTGTTGCAATTAACTATGCAAAATAACACCTACAATTAATGTCACAAACTATTGGTATCTTTGAAAATAACATGAACCGGTTACAATATGTGGCACAATGTGAGGTGTGATATATATATATATATATGGGTGGTTTCAGAGTGCACACTCCTTATAGTGTACCTTGTGTACAGATCTTGACATTTGATTGAAAGAAATGGAAGATCCTGATTAAATGAGTGTTTTATTTTTTATTAAATAAAAAAAAAATGGTGGGACCCACCTAAAAAGGTCTGACGTATTTTTTTTCCAGAGCTGATTTCGCTGTTTTGAAAAACTTGCCCATTCCACTGAATAATGTTTCATATACTACCGAATAATGTTATATTTCATTTTTTCATCCATTTCAAATCAAATTTTACCAATTCTACTGAATAATTTATCCCATATTACCGAATAATGTTTGTTTTTCGACAATCAATTTTAGTTCCGTTTCCGATTTAATTTTTATGCATTCAGTTTTGAAATATTATTCGGTAGAATATTTATATTTTTTTGGAAATAGAAACAACATTATTCAATAGAATGTATGAGTATTCAGTGGTATAGGAATGATTAGTTAACCGTATATGAGAGGTTTTAATGTTGTTTGTCAAACCGAAAGCTCCATATACCGACAAATGATAATCTAAATTTCACCGAATAATTAACTACTCATTAACACTAACAACCAAAATTCAACTCATTTATCTGAATAATTAACGAATAATGACTTGATACAGAGGTCCAAATTAACAAACCATCACGTCCACCACCCCCGACACCCCTCAACCACCCATCCCGGGACATCCCACCCAACCACCCAGCCTCGCCACCCATCCCACCCCATCCCACAAAAAAAAAAATTAATCCCATAGAAAAGGAGGGCGTCATGAAGGCGGAGACGAATCGGAACGTAGAACCGGAGAATGGATGCAAGTCCGACCACCGGCCATAGCCTGGAAAGTCGATCCAGCACCGCCAGGATCTAAGACATAGGGGAGGAAGAGCTGACCCTAGCACCGCCGGATCTGATACACAAGCAACAAAACCCTAATATCAGTTGAAGCCAGCAGTTCAAAAGCAATTCCACTAAACATGCCAAAATTCAGGAAAAAAAACTGAAGAAGAAGGAAATTTCAGTTTGAATTTCGATATCTTGGCATCAATTTCAAAAATCTAACAAGCAATTGAGAAACCTACGTTTTTCTTCTTCGTACGCTCGTCCATGCCGCCGAAAGATCTCATAGTCCACCGCGACCACCGCCAAGCCCGCATCCCCGTCTCCTCCTCCCCTGTTTGGGCCGCCGCCATCGCCTCTAAAGGCTTTGTCTTCCGATGGACGGACTGAATCAATGCCGACTCCCTCCCTACTCTCGTCCACCTCGAACACCACCAAGCTCGCACCCCCGTCTCCTCCTCCCCCGTTTGTGCCGCCGTCATCGCCTCCGAAGGCTCCATCTTCCGATGGATGGACTGAATCAATTGAATGCCCCAACCGCTCACCTCTCATCTTCAACCTCTTCTTCGCCTCTCCTCTTCACCGACACCCTCTGTAGGGTTTTAAACAATTAGTCTCACGCGCTGCACATCCTTCCGGGTGTGTGTGCACTTGTTTTCTAGTTTTTTTTTTAAATATCAACCCATTGATGTGGCATCGTCCTAACCATCTATTTCATATACATCAACGATCCAGAATTATGCACAAAGTACACCCTAAGAGGTGTGCACAATTGATTCATCCTCTATATATATGTCACCATTAGTAAATTAGTATCTCTATATGATGTGTCAATTGAATTATGTAACACTTTTAAGAATTTGGTGGTTTGTTTATATAACAAGGGAATGGAAAGGTAAGGTATTAAATTTTACACATAAAATGTATATGATCATCATTTTTTATGAGCTTAGAGGAGATGATGAGAAGGACTATTAGCCCATTCTAGAGATATTAGTTACCCTCCTTTAAATTAGGGAATAGAAGGGTAACAAATTTGTATGAAAAATGAGAGAAGAATGAGAATAATTAGAATAATAATCAATAAATCTTAACTTAAATGTGGAATATATGCATAAGGTTAATCATTACCTTTCTCTACCAAAAAACAATCGGGCTAACTTTCTCTTTTTTAAGGATCACAAGGCAACACTCCACATTAGTGGCTCAGAGGATCGCCTTACAATTGACATCAAACTATAAAATTCAATTTTAAGCACATTATCAAAAAAAAAACAATTTAAATTGACATAATCGAGGCTAATTGTTTTATGTGGTTTAATTTCTCAATAAACAAACAAAATAATGTCATCTTAGTCTATAACTTTGTTGTTTTTGCTTTAAAGGCATCATTTGAAACATAATGACTAATGAGTAATGAGCCAATATGTAACTTGCTTTCTTAGCATATTTAAACATATACAAAAAAATTTAATTTACATATTTTCTTACCTAATTGTTAAATTTATTTTACATTATAGCTAGTTGAGTTTAGACTTTTGTAAAATCAAAATTATTTAAAATTTTGATTGTAAGTTGCAAACTTATAAAAATATTTTAAAATTAAATCATATGAAATTAGAGCTGAATGAATTGAACGGCTGCTCTAAAAATCTAAGGAATTGTAGAAGGATAAAAAAATATGCATATATTTTTTTTTTAAATGTAAGTAGGCTATAGGCTTGCTGCTTGCATGTGAGATTTCTCTAAAGAGAAGTTACATACAATTGTCATATGAATATGCTTTTATCCATATAATTTTTCCAGGCCATTAAATAAATTCCAACTAGCAACCCAACGAGTTCCAAATAATTACAGTAAATTAATTAATTTCGAAAATTTTAAAAAGAACAAACCTATTTATATGTTGGGGCACCGAGATCCCGCAAGAGTACTGGGACAACCGTCCGTCCTTGATCCTTGTATTGTATTGGTTTTTATTAGCTAGGTCACTCCTATTTCTTTTTGTTCGTTTATGTAATTTGAATTTGAAGTTTTTATCCTTTTAAAAAATATTTAGTGTTTTGTCTTTTTCATCAAATAGGTCCATTAGATTGTTTTTGATTATTTTGTTCTTTTATTTTTCTGTTTTATCATGACGGTCGGTTAGGGGTGTTATTCGAGCCGAACGAGTCGAACTTGGCATGTTCAAACTTGTTCATTTGTTAAACAAGCTCGAACCGAGCCGAACCCAATTTTTAAACGAGCTTTCTTTTTTGTTCAAGCTCCGCTTGTTTTACTATATGAACGAGCTCGAGCCGAGCTTTTTTCGAACTTCAAGGTAGTTTTATTTGGTCACAAAATATTAACTTAAAGAAAAATTTAAAAATTCCATATTATTCGAGCCTAAATCGAACGAGTTGAGCTTTCAACCGAGCTTAAAATCATGTTCAGACTCGGCTTATTAGGTAAGTGAACGAGCTCGAGTCGAGCTTTTTTCGAGCCGATTCCGAGTCAAGCTCGAGCTGTTCAGCTCATATAACAACCCTACGGCCAGTACTTCTATCAATCTGTCATCTTCTAAATTTAATAGACAACTACCTGAGAAAAAAAATGCCTAATATGAATTAATATATATAGAATGGGAAGAGGGTTTGAAAATTTGATGTTAAAGGATGATCTATGCGTACTGATTTATCTATTGTCAGTTCAACTCTAATTCAATGAATACCCAAAACAGGGAATCACAAATTAAAATTCAAGCGGTCTAAATAGGGTAAAATTTTCTTACACGCATAATTTTTACTAATAAAACCCTTAATTTTATTAAATGAGGTGAGCTGGATCTGTAGAGTAAGGGTAAAATGGTAATTTTGCCCCTTCAATGTTAGTTAGAAGGTTGTTACCATTTCTCTTCTTGATGTATAAATAAACCCCGCTCCTTTTGTATAGAACTCAAGATTTTCAGTTGAATTGAATCACAAGGTTTTGCTTAGTTCATTTCTCTCTCTCGGTCCATTCTTGAAATGGTATCAGAGCTATTTCGATCTCTTTGAGATCTTTTTTTCGATCTTTCGTTATGCTGATTTTTTGTTTTCGGTCCTGTTGATTGAGTGACTTGGCTTGCTGTTATGGCTGGTAGAGGTAGCATTCCGATGAATGAAGGTTCTGGATCTGGTAGTGGTGGTGTCGGAGGTGGAAATGGTGCCGAAAGAGGTGTATTTGTCATAACTCCAGCACCTGGACATGGATCTGGACGCGGAGTTACTGGAGTTCCAGGATTTGGTCAAAATCCAATTCAATTTGGTGAATTTGCGCAAGGTATGAATCCTGTACACATCAATCTATATTTTCTGTCAAATTCAAACCATCCCGGTATGCAGCTAGTATCGACTTTGTTCAATGGAGCAAACTTTACTAGTCGGAGTAGGGGAGTGCGAATGGCACTAGGTGCTAAGGCAAAATTGGGATTTATTACTAGTGCTTTTGTCAGGCCTGAAGAAGATAGTGATGAATTTGAGAGATGGAGTAGAGCTGATTACATGGTCATGTGCTGGCTCATCAACTCTATGACCAGTGAAATAGGCGAACATTTCATGTATGTACAGTCCTCGAAAGAGTTGTGGGATGAGATTAGGGAAAGATTTTATAAGTCAAATGATCCACTCATATCAATTGCGTCGGGAGATTAGCTATTTGAGACAGGAAAATCTGTCAATTCCTGCCTACTATGGGAAACTTAAAAAAATTTGGGATGAGTTACAGTTTCTGGATCCCTTGCCTATCTGCAGTCGTGAGGGAATTAACCATTGTAGCTGTGTGATTTTGAAAAGAATGATAGACAGAGAGACTAAGGCCAAGATAATGCAGTTCTTGATGGGACTCAGTGATGCTTATGAGCATCTTAGGAACAATGTTCTCTCTATGGATCCCATGGCTGGTTTGAACAAAGTTTTTCAGATGGCAGTGCAGATTGAGAGGCAGAAAGAGATTATTGGTTTGCAAATTGATATGAATGCTTTAGCTGTGAGCAAAAACAGTCAATCAGATAGTAATGTGTTTGCTGTGGGAAGCAAATCTGTCCAGAGTAAGGCTACTGATCAGTTCAAGAAGGATTTTAAAAAAGCAAAGTTTGAGAGGCAATGTGATTACTGCAAAGAAAAAGGGCATACTAAGGATTACTGTTTTAAATTGGTGGGGTACCCTAAATGGTTCAAGGGGCCTCGTGAGGGTGATGCTTAGAAAGCAAGTTCTAGCAGGTTTGCTGCCAATGCTGAATGCCAATAGATGGAGTTTCAGTTTGATAACCCTCTTGACACTGATGGAGCTAAACCTGATCTTGGCATGGTGAATGCTGTTTTTCACGAAATTGTGAAGATGATGGAAGGTAAAGCTCCAATGGATTGAGCTGAAAGTTCAGTCAATCATGCCTTTGTGAACTTTGCAGGTACTATGAGTTTTTCATTTCTTATTGGAAATAACAAGGCAGATATATGGTCTTGGATTGCAGATTCAGGTGCAACTGATCACATTGCATTTGACAAGAGTGTGTTTTCTGAATTGCATCCTTTAGATAGATTAGTATCTCTTGGCTTGCCTGATGGGACATCATTCTTGGTTGGAGAGTCTGGTACTGTTGTCATTTCTAATGCATTGAGTTTAAGTACATAATGTGCTATTTGTGCCACAGTTTCAACATAATATGATGTCAGTGTCAAAATTGCTAAATGATAAGCATTGGAATTTTTGTTTTGATTCAGTCTCCTGCATATTGTAGAACCTTACAACTAAATGCTTAGTTGCAAAAGGAGTTGAAGATGGTGGTCTATACTACTTGAAGGTCATATCTCCTAAAAGTGGAAGGCAGAATAGGAGTTGTCTTCAAGTTGGAAGCTGTTTTTCTTCCCTGAATAAAGATCTTAGGAGTTTCTGTAATAAAGTTGAATGTTTAGACTTGTTTCATGCTAAATTTGGGCATCTGTCTGTCTCTAAGATGAGGCAATTGGATCTTTGTAAGAATTGTGATTTCAGTACATTTCATTGTGATTCTTGTGCCATGACCAAGCATCACAAGTTACAGTTTTCTCAAAGTGATTCTCTTGCAGATTCTATCTTCAAATTAGTTCATATGGATGTTTGGGGGTCATATAAAGAAAAAGGCTTTGTGTGGTGCAAAGCATTTTCTTAGTATATTAGATTATCATTCTCGAGCAACCTGGGTTTACTTGATCCAAGATAAAACACATGTGTATAGGATGATAACTGCTTTTGTGAGTATGGTTAGAAATCAGTTTAATACCACAATCAAGGTGGTTAGAACAGATAATGGGATCGACCGAATTCACACAAATGGTGTGTACTACTTTGTTTGAACAACATGTCATTATTCATCAAAGATCAGCTCCAGGTGTGCCTGAGCAAAATGGAAGGGTGGAGAGAAAGCATTGTCATTTGATTGAAACAGCTGATGCTATTAGACATTTTGCTGGTCTTCCTATCAAATTTTGGGGTGAGTGTGTACTTAGTACAACTTACTTGATTAAT
This sequence comes from Persicaria tinctoria, assembly GCA_037127255.1. Taxonomy (NCBI): domain Eukaryota; kingdom Viridiplantae; phylum Streptophyta; class Magnoliopsida; order Caryophyllales; family Polygonaceae; genus Persicaria; species Persicaria tinctoria. The sequence continues at coordinate 24,443,951 of JBANSL010000011.1, read as the reverse complement.
AAAATGACATCTGCAGTATTGAATTGGAAATCACCATTTGAAGTCTTGTATGGACAATCACCTTCTGTAGAGAATTTAAGAGTAGTAGGTTGTTTGTGCTATGCCTATCAACCTCATGATTTAAGGGACAAGTTAGATACTAAGGCAATGAGGTGCATTTTTCTTGGTTACCCTCCTGATCAAAAGGCTTTCAAGGTATTTGACATTGATAGGAAGGTCATCTTGATAAGCAGGCATGTGAAATTTCAAGAGAATGTCTTTCCTTATAAGGTTGTTTAGACTTCTTTAACATCAGTTCATACACAGTCTAAGTTTCCCTTGGTCAATGCTTCTACTAAGACTATTTTCCCCTTACCACAGTCTCCTCATGATGTGTTGCCTCAACCATCTGTACTTCATAGAAGTATGAATAAATCTCAATCGTCTGTCAATCCTCCTAAAATTGTTGTGGTCAGTGACACTGTTTCCAGTCCTAGTGATGTTGTTAGTCAGAATGATAACAATGGTGAGATCAGACCTAGTCTAGTGATGGATCAAAGAATGAATTTGCCTACTAAGAGAGCCATCCATCGTCCAAAGAGACTACTTGATTACATTTGTCAGGATTTGCCTACTAGAATTGAGTCACAATCTCAGTAATTCTCAGTATTCTCAGTTCAACATCTTGCTCATCTTTCATCCACTTATGTGCAGTCCTTGGTAAATGTTTGTGCCATTTTTGAACCTCGTACTTACAGTCGGGCTAAGGATGATCTGAATTGGCAATTGGCTATGAAGGCAGAAATTGATGCATTGGAAAGCAACCATATATGCATATTTGGTCAATTACTGATTTACCTCCAGGGGCAAAAGGTATTGGATCACATTGGATTTATAAGATCAAGTATAAGCCTACTGGTGAAGTTGTTAGATTCAAGGCAAGAATAGCGGCAAAAGGATAAAGACTACAAGCAAACTTTTTCTCTAGTGCCTAAGTTGTCTACTGTCAGGATTGTGCTTGCCTTAGCTGCAACAAATTAAAGGGATGGAAACTTCACCAACTTGATGTCAACAATGCATTCTTACATTGCTACCTAGCTAGATGAAGAGGTATACATGTTTCCTCCTTTGGGATACACTAAGGCAGACTTATGAAAGGTATGCAGGCTTCACATATCATTGTATGGATTAAAACAAGCAAGCAGACAATGGAATTTGAAGATTACCAAATTTCTTAGCAAACTTGGGTTTGTACAGTCATTACATGATTATTCCCTCTTCACCAAATCAGTTGGTGATTCATTTACTTTTGCTTTACTCTATATTAATGACATACTCCTCATGGGTAATGATAGTACTGAGATTGTTGCCACAAAGACAGCCTTAGACAAGCAGTTCACAATCAAGGATCTTGGTACTGCAAGGTATTTTCTAGGAATGGAAATATCCAGGCCATCAAATGGCATCCTACTCAATCAAAGAAAATACATTTTGGACATTCTTAAGGATGCAAATATGCTAGATTGCAAGACTGCATCTTTTCCAATGTAGTGGGGTGCCAAATTGTCTTCTTTTGAAGGGGAGACTCTTCCTAATCCTGAATTGTACAGAAGGTTAATAGGTCGCTTGCTCTATCTAACTTTTACTAAACCAGACATTTCATTCACAGTGCAACAACTTAGCCAATTTCTTCAATGTCCTCGTCAACCTCACTGGAATGCAGCTTTATATCTTCTTAGATACTTAAAAGGTAGCTTCAATATTGCTCTCTCATACCCTACTATCTCAGATCTAAAGTTGGCTGCGTTTAGCGATGCTGATTGGGGTAATTGCCCTAACTCTGGCCGATCTTTGTCTGGTCATTGTGTTTTTTTGGGAGGTGCCCTTATTTTCTGAAAATCTAAGAAGCAGAAAGTAGTTTCTAAATCATCTGCTGAGAGTGAATATAGGAGCATGTCATACACTGCTACTGAGCTTTTTTGGGTCCAGGGGTTATTGTTTGATTTGCAAATTGATCTATCTTTGCCTGTTACTTTTTTCTGTGACAACAAGGCAGCATAGAGCTTAGCTTCCAATCCCGTTTATCATGAGAGGACTAAGCATGTTCGAATAGATTGTCACTTCATCGGGGAGCTAATTCAACAAGGTTTTCTGACTACTACTCATGTTTCCACTCAATCACAAACAACATATGTTATGACTAAGGCTCTGGGAGCTTATCAACACCATAGTTTGTGTGCCAAGCTCGGTCTTGTGCATCCTTACACAAGTCCGACTTGAGGGGGGTATGTAGAGTAAGGGTAAAATGGTAATTTTGCCCCTTCAATGTTAGTTAGAAGGTTGTTACCATTTCTCCTCTTGATGTATAAATAAACCCCGCTCCTTCTATACAGAACTCAAGATTTTCAGTTGAATTGAATCACAAGTTGTTGCTTAGTTCATTTCTGTCTCTCAGTCCATTCTTGAAAGGATCGGATCCTAGCCTACCCCTCGGTCCCGCGGGGAATGCAAATGGGGAAAATTAAGCGGGGACGGAGACCCGAAGGGGATGCGGACGAGGGACATTTTTCATCCCCGAACGGGAACGGGGACGGGGGGACTTTTTGAAAACGGGGACGGGGACGGGGACTCCCCGCCCCGTTGCCATCCCTAACTGGGATAGGTCATAGGAGTCCGATTTTAGAGAGTTAAAAATCAAGTAATGTCTGGATTTCTAATAATAGAAATACTGTTTTGTTCTGTTTTTTGGTTTTTGGATAGGACAGTCTTACAAAACTGTGTAGGAAAAAGTGAGAAAATATACATTACATACACGAGATTGAAAAACTCTCATACGTACTAGGATTACTAGCTAATTCACCACTTTCTACCAATCTAGAACTACATGCCCAATTGTTTTTTTTTTCTTCGGGGAGGAGTTAGGCATAAAGGTTAGTTAGAAAGGCTGAACCCGATTAATCGAGTGCATTTTCTTTTTTTTTTCCGGATGGGTTTTCTTCAACAGAAAATAAAAATTTCCAAACCCGACCTAAAAACACTACTATCTTTCAATTCCTTTTCTCTTGCACTCGCGTGGCAACACACTCCAACTAATCTCGTGGTTGATGTTCTTCGGGGTTTCTCAAATGTCGAAAGACGATTGGTGCCCCGTGTTGTGGGTATAGAAGCATCAAGACCGTCGGAGCATGCTTATATGACGGGGAGAGGGTGAAGGAGAAGCGTTGTAGGATAATTGAAAGCACCAGCTTAGCTTGGATCATCGCGAGGTTCTGCCCGACGCAAGTGCGGATTCCAAACCCGAATGGGATGAATGCCGCCGGATGTTTTGCAGCTCGAGCTACCCCATCTGCAAATCGGAACGGGTTGAACTCATTGGCGTCTTGGCCCCACATCGCTTGATCGTGGTGGACGGCCAAGATTGGCACTAGAAGCTCGGTCCCACGCGGTACCTTGTAGCTCCCAAGCTCCACGTCATACTTGGCCCGACGAATCGTCGCAATAGCCGGTGGGTATAACCGCAAGGACTCGTTAAGTATCATGCTCAACTGCACACACACCATATCACAATATTAACAAACATAATATTTTTTAACTATTAAATACATGAAACGAAAATTACCTAAGTGATACAGTATTAGTTAGGAAAGTTAGTAACACAAATTGGTAAAATAAAGGGGTGTGTCTTACAGTCTTGAGCTTGACAATGTCGTCCTTGGAGGGGATGTCACGTGAGCCGCAGACCCTCAAGAGCTCGTCACGTGCCATTGCCTGCCACTGAGGATGCATAGCAAGAAGGACAGTGGTCCACGTCAGCAAATTCGAAGTGGTCTGCTTGCCAGCAAAGAAGAAGCTCTTGCACTCTTCCACTATGTCTTGAACTGTTATGCCGCTCCTGGAATCGGATTCCGGTGTTTTGGGAATTCCATTCTCCCTGATTCCGGCCTGAATCATCAACCCCAGCAAATCCTTTCCGCCGCCACCGGATTCTCTTTCCGCTTCCGTTTCAGTTTCCATTCCCCGCTTTCGCTCCTCGATCAGCTTCACCAGGGACTTCCGGATCTCTTTATCCACTTTCCATGACCTTATGTTCCTCTTTGTTGGTAGAAACCTGTTCACCGGAATCATTCCAGTTCAAGATGTTTGGTTCAGGAATCGGAATGGAATCACAAGGATGCCCAAACTAATGTAACACAAACCATAACATGACAGGCTGGAAGACTATTCCAAAACGTGATAGACCTACAAATCTGTTACACCTAACCCGTAACATGAAACTACCCAACTCCGTAACTAATTCGACTACGAATATATATGTATTTAACGTCGGATACAACCCTAAAATAACCCGATTTGCGGATCTAAATAGGAAGGATGTTAAAGGATACCTATATCCGGGAATGAGGACCATTTGGAAGGCTTCGGCAGCTAACACCATCTGTTGGTTTTGTAGTTTGAATATGGCCCTGCCTTCGTCGTAGGAGTCGCTCCCAAACGCCATCCGCGTTATCACCTCCTCCGTCAATCCCTGGAACCACTCCGACACCTCGATCTCCACCTCGTCCCCTGAATCCGACGACACCCACCACCTGTCCAACATTTCAGTCACGCTCCTCGAGACAACGGGGATGAGCAGCTGCACATATGGATCACAATCGAAATCAATTAATCACCTCTCTGTTGTTTTGTGCAAAACTATACCCATTACAATATTTAAAAAAAACGTCGCAATTAAATAAGAATATAGTTGGCAAATTGTGCAATGTACCTTGAGATTTTCCATGTGGAATGTGGGGGTGATGATTTTCCGATGGTGAGCCCATTTGTCGCCCTTGAGACTGATGAGTCCGTCCCCTTCGAGCTGCTTCACTAGCGGGTTGGCTTCGATTTTCTCGTAGAACTCGGATTTGGAGGCGAAGATCTCCCGTATGAGGTCCGGATCCGACACCGTCACCCTCGCCGTGGGTCCGAACCACACCACAAATGTTGCACCTTCACCCCATAACACACATCAAAATTTTAAAAGCCACTCGCTACATTGCTCACAAATCCGTAACAATAAAAAAAATCGTTACAAATAAACCGTTACACAGATGCCTGAACCGTTGCATCCACCGTTTCTCAAAAAGAAAAAAGTAAAAAAGAAATTGAAAGAGTTGGTGGGGTTAGGAAAAATTACACAAGAGGGGAAAGGAAGCACCTGACAGAGGCAAGTAGGAAGCAAATCAAGTTTGCAAAAAAGAGGGAAAAATGGCTTTTATGGTAAGAGAGAGAGAGTGGCAATGATTCAGAGAGGGGGACGCCATGGAAGCTGTACTAAAGGTGTAAGCAATGCACTTGTTTAAAGAGATGGAGGAAATGGAAGATGACAGCTCAAAAACTGAGCCACAAGCACTGCAAAAACTGCCGGCTTTTTTGTGAAAATTTGAGCTCCCTCTCTGATATTTTACTGTACCCGAACCCAGAGAAATAGCACCAAAAAGATAACAAGGGAAGAGGACAAAATTAGGGGGTATTTTTATTAACCTTTTATATTTCAATATAGTTATTTTATTACAATTATTATTTTTTGGATACTACGTAATGTTAAATAATTAAAAACAAAATTATCCGAATTTATGCAGGTTTGGTGTTTATATTTCAGCAATGAATAGGAGGAGGTTGGAGGACCAGCAGAAACAACTGGACTACCTGCCCAACCCCATTTATTAGCAATTTGGATTCTCCCCATTTATTGTTACATGATCATTCAATTTCACGATCATCAATCAAAAGGATTAAAAATATAAAAAATCCCCAAGAGAAAATTAAATAATTAATTTTATTTTTTTAACACAGAAGCCAAAATTAGTTGCATATGTCACAATTAGTGTCACCTTATCAGCGTACATCAAGAAAAATGAACCAAGAAAGAGAATGTAACGTATGGGGATTGTAATAGTAATTGTTAGGTCCACCGCCCACTACTTCATGAAGACTTGTGAGATTTGCTCTAATTGAGATTTTGGATTTCACATTCCAATCAATAGTGAATTTAGTTAAGTTAGATTAAAAATAAAATTGTAAATTGTAAATAGTCCTTCAAAATTTGTTTTTATTTGTACTTTCATTCCATCCACCACTTCTACCTAAAAACGGTTAAAAAGGATGAATATGACAGAAACACACATTGTCAATTACAACATATCAGTGGACACTTAGACATTATCTTTAACTTTAACATGTTTTGTTTTGTTTTTGTTTTTTATGTTTTGACAGTTTTTGGATATGGGATGGTGGATGGTTTTTGTGCAACTTTTGTATATGATGAGTTATGAAATGCAATTGAGATAAGATCATAAGCAACAAAATTTTGGGAATTTGCAAAAGGGCAAGAAAAAAGTGATTGTTAGAAGCAACTTTGAACCTTGTAAAAGGGGGTGAATTTTAAAAAGGGAAACAGGGGAGGCGCAAAAAAAAAAAGGATTGAAAATTCATCATTTTTAAAGAAAACCCAGAAAATCTCTGCCTCCGATTTGGATTTCAAAGGAAACCCAGATTCGGAAAAAGGAAGAAATTAAACATTTAGCACGAAATTTAATTTCAGAGAGCCAAAAAAAAAAAAAAAAGCGGCCTGAAAAGCCCCAATTTCAGAGGAAAACAACAAAAAAGAAAAACAGAGATCATCCCTGTTCTGTTGTTACTCTGTTTCCAGACAGAATCAAAACTCCCACTGAAAATGTATGAAACTGCTGAAATCCATCATTTTTAAAGAGCACCCAGAAAAATTAGGCCCCGAATTTGAAAACCCAGATGAAGAAAACAAGATTTAGCAGGCCAGGAAAAAAAGCCCCAAATTTATAGATCAGCGAGCGGAAAACAGAGCAAGGAGGAAAGAGGTAGAGGGAGGGAAGTACCATAGATTTTCTTCCAGTGGTGGTAGAAGGAGAAGACCCTGGGGAGAATGTTGTGGGAGAAATCAGGCATGGGCTGGGAGGAGGCCTTAAGCATGAGCTGAACGAGCTCCTTCACATTGCCCAGGAAGAACCTGTAAGGAGGGCCCCTGATCCCCTGTTTCGCGAAGTGGGCCTCGATCTTCCTGGGTCTCCACCATAGCACCACTGCGACGCGCAGCATAAGAACCAGGCCCGTTAGAAAGAGGGTCAGCAGCTGCACCCAATACAAGAACTGGGAGGAGAGGAAGGAGGAGGGCGCGTCGTCCATGGCGGAAAGCTTCGAAGAAGGGGGGATTTTTGGGGGGTGCTCTGTTTTCTGTCTTTTCTAGCCGGGGTTGGGTCCTTTTCCTTTTTTCCTTTTAAGTTGGTGTTTGGGAGTGAAGTGAAAATGCGGGATTGTTACTTCGTCTTCTACAAAGGGAGAGTTTAGGGTGTCTTTAATAGGGAGTGAGGAGTGAGGAGAGAGGGTCTTGGCAAGGCCAACGGCGCAGGGGCCGCCATCGGATTTCCGAGGGTCAACTACAACCTGTTTTTCTGTAAATTTTAATCTCTTTTACGGTTTTGCCCTCATACTTCCATACGTATTTTTTAGTGTTTGAACTGGTAAATAGATAGATTCGCGGCTTAAAGCCAAAATATTTACCATGTACTTTTATCGGAGAAATAATCAATTGGTAAATAGATAGATTCGCGACTTAAAGCCAAAATATTTACCATGTACTTTTAGTATAGGTATTATAATATATGTATATGTATATATAAATTGGAGAAATAATCAAGTTGTTGTATTAGAGGAGTTGGTAATGAGTTGCCACTGGTATTGTTTGGGAGGGAAACCATTTCGGAATGGCTCACTGGAAATGACTTGCGGGTAGTACCCAAAGGTCCTCAATTCAAACCTCCGGATATGACCGCTCTTTATTTACAAATTCAAGGGAGGGAGTTCGACTCCCTGCAGGAGCAAGTTTTGGATTTTTGTTTTTGAAAACAATAATTGGAGTAGCCCATTCCGAAATTTTGGATTTTTGTTTTTGAAAACAATAATTGGAGTAGCCCATTCTGAAATTCTTAGGCCCAACCACTATTCCATTTTATTAGGCCAATTTCGATTTTTTTACCTAAACAATTACAACAGTTTGTTCGATTTTTTGTTTTTTTTACCCGTCAAACTCACAAAGAATATAGAGATCAAAAGAAAAAAAAACCTAAGACAGGGAAATCAATTCAACTTATTCAACCATTGCAATCGTGTCTCCAAACTCAACGATTTCGATAGGTAATCTCAAATTTTAACCATATTCTTTTGTTAGTTTTTACTTTTTAGTTTCTTAGATGTACATAATTTTTTTTATTGCTTTGAACCTTTCTACCTTAGAAATCACTAAGTTGGATTTAAAAAGATAGAATGCCTCCTACAAGATTCGAAAGTGATCATGCCAAGCGCAAAAGAAAAGAGAAAGATAGAAAATTGGTTGAAAGTAAAAAAGGAGCTATTCGCAAGTTTGTACGTTAGTGGATTTGGTTGATTATTTTTTCCATTTGAATTAGTTAGAAAAAAAAACGTCTCACCATGTAAGTTGCACAAGGCCTCAAATTCTAACAGAACGGCCCTGGCCATATTGTACACACTCTTTCCCCAGTGGTCCAGATACCCACAAATATAAACTCGTAGAAAAGAAAAAGGACAAATGTAACAAACAAAACTAAAAAAGATGATGACAAGGTGTGCGAACGGGGAATATGGTCTCTATCACTCATTTAAGGCATAGTCTAACCCTCTCCGACGTGGATGACTCTCCTCCAATGCGTTCTATCCATAACCATGCTCTCAGTAAGGTTCAGAAGAGCACAATCTTGTCTTATCACCTCCCTTCAACTCCTTTTCAGTCTCCCACTGCTCCGTCATACTCTATTGATCTCCAAACTGTCACACCTACGAACTAGCGCGCTCGACTCTCTTCTTTGCACATGACCAAACCAACAAAGCCTTGACTTCCATAACTTATCTCGGATACTGCATACTCTCATTTTGCCGCGGATAACTTCGTTTCTGGTCCTATCTAGTCTAGCAAATCCACTCATCCATCTGATCATCCACATTTCTGCCACCATTCCTATCACATAAGACCCTTGACACAACCCTCCACTTCTGCCATCCCCTTTGAATCTGATGTTTGATATATATGTCCACACCTCTGTCACTCTGCATCACCGACCCTAAGTGCTTGAAGCTATCCTTTCTCGGGACAACATCCTCACCCAACATCACGTCTTGCTCTACGTCTTCCTCTCCTCCCAAGCTGAACTCCACATATTCCGTCTTTGATCTGCTCAGTATGAATTCCTTGCCTTCCAACGTCTCTCTCCACCTCTCCAACTTCCTGCTCATAACAGCTCTCATCTCATCCACTAACATAATGTCATCCGCAAAGAGCATACAGAATGGAACCTACTCCTAGATAGGCTTTGACACTACGTCCATGACCAAAGTGAAAAGGAAAGGACTAAGGGCCAAACCTTGAAGAAGCCCTATCCTCACTGGAAAGTACTCAGTGTTCCCTACAGTGGTGGCAACACTAGTCAACGCACCTTCGTACATGTCTTTGATGATCTTGGTGTATGATCCTAGAACATTCTTAGCTTGCAAACACTCCCAAAAGATATCAATAAACTAAATCTATCAAATATATATTTCTATCTAATATAACAATATCAATGATTCTATCCTCATACAATATAATCAAATATTACAAAATAAATCTATCCTAATATATATACCCCCGCGGTCGAAGTGGGGACTAGCTATATCACAAACATCGAGATTATGGTTGATGTAGATGACTAGCTAGATCACAAACATCGAGATTAGGTATGAACAACCACACCAACGATGAATAGCAAGGACGACCGTCCCGCAATTAGATAAGTTAGTGATCGACAAAATAGCTAGATCAAGCTAACAAAGGTACATGTGAACATCGATGACTGAAAGATCCGCACCATCAACGAACGACAAAGGCGAACTAGGCCTTCTATAATCATAAAATATGTAACCCAATAAAAAAGAATTGGGATGGGTAGATAGTACCAAATAAGTGGTCAACCATGGCATGCAGAGCCAACTAGTGGCAGTGATAAATATAAAGAGAGACCGACTATACTGTAAAAAATAATAATCATATATGGATAGGGTAGGATAAGGCAGCGGAATTGTTTCACGAATATGGAGATAGGCCAGGATTGAAACCCACTCTGATACCATGTAGAATTTAGAGAGGGATAAAACCTTATTCCATCCCTTAATATTTGTCGTTTTAGCTCCGGACACAATTTTTAAAGAATATATTTAAACTACTTAATTTGCTCATACTCCATAGTATACACTATTACCCTTTACATTCTTAATCATCCCAAAATAAAGTACAATCACAAGATTAAAATTTGAGCCAAAATTTAAATTCCTAGAGACAAATTCAAATGCTAAACCCCAATTATATTGGACCCAAATAAGTTGGACCCAAATAAGCAAGGTTAATTGGGAAATAAATGGGTATAATAAATAAACTGACATGTTTTTTCAAATAAAACCAAAACTGTAATTAAAACGACACGTTTTTACGAACAGAGAGAGTAATAGATTAGTGGATGAAACCTCATATTAGAGAATGTAAAACTTACATCTACAATATTATGATTGATCTCTTTATATATATGGATAGACCCCGGAAAACGCGAGCTCGGGCTGAGCTTGGGACAAGTTTTAACCCAAATATTATCCGGGCTTGTGGGCGCTGACCGGGCTAAGACCGTTTAACGGGTTGGATGTACGTATTGTCTAAGCCCGTCAGGTATGGTTGGCACGGGCTACTCGCGGGCATTGTTGTCTAATGCCCTGAAACAAAATATGAACAAACTAATCATCTCTAGATGCAATTCTAGAGTTTATGATTTGGTCCTTTTGGTTTTATTTGGAGTGGCAAGCGCGATTTCCTCCTCATGATGGGCATTTTGTATAATTCACTAGTGCTAGTAATATATTAATGTATTAGTATGCATCTGATTTATGGTTACATTGAGTAAAATTTGACTTGGCATTGAATTCAGTGCCGATCATCTCACTGATCCTATCAAAAACACCGATTTTCACGTCTCTCATATTGAATCAAGTAAGTACAACATTCCAGTACAAACTACATCTGAAAATGCATTGAAATCATGGAAAATTTGCGCCAAAGGCGCAAATTTTCATTGATTTTTTGCACCAAAGGTGCAAATTTTCAAATATTGTGTTTGTAACTATTGCATTCTATTTATCCTCTTAAATTCATATTCTACAGATTACAATGGCAACCCACGTTATTACAATTGTATATGGTGGGGAATGGTTATTTGATGAATCAGGTCCAACATTTGTTGGCGACACTACTTCAAAGGCGTTTATACTGGATGACTCAATAACACTATAGGGTTTAAATGAAAAAGTGCACAATATATTCAATGTCGACAGTGCATTTGAATTACAATTCAATCATTTACACCCTTTCAAAGTGTTGAAAGCTCCTTTTAAATTGAATGTGATGCTGATTTGAAAGGGTTTTTAGAGTTGTCCGCACTAGAGGATGTTAAATTTACTGTAGAGTTGTGTTTCAACATTAAAACTTCACTAATATCCATTACTGATAGAGACGATGGATTGAGTCAAAAGATATTTTCAACTCATAGTTTGCAATTGGTGACATACAATGCAAATAGAAACGACAATGTCACTGAAGAAAACTACATGACATTGATCGGGGACACCAGGATGAAGGGTGTGTTGTTAGAAGATATGGAAGATGACATGTATTATGAAAACAATTATAGTGATGTAGATTCTGCGGCATAAATATGGAGAAACGTCTATTCTTCAACGCATAGGAAAGAAACTACACTGGAAGATTGGGATGTTGACAACTCTACCATGACTAGTTTGAATCTGAATTCTGAAAAAATGATGCACATTGGCAAAACCATTAAATCCATGAAAGCAGTAGAAGAAGCTCTGAGACTCTTGTCGTTAACCGAGATATTTGGATTTTGCGTGACAAAATTAGTACCCAGGCATTATAGGGTACATTGCATAAATGCTAACTGCAAATGGAAATTACATGTCAAAACTCTTTGTCAAACTTGTCATAAGGTGACATTATACAATGACAAACACACATGCACGTGGGATATCAGAACAAAATATTGTGAACAACCTCCATGCTCAACGGTTGCAAGCATCATGAAATCAATGTGAGTTAATTTGCTAGAAATAGTATTTAAATTTAATCTTGCTTTTAATATATTACTTATTCCAATTTCCATATAATTACACAACGTTGACACTGGATACAAACCAAAGACGATAATGGATAAGATGAGAACAGAAAAAAGATGACAATTAGCTACTGGACATCATGGAAATCATCAAAAATAGTGCATGACATTGGTAAAGGGACACCGAAATCAAATTTTGTAGATTTGCCATCATTTTGCCACATGCATTTGGAGAAAAACAATGGGACTTACTATAGCATTAATTTTAACAGACAAAGAAGACATGTTTAACTGTTTAAGTGCTTGTTCTTATCATTTGGACAATGCATTAGAGCATTCTCCCTGTTAAAGAAGGTATGTTATACTCAGTGTCAGCATAAATTTTGTTTTCATTAATTTTCACAAATTCAATATGAACAGATATTTCATTTCCTTGTTTACCAGGTTGTTGTTATTGATGGGACATTCTTAACTGGAAAATATAGAGGCACACTGCTTGGAGCAGTTGCGCAAGATGCAAACCGAAATATTTACCCACTTGCTTTTGGTATTGTTGACTTTGAAAATAACAACTCTCGGGAATGGTTTTTTTATCGACCGATGCAGGTTGTGCCTCCCTCAAATGACTTAGTATTTGTCTCTGATAGACATGCTAGCATTGCAAGAGCTTTACCTTTAGCTTACCCTACAGCTACACATTGCATATGTATGTGGCACTTGCAACAAAACATCAGAGCAACATTAAAGAAAAAGAAACTGGCAAGATTGTTCAAAGAAGCAGCAAAGAGTTACACTATCCAAGAATTCAACATCTGTCTTGCACGGATAGAGGCAAGCTGTCCAAAGCTGTTAGAATATTTAGTGCCAACAGTTTTTGAAAAGTGGGCCAGCGCACATGCAAATTGCAATAGATACAATATGATGACATCCAACAATGTTGAGATCTTGAACTCCATTTTCAAAGGGAAAAAAGATTATCCTATTATGGCACTGTTGGAGTTTGCTGGAGGAAAGCTCACATCATGGTTCTAGGAAAGAAGAGATAAAGCACTAGAAAACCAGGACAAAATAACTCATGAAGTACTTAACGTGATAAGGAAATCACAAGAGGAAGTTGGATTATACAAAGTAGAAAGGATGAACGCATCAAAATTTGAGGTTAAAGGCGAAGGAGTTGTAGGTATGGTTGATCTATCAGCGAAGACATGTACGTGCAGGATATTTGACGTCGAGAAAGTCCCGTGTGTACATGCTCTATCAGCCATTACACACATAAAGACAAATGTTTCTGATTTTTTTTGCAAGTTTTTACACAAATGATGTTTGGCGTATAACATAAGCAGAAACAATATATCAAGTGGTGGAAGAAGATGAAGAAAACGTCCCTGATGCCATAAAATCTATAAAGTGTTACCCTCTTGTAGTAAGAAAGAGAGCAGGAAGATCAAGAGAAAGATTTCAATAGGAGAGTTCAAGAGGAGGATAAAACATTTAAAAGAAAACTATTTGCACAATTCTTTTATCAGTACTATATAAAAGTACTGCTGCAAAACATTATATCTTAGACATGATTAATGACATTTATGTTCCCAAATAAACATTAATTCAGTAATATAGAATATTATTTTAGATTTTATCATGTAATAAGACAAGTTTGTGTATTCTTTTATCTGTGTCAGTGTTAATGCAATACAATCATTTTGGCATCACTCATTAAATTTCAGATTTTAGCATTATTGTTTACTTAAAAAAACAATACCATGTTGACCAACAATCTATTGAGCAAGTATAAAATAATATTAAAAAAAAAGATCATTTTGAGCACAATTTCACAAGTCTTAATAGTTGTACAAATATAATCTATTGTTTAGCAAAAATAAGACCATGTTGAGCAAATTTCCACCAAACTCCCATGTTGTGCAATCATAATCTATTGATTAGTAACAATAAAACAATGTTGTGCAAAAATCTATTAAGCAAGTAAAGAATAATATTGAAAAAAAATAAGATCATGTTGAGCACAATTCAACAAGTCTCGATTATTGTGCAAATATAATCTATTGTTGTTCAAAAATAAGATCATGTTTAGCAAAATTCCAACAATCCCCCATGATGTGCAATTATAGTCTATTGATGAGCAAAAATAAGACCATGTTGTACAATAATCTATTGAACAAATATAAATTAATATTGAGAAAAAAATAAAATCATGTTAAGCATAATTTAACAAGTCTCAATTATTGTGCAAATATAATATATTCTTGAGCAAAAATAAGATTATGTTGAGCAAAATTCCACCAATCTCCCATGTTGTGCAATTTCTATTCTATTGATGAGCAACAATAAGACCATATTGTGTAATAATCTATTGAGCAAGTATACAATAATATTGAGAAAAAATAAGATCATGTTGTGCACAATTTCACAAATCTCGACTATTGTTGAGCAAAAATAACATCATGTTGAGCAAAATTCCATCAATCCCCCATTTGTGCAATTTTATTCTATTCATGACCAAAAATAAGACCATATTGTGAAATAATCTATTGAGCAAGTATAAAATAATATTGAGAAAAAAATAATATCATGTTGAGCACAATTTAACAAATCTCGATTGTTGTGCAAATATAATCTATTGTGGAGCAAAAATAAGATCATGTTGAGCAAAATTCCGCCAATCCCCCATGTTGTGCAATTTTATTCTACTGATGAGCAAAAATAAGACCATGTTGTACAATATTCTATTGAGCAAGTATAAAATAATATTGAGAAAAAATAAGATCATGTTGAGCACAATTTCACAAGTCTTGATTGTTATGCAAATATAATTTATTGTTGAGCAAAAATAAGATCATGTTTAGCGAATTTCCACCAGTCCCTGATGTTGTGCAATTATAGTCTACTGATGAACTAAAAGAAAGACTTTAAAACCACCACCGTTTCTATCACTGAAAGAAAGACTTTAAAACCAAGTCCTGATCTTTAAAGAGCAATTTGGAAGGAGTTTGGACGCCAGAACATCGACGTTGCAATTCGGATTCATGGTTCTACACAGACGGCGCCCGCCGCCCTCTAACCGGTGCCCACCGTCGCCCCAGTGCTCCAAGGATTGTTAACGATGATAACCACCACTACCATGATCAAGTACGTTTGCTTTTTCCCCACTTGTGTTTTTATTTTATATTTTATTTTCTATATTTGATTTTCAATTAAAGATGATGAGAAGTTTAAGTGTGGGGGGAAAAGTGAAGTCAATTAGTTAGGTTAGGTTAGTTCATGTTTGAATTTTTGTTATTTCTTTTATGTTATATAAAATGTCAAAAATGAAAAAAAAAAATTCAAAAATGTCAAAAACCCAAAAAAAATCATGCATTGGATAAATATGTGTTATTTAACTACCCATCTTGCAATGTTTGTCCTCTATTAGGTATTTTTGCATGATCATATAAATTCCATAGCTTGTTTGGATTGTTTAACCTTGTCCTATAAAATTTTGTTTTCATGTGAAACATGTTAGGTAGATATAATTGGGCATGTATGATTTAAGTTCATAGGCATGATTGAAATCCAACAAACATTTGTCCTAGTGAGATGTATTTGGCCTAATAGGGATCACATCTATATTCCCTCTTCTTTTTTTGTGTGATTTACTCATCTTATGGAATTACCTCTTAGTATTGACATGGTTATCTATTTTTGAGACCTATTATATACATTTTTCATTGCTTACAAGTTTCAAGTGATAGAGGCACCTTTTAGCCACATTTTATCCATATCTACCCTACATCATATCTTTGCTTGAAGCCAATTTGAGCCTTTAGCCTTTTTCTTTGAAGCTCCACAAAATTCATGTTTCCTATCCTATGATAAGCCTGACCCATCCGGGAATTAGGATTTGAGTTGGTTATGAATGTTATTTTGAGGTAAGAGAGAAAAGCTATGGTTTGTGCTTATGCTGAGAGGCTTTGAGAGAGATGTAATGTTATGTGCTTATTTTCCTCATATTGTATTTCATGCATTTTGTCTCAAAAAAAGAGAATAAAAAGCTTGGACCTAGGGAAGATAAAATTCACATAGGGGCAAAAAAGTAAGCTGAAAAAAAGCATTCGAAAAAAAATTCGGAAAAAAAGGGATGAATAAGAGCCTTGTTATTTCTTGCATATGAGAGTTGGATAAATGTTTGGTTGGAAGTTTGATATTAAGAGTCATCATCTTTTGATTTTTTTGAGAGTCTTATTCTATTTTAAGAGATGACACTTATGTTATGAGAGCGTATTGTTATGAGTTGGAGTTTTTGTATTGGAATGGTTTGAGAAGTATGGATGTTGGGGTATTGTTCTTGTTGTTTGCTAATCATTTTTCCCGGATTTTTAGCACCACAAGCCTATATGTTTCCCATGCCTTTTGTTCCTACCAAAACCCCATTACAACCCCGCCGAATGGAGTCTTCTATAAAGGTTTCCATTGAGCGAAATTCCTCTTTATTGTTGCTTATTTGCTTTGACGTATTTGGTGGAGAATTTGTGATATAAATGTCAATGCTTATGTAGCTTTTTTTATATTGAATGAGTTGAGAGTTGTTTGATAATGCATATTTATATAGACATTATAGGTAGGTCTTAGGTGCATTAGAGAGTCATATTGCGTGTTTAATAAGCTTATTCATATTCTTGGTCATTTGGTATTCGAAGTGCGAAATCTATGGTTTCTAGTGTTTATTTGTAGGTCTTATGATCCGG
The DNA here is from genome assembly GCA_037127255.1 of Persicaria tinctoria. Classification (NCBI taxonomy): domain Eukaryota; kingdom Viridiplantae; phylum Streptophyta; class Magnoliopsida; order Caryophyllales; family Polygonaceae; genus Persicaria; species Persicaria tinctoria. The sequence continues at coordinate 24,426,997 of JBANSL010000011.1, read as the reverse complement.
CCTCGAAAAGTGGAGAAAGAATGGAGCAAAATGGACAAAGAAGAGCTATGGAAAACGAGCGAAAATGAAGAATATGGAGAAACCCCATCTTTAAGGTTCTGAGAAGTTGGAATTAGCTTCTCAGATAATCATGAGAATTGTAGTGCTTGAAAAGATCTTTCCAACACATATTCATATGCATCAATCGGACAAAGGATGACTCCAGAAAGTCCGTTACAAGTTCACTCTGCTGAAGTTGTGTGCACTATAGAAACGCCGCCTTGTCAGATCCGGATTTGCGATACACGACCCAATCTATCTTTGTGGGAACTTTTATCTATCTTTCCTAAGGTTTTGGCCGCCGTCTTGGAAGCCTATATTAGTCATATTTCCATCATTCATTCAATCAACTAACAGACACCACGAATTAAGGTCTATTCCCCATAAACTCATTACAATGAGAGGATTTAAGTTTAGGGATTCAAGGTTTGTTATGCTTGCTTAGAATTCTTGTGGTTTTGCTTTGATTCAAGATTTGGTTGATTGATTGTGAGACTTGATTTCTATATGATTCATGAGTTTATTTATCATCTTGTTCTTCATTGTTTATATTTGTGATTCTTTCTATGACCGCTCATCTAGTTAGAATTCGCATCTATGTTATGAATCCGTTTTTGGTTTCTCGATAGCAAATGAAGTCATTGATTTAGTGATATTTCTATGCCTTTTGTAGTAGATGATAACAATTGATCTATGTTGTGTTGATTCAATTAGGGCTGAGTTCGGTATGCGCCTATCTGTCTCAATTGCATTGAATCAATGTGGCAATTGGTCTAAGTACTTTAGTTCTTATTGCTATTCTTTAGTGATATTGATTAAGGTGATTGTATCTCTATGGATTATTCAACTTTAGTCAAGTCGAAATAGGTTTAGGAATAATATTGCAATTATCTAAAGGATCAATAAATCAACCAATGTCGCGAATTGTAGGCAAACCACACTCTTACTTTTTATAATCTCTTTGTTCACATTCATGTCTTTGTCATAGTTTATTTGCATTGTCTTTCTTCATTTGCATTCCTATTCTATCGTTAGTGTCACAATTGATAAACACATATTGCATTGAAGTACTTGTATCTCTGTGGGTTCGACCCCTTAGTTATCCGCTATATTAGGTTACTAGTTTCGTTTAATTTTTTAAGTTATTTATTTCGCGAGGTGAAATGTAATGACGTTTCCCTTCTGCCAGAAACTAAATCTTTGCTGAACTGCTACAAAACAGTTTCATGTTTTTTTTCCATAAACTTTGGATTGTATTTGGACCTAGACAGTTGTTTATTATGCCTAAATATCTTGTACTTCTGAACATTTGTGTTGCCTAATATTGTAAGTGGTTTAGGTATGGGTATAAGACATGTTGGATAACATTTGTCGAGTTGCATATAACAATAACTCTATTATGATAAATCCAACACTTTATGGTTATTATAATATTTAGAAACTTTGACTATATGCTAAATAAAAAAGCTTTATTCCTTGTCTTGCAAGCAACTTCTTATTTGTTGAGAAAGACAGTTGAACAAAAGAAAACTCATCAATGAATGAATGTCAGATGTTACACCTTTGTATCTGTCATTGCTACTCCTAATCTATGTCCGCACTATTTTTAAACCATACACTAACTGATAAAAAATGTAACCCACTTTTCAAAACAGGATCTCCCTGTCTTAATCTTTACGCGACAAATACTTTTATACAATTGGGATGCGAACATAAAATATAATAGTGTGCAATTATAAAACAGTGTTGTGTCAACACTAATTTCACCGCATTCCCAATAATGTAAAACTTTAATTAAGCATTGTCACCACTACTTTCACCGCCATAATTCCCTTGGTCCTCCCATAACTCCTCGTGTGACCCCTACTTTTTACCAAAACAATCCCCAAATTACTCATTGTGTCGGCATTATTAACCAAGAATAGACGTAAACCTTAGTTAATACTTTATAATACTAGTATGAAAAACAAGTTATGAAATTGCAAAATATTCATATAATTAATATGATATTAATAAGGTACAACATATCATTATTCTGAAACACATAGAAACTAAAAAAAAGGTTACATTGAACATATAAATAAGTTCAAATATTATCGGTTATTAATCTACTAGAACTAAATGTCTAAAAAATCATTAATCTTCCCCATCCTTTCCATTTCTGCATTTAAAACTTCTTTAACGCACTGCATGAGGTTGTCCTTCTCTTCCAACATCCGTTTTTGTTGTCCCAGTTCTCGTTCCACCTAAATAAAGCATAAAATATAAGAGTTAAGACTAGGGGAAAAAAAATTAAGGATAAAACTTCAATATCACCTTTGACAGTGCTTCAGCATCTTCGTCTTTGGGTGTACTGCGAATTTGAAATTCGTTTGCTAATATTGATCTTCGCAATTCATCATATAATGTATAATGAAGCACAACGACTTCCATCAACTCAACTTTGTGAGCCTCTTTGTTAGTCTTACATGCCTCATCAAGGAGGTTCATGCGATACCCACGGTATATGATACCATCCAGCTCGTCCATCATTTGGTGGAACCTTGTGCAAAACTCAATAGTGCTACCAAAATCCATCTTTTTGGAGATTGAATGTGTTAGAAGTAAGAATACAACTTCTGATATCCTGATTTCTGTTAAAATCAGTTTGCAGAAATCAATGGTCAACAAAGAATTATTTATGGGTATATATTGCCAGTAATTTTACAATTTTCTTCCTTGTGGTGGTTATTTGGTTTCCTTCATCACAAAGAAACTGTCAACACTGTAAAACTATAAACTGTAAACAGATTACAGTTAACTGAGTTGCAGTTATCAATGTTGGACCTTAACCACCTAGTGTCACCACATAACCTTCAATAACAGAAAACGTCACCACATAAACTTCAATATCAAAAAACACAAGGCTAGCGTCACCACTCCTTCTAAGTAGTATAACCATCATTAGACCCGGGCAAACGCGGGCGCGGGCCGGGCTTGGGCTGGGCTTTACCCGAGATTTTGTCCCGTTGTTGCGGACGCGGGCCGGGCTAAGCCCGATTAACGGGTTGGAAATCGTGTCCAAGCCCGTCCGCAAATGCGGGTGCAAATAGACCGTGGTACCCACAAACCTAATTATATATATATATATATATATATATATATATATATATATATATATATATATATATATATATATATATATATATATATATATATATATATATATATATATATATAGGATGGATCAAATGTTTACAAGTCTTATTGTGTTTTGTGTTAACAAATGTAGGCTGTTGATCGAATCAAAATCAAAGGTTGTGATTAATCCTGAATTTAAGTAATTTATTTTTAATAAAAAAGTGGGACCCACGGGGAAAACTAATCCAATCTCACAGGGAAAATGCGTGTGATGCACAGACATGTAACTGCTTGAATTCTCCAAAGAGAAAATCATGGGTTACGTTTTTTTTTTATTGCCAATTTCCTTTTTGAAAAGATTTTTGGTCATACAAATGAAGATCATGATCTATTAATCTGGTATGTAAAATCCTTGAAAATCTGTGACAGTTTCATCCAAGCGAACGGTGAAGAAGAGGAATATTCATCAAAGTTTTTTAACTTCATAATTTTCCAAGTAGTCATCAATATTCGGCGAATTTTATCAAATATTCATCACAGTCACTCAATTATTCATCAAAGTTTTTGTTAAAATTTATCAAATATTCATCACAGTCACTCAAATATTCATCACAATCACTCACATATTCATCACAATTACTCAATTTTTCATCATAGTTTTTGTTAAAATTTATCAAAAATTCATCACAGTCACTCAAATATTCATCACGATCACTCAAATATTCATCACAGTTACTCAATTATTCACAACTTCCCAAATATTCATCAATATTCGGTAAAATTTAAGAAATATTCATCACAGTAACACAATTATTCATCAAAGTCAAGAATCATTTCACCAATATTCATATCACGTCCCCCGAGTATGAAACACGACCTATTTCGTACCAGTGACTCAAAATTTCTACAATATTCATATCAAGACAACAAATATTCATCAAATTAATCCCCTTTCAACTCCCCTCTAATGAAAATTCGCGTTCATCCCTAACCAGGCGCGAATTCGATGGTGCGCTACAATGGCGTCATCATGGTGTCCCTTCAAGCCGCCTACAGACTCCCCCGACTGGGTCCACTATATAGGCGTTACAGCCAAAGGTGCGACTCTCGGATGAGCACTATTCGCTGGAGTCGCCCTCTAATTTCGCCGGAATTGCCCTAGTATGAGATGCGATGAAGAGGGTGAGAGACGATTGTTTTCTAATCGTCCAAAAAAAGGAGGGTTTTGGGTTGGGATATCACGCGCGTGTGTTAGGAGAAAAAGGTAGTTTTTATCTTTTCATATTAAAATTAAATAATTTCGGTAATTAATCTCGTCCTTCCATTTGCAATCAATCAACGGCTTATATTTGTTAACATAAAACACATTAAGGGATGTTTACACATGACCTAACCCCTCTCTCTCTCTCTATATATATATATTAATTAATTTTATAATATATAGTATTATATATATACACATACATACTTACTGTTTTTTTTAACTGAATACATACATACTGTAATCAATTCTAAATACATACTTACTGTTTTTATTTGTATTTAAAATGAATACATACCTACTTACTGTTTTTTTTATATAATTATTGTATATGTATATATTACTTATGTAGTACGTTATATATATAAGTTATTATTTTTATTATTTTTTAAATGAATAATTAATACTATTTATTACACACACACACACACACACACACACACACACACACACACACATATATATATATATATATATATATATATATATATATATATATATACACATATATATTAATTTTAATTAAAAAAAGACGGGTATCCGTTACGGGCCTAGCAGCCCGTAACGGGTTGATTGATATGTCCAATCCCTACGGGTGGAAATTACCTGCGGGTAATCGCTCCACCTGCCCCATCCGCATTAATTTTGCGGGCGAAAACCCGCAAAAAAGTAGGTGACGGATGGAGCGGGTGCGAGTGAAGCGGGTGAATATTTTTCACCCATCACCCGCCCCAATAATCCACCTATTAACCTGCCCCATTCACCCGCCTCGCATACCCGGATAAAGCCCTAAAAGTTTATCTATATATGTGTGTGTGTGATTTACTATTTTACCATTTCCAATGAAAAATGTAAGTTCTTTTTCTCTAATTGTAGTTGTCTATCTTTTTTTTTACATGTTTAATAGAGAACATATAATTTTATTTGTTCATGTGCATGCTAGGATCGACACTGTGGTGGATCCGCTCAATTATTGAAAATAAAAAACTTGTGATTCTGCTACTATCTACTTTTCAAGTTCCATTCTCATCTATTTTAGTTTCATTTTGTAATTTTAAGTAATACGTTATTGTAATGTATGAGTGTATAACATGTGTTTGAATACCATGAACTTATATTTGTAGTATTTAAAAATTAAATTTTAAGTTTTTATTCATCTTTCAAAGTTACTCAAAAAATCATCACTACACCTATTGGGTACACGCTCCACCCACATCACCGGCGCGGGGCGGGTGTGGGTGAAGAAGTTTGCGGGTGATGGGTGGAGTGGGTGAGATTATTTACCCGCGGGGTGGGTGAAGGAGTGGCTTCATCCACCCATAACCCGCCCCATTTCCACCCCTACCAATCCCGCACCCGTTGCGGGCGCAGGCCGGGCCTAGCAGGCTGCATGGGCTTTTCCCCATGTCCAAGCCCTCCCGCTAATGCGGGCGGGCGGGTCGGGCCGAGCGGGCCTACCTGCGTTTGCCCAGGTCTAACCATCACTGTCAACACTACTTTAGGCCTTAACCACCTTGTGTCAACACAATAACTACAATATCAAATAAAACGAGAGTATTGTCACAACTACTTCTAACTACTATAACCATCAGTATCAACACTACTTTAGGCCTTAACCACCTTGTGTCACCACAATAACTTCAATATCACAAACCACCAGACTAGTGTCACCACTACTTCTAACTAGTATAACCATCAGTTTCAACACTAATATTGGTATACCCTGTTAATTATGTACACATAGTCTACCACATGCTTATTACAAAATTAAATAAAACACTGTTAAAAGAAGAAAAAGATAACTGAATAAGCATTAATATAACATAAATCACACAATCATTACACATTAACAGTCACAAACACAAACACAAACAGTGCATCCAAAATATCTCATACATCCTTTAATTACAAATCTACATACATGTCCACCTAGTTAGTTGTCTGAGCACCGTAAGTTCTCTTAGTACATCCAAAATATCCAATACATCCATTAACAACATATTTAAATACATGTTTTAGATCCTAAAACTCCAACTCTCCTTGATCAAATATGAGCACATGAGTTCTCCGAATCGAAGGAGCTTCTCGTTGTTGAATGCTTTCACGTCTCCCCCAAAGACAGACGCTTCAATTGCTTTTAAGGGAAACACTCCGCACGCAGCAATGCAGACACAAAAACACTCCATGTAATGTGAGCACATAAATAACAAGTATCTTACGCTAAAGGAAAAATGATACAAGATAAAATACATACCTAGAAGAATCATGAATTAACCCAGCAACCATGTTTAGCTTGAAAGGAGATGAAGTAAAGTTTTCATTTAGCTCAGCCTTTTCCAAATGTATAGGGAGCCAAATAGCAAACGGTTGCAATTATTCTTCAAGTACATCAGCCCCAACAGCATACACATTGCAATCGTAGACATTGATCACCTTCTCCTCATTGATAAACTCCAATGCAACCCAATGCTTGTTTATGACATTGAATATTGTGTAGATTTTCTTTACTGAGTCTCATGGTTTACCATACTCAGCAGGACACATATCAACAAAATAATTCTTAATGCTAGCTTCAAGAGGTAAGTTTACCCTATAATTTGCAGCATATCCAGGTAGGTAATTTAAGTAAAAACGTCAATCAAGAACAAGAACCTCTCTATATTTCACAAAGTCCTCATAAATGTGTCTCCTAATGTGAATTAAACCTGCTTCTAGATGTTATACAACATATTAAAAAAATGATGTCAACAATCAACTTATACAATAGAATCCAATCCACACACATATATCTATTTCTAACACCAGCATTTATTACCTCACAATCCAGCCATATATTTTGCCTATGATGCGCTGGAAAAATGATTTGTCCCACCTCGTAATTGGACCAGCAACAGAAAAATTCCTAACCCAATTACACAAGATGCATAACAATATAGTTAGCATGAGGTGGTTTAACTAATATAATGACAACAACATTTCATAATGTTTGAACAAAAAAATAAAGCAAGCATTTTCCTCTTTAGAATTCCATACATAAATTCATGATCCTCCAAGCTGATCAATGACTTGTTAGGAACGTGCTTGTTAGGAACGTGCTTTGGGAGCCTCACCTTCTTTTTAATCTCATATGGGCCAAACAAGAATATACTAGTTGACGAGATAAGATTGGAAGCCTTTAAATGCTCAACTTCATTTATAATATCATTATCCTTGGCTAAGGAATCCTAATCAAATCCTACCACTGTGTCATCATCATCATCAGACATCGAGGTAAACTTTTCCAAGGATGGTTTCCCTCCAACTGCATGGACTTTAGCATCAACACCTTCATCTTCACACTTGTAGATCGAGCAACTTTAGCAGAAGTCGATGGAATTCCAAGCTCATCTGCACTCCTTTTGGCATCATGAACTTCACCCTTTATTAATGAAATGTCAACCTTCAAATCCTTCACACCCTTCACATATGCGCCTACCACCTCAAATTTAGTGTTAGTGAAACTAGTTGAAAATACAGAAGGAGTTTCAGTAGACAGAATCTCCCTATCAATAGTTGTACCCTCAGATTTTATTGATGACATAGACAACATTAACAGAAGGGGGTGATGATTTCACCATTACCTCCTCAATAGAGAAACTCTTCTCAAGATCCGCGACAACTTCATTCACAATTTTTGTGCTGACATCTTCATCATCATCATTCACAAGAGTGCCCTGCGACTTACCAACCATATGCTCGTCATCAGGCTTTACAAGATTGACCTGCAACCTGGCAAAGAATGACTCATACTTAGCAACACTGATCTCAAGCTCATCATACCTCTTCGCCATGTCACCAACAACTTCAAGCATCCCAGTGAACTTTCCCGTTTTTGATTCAATTTCATCAACTCTGGCGGCCAACACATTCATACGATCAGGTACCTCTTCAAGCTTCTCAAGCCACCTAAAAATCTCCTTCACCCAATCTTGCTAAGATGGGATAGAAGGAGCAGAAGCATCACCATCTATTTTTGGAGGCAACTCTCCCGTTGAATCATTGTCGGCATCCCTCAACTTGAATTTGGCCAGCTTCAAAACTTGAATGATGAATTTCTTCATTACCACCACCATCAGATGTTTGAACAAACACAACCCCTCCATCAAATCCATCATGTGCTTCCTCACTCCCCAAAGGTGAGATCTTCACACAAGGTGTCAGAACATCACCCTCTTACCGCCCTTCACCACAAGGTATCTCATCTTCATGAACTTTGTCACCAAATGTGCCATCACCAACCACATCAGCAACCTCCACCGGGATAGAAAGCCCAGCAGTCGGGGAAGCAGAGAACTCATCAGAGCCAGAAGAATGAATGTCACCAATACCATCATTAACCCTGTTATCACCATCCTTACCTTCTCCACTAGAAATAGATCCTGCAACATGAAATCCTTGTTTCTCCACTACATCAGCACTCTCACGATCTACAATAGACATTGAAGGGAGAACTGAAGACCTGTCAGTAGTGCTATCATACAATGGCTTCCCACTACCTAAACAAGCTTTCTTCATCTTAAACCTCCGCTGAAAGACAATACTCAACGGGACATCATGCATATTTGTGTCATCATTAACTCTCCTGACCTTCTTAGCAGATAAAGTAAGATAAAGTGTCAATGTAGGAAATGTGTGAATTGCAAATTCAAGACAGTAGATACTGTGAAAGACCATTTATATCGTCGCGGGTTTATGTTCAGTTATTATCGTTGGACATCACATGGTGAAACTATTGCACCTCCATATCATGAGCCAATGGTAGGGGGCAACCAGTGGGCTATGTATGATCAGTTAACGGCAGAACATTGGATGATACTTGACGTTGCATGGCCAAGCTTTGTTCCTCCATCATGGTTTAACCCGTATATTAATGTCGACAATTTTCCGAATAATGGGGATGATGTTCAATTCCAGCCAGCTGAAGTTAATGAGGTCAACGAAATGAGGGAAGATCCGGTAGCAACCGAGGAGTCTAATATGTTGTCCACACGGTTTGTAGATGTGCTGAGAGTAGTTGATGAACCTGTGCTCCCTGGGTGTACTACACATACACAGTTCCCTGGGTGTGAACATAATGTTCGTCAAAGTATGTTCAATGGTTTCTTGCAATTGTACGATGAACTGCTACCTCATGATCACAAGATTCCCACCAGTTACTATAAAACTGAGAAGATAGTCCAAAATGTGGGGCTACTAGTGGAAAGAATAACAATGTGTCCAAGCGGTTGTATGTTGTATTGGAAGAGTGATGCGAATGGAGAATCATGTAAGTGTTGTGGTCATACAAGATATGTTGTTAGTGCTACATGGAAGCGTCGTGAGTAGAAGGTTTTATTCTACTTGCCTTTAACTCCGAGGCTACAGAGACTATATGCTTCCGAGGTGACATCCATCCATATGACTTGGCATGCAAAACACATAATAGAGGAGGGAATGATGTGTCATCTTTCAGATGGGGCAGTGTTGTTGTAGGAGGATGGTCAAGTATGAAATATAAATAAATATAAAAGTAAACTGACTCCCTATCTCAGCAAATAAATACAAGACTTTCTCCCATTGTAGTAGAAGGCCGTCAGGATCGATCCACGAGGAAGCGTGTCAGCGCCCGCCTTTTCAGTTCTAGAACTCAGCAGATTTCGACCAAAAGAGCGCTCGATATCAACCTAAGAGCTCGATATCGACCACTATGTCGACATAAACTGTAAAACACAGAGTAAAGAAGAAACAGAACAGAAACGAAACCGGTCGATATCGACCTACCTACTTGATATCGACCAAATATGTCGACCAATAGTGCTCGATTTCGACCAACACTGAAACTTAAAAGTCGCAACTTTTCGCAAACAGAACTCAAAACTCGATGAAATAAACCGATAAACTAAAGATTGTTAAGATCAGGGTTTCAATACCACAACGATAACCATGTAAAATAACACATAAAGGCATAAAAGATCATGCTTTTCATCAAATAACTTTCGTTATTAACAAATAGGAATATAGAAGCTTTTGCATAAACCCTAATTGTTACTAACCCTTTTTCACATAATTAATCGAAGTTGTATTAAGATCACTTTCGCTTCAATAACACAAACAAGGATCAGCTTCAACTTTCGCAAAAAAATCATGCTCATAGGGATAGAAGACGAATTTGCATCCAAAGATTGTACCTTTACCACATCACCTTACATGGCTACCGTTGGGCTTACCCCGACCTTAGAATTTAGGTGACTACTCGCTCTTCTTTATCAAGAAACTCATCAATAATAAAAGGGAACTAAATTTCATTAAATAAACTAAAAGAAAGCTTACAACCGATCGAAGTCAAATCGTCTCTCACTCTCTTGCTCCTCCTCGCCACAAGCTCTCTCTCTCTCTCCTCTCTATGTAACTAATTGTAAGTAGAATTGAATGAATAAAACTCAGCCCCCAAGGCTTTATTTATAGTGTTCATTCCCTAGCTATTTAGGAAAGACCAACTATATCTTTATCTAAAACTATCTATCTATAACATAAAGATAAAACTTGGAAATAAAAGAAATATATCTAAAAGGAAATTATATCTAAAGTGGATAGATCTTTCTTCTCTTGATAGAACTTGATAAATCTCCTCTTGAGTTGATAGAATATCTCTTGTTTCATGTGGAAGAAAGCCAGCTCAGTTCTCAGACTCGGAGTACTCGAAATCGGCTACTGGGGACTGGTCAATATCGACCAAAAGTGGTCGAGCACTTCTTCTCGGATCCGTCTTCTGTCACTGAATTTCGGCCTCTGAATGGATTTTTGATCGGGCTTTGGTCGATATCGACCGGTATGGTCGAAATCGACATGTCTTCATTTCTTCACTCGATTCCGGGCTTCTGGTGGAAAATCGACCAGGTTCCTCGATATCGACCAAGGTGGGTCGATATCGACCAGATCGTATCGAGTCAATTTTTCTTGTTTTTTGCTCGATTTGTCCTGGTTCAGCTACTCCTTGAACTTGGACTTTCTGTAGTTGACTTCGAGCTTTTCTTCCTTCCTCTGAATCACTGTAAACTACCTCCATTTCTGCGGAATTAAACAAAAACTAGTGTAAACTCCATAATTTGGAAAATAAGCATAAACTACATAGATTATGTACTATTCCAGCCCAAATGTATGAAATGCATGCAAAAATTGATATAAAAGTAAGTATAAAACATGGCGAAATAGGCTCACAACAAGCAGGATGGAAGAGGTTAGACACAAAGCATCCTGATTTTGGCTACGAGCCTCGTAATATTCGTTTGGGCTTATGCATAGATGTTTTTGCTACATTTAACAACTCAGGCTAGAGTTATTCATGCTGGCCCATGATTGTCAGCCCTTATAATCTTCCACCGCATTTGTGCATGAGAACCGAGCACATGTTTCTATCGTTGATAGTGTCAGGACATCGAAACCCAAAAAAGTTGATTGACATTTTCCTCCAACCTCTTATTGGTGAGTTGATGCAGTTGTGGAATGTTGGTATCGTAACCTATGATGCCTCGAGGAGAGAGAACTTTGTTATGTGTGCAGCTTTACTTTGGACTGTTAGTGATTTCCCTACATATGCTATGTTGTCCGGATGGAGCACTGCCGATCAATTGACTTATTCGATTTGTATGGAAGCATGATCTTATGCTTTTTGCCTTCAACATGGACGGAAGGCTTGTTTGTTCGATTTTTATTGGAAATTTTTAGATCTTTCTCATCCTTTCCGTAGAAATAAGGACTTCTACAAAGGGCATGTGGAAACAACATTGCCACCTCCATTGCTATCGAGGGAGCATATTTGGGAGTGGGTCCGTTATTTGCCAACGGTCATTGAGGATCCTTCCTTCCAGTGTGATGAGTATGGGGTTTCCCATAAGTGGATAAAACAAAGCATTTTCTGGAGACTTCCATATTGGAAGGACCTTCTAATCCGACACAATCTCGATGTTATCCACATTGAGAAAAATGTATTTGACTACAAGGGTGCAAAACCTAAAGCAATATATACATTGGCAAGAGAGGCGAAGAGAAAGGTGGGTCAATGGTTGAGGACCGTTAAATTTCCTGATGGTTATGCTTCTAATATAGGAAGATGTGTTCAGAGTTACGACTGTAGCCACGGAGGGATGAAGAGCCATGACTATCACGTGTTTATGGAGAGACACTTATCGATTGCTTTCAAAGAGTTATTGCATCCAACTGTTTGGGGTCCTTTAACTGAGTTGAGTATGTTCTTCGAAACAATTTGTTCGTCGACATTATCAGTTTCTGTCATGGATCAGCTCATATCGATGATTCCTCTGTTGGTCTGTAAGTTGGAGCGTATCTTCCCGCCGTCATCTTTTTAATCAATGGAGCATCTCATTGTCCATTGCCATACGAGGCCCAGATAGGTGACCCAGTTCATTATCGATGGATGTATCCGTTCGAGAAAAATCTATCCCAGTTGAAATGAAAGAGCGTTTAAAAGAGTAATGTGGAAGGGTCGATCATGATGGCAAACTTACGGGGAGAAATAACTTATTTCTCCGCGCACTACTTCCCTTCGCATGTTCCTTCAATTATCCCGCCAAGGGTAGTGGGAAGCAACAAATAAGGTGGTTGACCAAAGATGACGAGTGGAGGGCCACACACACATACGTGTTGCTAAACTGTCAGGAGGTGCAACCATACATTGAATAAGGAAAAACCCAAGCACACATATGTTATTTATGCTTATATATAAGTATATAAATATATTTATTTATCTTTCTCAACTTTATTACGGTGTAGGATCTTTGAGACTGTCATCGGGGATAATGTTGGAGATGACCTCATTGAAAATGAATTCGCGATCTGGTTTAAGAATTATGTAAGTTTTATTACATTACCAAAATGCTTACTCTAATTTGTTCATGTTTATAAGTTTCACAAATGTGTATAAATGTGTTTTGTGGGCCTTAGATAGAGGAAATGGAATTAGTCATGGAGATCTGCTGTGGAGTTTCGCATGGGGTCCTAACGTGAAAGCAATTTCTTGGCCAATATACTTCTCCAATGGGTATAAGTTCCACACTCTGCAACATGGTGCCGGGAAATCTACAATAAACAGTGGGGTTTGTGTTCGAGGGTCCAACTACGCGAGTCCTGAATCAGATTTTTTTGGTCTCCTCGAAGAAATCATCGAGCTCGAGTACCCAAGTGCACTTGATGATCCGCTGAAAGTTATCCTGTTTAGGTGTCGATGGTTTGATCCGAAGACACGTGGGACACAAGTTCATCCAATCAACCAGTTTGTCGAAATCAACCAGAAGAAACAGTATAGAAGGTATGAGGCTTTTGTACTTGCACAACAAGCACTGTATGTTTATTATCTTCAATATCCAGGAGCCACACATGAGCGATGTAAGTCATCACCCCGAAATTCTCCATCAACATAGAAGTAGACAACTCGCTGACAACCTTGCGAGATCCTTCGGGTGCGATGGAAGTCTGTGAGGACACCGACGATGTAGAGCTTGACCACGTCAAGGATGAGTTTCATGTTGAACAAGAAGAGGACGACTTTGAGGCCACAACAAGCTACGAAGATTGATATGACTGACAAACTTGATTCTTGATGTGCGCCTATTTTGCCATGTTTTACATGTACTTTTATATCGTTTTCTGCATGCATTTCATACATTTGGGCTGGAATAATACAAAATCTATTTAATTTATGCTTCTTTGTCAAATTATGGAGTCTACGCTAGTTTCTGTTTAATTTCGAAGAAATCGAGGCAGTTTATAGCAATTAAGAGGAAGGAGGAAAATCTCGAAATCAACTATAGAAAGTCCAAGGTCAAGGAGCAGAGGAACCAGGACAAATCAAGCTGGAAACGAGGAAAATCGACTCAACACGATCTGGTCGATATCGACCAACCTTGGTCAAAATCGAGTCAAGCAGGTCAAATTTCACCCAGAGCCCAGGATCGGGTGATGGAGAAGAGAACTAGTCGATATCGACCACACTCGGTCGATATCGAGTGGATGAAATCGAGTCGGGATGCTAGGAATCGACCAGAAAGCTGGACTAAGTAAAAGAACAGGTCGAGATCGACTACTCTGGTTGATATCGAGTCAAAATTTGGTCGAAAATTCTCTTGGAGCCCAATATCGAGTGTCTGAAGTGAAGCTGAGAAGACGAGGTCAATATCGACCTATGTTGGTCGATATCGACCAGCATACAGAGGCCGAAATCGAGCAGATCCGAGTCCAAGTTGATGAGCTGGCTTTCTTCCACATGAAGCAAGAGATATTCTATCCATTCAAGAGGAGATTTATCAAGTTCTATCAAGATGGAAGGCATTTATCTACTTTAGATATAGTTTCCTTTTGGATTTATCTCTTTTATTTCTATAATTTAATCATTAAGTATTAGATAGATAGATTTAGATATAGATATAGATATAGTTGTTCTTTCCTAATTATATAGAGAATGAACACTATAAATAAGGCCTTAGGGGCTGAGTTTTATTCATTTAATTTTACACACAATATCGAGTAGGAGAGAGAGAGAGAGAGAGAGAGAGAGAGAGAGAGAGAGATGTGGCGAGAGAAGGAGAAGAGTTGAGAGACGATTTGGCTTAGATTTGTTGTAAGCTTTATTTTAGTTTATTTAATGCAATTTAGTTCCTTTTTATTATTGATGTGTTTCTTGATGATGAAGAGCGAGTAGTCACCCAACTTTTAGGGTGAGGGTGAGCCCGACGGTAGCCATGTGAGGTGATGCGGTAAAGATAAAATCTTTTAATGCGAATTTGTCTTCAATCCCTACGAGCATGATTCTTTTGCAAAAGTTGAAGGTGATCCTTGTTTGTGTTATCGAAGCAAAAGTGATCTTAATACAACTTGGATTAATTATGTGAAAAAGGGTCAGTAAAAATTAGGGTTTATGCGAAGGCCTCTATCTTCCTATTTGTTAATAACGAGAGTTATTTGACGAAAAGCATGATCTTTTATTCCTTTATGTGTTATTTTACATGGTTATCGTTGTGGTGCTGAAACCCTGATCTTGGAAGTCTTTTATTTTACTGATTTATATCATAAATTTCGAGTTTTAAGTTTCTGTTTTCAATCGAAATTGAGTTCTGTGGGTCGATAAATTAAGTCGATATCGAGGCATATAGGTCGATATCGACCAGATTGCAGTTTCTCTTCTGTTTTGCTTTTCTCCATGTTCTTCTGTTTTCTGTCGACGTAGTGGTCGATATCGACTAGTAAGGTCGATATTGAGTGCTCTTCTGGTCGAAATCTGCTGACTTTGTAACTGAAAAGGCGGACTCTGACACGCTTCCTCGTGGATCGATCCTGACTACCTTCTACTACAGCGGGAGGAAGTCTTATAATTAAGTTGCGGAGATTAGGGAGTCGAATTTGGAATCTATATTTCATACTTGATTTTCCTCCTAACAAATTTGGCGTCGTTGCTGGGGAATCCATCAATCGCGCCCTTTTTAGTTATTTTTCTTTTCTTTATATTTGTTTTTTCTTTTTTAGTTTCTTTTTACTTGTTTCTTTTTGTTTTTGCTTTTTAGGTGCATGCGAAGAACTGATCGCACGCCTATAGACCCAATTCTCGAGCCTGAGCGATTTTTCCATCTTTAGCAAAGGCTTAGGAGGAGACTCATGTCGACACCCAACGAGGAGAATGCGGTCCCGCTCACACCTGCACAGGAACTTGAGCAACTCCGATAACAGATTGAGGCATTCACCACTAGAGAAGCAGAACACGCCCAACGAGAGACGGAATATGCACAGAACCAGTAGCGGTGGGAAGCATGGGTAGATCGTGAGATCAACGCAAGAAGGGAACTTGAGGAGCAGATTTGGCATATCCCAGCCAACACAAAGAAGTTCCAGAATCGCCGATCGTTCTTCCCGCTATTAATTTTGAAATTCGTCTTTCTTTTATTACTGAATTTAGAAGGAGTCAATTAGGGACAGAATCAATGAATGTCCTTTAGATCATATCACCACTTTTATAGACTTATGCGAAGCTATAGCTGATGGTGCTAATCTGGAATACTTAAAACTAAAGGCTTTTCGTTGATCCATTGCAGGAATAGCACAACAGTGGCTGGAAGGATTGCCTGCACTGTCAATTCGCACCTGGAATGAACTACAAGACATGTTCCTCAACAAGTTCTTTCCTCCTACAAAGACAGCCGCCCTCAGACAATAAATCACGGCTTTCAGACAAAAGCCAGGAAAACCATTAGCACAAGTCTGGGAGCGCTACAAGAGGCTTCTGAAATCCTGTCCTACGCATGGACAACCACCCTACGTCATCTAGGAGATCATCTTCAACTGCCTGGATGCACCTACAAAGGACCGGATCAACAATTACACCGCCTATGGGTATCTTGGATACACTTCACGCCGAGCATGGGAGGTATTTGAGACACTGGCCAACTACGACAACATATATGGGACTTCTGCGGCCGCTTCTAATGAAAGGTATGAAAGGCCTGCCCCATCTATGCCATTATATGTGCCACCAAAGGAGGTTGATCCAGACGTCAGGGACTAGTTCCACAACGATCAGGTACGCTGTCTCATCAAACAGGTAAAATTCCTCTCTAAAGATAAACCTTGTTTGGAATGTGGGTCTGTGAGGCACAACATTACTGCGTGCCCACACGTCGATCAAGTACAGCAAGGAAAGACCCATGATGAGGTAAGGTATGCAGAGGGACACTACTCAGGGCCGCATCAGAACCAGAACTGGAGCTACTATCGCCAGCCCCAGCATCAGAATCCCCCTCCCAACAGAGCTTCTGGTCACCGTGACAGAGAAGGTAAGAAGGATGACCTGCAGACCATTCTTGAGGAGATGTGGAGGAATCATTCAAACACCAAGCAGTCCATCAATTCCATCTACACTCAGATGCATGGTGTCAACTCTAGGCTTGGGGAAATCACTATCTAGAGGAAATCGATTGACACACGGATTGGCCAGTTGGCAACATCCGTCCCCAAACAGCCAGGTACGCTCCCTGGAACCTCTAAACCTAACCCTAAAGGTAAATTTACTAGACAGGTGGCTGCTATGAACGTAAGGAGTAGGTGACAGATGCATACGCACGAGCAAATGACGGAGGAAAAGGGCACTACAGATCAGTCAATATCGACCAACCCAGTCCATATCGACTAGTCCCCAGTCGATATCGACCCCTCCTTGGTCGAAATCGATCCAATTCATCCACAAAGCCCGAGGCCAGAAAATCCCATCAATATCGACCATACATAGCTCGATATCGACCACCCGTCACTCGATATCGACCCCCGCCACTCGACATCAGCACCTCCGCCGAAGAAAAAGCTGCCTTTTCCGACGAAATCTCCAAAGGATCCGACAGAGAAGAAGTTGCATCATTTCATCAATATGCTTCAAAGGCTCAATGTCACGATACCCTTCACAGAAGCTCTTAATGAGATGTCGTCCTACGTCAAGTTCTTAAAGGAGATTCTGAGCAAAAAGCAGTCAATGGCTGAGATCGCAGAGGAGTGTAGCCAGATGGGCGTACTTGAGAAAAGGCCAGATCTAGGTAAGTTTGCTATAACCATTGGATTTGGTCAATACAAATCTAATGCTTGGTGTGACTTGGGAGCCAGTGTGAGTATAATGCCTTTATCAATCTGGTGCAAGATTAAGATAAATGCCCTAGAGCCTGTGGTTGCAAAATTATACATGGCGAACAACACGGTGGTCATCCCAATAGGCATGGTGGACAATGTGCCAGTACAAGTAGGTAAGTTCTTCGTCCCTGCTGATTTCTTAGTTATTGATATGGCGGAGGACCCTACTTGTCAAATTATTCTAGGAAGGCCCTTCTTGGAGACGGTGGCTGCTAACATAAGCGTAAGGAAGGAAGTGCTCACATTCAACATCAGCAATGAGGTAATTGAGTATTCCTTTAAAAAAATTGAAAGGCATACAGGTCCCATGGAAGAGGTAAAGCCCATATCATCCGGGTACATCACTTGCGGGAAGCCTAAGGTAAGAAATATGACCCCCAATGAGCTAGAAAAGAGAGATATGGAGGCCCAGGTGGAGGAGATCATGGCCATTATAAATGAAGAACAAGAGAATCCACTCGACATAGACCAAGGTAAGTCGATATGGACTAACTATTTTTCGGATGCTTTGCCAGGTCTTAAGTATGGGGTCGAAATCGACCCGGGAAAATCGACTAAGCTGCAACAGCACTCGATATCGACCACTACAGGTCGATATCGACCAGATTATATCAACTTGATTTCTCCCCCATAAATGAAGCCAGACAATTTCGAGCAAAACGACTCGATATCGACCACTATTGGTCGATAACGACCAGATCAAATCGAGTCGTCTTCCTCTATATCGACTGAAGTTCCACCAGAGCAGCAGAAGTCGATATCAACCACTACCACTCGATATCGACCAGACCCTTAGGAGGTCCCGAATTCCGATTCTGCAAAGGTAAGCCAAGGTATGGATCTTTCTTCTCCTATTTCAATTAAAGATCTATCTATACACGGGAGAGGTTTGCCTTGGTATGTGTGCTTATCCAAGGTTTCCAATGATGAGCCCAAGGAATACGAAGTTGGAGACAAGGTCTATGTTTTCAAGTCAAATGATCATTGGTTTCCCAACAAGTTCAAGAAAAAGAAGATGGGCCCCTTCACGGTGAATAAGATCCATTCCGGAGGACTGCAACTAATGGACAAGAATGGAGTCCTTTTTGAAACCCAAGCTACATGGGCCCTGCAAATGCCACCTTGAGCCCAATGGAGAAAGTCGGCCTAGTGAGTATAAAGTCTAGAGCTTGTAAATAGAGAATTAGCTTTTGGGATTTTTGGACATTGTTGCTTTTGTTTTTGGTTTTGGACATTATTTTTAAGTTTTTCTATTGTGGGTATTTCTCTTCTAACTTTTTACAGGTACAAAGAAGGAAGCAGCCAGTCGAAATTGAGTATATTAGGTCGAAATCGACCAGGTCACTCGAAATCGACCACCTCTGCAGCAAAATTGGACTCTGAAGGTTCGATAATGTAAATCTAAGTAAAATAGAAATACTCTAGAAGGGGGGTTGAATAGAGTATGCTGATTTTTCGCAGATAGTCTCAAGACTTTTGATGCTCGTGCAAAACCCTTTGAGATTAGACTTAGTCTTTTCTCTAAAAACCTGAATCACAAAGTTAAACAATTCGAACCAAGTGCGGAAATAAGGTAAAGCAATAAAGTAAAGGACTCGATGAGTTGTTTACGAGGTTTGACACGAACTTGGCCTACGTCCCCACCTAGGGTTCTTCCACAACCCTAGGATTCAACCGACTTTTATTGATTCACAAGACTTAGGATCCTAGTAGCTCCCCGAGAAGCCTCTCTCCTATACAATTGCAATCTAGTCAACTGACGTTCCCTTGGAGTCCTAGACCAATCTAGAAGAGCCCCACCTCTCTATGCTATCTAGTACAATCCTCTTACACTTCGTGAATCAATCGCCTAGTGTTCACTTCCCGAGTTACAAACTCTCGAGTATAACACTATAAATGAATATATCCTATAAGCTCAATGTGTAACTCTCAAATGCTTTGAAAAGAAATAACAAACTTTTAGGACAAGCAGAGAGCACACGAAGACAGATTTCTCTTGAAGGCTTGGAGTGTATGAAAGCTCGTTTTCAATGAATGTGTATCTCTGTCTTCATCTTCCTTCTCTTTATATTGAGACAAATCGGCGCCAAGGATCTTCTCCAATGGCTAGACAAGATCGTGGCTTAAGCAAGATCTTCTATCTTTGGAAACTTCGAGTCCACAATCTTTTCGATTTGAATCTTCTTAGCACGCATCACAAGGAAGAAAATAATTCGAAAATACTTTCTGAAAGGTTAGTTAAGTATATAATAATAATATAATGGAAGTATATAGTAATATTAAATAATATTCGAACAATATAACATATAGAACAGGTTTTGTATTTCATCAATACTGTTAAAGCTCCAAGACCTTTGACACAGACAAACTGTCAAGGCCTTTGAAACTTATTCCGATTTTCATCAAGGGAGGGAGTTATCAATCTCCCCCTTGATGAAAGACAAAACCTGTGCATCCCTGCAACTTAGTCAAGAATAGATAATATAAGTGAAATCGGACTAAGTACCTGCATGGGTTAGACAAATGTTGGATCAAAATTTTAAAGCATGAAAAGTCATCCAACCGAAAATAAAAAATCAAAAACCAAGGTCTTCCAAGACCTTCACAGCAAAAGGTTTTCAAGTCTAAACAACCACAGATCATCTCCCTCTTTTTGTCTTTCAACAAAGGGAGGAGGTAAAACAGTCACCAAAAGTTTTGAAACCGTTTCCAAAAACCAGCAATGTATCAAGTTTGGGATAGGGATTGGATAGGATAGGATAGGATTGGGTTAAGCTTCGTCGTCCGCAGCATCATCAGTGAGCGTCATCCACAGACCTTGCAGGAACTTGGTTATCCCGCTCATCTTCGTCATAACATCCTTGTGCAGCTCCTTGAGATCCAGTCGAACTTCCTCCAGGCCCAACTCCAGGTTGTCCATGCGTTCATCAACAACTGAGGCAGTGGGAAGAGCTTTTGAAGGAGTGGAAAGACTCAAGGTTCCTTGGGGAGACCGAGTGATGCCAATCTTTTCAAGGCTCTTGGAGTCGAACTTACCCATATGACGCTACTGTTCTTCATTTTTGAAATTAATTCCAGAAGCTTTGAAGAGATGGGTCAAAAGGGTGGAAAAAGGGAGGGGAGAGCATTTTCTGGCTTTTCTAGCATGAGCCATGGTTTCAAGGATAGTGTTGGCCAGATCAAGGTCAAGACCATTTAGGATTCTGTAAAGTAGGACCATGGCATTATCAGTAAGGAGCGAGCCGGAGTTAAGATGGGGTAAGAGGCATCGAACAATGATGTTGAAAATAATTTTTGCCTCTAGGGTAAGGGATGAGTGAGTGAGCTGCTTTGAGGTGCTGGTGGATGCTTCGAGTAGGAGATATTTGGATCGAGGAAGGGCTAGGCACTGTTCTTTTGTGGGATTCTCGGGAGAGGGTGGACAAGGTTTAGGTAGGCCAAGGAAATCAGCAAAGTCATTGGATTTGAAAGAAATTCTAACCCCTTTGACAATGGACTACAAAGACCAACCGTCAAGATCGTCTTTGAATTTTAGGTTTATGTAGAACAGTCGGGTTAGCTGAGGATAGTAGATAATTTCAAGATTAAGAAGGGTCCAGGCTGGGGATTTTTTGAGAAGAGCAATGCAAGGCAATTTCAAAGCTTCAAAGAACTCAATATCCAAAAAATCAGAACAAATTATCCTACGAGTTCGAAACTCATCTACCCACTTACCAGCCGCTTCAGCATTTTCAAACCAAGAAGCGGGTAAAGATTGGTTTACCTAGATGTAGGCGGGTGGATCGGCATTCTTCCTGCGAGCAATTGTCGGAGCAGCTCTCTTGGTAAGCGCCTCAAAGCTTCTAAGGGTGCCATTCCTTGTGCGCTTGGGAGATGGAGGCTTGACAGCAGTTGGGGCTTTCCACTTCTTCTTCGGGGACGGGGGGGAGGGGAGGAGAAGGAGAGGCAACATGTTCTGGCTCCTCTTCCTCCTCATCCTCAGACCCCGAGTCCTCACCGGACCCCGCGTCATCTGCTTCAGCTTCCTCGTCTTCTCCAGATTCGTCTTGCTCTTTGTCCTCTTCCTCAGGCTCCTCTTCAGATGGAACCTCCTCGGCTTCGGCTTCCTTCCGAATCCTCTCAGCTTCCTCCTCGACAAGTTTCCTTGCAAGTTCGGCCTCCTCCTCGGCCTTCTTCTTCTTCAAAGCTTCCTCTTCGGCTTCTTTGGCAGCATCTCTTTTCAGAATGGCGTCGAGATCCTCTTCCTCCTCTTCCTCGTCCACCTCCTCAGCGATGACTTTCTTTTTCCCTTTCTGTTTCGCACTGAGGGGCTTCTTAGTAGAGCGCTTTCGAGAGCCCTTGGTTGCAGTGGTCGTGCTCTCAGCGATGGTGCTCTGGACAACAGCAGGGGCAATGGCTTGAGGAGTGGGTTCAGGTGTGGGAGAGGTGGCAGTGACCTGACGTCCCTTGGTGGTGGCGCCAAGTCTTTTGGGTGTGTAAGCTTTCTTTGATTTGGGAGCCATGGAGGAAATCGGCTAGGGTTTTTTAGAACAGCTTGAGAGGTTGAAGAAGGGGAAGTTGGAGAGGTTTTGGATAAGTCTGAGAGTGTGATGGAAATCGGGTACAGAGGTGGGTTTAAGTAGAGAGAGATGATGATGGAGTGATGAGACGGGTTTAGAATTCCAAGGGAGGGTAATAATATCATTGCCAATTTTGAAAATATTTTCAATTCAAAATTCAAATAAATCCATCAAAATAGGAGAGAATATAACCGAAATATTTAGTTCCATAAATAAGATATCTCAACGGAATAAAAATATAACATAAATAGGCAATTTTGAAATCCGATAAAAAAAATATAATTGATTAAATATCTAGAAAGATATTAACCAAAAATATGTGATCTGTTGTAAGAGGAAATCGAGAATGCAAATTAAATATAAATAAATCACAGCAAACCAGATTCCGTCCCTTGCAAATAATTACAAGACCTCCTCCTGATGTAGCAGCGGGAAGTCAGGATCGATCCACGAGGAAGCGTGTCAGCGGATCCTAGGTAGCAGTGAAATCTCACGGTCAGAAGTCGACAACAGGGTCCTCGATCTCGACTAGGGTAGTCGACATAAGATGGGACAGTCGAACTCAGCGCAGCAGCAAGCACAGGGTGTAGTCGATATCGACAATGGGCTACTCGATATCGAGTAGAATCTTCGTCGACTTCGCTTCGTCTCGTCGAGTACCTGCACAGTTAAGCTACAACGATGCTAGATCGAAGATCAGTAACTCGAGGTCAACCAGGCTTGGTCGAGATCGAGTAGACAGAGAATTAAAACGAAACAAAGAAATAAAGTAAAGGTAAATGCTTTGGGACTTTCGAAATAAACTGTATGTAAAAGGGCTTCCAAGATTGGGGTTTGCAACAACGATAACCAGACATGCATAAGGCAGAGATAATCAGATAATCATGTAAATTGCATCAAAGGACAAGCTTTCGCCTTTTCCAACAATTAGACAACTCTTTCAAGAAACCCTAATTGTCTCTACCGATTTTATGTTTATAATCTAAGTTGTTAACATGGATCTCCATTAGACGGGTAATAAACACATAAACAAGTAGGAAGATGCTCAAAACATGATAAAGGTCAGATCTTTACCTCAAACATGCATGGCTATCGTTGGGCTCGCTCCAACCCTAGAAGTGGGTGGACTACTCACGCCTCATCGCAAACTCAGACATTGATTTGAAAGAAATAACAACTTGCATTAACTAAATTCAAAGCCTTTACAGTCCTGGCAATCAACTCTCGTAAACTGCCAAAACCTTAAAACCTTCAAACTACCTAAACCGTCTCTGTGGAACTCCCTCCCTAACTGAAATTGAATTGAATTAAAACTGAGCCCCATGGGCTTTATTTATAGCCTTCTAACCTTTGCAAATCAAGGATAGAATATCTATATCTATATCTAAAACTATATCTAAAATGCTTAAGGATAAATAAAAGCAATAAGGAAATTAAATCTAAATATATCTAAATGTCTTAAAGTGGATAGATCTCCTCTTCCATGATGTATGTTGATAGATTGGATAGATTCTCGGCCTTCTCGACTTCCTTCGTGCCCAAGGAATCCCAACTCTACTCGGAATGCTCATGTCGATGCGTTTCCAGAAACGGGTCTACTCGACATCGACAAGGGCTAGTCGACATCGACTAGGATTCGTCGTCGACTGGTGTTCTCGGGTGACTCTGCTTGACAAGGCTCGGACATGGCTCCTGGGCGTCGTCGACCTCGACAAGGACTCGTAGAAATCGACTAGGTCTTCTGACGGAGGTAAAACCTATCGTTGATTCCGCCAAAGAAAACTCCAACCTAAAGCAAGTATAGCGATAAGCAAGAGGTCGATCCCACGGGGAAAATTATAACTCAAGTGTGATTTATGTGTCAATTAAAGTAACCAGTTTGGGGGGTTTTAGTGGGTGAAAGTTCTGCCTTTTATCAAAGCGGAGTAAGCAAGCAAAGTAAATGGATTTGGTTTTAGACAATTAGGAGACGTAATTCTACCTACAATTTTCCACTTTATTGGATTGAGGCGATCCTTGTAACTTCTTCTCGTCCTATTAAGTTTCCTATGAATGCCCTTGTCCCGACCTAATATAGTTACTAGTCCAACCAGTCCTAGCAACCCTTATCAATCGAACAGTCCCTAAAGAGGGATTTAACCCAATTGATAGCTTTAAGTTCAGAGATTAGCCAAGGTATTTGCAGTCCCTAAAAAAGGATTTAACAACACATTCAACTTCCTACTCATTCAATTAGTTCAACCAGCACTAAAGGAATAAGTTTTCCACTTAGGTTAAGGTTCACAACTAGGAATCTACAAAACCTTAGCGATTGAATTGATCTAACAAGTTGGCCAGACAAGATAGAACAAAACAATAAACAATCAAGCACAAAGAAGTTGAAACATTCAAATATAGGAAATAAGGAACGAGAATTAGAAACTCACAATCAATCCGAATAAAGCTTCAAATTGCAGGCAGAATAGATGAGTTTAGTTCCTCATGGGAGACATCGCTCAAAATCTCTAAAGTCTAATTGGAGAATAGAAAATGGAAGAAGTCCTGAAAATAACATAAAAGTGGCCTTAAAAACATCCCAAGTCGGCCACCCAATGGACAATTAAAAACTAGGGTTTTTAATTAAACAAAACGCAGCGTTTATTCGCTGTCGGCCATTGCTGCGGGCGCCGCAAAGTTGCTGCGCCCGCCGCACACTGAAGGTCCGTGATCCCCGTTGCAGCGGCCCTTTGCTGCGCCCGCCGCAAGGTTGCGGCGCCCGCGGCATAACGTTTTACCGTGACTTCTTGTAATCCTTTACGGGTTTCTCCTCTTGTCTTGCATCTTTCCTCCCTTGTTCCTTCCCATGTTTCTCGTGTTCCTTTTCGAGATATTGCATCTCCCAAATGTGTTCCGATTCAATCTGCGAGATAAACACAAAATTGCGCAGAATCCGAACTCTTCTAAAATAATCACAAGATGCAATTTAGCAACAAAGTATGAAATAAATGCAACCTAACTAAACTAAAAATGCCTATCTAAAATATGCATTATCAAATTCCCCCACACTTAACCTTTGCTTGTCCTCAAGCAATAATAGAATGAACATGAATAAACATATCCCACAGGAAATCCCTTCAAGTTTCAACATTATCAAAAAGCAACATCCTAGTAGGTGAAAACATAAACCAAGCAAACAAACGTCATAGCATGTATTATAGTGATCAAAGCTTATAAGTAGACATCATCCAACCTCACCAGAAATATGTGTTTCACTCATGTGTCTAGGCTTTTCAGTACAACTCTCAACTCAAACCAATCATGCACTAAGCTCATAGACATTGACCACCATATCACCACTTCTCTACCAAAATGTCATTACTTACGGGACACAATAAAGAAAATAAAATGCAACACTTTTTTTTTTTTTTTGGTTTTCTTTTCTCTCTTTTTTTTTTCTTTTTCTTGTCTTGGTGCTTTCCTTACGCGAAGCGCAAACATGGGTGTCATGAATGGCCCCGGTCTATCAACACCTCAACTACTAATATGAAGTCCACTTGAACACCTTTTGACGCAAGTTGCAAACATGGGTGTCATGAATGAACCTGGTTACTCAATGATCAAGCTTCTTTCCTAGTGGATAGTTTTCAACACCTTTTTGCGCGAATCATACCCATGGGTGTCATGCGTAGACCCGGTTACTCAGTGCATCAACCATTGCCACCTTATTCACTAAATATTCACAAATTCACACAATAGACTCAAAATATAAACATAAACTCCGCAAGCAACAAACATGTGAGTTGGTCTTCAAAAATAGATACTGCAGTCAATGCCAAGAGGTAGCAACACTAGGCGAGTAATTCACACAATTGAGCAACAGAGTTCAAATAAGGCCAAACAATCTCACAAGGTCATGTTTTTAGGATTTCAATCTTACTTTAGCTCAATCATACATGCTCAATTATATTTGCTAGCTCATGCTCCACAAAAATCAAATAGAAATAATAATCAAAACATCCAGAACTCCATGGGATTTTTATGACTCATGCTTGAAATTTAAAATAGAGGACAAACTAAGCAAGATGGGTATTTGAATAACACATATGTATGCAATGCATGCTCTATTTTTGGTTTTTTTTTCGAATTTTTTTTTCCGAATATTGCAGAAAAATAAATGACATAGAAAAAATTATCTAAACTTAACAGAATTTAAATAACTATCTATTACAGAATTAAACATGTTGTGCATAAATTTAAACATGTCCTAAAAATTAACAGAAATGACATAAAATACATATAAATCTCCTCCCCCACACTTAAAATTTTCCGTGTCCTCACTGAAACAGTACAGACAACCAAAATAAACATAAAAATCAGAGTGAAGGGGGAAGAACTAACCATTACTGAGGCGGAGGCTGGTATGGCGGAATGTGAGGGTACTGCTGGCGGAAGTAGTACTGCTGCTCTCTCCGCATCCCCTCTAAACGGTAGGTCGTCTCACTCCGCATTGCCTCTACGGTGGCGTCCGTCTCCCGCACCGTGCGATCGATGTCGTTGAGGGTGAACTCAAAGGCATCCTGGCGTAAGGATAGACGATGGAACTCATTGGCCAGATAGTCCCGCCAGGGGTCGTCCTCATCAGACGTCAAGCGAGGTCCCGCCGAAGGGCCAGCATCGTACTGTGCATCCCCCATCTGGTAATCTGTCGGTGCAGGGGTAGCCTCGTCCTCATCATCCTCATGAACCTCCTCCTCTGCCTGCTCCTGATCACCTGGGATGTACAGGGTGTTGTCGGAAGGTCCATAAGGTAAGGGCCTAGGAAGACGCAGGCGGTGCTCCCCACGGTTTCCTGACTTCCAAATCCAGCCACCTGCATCAGCACCCTCAAGCACGAACGCCCTCCGAAGTTGCTCTGTGGTGTAGGTGTACCCACCAGACATGGGTGCACCGCACTAGTCAGACTGTAAATACTGGTAGGCTATGAGGCTAATCATGCCTCCCAAGCCAAACCTTCCGGACTTCGTCCCCTGGATCTTCAGACAGCTCTCTACAAATATCTCAACCCAGTCTGGTGTACCACGAGACTAGGGAGCAAAGCTCCACAACCAGGCCAGATCGGCAGCATATACCTTGTTCACGTCGCCTCGGCCGCTAAAAGACATGGCCAGGACCTTGTGCACCAGACGAAAGCAGGGGTGTACAAAATTGTAGTTATACTCCCCCTTGTGGCTGTCAAATGCGGCTCCAGTTGCTTTGAACCACACATCATGGCGCTGCTGATCAGTCGTCATGGAAGACCAACCTGGGGTGGGCGCTCGCGAGATCCCAAAAAACTATCGTAGGGTGTCAAGTGTGCAAACGTGAGGTTGGTCCAACAAGTTGAACCGAAACCTCAAGTCATCCACCTTCTCAAATGTAGCCAGAAACTCCCATGCCAGCTCGGGGTACGTCGGGGCACTACGATCTAGAAATCCCCCCAACCCGCCATGGTTGAGCATCTGGTGGGTAACATCTAACATACCCAGCGTCTGCAGGGCTGGGATGTGGAAGAACTTGGTCTGAACGAAGCGCCTTGCATCGAAGTTCTTAAATATTTTCCTTTGTTCATCGGAAGCATTCCTCAGTCGGCGCACCATCAGGAGAGTTGTAAAAGAGGGATTGAAATTGAGAATATAGCAAATTAGGGGCGAGCAGCGGTCGGCGGCGGCGAGCAGCGGCGAGCAGCGGTCGGCGGCGGGCGGCGAGCAGCGGTCGGCGGCGACTCAGATCCGGCGATGGGGGAGAGAAAGAAAGAAGACAATGGGGGTTTTATTTTGTGAAATGAGGCGGCAAGGAGGGCAAAGGGCAAGTGTTCACGGGCTGGCTTGCGGCGGGCGCCGCAGGGGATGCTGCGGCCGCCGCAAGCGAGGTGGCCTGTACGCGTATATATATATATATATATATATATATATATATATATATATATATATATATATATATTTTTTTTTTTTATTATTATTTTAACACTACCTATGTTAATCTAATGCTAAAATAATTAACTAATGGAAACTACCTAAGACAGTAATAAAGATGAGAAAGAAAGGAGAACTTAGCCTCGGGTTGCCTCCCGAGAAGCGCCTTTGTTTCAAGTCGTTGGCTCGACGTGATGGCCCTTCAGTGGTCTAGTCGGTTGGTTCAGCAAGCACCAACTCCTCTTCTTCATTATGCGGTATGTTCTCAAAGTAAGGCTTAACTCTATGACCATTGACTTTAAATAGCTCATTAGACTTGGGATCATAGAGTTCAATTGCTCCGTGAGAGAAAATCCTTGAGATGGTGTAAGGTCCTTCCCACCTTGATCTAAGCTTTCCAGGGAAGAGTTTCAAGCGTGATTTGTACAGAAGGACCTTGTCTCCTATTGTTAGCTCTTTCCGCAGGATGTGTTTGTCATGCCAAGCCTTTGTCTTCTCCTTATAGATTACTGCATTATCGTAAGCATCCAGACGCAATTCCTCCAGCTCTTGCAACTGAAGTTTTCTGAATTCACCCACTTCATCCAACCTCATGTTGCAATTCTTTACAGCCTAATACGCCTTATGCTGAAGCTCTACAGGGAGATGACATGCTTTTCCAAAGACAATACGATAAGGGGACATACTAATGGGAGTCTTATAAGCTGTCCGATAGGCCCAAAGAGCGTCATTGAGCCGTAGACTCCAATCCTTTCTGTTGGGTGCCACTGTTTTCTCCAGAATGGTCTTTATCTCTCTATTTGATATCTCTGCTTGACCATTGGTCTGGGGATGATAGGCCGTGGACACTCTCTGTGTGACATGATATTTCCTTAACAAGGCAGTGATCGTCCTGTTGCAGAAATGTGTCCCTCTGTCGCTCATTATAGCCTTAGGCACCCCAAATCTTGCGAAAATGGTGTCTTTCAGGAAATCTGCAACCACTTTAGAATCATCAGTCCTGGTGGCTTTTGCCTCCACCCACTTGGAGACATAGTCCACCGCAAGCAAAATATATAAATTCCCAAAAAAACTAGGGAAGGGGCCCATAAAATCGATACCCCAAACATCAAAAATTTCACAAAATATGACAGTTGTTTGTGGCATTTCATTCCTAGCAGATATGTTTCCGACCCTTTGACATCTATCGCATGATTTACAGAAGGCATTAGCATCTCTAAATAAGTGAGGCCAAAAGAAACCTGCTTCTAAAACTTTTCTAGCAGTCTTTTGAGAACCAAAGTGGCCTCCACATTCATGAGCATGACAAAAAGTAAGGACAGATTGTACCTCATTGTCCGGCAAACACCTCCTAATTACCTGATCAGCACAATGCTTCCAAAGGTAGGGGTCATCCCAAACGTAGAAGCGAGAGTCATGTCGAATCTTGTCCTTCCGAGCCTTTGTAAGTTTCGGTGGAAATTCTCCCGTGACCAAGAAATTTACCATATTGGCAAACCAAGGTCGAGGAGTATGGACACTCATCAATAATTCAGGAATATTAGGACTTACCTCGTCGGATGGGAGGGAAAAAGGTGAAATGATGGCTTGAACAGCTTGCGGCGGGCACCGCATGGGTGCTGCGGGTGCCGCACTGCCTTGCGGCGGGCGCCGCATGGATGCTGCGGCCACCGCATCTTCCGTCTTTGTTCGTTCCTGCAGCCGCGAAGATGTGTGAGTTAAGTAAAATAATGTATCATCAGGAAACTCACCGTGAATGGGTCTTTGATCTTCCGGCTTATCCTCTCCTTGGACAAGTCTGCTGAGGTGATCCGCTACTAAGTTTTCTGTACCTTTCTTATCTTTGATTTCAATGTCAAATTCACTCAAAAGTAAAATCCAGCGAATCAATCTTGGCTTTGCCTCTTTCTTAGTTAATAAATAGCGAAGAGCAGTGTGATCCGTGAAGACAATTACCTTAGCTCCTAGGAGATAGGAGCGAAACTTCTCCAGTGCAAAGACCACAGCCAGAAGCTCTTTCTCAGTGGTTGAGTAGTTCCTTTGTGCTCCATTCAGAGTCATGGAGGCATAGTAGATGACATGAGAGCTCCTTCCTTCCTTTTGTCCCAAAAAAGCCCCCACAGCATAGTCGCTAGCATCACACATAATCTCAAAAGGTTGCGACCATATGGGTGCTTGAATTATAGGAGCGCTAGTTAGGCGACCTTTAAGCTCATCAAAGGATGCTCTACACCTGTCATCAAACTCAAAAGCTACTTCTTTTTTCAATAAATCGCAAAGAGGTGCAGAAATCTTAGAAAAATCCTTAATAAACCTGCGATAGAACCCTGCATGGCCTAAAAAGGAGCGAATCTCACGCACATTGGTGGGGTAAGGTAGAGACTGAATGACATCAATCTTAGCCTTGTCTACCTCAAGACCCCTGCTAGACACAATATGACCCAAAACAATGCCTTGCTCAACCGCTTAAGCACAAGTGACAAATGATGTCTACACACCGCTTAAGCACAAGTGACAAATGATGCAAGCAAGTATCAAAATCATCTCCATGCAAGTGAAGTCATCCATAAATACTTCAATAAATCGCTCCACATACTCAGAAAATATGCTTACCATACACCGTTGGAAAGTCCCAGGTGCGTTACATAGCCCAAACGGCATTCTACGATATGCAAAAGTGCCAAAGGGGCATGTAAAAATCGTTTTTTCTTGGTCCTCCGGTGCTATTGGTACTTGAAAATATCCTGAGTATCCATCTAAAAAGCAGTAAAAAGAACGGCCGGCAAGGCGCTCAAGCATTTGATCAATAAAGGGAAGGGGGAAATGGTCTTTGCGAGTAACTGCATTCAATTTTCGATAATCAATACGGACTCTCCATCCAGTTTGTACCCTGCTAGAGACCAATTCACCATCCTGATTTTCAACAACAGTAATACCTCCCTTCTTAGGGACAACCTGCGTAGGACTCACCCATTTGCTATCAGATATGGGAAAGATCATACCTGCCTGGAGGAGCTTCAGCACCTCCTTCTTTACCACTTCCATCATTGGCGGGTTGAGTCTCCGCTGAGGTTGTCTAGACGGCTTGGCATCATCCTCTAATAGTATCCTATGCATGCAAAGGGTAGGATTGATGCCCTTAATGTCTGCTATCGTCCATCCTAATGCCTCCTTGTTTTGCTTTAGAACAGTCACCAATCGCTCCTCCTGTACAAAGGTCAATTTATTAGAAATAATGACAGGCAGAGTATCATTTTCACCAAGAAAAGCATATTTAAGGTGATTAGGAAGTTGTTTTAATTCAACGTCAGGCGCTTGGATTATAGATGGCAGAAGCTTTTCAGTAGGAATGGTCAGCTCGATGCGGTCTCCCCTTGGTGGCACATAGGTGGGAGATCGATGGTCTAAAGCTACTATAGCCTCCTGCAAATCAGATGACAACACATAATCTCTAGCAATTTCATCTATAGGGGCCTGTAACGCAACTTCCATCTCATCAACACACTCCAAATCAAAGCAATCTTGTGCCATAGTATCAATAACATCCACAAAGCACAGAGAAGGATCATCAGATGGGAATTTGATGGAATCATAAATATTAAATTCAACTCTTTGACCATCAAATTCCATAGTAAGAGATCCCGAATAGACATCTATCTTGGTCCTAGCAGTTTTCAGGAAAGGTCTGCCCAACAAAATAGGGCCTTCATTGTTACCAGGACCCATGTCAATCACAAAGAAATCAGCGGGGAATATCAAATTGTCAACCATAACCAAGACATCTTCAACAATCCCTTTCGGGTAGATAGTAGATCGATCAGCAAGTTGAATCACTACCCGAGTATCATTCAGAGGTCCCAATCCTAAAGCATGATAAACATTAGAAGGCAAAACATTAATGGATGCTCCTAAATCTAACATGGCTTTGTCAAATTTAGTATCACCTATCACACATGGAATAGCAAACATACCAGGATCACTACACTTCTCAGGCATACGTTTTTGAAATACAGCAGTGACATGTTCGCTTACCTTCACCTTTTGCTTACCTTTTAGCTTCTGGTTCCGCTTGATAGTGCAAAGTTCTTTCAAAAATTTAGCATATCTAGGAATGCTTTTGATCAAATTAAGCAAAGGAATGTTTACCTCACACTTACTGAATGTCTCGAAGATTTCCTTGTCATTCTCATATCTTCGTGTATCTTTCAAGGCTTCCAGGAACGGCGGAATGGGCTTTGGAGTCTCCATAGGTAAGGGAGAAGAAGGAGAGGAAAAAGAAGGAGGAGAAAGAGGGAGAGAAGAAGAAGAAGGAGAAGAGAACTTACCAGGAGACGATTCGGCGCTAGAATCGCCTGCGGCGGGCGCCGCATGAAAACCGCGGCCGCCGCATCTTTGCTGCGTAACTCCTGCGGCGGGCGCCGCGTGGATGTCGTCCCTGGCGGCGGGCACCGCAGGGGTGCTGCGGCCGCCGCAATGTTGCTGCGCCCGCCGCACGGTGGTTTGGCCGTTTCCATCTTCAATGATCTCTATCTCCTCGTCCATTATCTCCTCATCATCTTTTTGATTTGTGGCAACCAGTTCCTTGCCACTTCTAAGTGTCACAGCACTGACATTCTCCTTTGTCGGATTCTCGATGGTTTGCGACAGAAGCT
Organism: Persicaria tinctoria; assembly: GCA_037127255.1. NCBI lineage: Eukaryota > Viridiplantae > Streptophyta > Magnoliopsida > Caryophyllales > Polygonaceae > Persicaria > Persicaria tinctoria. The sequence goes on along the minus strand of JBANSL010000011.1, from coordinate 24,393,741 downwards.
TTCCTGAACTGTTTGCCTCCTTAGCACTTAAGATTTGGATTAGCTGACTCATTTGATTCTCAAGATTTGTCATCCGATCGGATTGCTGCTTCTCTAGATTCGCCATCCGCTCTGACTGTTGTTTATCATTCCTCATGACTAATCGTGACAGTTTCTGCAGTGGGTCCTCATTATCCTCGTTTGATTGCTGCTGACCTCCCTGTCGAGGTTCATATTGTTGTTGAGGCCTTCCCTGTTGTCCCCCTTGCTGATTGAAAGAGGTTTGATAGTTCCCATAGCCTTGCTGATAGCCCCTATTGTAATTATTGTTATTGGAATACCCAGGATTTCCATAATTGCCTTGCCTAGGCCTTTGTTGAGTGAAATTCCCAATAGCATTCAAATCAAAATTAGGATCTTGTAGAAGCGGGCACATGTCCATAGGATGAGTGTATTAACTGCAGAGACCACATGCCTTTAGTTGTTGAGGAGTTCTATTAGTAACCAACTGTTTCATCATCTGCTTTACCTCTGTCATATCAGTCTGAAGTGCAGCCACATTAGCATCTACAGCGAGTACACCCCCAACATGAGGGCTCTTATTGAATTGCCTGGAGCCCTCAGATAGCTCCTTAAACACATCCCAAGCTGCGGCAGGCGTCTTGTTTAGCATGTTACCTCCACAAGCAGAATTCACTGTTTTGCGCTCTATATCAGTCAACCCATTAAAGAGAAAGAGAACTAGATCCTTTTGAGAGTACCCATGGCATGGGCAGCTGGCGCAGAGTTTCTTGAAGCGCTCAAAGTACTCATGTATAGACTCCGTCGCGTACTGCTCAATGCTGCTGATTGACCTTTTCAAAGCATTTAGCTTTGTTGCAGGGAAGTACATCTCTAGAAAAATTCTTTTCATCTCAGCCCAAGTAGAAATAGAGTCAGGTGGTGGATAGAAGAACCATTCATTTGCATCATCCTTCAATGAGAAGGGAAAAGCTCTCAGCTTGATTTGCTCATCAGTTACGTTCTCTGGTTTCATCCCAACAACCACCCTATGGAATTCAGACAGATGCTTGTGGGGGTCCTCCCCACTCAACCCATGGAATTTGGGTAGAAGATGAACTACCCCTGACTTCAGTTCAAAGTTGACTCCTGCTGCTAGCGTAGGAAATTGGATTGCCAAGGGTTGCTGTGTTAGATCATGAGCAGAAAGCTCCTTAAGAGTGCGGTTCGCTTCGTTAGCCATCTCTGTTGTAGGTTCTTCTTGATCAAAAGAGAGTTCGCGAAAGCGATCACGGGCTTCTCGCCTTAGAGCGGCAAGGGTCCTTTCAATCTCTGAATCTAATGGCAACAAAGAAGAATTAGTAGCACGGGTATGGACCATATAAGACGATCCACACTAAAATTAACACTAAAAACACACAAGAATTAAATAAAAATTCCCCGGCAACGGCGCCAAATTTGACGGAGGTAAAACCTATCGTTGATTCCGCCAAAGAAAACTCCAACCTAAAGCAAGTATAGCGATAAGCAAGAGGTCGATCCCACAGGGAAAATTATAACTCAAGTGTGATTTATGTGTCAATTAAAGTAACCAGTTTGGGGGGTTTTAGTGGGTGAAAGTTCTGCCTTTTATCAAAGCGGAGTAAGCAAGCAAAGTAAATGGATTTGGTTTTAGACAATTAGGAGACGTAATTCTACCTACAATTTTCCACTTTATTGGATTGAGGCGATCCTTGTAACTTCTTCTCGTCCTATTAAGTTTCCTGTGAATGCCCTTGTCCCGACCTAATATAGTTACTAGTCCAACCAGTCCTAGCAACCCTTATCAATCGAACAGTCCCTAAAGAGGGATTTAACCCAATTGATAGCTTTAAGTTCAGAGATTAGCCAAGGTATTTGCAGTCCCTAAAAAAGGATTTAACAACACATTCAACTTCCTACTCATTCAATTAGTTCAACCAGCCCTAAAGGAATAAGTTTGCCACTTAGGTTAAGGTTCACAACCAGGAATCTACAAAACCTTAGCGATTGAATTGATCTAACAAGTTGGCCAGACAAGATAGAACAAAACAATAAACAACCAAGCACAAAGAAGTTGAAACATTCAAATATAGGAAATAAGGAACGAGAATTAGAAACTCACAATCAATCCGAATAAAGCTTCAAATTGCAGGCAGAATAGATGAGTTTAGTTCCTCATGGGAGACATCGCTCAAAATCTCTAAAGTCTAATTGGAGAATAGAAAATGGAAGAAGTCCTGAAAATAACATAAAAGTGGCCTTAAAAACATCCTAAGTCGGCCACCCAATGGACAATTAAAAACTAGGGTTTTTAATTAAACAAAACGCAGCGTTTATTCGCTGTCGGCCATTGCTGCGGGCGCCGCAAAGTTGCTGCGCCCGCCGCACACTGAAGGTCCGTGATCCCCGTTGCAGCGGCCCTTTGCTGCGCCCGCCGCAAGGTTGCGGCGCCCGCGGCATAACGTTTTGCCGTGACTTCTTGTAATCCTTTGCGGGTTTCTCCTCTTGTCTTGCATCTTTCCTCCCTTGTTCCTTCCCATGTTTCTCGTGTTCCTTTTCGAGATATTGCATCTCCCAAATGTGTTCCGATTCAATCTGCGAGATAAACACAAAATTGCGCAGAATCCGAACTCTTCTAAAATAATCACAAGATGCAATTTAGCAACAAAGTATGAAATAAATGCAACCTAACTAAACTAAAAATGCCTATATTGCCTATCTAAAATATGCATTATCATCTTCCCTTCCGCTGCAGCGAGTTAGTCGATCCGCAGGTGCGAGAGCCCCCTTCCGCTGGAGCGAGTTGGCGAGATCCGTCGTCTTGGTGCATCCCGCTGGCAGCGAGGATTTCCGCGGCAGCGAGCGGCTCGCTGCAGCGAGTCTAGTCGCTGGCAGCGAATACTGCCTGGTCGTCTTCGTCCTTGGCTTGTCGACTCCGGGTGTGGCGCTGAGGTGTCGTCGATCTCGACTAGGGCTTGTCGAGATCGAGTAGGGCTCCGGAGCTGGGTTGGTCTGGCTCTCGACATTACTCCTAGTCGACAAGGTCTGGCGCGGACATCTTTGTCTAGATCGAGTAAGGCCTACTCGAGATCGAGTAGCCTGGGCTCTCTGCTTGATTCGACTGGTTCCGCTGCTTCTTTGACCTTGGACTTCTTTGGTGGTTTTCCGATCTTTTCTGACCTTCCTTGGAGTTGCTGTAAAACGTCTCGAATTCTGCAAATTTAAACAGAAACTGGTGTAGATTCCATAATTTGGCAAATGAACATTAACTACATAGATTCTGTACTATCTAACCCAAATGTATGCAAAGTATGCAGAAAACGATATTAAAGTTACTGTAAAATATGGCAGATTTAGCTCACAACAAACACCCCATACTTACGCTTGTTTGTCCTCAAGCAATACTTTTAATTGTCATTCAGGGGAAGAAATCAAAACTCTCAACATATCAGATTCATTTTCATATAACCCAGCAGTCAATTACCATCCTCGAAAAGGTACTAGTGTCACAAATCCTTGCATGTGCAATTTAAAAAGCAACATCTACTCACAAAAGGAGGGTTATGAAAAAACATTCATAGGTGACAAAGCATTGATAATCAAGAAGATTTCAATTTAAGCTCAAATAAGGAGTAGATTTGGTAAAAGGCTAAAAGGTGGGCAATTTCTGGCAATGTGGTGCTAATGATCCGGGGAAATGGAGTATTTCCAAATTGAATTTCAACATTCCTTTTCATAAGTTTCATCACCTTTCATAATGCTTTTATCAACAATAATGATTTTACCTCTCTGACCTCAGCACTGCCTTCTCGCGAGTCGCAAACATGGGTGTCATGAATGGCCCCGGATACTTAGTGCTTTGGACTCCTCACAATATGTCCCATCTCTCCAAACTATTATCTCAGAGAGCATGGTCAATCTACCTTTATCTCCTGAGGTGATTGGATTTTCTTTCACTCATTAAATTTTCCATATATTTCAAACAATTTCCTTCCAAACTCCAATAAGGATAATAATCACAAACACCATATGATAATCTCCATAATATAACATCATTCTCAACATAATCCCCGGATAAGGTAAAGAATGGCAAATATTTAGATCATGTGGAGCAATATTTGAAATAAGGCATATTATGGCTTTTGTGATGCATAAGCATAGGTAAGGCTAGGAATTGAAACAATGAGCATTATATGGAAATATAGAGTCCTCCATCATCTTATCATGCAACATGTCAAAAGCAACTTCAAATTTTACCTCCTTCTATGGTTTTTTTTTATCAAAATATGCACTTCATTATGACTGCCCTTTACTAGGCAATTTTATGCTATATCTCTAATGAATCCAATTTTGCATCGTCGAGTTCAATTAAAGCTTCCATGACATTATTCAAAAATTTCAATGGGGGTATGGGGGTCATTTTTTCAAACTTTTTGGAAACTTGCATGTAAGCACATAAATCAATAATGCATTCCAAAATAGTCATGTAGCAATCCAAAGAAATAAATTTTAAACATGCACTCATAATGTCAAATAAAGTAAATATGCATAATGTAAGCCCTTTCCTCACCCCATACTTAAAATTTACAGTATCCCCACTGTATAAAATCAAATAAAAACAAGAGTAAAGGAAGGAACTCACAGGATAACATATCGAGGATGGCAGATCAGTGCATGTCGAGTAGAGATAGGCTTGTCGATCTCGAGTACAAGGTACTCGATCTCGAGGAGCCTCGTCTGCGTCTAGTGGATTTCTGAAGTCGAGGAGCTTCTGGTGTCTTCTCGATGTCGAGTACATCTACTCGAGGTCGAGTAACTTCTGGGCTTCTCCTCCTTGTCGCCGTCGACTTGGCCTTCGTCGATTTTGACTGTTTTTCAGGGACTTCTTATTCCACTTTTCGCAATCCTTTTATGCTAGCCGACCTAAAAGTGTTAGTTTGCACACAAAACAAGGCTATCCACATAAAACATTCTAAAAGACATAAAACCAAAACCAAAAAAAAAAAACCAAAAACAAAAAGTTCAAAAATCATAAAGTTTTATATACATGCTCTAGATTTTAGAGTCGCTAGGCCGACTTCTCCGTTTGCGCTCAAGGACCATTATTGTGGGGCCCGCTCATGCTTAGCCCTTCTCCTGGATCATCTAGGTCCTGATGGTAGTATGCAAGCTCAGCTGATAGGTTGTTGCTTGCATCATCTCCCTTCTCTTTCTTCTTCTTCCTTCTAGCTCTTAGTTTTCGCAGATTCTCATGCCACGGCGTCTTATCTCCCCTTAAATCATTGATAATTTTCTTTATGGACTAAGGGGGTGTAGGATTCATACCTGAACTTGCCTTTTCGGACCCAAAACAAGAATCTTTGGGCTTGGGGCTAGTCGACATCGAGTACAGCTGGTCGACTTCGAGTACAAGGACCCCATACTTAGGCTTTTGGCAAGTTTCTGGCTCTGCAGTGGTTGTCGAGATCGACAAAGTCTTGTCGACATCGAGTACCTCCCTTGTCGAGATCGAGTTGGTCTTGTTGATCTCGAGTACAGCGTCAGCACCTTCCCTCGTTGTTTGCTTGGTCCCGTGGTTATTGATGCTTTTCACCTCCAGCCATGAAATTTCCTCTTTTGCAGGGCCAAAAGAGAAATCCAAAACCTCATCGCCTATGGTGAAGGTGAGTGATCTATTCTTGACACTTATTTTGGCATCTGCAGTAGCTAAGAATGGTCTACCAAGAATAATAGGGCTAGTAGGATCTTCAGCACAGTCAATGATAAGGAAATCAGCTGGAACAAAGAATTTACCAACCTGGATAGGGACGTTCTCAACTATACTTGTAGGGATGACTACTTATTGTTTGCCATGTATAGCTTGGCATCCACAGGTTCTATGCATCCTATCTTTACTTTCCGCCAGATTGATAGAGGCATGATGCTCACACTTGCTCCTAAATCGCACAGAGACTCATATTTATATTGTTCAAAACCCACAGTAACAAAAAACTTACTAGGGTCAGGTCTCTTTTCAGGGAAGTGGAGTACTTTGCATTCGCCTGCGATCTCTAAGACGGATCGCTTCTTGCTTAGGATTTCCTTGAGAAATTTGACATATCCAGGCATCTCTTGCAGGGCTTCTGTAAAAGGAATAGAAACATTCAGTTCTTGCAGCATATTAACAAATCTGGTAAACCTACCTGCAGTGGGATCTTTCTGTGTTTTTCAAGGGAAAGGCAGTGGCTTTTTCAGTTTCGGATCCTGATCAGCCGTCGGAGGTGCTGTAGAGTCGTCGACGTCGACCAGACGCTGCTCGTCGACCTCGACTACGGGCTCCTCGATATCGATTAGGGTGGTCGACCTGGAGTTGCTGGTCTACGCAGTGGAGTCCGAGCTCAGCTTCTGGTCTGTGTCGAGTAGCGGTTTGTCGATGTCGAGTACACCCTCCTCGAGATCGAGTTGGCTGTGCTCTTCGTGGAGTTGCTGCTTTACCTTGCTTTGCTGCTTTCCGACCTCTGGCTCGTGTAATTGATGTCCACTCCTAAGATTGATAGCTGCGACGTGTCCAGTTTTCCCCTTAGGATTTGGTTCTGTTTGCCCAGGGAGTTGTCCGGATGGTCGTGGGATCTGTGCAGCGATCTGACCCATCTGCGTCTCTATTCCCCTTTTCCAGATGTCTAATTCTCCAAATTTTGTAGTGATGTTCTGGAATTGGTTGTTGATGGTGCCCTGATTCCGACGCATCTCCTCAAGGATCAGCTGCAGATTATCCTTCTTTTGATCCCTCTTTGGATGTCCTGGAGCTCTGTATGGTGGGGGATTCCTAGGAGGACCCTGGTTCCATTGTGGTTGATAGAACCTTTGATCTCCCATGTGTCGATTTGGACCCCCAGCGTAGGCTGCCTCTTCATGTGTTTCTGCCATCTTGACTTGCTCAGTGTGTGGGCACTCAGTAGTGGTGTGCTTCTGCGATCCGCATTCGATGCAAGGCTGATTGACAGATAGGTATTTGACTTGCTTGAGGAGCTTGCGATTCTGGTCTCTGTAGAACTGCTCCCTGACATCTGGGTCATTCTCCTTTGCTGGCTCATAGAATGGCATTGATGGTGCTGGCCTAGCGTAGGAGTTCTCCTCATAGTTTGTAGGAGCCCCATATTTGTTGTCGTAGTTAGTGAGCTTTTCTAGCACACCCCATGCGTCGCTTGGTGGCATCGTCAGATACTCATAGCGAGTATAATGGTTGATCCTATCCTTAGTGATTTGATCAAGAGAGTTGAAGAAGATCTCCTGAATGACGTAGGGTGGCTGTCCATGAGTAGGGCAAGATCGCAGCAGTTCTTTGTAGCGTTCCCATGCCTTTGCCAGCGGTTCCCCATGCTTCTGTTTGAAGGCGGTTATTTTCTGACGGAGAAGTGCTGTCTTGGCGGGTGGGAAGTATTTGTTCAGGAACTCTTGCTCTACTTGGGCCCAGGTGGTGAGAGATCTCGACTTCAGCCCTTCAAGCCACTTCAGTGCAGGTCCAGCGAGCGACCAGCGAAAAGATTTCATCTTGACATATTCCGGAGTTGTACCTTCAGCAAGAGTACGACACATATCATGAAAGTTAGTAATATGTTCAAGAGGGCACTCATTAAATTTGCCATAAAAAGCATTATTTTTAAGCTCTATCAAAAATTGAGTGCGAATTTCAAAAGAGTTATCAGGGATTAGAATCGCCGATTCAGGCACGACGAGAGCTGGATGCATATAGTCCTCAGCAGTTGTTGGATATTGGGCAAGCTCAGCTTCTGCTTGCCTTGCGCGCTCAGCTTCTTGTTCCCTCGCTGCCCTTTCATTGGCGATAGTGGTATTCTTTGCGGCTAGTTCCCTTATAAGCCTTTCGATCAGTTGCTCTTGTGTTTCAACGACCGCCATGATCCTTTTGAGTTTAGAGTGGATGTGTAGGTAACGCTCTGGTTCGTCTAAGGCGTCAAACTCAGGTGGTAGACCAGAACGGCGCATACACTTGAAAAGTAACTCAAAGTAGACGTGAGATTTAACTACCTAAGGCGCGAATGATAGCTTCCCCGACAACGGCGCCAATTTGTTGGTAGGAGGAAATCGAGACTTGCAATAATAAAATAAAAATAAATCACAGCAAACCAGATTCCGTCCCTTGCAAATAATTACAAGACCTCCTCCTGATGCAGCAGCGAGAAGTCAGGATCGATCCACGAGGAAGCGTGTCAGCGGATCCTAGGTAGCAGTGAAATCTCACGGTCAGAAGTCGACAACAGGGTCCTCGATCTCGACTAGGGTAGTCGACAGAAGATCGGACAGTCGAACTCAGCGCAGCAGCAAGCACAGGGTGTAGTCGATATCGACAAAGGGCTACTCGATATCGAGTAGAATCTTCGTCGACTTCGCTTCGTCTCGTCGAGTACCTGCACAGTTAAGCTACATCGATGCTAGATCGAAGATCAGTAACTCGAGGTCGACCAGGCTTGGTCGAGATCGAGTAGACAGAGAATTAAAACGAAACAAAGAAATAAAGTAAAGGCAAATGCTTTGGAACTTTCGAAATAAACTGTATGTAAAAGGGCTTCCAAGATTGGGGTTTGCAACAACGATAACCATACATGCATAAGGCAGAGATAATCAGATAATCATGTAAATTGCATAAAAGGACAAGCTTTCGCCTTTTCCAACAATTAGACAACTCTTTCAAGAAAACCTAATTGTCTCTACCGATTTTATGTTTATAATCCAAGTTGTTAACATGGATCTCCATTAGACGGGTAATAAACACATAAACAAGTAGGAAGATGCTCAAAATATGATAAAGGTCGGATCTTTACCTCAAACATGCATGGCTATCGTTGGGCTCGCCCCAACCCTAGAAGTGGGTGGACTACTCACGCCTCATCGCAAACTCAGACATTGATTTGAAAGAAATAACAACTTGCATTAACTAAATTCAACGCCTTTACAGTCCTGGGAATCAACTCTCGTAAACTGCCAAAACCTTAAAACCTTCAAACTACCTAAACCGTCTCTGTGGAACTCCCTCCCTAACTGAAATTGAATTGAATTAAAATTGAGCCCCATGGGCTTTATTTATAGCCTTCTAACCCTTGCAAATCAAGGATAGAATATCTATATCTATATCTAAAACTATATCTAAAATGCTTAAGGATAAATAAAAGCAATAAGGAAATTAAATCTAAATATATCTAAATGTCTTAAAGTGGATAGATCTCCTCTTCCATGATGTATGTTGATAGATTGGATAGATTCTCGGCCTTCTCGACTTCCGTCGTGCCCAAGGAATCCCAACTCTACTCGGACTGCTCATGTCGATGCGTTTCCAGAAACGGGTCTACTCGACATCGACAAGGGCTTGTCGACATCGACTAGGATTCGTCGTCGACTGGTGTTCTCGGGTGACTCTGCTCGACAAGGCTCGGACATGGCTCCTGGGCGTCGTCGACCTCGACAAGGACTCGTAGACATCGACTAGGTATTCCCTTCCGCTGGAGCGAGTCGCTTTTTCCGCTGCAGCGAGTTCGTCGATCCGCAGGTGCGAGAGCCCCCTTCCGCTAGAGCGAGTTGGCGAGATCCGTCGTCTTGGTGCATCCCGCTGGCAGCGAGGATTTCCGCGGCAGCGAGCGGCTCGCTGCAGCGAGTCTAGTCGCTGGCAGCGAATACTGCCTGGTCGTCTTTGTCCTTGGCTTGTCGACTCCGGGTGTGGCGCTGAGGTGTCGTCGATCTCGACTAGGGCTTGTCGAGATCGAGTAGGGCTCCGGAGCTGGGTTGGTCTGGCTCTCGACATTGCTCCTAGTCGACAAGGTCTGGCTCGGACATCTTCGTCTAGATCGAGTAAGGCCTACTCGAGATCGAGTAGCCTGGGCTCTCTGCTTGATTCGACTGGTTCCGCTGCTTCTTTGACCTTGGACTTCTGTGGTGGTTTTCCGAGCTTTTCAGACCTTCCTTAGAGTTGCTGTAAAATGTCTCGAATTCTGCAAATTTAAACAGAAACTGGTGTAGATTCCATAATTTGGCAAATGAACATAAACTACATAGATTCTGTACTATCTAACCCAAATGTATGCAAAGTATGCAGAAAACGATATTAAAGTTACTGTAAAATATGGCAGGTTTAGCTCACAACATGATCCGATATATGTGATCTACCATTTAGTTCACAAACCTTGACATAAATCTCAAAGGTCTTGACACTAAGTAGATTTTATCTTTCATAAAGGGAAAGCTCCCCCTACGAAAGTGCATCTTTGTTAAGCTTTCCAATCTCTCGTCTTATGAAGGTGAACCTGTCCTCCGCCAAAGGCTTAGTAAAAATGTCAGCCCATTGATAATCAGTTGAAATAAACGAAATAGACACATCACCTTTTTCAACATGGTCACTAATGAAATGATGCCTTACATCAATATGTTTGGTCCTTGAATGCTGAACAGGATTCTTAGTAATGGAGATGTCACTTGTATTGTCACATTTAATAGGAATGCCTTTGAGGTTGATGCCAAGATCTCGCATTTGTTGAGCTATCCAAAGGATTTGGGAGCAACAGGCTCCAACTGCAATGTATTCGGCTTCTGCAGTGGATATAGCAACTGAGTTTTGTTTCTTTGAGTGCCAACTGATCAAAGATGCTCCTAAAAATTGGCAACATCCTGATGTGCTCTTCCTATCCACCTTATAGCCTGCAAAATCTGCATCAGAATATCCAATTAATGTGAAATTCTTTTGCTTTGGGTACCATAGTTCAAGCTCCTTAGTGCCATTTAGATATCGAAAAATCCTCTTCACAGCCACGAGGTGAGATTCTTTAGGATCAGCTTGAAACCTAGCACACATGCAAACAATAAACATGATATCAGCCTACTAGCCGTGAGATATAATAAAGATCCAATCATTCCTCGATACTCCTTTTGATTGACACTTTTCCCAGTCTTGTCTTGATCTAGAGATAATGCTGAGCTCATGGGAGTCTTGGCTGCTTTGGATTGATCCATTTTGAACTTCTTCAAGAGATCCTTAGTGTACTTGCTTTGGTTGACAAAGATCCCTTTCTTAGATTGGTGGACTTGTAATCCCAAAAAGAAGTTGAGTTCACCCATCAAGCTCATCTTGAATTCACTGCACATGATGTCAGAAAATTCCTTCCACAAAGATGTGTTAGTAGCACCAAATAATATATCATCTACATAAATTTGAATAACCAAAATGTCCTTTCCTTTGGTCTTGATAAAAAGAGTCTTGTCGATCAACCCCCTTTTAAAATCATTTTCTAAAAGATATTTTGACAAGCGCTCATACCAAACTCTTGGGGCTTGTTTCAAACCATAAAGTGCTTTGTCAAGTTTATAAACATGATTGGGAAATTCCAAACTTTCAAATCCTGGGGGTTGAGCCACATATACTTCTTCCTCTAAGAAACCATTAAGAAAAGCACACTTGACATCCATTTGATATAACTTTATGCTCATAAAAGATGCAAATGCTAATAAAATGCGAATAGCTTCAAGCCTTTCTACGGGAGCAAAGGTCTCCTCATAGTCAATACCTTCCTCTTGATTGTAACCTTGAGCAACAAGTCTTGCCCTGTTCCTCACGATCTTACCATTTTCATCTAGCTTGTTTCGAAATACCCATCATGTTCCAATGACTGATTGATGCTTTGGCCTAGGCTTCAAGGTCCAGACTTTGTTCCTTTCAAATTCGTTAAGCTCACTTTGCATGGCAATGATCCACTCTGGCTCTTGAAGGGCCTCATCTACCTTCTTTGGTTCAATAAGAGAAATAAACGCATGAAAAGCACAAAGATCTTTAAGTTTAGAACGAGTTTGAACACTAGAGGTAGGGTCAGAAATGATATCCTTTAATGAGTGTGATGAGGAGTATTTGAATTTCCTTTTTCTAGTCTCAACTCCTTGATTCGTCACACCGGTAGGATTGACTTGTGGTACATCTGACTCCATGATCCTGTTAGGTTCAGTTATAGCAGTTTCTGATGCTTCAACACTGTTGGATTGGACACCAAGGGTTTTGGACGAATCTTCAACACCTTGGGCCAATTCTTCAGTGTTGAGAATCTATTCCTGCATGTTCCTCTTCTCTGTGTTCTTGGTGGCAGCATCATCACCTTCCTCGTTTTCTTTTTGGGTTTGAAAGGGCTACGTGTTTGTTTACCTCGTGTGCATGCATTGCACATGTCAATACCTTTGAAGTCCATCTCAGGTAACCCTCTTACAAGCCCTTTGGACACAAGCTTCTGAAGTGTATGTGGGCTCACATGACCATGTCTCCTGTGCCAGAGCTTTGGATCGTCCGTCAAAGCCTTTAGACAGGTTAAGCTTCCTTGTGCCACTTGATCAGCATTTACAGCGTATATATTGTTGTAACGATATTCAGTCAATATAACTTCACGTGTATCTTCTCTGCACACTAGACATCTTTTGTTGTTAAATCTGACATTGTGGCCACTATCACATAATTGAGAGACACTAAGCAAATTATACTTTAAAACATTAACAAGATAGACATTTTTAATACTATGGTTGGAATCACTTCCAACACTACCAATACCAACGATGTCACATTTTCCTTTGTCACCAAGAGTGATTGTTCCTGTGGATTGTTCCTTTAGATCATGAAAGAGAGAACTCTTTCCACTCATGTGCCTTGAGCATCCACTATCAATGATCCATTTATGTTCCTTCACCTTGGTGATCTCCTACAAGACAAACATCAACCTTTGTGGCTAGACCAATAAGCAAATTTGGATCCATTGTTGGGGTAAACCATATTTGGTAAAATAGTGCCTTTTGGAACCCAAACTTGTGTTATCCGTTCTTTTCTCAAATGAACAGGAAATGTATTGTGAATGATATATGGATCCTTTCTTCTATAGGGGCAGGTCTCTTTTACATGTCCCTTTCTAGCACAGTGGTGACATATAGGAGAGGTTCTGCTTCCTTTTGCCATTACAATGGTGGTAATGTGCTGCTTCTTTAAAAACCTTGGATTGTAACCAATACCACTTTTGTTTAGAGAACTTTGTTGCTCACCCAACATCCTATCAAGAGTGCCTTTGGATTTGGTAAAACTTATGAAGGTTGTCTGTTGATCTTGAATCTTATTATTCAAGGAGATCTTCTCGTTCTCTAAGTCATGATGCTCATTTCTTAGAGAGGAGAGATCTTGCTTGATTTCAGATTTCTCTGAGTCAAGCGTCTTGACGTTAATGTCAAGACCTGAATAAGAAGCTTCAAGACTTTTAACCCTCATTGACAGATCCTCAATAGTTCTTTCCTAGTCCACAGTTCTCTTAATAAGAATGTTAGTCTGGGCAACAAGTTTCTCTTCATTGGCAATCATATTAGAAAGGAATTCCGATAATACCTCTTTTGGACTTTCCATAAGTTCTCTTACAGTAGCTTCAAGCTTTTCATCGTGGGATTCATCTTCTGAGGCCATAAGACAAATATTGGTCTTCTCATCATCGGAGTCAGAGTCAGAATCGCTCCAAGTCGCCACCATGGCTTTCTTCTTCCATTTGTCACTCTTCTTGGACTGGCTCTTTATCTTTTGAGGGCAATCCTTCACAAGATGATCTGTTTCACCACATTCAAAACAAGACAAAGGTTTAGTCTTCTTATCATACTAGTTGTATTGAGGCTTACCTCGAAATTTAGAAGACTCTGATCCATCCTTGTTGTTGAATTATTTCTTCATTTTGAGAATTCGAGCAAGGCCTCTTGTGATAAGAGGAAAAGGATCATCCTCATCGTCATCCTCATCTTCTGAATCAGATCCATCTTTAGGCTCATCCTTCTTAGACTTGAGTGCCAAGTTCTTAGTGCTAGCTGGAAGTTCTCCATCATCTTCATTAAGGATCATCTCATGCGTGATCAGCTTCCCAAGCAGGTCATCAAGGGGTAGAGTGGTGAGATCCTGTGCTTCCTCTATAGCTGTTACTTTTGGACCCCATTTTTCTTTTGGGAGGCACCTCAGTATCTTCCTCACTTTCTCAACGTTTGTAAAGCTATTGCCGAGAGAGTCAAGGTTGTTGGTGATTTATGTGAATCGTGTGAACATGGCCTTGATTGACTCATTAGACTTCATTTTGAAAAGCTCATACTTTCGAGGGAAGATGTTGATCTTGGTGTCTTTCACTTGGCTCGTTCCTTCATAGGTGACAACCAGTTTGTCCCAAATCTCTTTAGCTGACCTACAAGATGAAATACGGTTAAACTCATCAGTACTAAGACCACAATAAAGTAAGTTAATAGCCCTGTAATTTTTGGAGACGAGTTCAAGATCTGCTTGGATGTATTCAGACTCCTTCTTTGCGACTTTGGTTCCATTTGGTCCATCTTTTTCTGGAATTTTCGGACCATTCTCTATAATGTTCCAAAGTTCCAGATCTTGATCTATAATTAACATCTTCATCAAGGATCTCCAATGGACAAAGTAGTTTCCTACAAAGAGTGGTGGTCTGCTCATGGACCTTCCATGTGCAAATCCTCCGCTTGCTTCACCAGACATGATCGAAAACTCACAAAATTGTTAGATAAAAAAGTAGTGAGTAAAGCTCTGATACCAATTGAAGGTTCGCTAATGTAAAACTAAGTAAAATAGAAATACTCTAGAAGGGGGGTTGAATAGAGTATGCCGGTTTTTCGCAGATAGTCTCAAGACTTTTGATGCTCGTGCAAAACCCTTTGAGATTAGACTTAGTCTTTTCTCTGAAAACCTGAATCACAAAGTTAAACAATTCGAACCAAGTGCGGAAATAAGGTAAAGCAATAAAGTAAAGGACTCGATGAGTTGTTTACGAGGTTCAGCACGAACTTGGCCTACGTCCCCGCCTAGGGTTCTTCCACAACCCTAGGATTCAACCGACTTTTATTGATTCACAAGACTTAGGATCCTAGTAGCTCCCCGAGAAGCCTCTCTCCTATACAATTGCAATCTAGTTAACTCACGTTCCCTTAGAGTCCTTGACCAATTTAGAAGAGCCCCACCTCTCTATGCTATCTAGTACAATCCTCTTACACTTAGTGAATCAATCGCCTAGTGTTCACTTCCCGAGTTACAAACTCTCGAGTATAACACTATAACTGAATATATCCTATAAGCTCACTGTGTAACTCTCAAATGCTTTGAAAAGAAATAACAGACTCTTAGGACAAGCATAGAGCACACGAAGACAGATTTCTCTTGAAGGCTTGGAGTGTATGAAAGCTCGTGTTCAATGAATGTGTATCTCTGTCTACATCTTCCTTCTCTTTATATTGAGACAAATCGGCGCCAAGGATCTTCTCCAACGGCTAGACAAGATCGTGGCATAAGTTGGATCTTCTATCTTTGGAATCTTCGAGCCCACAATCTTTCCGATTTGAATCTTCTTAGCACGCATCACAAGGAAGGAAATAATTCGAAAATACTTCCTGAAAGGTTATTTAAGTATATAATAATAATATAATGGAAGTATATAATAATATTAAATAATATTCAAACAATATAACATATAGAACAGGTTTTGTATTTCATCAATACTGTTAAAGCTCCAAGACCTTTGACACAGACAAACTGTCAAGGCCTTTGAAACTTATTCCGATTTTCATCAAGGGAGGGAGTTATCACACTTGATTTCCAACGATTGGCACGCCTGTCTACTGAGTTTCTTTCTTTACCCTTATTTTTTATACAGTGAAGACACTATAATGTTTAAGTATGGGGTGGGGGAAAGGCTTACTTTATGCAGATTTGACCATATTTGACATTATGTGTGCATTCTTCTAGTTTATTTATTGAATTGCTTATACATGGCTATTTTGGAATTCATTATTGATTTATGTGCTGACATGTTTGTTTTCCAAAGTTTGAAAAAATTACCCCCATTAAAATTTTGATTACTGTCATGGAAGTTTAATATCGAACTCGACGATGCAAATTTGGATTCATTAGAGATGTAGCATGAAATTTCCTAGTAAGGGGAAATCACAATGAAGTGCATATTTTTATTGAAAACCATGAAAGGAGGTAAAATTTGAGGTTGCTTTTGACATGTTGCATGATACGATGATTGAGGACTTTTATTTTCCATATATGCTCATATTGTTATATCATTAGTCTTACCTATGCTTATGCATCATAAAATTCATATTGAGCCTTATTTCATATTTGCTCCACATGATCTAAATATTGCCCATTTTCTACCTTATTCCATCCGGGGATTATGTTGAGAAAGGAAGTTACATTATGGAGATTACTATATGGTTGTTGTGTTGTTATTATCATTATTGGAGTTTGGCAGAAAAGTTTGAAAATATATGGAAAATTTAATGACTGAAAGAAAATCTGGTCACCTCAAGAGATAAAGGTAGATCGACCCTGCTCGTTGAGATAATAGTTCATCGAAATGGGACACAAGGTGAGGAGTCCAAAGCACTAAGTATTCGGGGCCATTCATGACACCCATGTTTGCGACTCATGAGAAGGCAGTAATGAGGTTAAAGAGGTAAAAGCATAATATTGAAAAAAAGCAATGAGCGAATGGGCAAAATGTGAGAAATCAAAAGAAGAAGGAATGTGGTATGAAAGTTTGGAAAATACTTCATTTCCCCGAATCATTAGCACCATATGGCCAAAAATTGCCCACCTTTAGCCTTTTACCAATCTACTCCTTATTGAGCTTAAATTAAAGTCCTCTTGATTATTTTGCATAACCCTCATTTTGTGAGTAGATGTTGCTTTTATTACACATGCATGGATTTGTGAAATTAGTACCTTTTCAAGGATGTCAATTGATTCCAGGGACATATGGTAATGAATCTAATATGTTGAGAGTTTTGATTTCTTCCCCTGTATGACAATTAAAAGTATTGCTTGAGGACAAGCAAGCTTAAGTATGGGGTGTTTGATGTGAGCCTATTTTGCCATGTTTTACATGTACTTTTATATCATTTTATGCATGGATTTAATACATTTGGGCTGGAACAATACAGAATCTATGTAATTTATGCTTATTTGTCAAATTATGGAGTCTACACTAGTTTCTGTTTAATTTTGCTGAAATCGAGGACTTTTACAACAATTCAGAGGAAGGAGGAAAAGCTTGAAATCAACTACAGAAAGTCCTTGGTCAAGGAGCAGCGGGACCATGACAAATCAAGATGGAAATGAGGAAAATCGACTCGACACGACCTGGTCGATATCGACCAACCTTGGTCGAAATCGAGGCAAGCAGGTCGACTTTCACCCAAAGCCCAGGATCAGGTGATGAAGAAGAGAACTGGTCGATATCGACCACACTTGGTCGATATCGAGTGGATGTAATCGAGTCAGGACGCTGGGAATCGACTAGAAAGCTGGAGCAAGGAAAATAACAGGTCGATATCGAGTCAAAATCTGGTCGAAAATTCTCCTGGAGCCCAATATCGAGTGTCTGAAGTGAAGCTGAGAAGACGAGGTCAATATCGACCTATGTTGGTCGATATCGACCAGCATACATAGGCCGAAATCGAGCAGATCCGAGTTCGAGTTGTTGAGCTGGCTTTCTTCCACATGAAGCAAGAGATATTATATCCACTCAAGAGGAGATTTATCAAGTTCTATCAAGATTTAAGGGATTTATCTACTTTAGATATAGTTTCCTTTTGGATTTATCTCTTTTATTTCCATAATTTAATCTTTAAGTATTAGATAGATAGATTTAAATATAGATATAGTTGTTCTTTCCTAATTATCTAGGGAATGAACACTATAAATAAGGTCTTAGGGGCCGAGTTTTATTCATTAAATTTTACACACAATATCGAGTAGGAAAGAGAGATAGAGAGAGCTTGTGGCGAGAGATGGAGAAGAGTTGAGAGACGATTTGGCTTAGATTGGTTGTAAGCATTATTTTAGTTTATTTAATGCAATTTAGTTCCTTTTTATTATTTATGTGTTTCTTGATGATGAAGAGCGAGTAGTCACCCAACTTCTAGGTTCGGGGTAATCCCGACGGTAGCCATGTGAGGTGATGCGGTAAAGGTACAATCTTTTAATGTGAATTCGTCTTCTATCCCTACGAGCATGATTCTTTTGCGAAAGTTGAAGATGATCCTTGTTTGTGTTATTGAAGCGAAAGTGAACCTAGGTATGCCGGATCGACATATTTACCCACTGATGAACTCGAATGCTTTGGTTGAACCTTGGTATGCCGGATCCCTTCTCGCTCTTCCAGCAGGTTCAAATCACCGTCGATTATTGCTTTGGTGGTGCAGATGGCTGGTGGTGATCTAAAGTAGCCTTCGACCGTCGGAGTCCCAAGCGCCGGAGTTGCATGATCAACGGAATCCCGATCGCACCTCCTTCTCTTCCACATGACCGATGGAGTCCCAAGCGCTGCCTTTGCTTTCGCTTTGTTGCCCGATCGCACTCATTCTCTTTCTTTTTCTTCTAGAGAAAAGTCCTCTGCTTTCGCTGCTTGATCACACACCTTCTCTTTCTCTTTCTCTTTCTTATGGAGAAAAGTTTCAATTGTGGGGTAGGGTTTGAGAGTGGTTGTTTGCACGCACAAGATATTGGATGTGTTTTGTTCACATGATACACGTTAAGGCCTGAGTACATATAATCTTCTCTCTCTCTCTCTCTCTCTCTCTCTCTCTCTCTCTATCTATATATATATATATATATATATATATATATATATATATATATATATATATATATATATATATATATATATATATATATATATATATATATATATATATATAGAGGTAATGCTTCAAATGAAAATGGTTCTTAAAATTAAAATCCCTCTTAAAATGAAAATGGTCAATTCGAAGGTAAACGGACCTAATTTAAAGGTAAATGAATCTAATTAAATGAGTAATAGATAAATGAGTCTAATTAATGTGTAAATGAGGGTAAATGGGTAAGTGACCTTAATTATGAGGTAAATGTCACCCCTTCTCCCATACTTTCTTTTTTCTACCAATATTGCCCTGATTTCAATTATAAAAATTACATATTTTAGCCCGTAATTTTTATTTGAAATAATATTATAAGGTGCAACTATAAGATTACAAAATGCAACAAAATATGTTACATCACATTTTTTGTCTTTATTTTAAAAAGTGAAAAATATGAGATAACAAAATATGTATAAAGTGAACAAATAATACAATAAGGTTATTATTAATAAATGTTCATTTTCACAATGTAAAGTGAGTTTCCTACCAAAATTTTTTCTTTATGGTTGCTATTTTAAGTCGGTTTTGCATTTTAATGCGACATGTGTCATTAAAGCCTATTAGCTAAAAAATGGTAAAACGATGTGCCCATGCACAAAGGTTCGAGTTCAAAATACCGCATAGGCTGTTTATGGTTGTTTTCTCTTTGTTCCCATAAATGAAGAAAATTATAAAGTGCAATAATAAAATGATAACGTGCATAAATAAGAAGATAAAGTGAATATATAACATTATGGTATGCAAATATAATATTATTATGTGTAAATATAATATTATGTTGTGCAAATAAAATGATAATTAAGTGCAAGACTAAAATGATGGTGTATGAATAATAATATGAAGTGCGTGAATAAGCTTACGATGTGCACAGTTAAGATTATAAAGTGCATAAATAAAATGATAAAGTGCATGAATAAAATAATAAAGGGTATAAATAAGATTATGAAGTGCACACTTAAGATTACAAAGTGCATAAATAAAATGATAAACTGCAAGAATAAGATTATAAAGTGCACAATTAAGATTATGAATTGCACTTTTATCAAACAATGATACAAACTATTAAAATTAAGCAATGTAGCTTATGTACTAGTCGAACTCACATCTCTGCACATACCCACATTGCTCACAATTCGATCATAGAAATATTCCATCCTTATTTCAAGTTGCCACGAAATTTAACAGGCCAGGAGGAAAGAGTCGTATTGTGTTGGATACAAATTTAATTTGTCAACTTGCACACCCATTCACCATTAAACCTTATCAATAAAATTAAACCTTAAAACCATTGTTACCACACCACATTAATTTAATCTCCTCCTCTGTATGCTTCTATTACCCATTCAACATTCAGAAAATTTAGTCATGATCAAACCTTCCTTTAACAAGCTCTCCAGGTTCCATGGCTTCCTGACCAATGACAAATCTAATGGAATTAGAACGGGAGGATCGTCTCGAAACAATGAAGATCGTCCAGCTCCTATGTTGTAAATAAAAGTAACCCGAAGAAAATCCTAACTCAATCGGCCTTAATAGATCGATCAGTTCTTGCAGAGGAGGGTCAAATAAAATTTGGCTCCGGTTGAAAGAGCTGATCAATTGCAAAGAAAGGCTAGCAGAAACTCTACAAAAACGCCGATGAAGTCATCGGTTTTGCCCGTTCTCTGGTGTTCTTCAAGGCGATTACCGGCACAGAATGGCTTGCGCACATAGGTGACTGGCCGGTGTAGATGAACACCTCCCCAACCCCGATAGCTATGTTGGCCATTGTAACGATGTTGGCCAAGCCCAATAGCGATGAAAAACTTCCTAGAGTCACTATTCTTCTCCCGGTAGTCCATCTTGCTACACTCTTCAACGATCTCAGCCATCAATCGCTTCTTTCTCAAAATATCTTTAAGGAACCTCACATAGGATGGCATTTCATAGAGAGCTTATGTGAATGGAATGGTGACATTTAAGCCATGAAGCATCATCACAAAACGTAAAAACTTCTTGTTGGTGGGATTCCTGAATGCCTTAGAGGCAAAAAGGGAGTGCCTTCTTCGAATTTCAGCCCAAAACAACCCTCAGAAGTGGAATAGGCTGGTCAACATCGACAATGGGATGGACGACATCGACCTCTCTAGAAGGCTTCTAGAGAGGGTTCTTCTTCTCTTCTCTCATCCTTGGCTCTTGTAGCCTTGTAGGTGACATCCACTTCTCAATTGGACAACGGCTATATGACCAGAAGGTTGCCCCTTAGGATTTGCCTTTGTTTGCCTAGGGAGCACTCTGAATTGACTTGGGGTATGTGCTACTAATTAACCCAATTAGGTCTCCACGTTCTTTCTCCATACATCTATTTCTCCAAGCCTAGCTTTGATTCCATGTAGCTGAGTATGAATACCATTGTTGGATTGCTTGTTCTTTGTTTGGTTCCTTCTCATCTCATCAAGGATGAGTTACATGTCATCCTTTCGATGGTCTCTTTCTGGATGTCCATGAGCTCTATAGAATAAGGGGTCCCTAGGGTTGTACTAAGGCTGCTAAGTGCCTTAATTTCCTTGATATCCTGGAGTTATGACCCCCCATGTAGCACACCTTCTCATGGGTCATTGCGAGTTGCATTTACTCAGTGTATGGCCAAGCGATGGTGTTATGCTTTTGTGACCCATACTTCAAGCAAGCTTGATTGGCAGACAGGAACCTCTTTTTCTTCTGCAATGTCCGTACTTGATCCTTCATGAACTGCTCCTTGACATCCGGATCAACTTCCTTGGATGGCTTATAGAGTGGCATAGATGGAGCAGGCCTCACTTCATAAGCCACATGAGTCCCATATGTGTTGTCGAGCTCAACTAGCCTCTCAATAGTATCACAAGCTGGTTGTGGTGTGAGCTCAAGATACCTATAAAAGTTATAGGGGTTGGTTCTTTCCTTTCTTGCCACGTCTGAACCGTTGTAAATGACCTCCTAGGTGACATACAATGGTTGCCCATAAGTACGACATGATCTCAGCAAGTTTTTGTATCTTTCCCATACATGGGCAAGCCTCTCACCGGGCTTCTGCTTGAAAGACACAATCTTCTGTCTAATTTGTGTTGTCTTGGATGGTGGAAAGAACTTGTTTAGAAAAGAGTCCCTAAGCTAAGCCCACGTGTGGATGGATCGTTGGGTAAAGCTTCCCAACCACTACAAAACATTTCCTATAATTGACAACCTAAAAGCCTTAAGATGCACATATTCAACGTTAGCTCCATCAACAATAGTATCACAAAGATCAATATAAGTAGATATGTGTGTCATAAGATATTCAATGGCCTTCCCCTCAAAAGCCTGTCTTTTAATCTCTTCAATAAAGTTAGTATTAATTTAAAAATTGACTACAAGGAGAGTTATAGGCGATTCTGGCACCATCAGCATTGGGTGCATATATTCCTTGACGGTCTGGGGAATTTGGTTCAGCAGCTCTTCGAATTCTCTCCTAGCTTGGGCTTCGCGATCAGCCCATGCCTTCGCTCTTTGCTGAGCCTGAGTGAACTCAGTCCCTCGCGTAGCGTGGTCCTCAAATTGCTTTCGAAGCCTCTTGAGCTCCTGGTGGGTGGTCTCTTCATTGGCCATGATTCTCTTTAACTTCTCTTTTAGACGAAGGTAGCGTTTCGATTCGTCTAAGGGCTCAAACTCTGGCGTACAATCAACATATCACATACACTTATAAAACAACACTAGCAAAGAACGTGAGACAAACTACTAAAGGCGCGATTGATTTCTTCCCCGACAACGACACCAAAATTTAACGTAGGGGAGAATTGAATATGCAAAGACAATATATAAAACCTAACAATCAACTCAAGCCTATCAATTAAATTACAAGACTCCCCCACTATAGTGCAGAGGACTAAGGATCGATCCACGAGGAAGCATGTCAGCGGTTCCAAAGTAGTCATGTAAAAACATTCTCTGCTATCGACCAGAAGTCATCGATATCAACCAAAAGTGGTCGATGTCGATCAGAATAGTAGATTTCCTTCAACAACAAGTCACAGAGGTGGTCGACGACAATCAGAAAACCTCGACGTCGAGTGGTATCCTACAAAGCACAACAACAACAAACAAAGAGGTCGACGTCGACTAAGAGTAGTCGATGTCGATTCAGTACTAACAGTACTCGACATAGAATACCGTAGACCAATTCAAAAATGGTAGCAAAAGCAGTCACCGTTGACTACAGTTATTAACGACAAGCGTTAACACAGAATAGAAACAATTGTCGACAAAGAAAGGCTGAAGAATATAAAGATGGGTGTGGGTAGGATGATCAGAAATATCAAAAGGGTTTTTGTTGGGTTTCTCAAACATAACAAAGCTTCCAAGGTTAGGGTTTACCACAACAACAACCATAGAGACTCTCGCATAAAAACCTATTTGTAGAAAAGATCATGCTTTATCATCAAAAGACGGCTTTCGCATACTTTAACAAATAGATCATAGAGGCTCTTGCATAAAAATCTTTTTGTTTCTATCTTATTTTAATTAGGGCCTAATAGACTTTCGCAAATCAATTCTAATTACTATCCAAATTCGCAATCAATTCACTTTCGCTTCACAATTGCAAACATAGATTTTCCTCTATTTTTGCAGCGGAATTAAGCATAACATAGAAGACGATGATCACATAGAAAGATCATAGATTCAAGCATACATACATGGTTATTGTCGTGCTCACCCCGACCTTATAAGTAAGATATCTACTCACTCATCACCGCAATGAAAATATATCATAAACATGGAAAACATAAACTGGAATTTAAGAGAACATACAACCGAAAAATAAGTCTCGAACCTCTTCCTCACTCTTGGTTGTCTCTCTAACTAACTAGGCTTGATCGCTCAAGTGCGGGATGTCTCAAACCCTATGGGTAATGTCTTTATTTATGGTAAACCTAAACTTGCACTCTAAGAAAATAAACTCTATCTAATAAGAGATTAAAATCATTCATCTAAAACTTTATCTAACTAATAGAAGTCTGATCTCATAAGGTAAGATGTGTAAAGATCTCGTGCTTAATTATCCTCCAAAAGATTCGGTCTGATCCACGTCTTCTACATGTGATCCTCAAGTCAACGTCGAGAAAAGTAGTCGACATCGAGCTCTCTTCCGGTTGGATCGATCTCGAGTGAAATGGGTAACATATGGCTCCCTTTTTCTTAGCTTATGAAGTGTATCTCTTCTATGGTCGACATAAAGCAAGGTTAGTCAAGGTCGAGCTCTCAAAACGTGGGCGATCAGTGGTCGATGCAAGTGTTGAATGTCGACCTCTCAAATAGCTTGACTCCTAAATACTTAGAATTACTCTAAAGTCTTTGGTCGATGTCGAATAAATACAATCAACGTTGAGCACTATCTATCGTGAACTTCCTCTTGCAATTGCTCAATTGTCTCCAAATCCTTCGAAATTAAACCAAAACTTGTGTAGATCTCTATATCTTCCAAATAATCGTGTTCTACACATATTCTTAATATTCCCAACCCAAAACATATATAATAGACATAATTTTGAATAAAAGTAAGCACAAAACATAGTAAAAAAACATGGACATCATAAGACTGGGTATATTGTCTCATGATATGCTAACTTCGAAGCTTCGACAGTGTAAAAGCTTTGAATGAAGTGTGTTACAGAGGTGTTGTTATGTATTATAGTATCAAGAGCATGTACCCATAGGATCTTTTGCAAGTCAAACATTCTACAATTGCATGTCATTACTAACAAATCAACCACTATTGTTGTATCTTCTCCCACAACTTCAAATTGGAAGCCATTCATTTTCTGAACATGGTACACTATAGCTGATTTTTGCAATTAATTCTTGAAGAATTTTAACAATAGTTTTGAGCATCCTGTGCGTGTTTTTTTCCGCAACCACCCTTCTCTCTTGGAAACATTTTGTCAACTTCTCTGTAAGATAGTTTAGTAGGGAAACTATAGGTAATGATTTCTTATCGCTGACCATAGAATTCAAGCTCTCAGCATTGTTGGATGTCATCATATTGTATCTTTGCCCGCTTGTATGTGCTCTAGACCATCTTTCAAACCTGACTTCTATCAACTATGTTGACAAATCTTTGTTGATTTATGTTATCTTAGCAAACTAGTGACTGAAATCACTAATTATGTAACATTCTTCTACGTCTTGGTACAATTTACACAACTGCTTTTTCTTGAAAGCAAACTTGATGTTTTGATTAAGGTGCCATCTGCATATGTAGCGTATAGCATTTGGGTAAACCTCATAAATTTTTTTTGATATGTGTGTCTGCCAGACATAAACACCTGGTCATCTGATTGTGGTATCACCTTTTTTAGCTGCTGAAAGAATCACTTCCATGATTTTGTTGTTTTCTTAATCAACAATCCCAAATGCAAGCGGATATATACTCATGTCCGCATCCTGTGCATTTTCACTTAGCAATGTGCCCTCATACTTTCCACTAAGAAATGTTCCATCATCCATAACAAATTATTAAAAAAAGCAGACATTGGATTATTTTTTATTGTGCTGACAGTGCAAAAAACGATTATGAATTAATGTAGAATGATACTTAAGTGAAGCTGACATCTTATATAATGTGTTTAAATCATGATGACATTATATAAATGGTCATGACGGTATATACTAAGGTCATTGAACACATTAAACCAACCTTCTTCAAAACATGGAATGCTCGTTGGCATTGCCTGAATGATAGGAATAGATATTTAAATTTGTCAGCCTCATTGGTAGCAAACAAAGCAATTATTCATGGATTTTTCTCCTCAATCATGTGTCACTATGATGGTAAAGCAGGAAAATTCGACTCCGGTGTTCCTTTTTCCCTCAATTGTGCCAGTTGTGATGTTTTCCATGCTTCTCTGCAATGTGTAGATCTAATTTGTGCTGGATTATGTGATTCTGAATAGAGCTTTTTTTAAGGCAATTTCCAACCACAATTAACATCTATGCATTTGGCTCTAAAATACTGCAAAGTAGATTTCTTGGCCACAAACCCAAATATTTTAGTCATTGACATGAGATATAGAGTATCTTTCAATTTAGTTCTTACTTAGATGGAAATATCTTCCCGACATACATTGTCCTGTCAGCTATTGAGTTATAGCTCCCAAAATTCTCAATTTCAGCATTGTAAGAAATGTCAACACTGTATTCTTCTATTGTATTCCCTTTCCTCTTCATTGAATTGTAGCTTTCCCTTACAAATTTTCTGGTCTTCCTCACATGTATTTGAATTATCATTCTCTCCTTCATCTGGATTTCTAATGTTTGTCCCTATGGTGTCAGTTGCATTATTTTCTCCATCAACGTGAACCAATTCATGAAAAGGAATATGCCCTTCGTCATCTACAAGAATATCGACATCATCTCCATAGTAATACTCATAATCATCCAATGACATATATTCGTTGTTAGCTTTCTTGTCTTTAACAACACATAAGTCTTTGAAATTCATTCGATTCAAAAGTCTTCCTGCTTTCTTGGTCTTCTGTTTTAGGTATGTCGATGTTAGCTTTTGGTTGTATGATAGACAATATTCCATCTTTCTTCCTTTTAATGACACACAATTCATCAACAAAATTCACTCCCTCGAGCTTACTTAATGTCAAGAATTCTTGTAAATCGGCTTCAGAACTGATAATAAAAGGTGTTTTTCAAACCCTGCATAGGTGTAAATGGTTGAATTCTCGATTATAAACGTTATGATCAATGTTGAATATGTTGAACACTCTCATAGCTAGTGAACCCAATGCAACTGAATCATCTACTAGGAAAGATTTTGTTGGTGTATCACCAACGAAAAACAAGTTGTTGTCAACATTCATCCATTCTCCATCACAAACAATTGTAAGAATGTGAGTTGACATTACCACTTGATCTGACAAGAGAACAATTTCATAAGCATATTGACAATCGACTAACGTATGCGGATAGATGTATGATTATTTCTGACTTCACTTATGCTGATATATATGTATGATTATATTTGTATTTACAAACGATGACAAATGCTGATATATATTATGGTATAAATGTATGACTATCAGCATTATTGGAAGAGATTTTATATGCTGACAAATGACGTTTTTGTAAATAAATATGTTGACAAACGTATTTTAATGTTTATAACAGCATATTATACATTCGTGATATATTAACAAAGGACTATATGAGAAAATATGTGCTGATAAACGAAAATACAGTATACATTCGTGATATATTATAAGGGAAATATGTACATGTATGTTGATATTGAAGAGGTTTATATATGAAGAATTTATTTTTGTGTGCTATTAAATACCTGGATGGAAAACTTTTCCTGGTGAATGGGGAACTTGTTTAACAAGAAACGTAGGGGAGGGGCGATCTTAGGGAGAAGCAGGGGTATGAGGTAGGGTGTCTGGTGGCCGGGCATTTAATAAATAAAGCCAGCTTGGTGGATATTTACTCAATGAAGTTTTATTATATGGATATTTACTCTTTTCCCCCAATAAACAATTGAACTAAAAAGCAAGATCAGGCCGGCTCTAGGCATAGGCCAAAGAGGTTGTGACCTTGAGGCCCGAATCCAGTTCGGTCCTAATAATAAAATTAATGTATACTGCATATAATTAAGATATTGCATATATGACTGTTTTTATATGTATAAGTAAAAAAAACTCACTAATATTTAGATATAAATAAAATTTGGTTAATTTGTTTAATTGCTAATCTACGTGAATGATCGATAGTCCAAAATTGACTTATCTTTCACTTTTTGCCAAAAATACAAGACGGTGTTTTTATAGTAAAAAATAGATATCTTTATTTGTATGGTTATAATATTTTGTATGGATAAATTGGATATTACTAAGTGTTAAGTTTAGCTTTAAAAACAAAACCAAAAAATAACAATTTTTAAACTTTATTTATTACTAGGAATATCTCATTCTTTTTACACCACTAATAGAGAAATTTATTTTTTATATAAGGCGAAAATTTGGGTGTGGTTAAGCATGATTGAACCAAAATCCAAATGCGTCATTTCGAACGAGGTCTTCGATCTCCGTAGGACAGGGTGCCACAACAAAGGATGAGCTCAATATATAGCATACATTAATTAGTTGTATATATTTGCACCAAAAAAAAAATAGTTGTATATATTGTGGATGGTTAGTGATCGATTAAAAAAAATCCAATTTACTAGTGGTAAAATAATTTAAAAAGTTTTTATGTATTTAGATAATTTATCAAAAAAATAATAATTTGGGATTACATTTTTAATAAGCAGCTCCTTTCTTTTAAATTTCTTGTATAGCTTTAAAAACCTCATAACGGACTCTGAACAAGATGTTTCTTGATTTATAGGTTGAATTTGCATAAAAATGAAAAGCTAAAGGTAGAGGGATGGTGGAATGATTACAATTACAAAGTGGCGTAGTTTCGATGGGGATAGCGAATGTAGAAGTTAAAGAGTGTTAAAGATTTCATGAATCATGTCAGGATGTGTTTGATACATCGTAAATCTCTCATTAAAAGTGTACGTCGGAATTAACGTGTATGGATGTTCAATTAAGTGCATGTCGAAATTAACGAGTAGATCTTTTCAATTAATTAGCACGCTAAAAAAATTAATTAACCCACTTCAATAAGTAAATCAATTCCGACGTGCAGGATTTGGAGTATATTTAGTTTCTCCGATCATGTCATGAGTGATGACCACCAAATACTAACACACAAGAAAGAAGTTTATACCACGGGGATTCGAAGAGTAATAGTTGAAAGTGATTGTGCAATCATCGTCAATGCCATCAATCAAGTGATCCATTAGTTAAGCGAAGATTTTTAGAGCGTCACAATTCAGCACTGCTACAGAGAGGCAAATGATGCAGCTGATTTTCTTGCTAAATCTCAGTTGAATTGTAATTTTATTTTGATTTCCTATTGTTGTGAGGTCCAGAATATCATCTTGCGAGATGATAATGGATGTCGTTCGTACATCCAATTTATTATCTATTGTATAAAAAATAAAAAATAAAAAAGAAAGAAGTATCGGTATACAAATTTTCTTCATTTAACTTTTAAGTTTTTTTCTCCCCTTTATTTTTTTAATGGAAGTGAGTGAATGTACCTATGGTTTTTTTATAAATGTGTCAATCGGTGGGGATACATTTTTCGGGGGAAACTGGTGGGGATATATATGCTCGTTAGAGGGCCCACTACTAGGCCAAACTACGATTTAATCTTGTCTTAATACTTCCAAGACAAGGTTGGTCCTACATCTTCCCATAATAAATCCAATAAACATATACTCCTTCCGTCTCAAAAAATATATCATTTGATTATTTAACACATTTAAAAAAATTCTAAAAAATTAAGTTTTTATTAAATATATAAATGTATTAAATATGAAATTATTTTTAAAAGTTAATAAAATAATTGATATTTCATCTAATTTTTGTTGTTATTAAAAATATGTCAAGTTTAAAAAAATAACTACTTTGAGATGAACTAAAGTACGAGAATTAATATTTGTACTCTAGTTAATTTGAAATACTCAGTTTCCTATTAACAACAATAACAAACTAGTATATCCCGTGATTAAGCAGGGTGTGGGGGGTCAGGATGTACGCACTCTTTCCCCGAACAAGTCGAGAGAATGTTTTCGATTGACCCAAAACAATAGGGCATATGAAACATATGGTAACATGCGAAATAATAGAGAATGAGGCAATACGAAGCACATAGCAAGACAGAAAAGAAGCATAATCGAAAGGTCCCAACACCCATCCTCAAACTTTTAAACATCAGAAGCCCGAATGCACCTTTTCCAGCAGTCCCTATCCAGTGTCATATCTTTCGAAAGGTTCAACAGATTTGGATCTTGTCGGATAACCTCCACACAACTCTTCTTCGAATAACATCCATACAATATTTTCTTTCGAAAGGTTCAACAAATTTTATCAATTGCATCGCACCCCCCCCCCCCCCGACGTTGTGATCTTCATTAACTTCTTTGTCAACTAAATCAGTCCCGATGTCCGCATCCTTTAATTGACTCTCCAGCCCTTTCTGAGCATAGACTGGTTAACAATTGCATCCAAAATTTTCTCACAAACATCAATTTTATCAATTACACTGTCTTCATGATCCTTAAGCACACTCCCTTGCCCCCGCCCCCTCTCAATACACAACAAACTCTCAGTTTCAACTTCAACGACCTTTTTAGTCTTTTGAATCTTAAATTTCAATTCTGAACTTTCATTTAATTCACTATCTTTAATAACAAATAAAGTAGATGGTTTATCATGTTCCCTAGACTTCCTCCTCTTCCGAATATAGTATTGGCTCAATGAGATTCTTTGCTTCTTGTTGCTCTTCTTTTTACCATCAACATCAGCATCAAAATCAATTGCTTTTCATTTCAACCTCGTGCGACAATGGGATTTAAAACTCATCGTCATTTTCAATTGCAGCAAGAGCAAGTACAAAAGAAGGAAGTGTAGGTACAGGAATGGGAGAATGAAGTGTAGGAAGCACAATGTCATCATTGCTAAACCTCATCAAATAGAAATGCTTCCTCACACCCATAACATGGAAAGTAGAACTTTTACAAACGTTTGAAAAAACTGGTTCAACAATGTTATGAAAATCATCGTCAGCAGCTTCATCTTCAAACCCCATCCCAAGCTGCCTTGCAAATTCACCATAAGTTGGGTGGATGGGAGCCTATTATACCAATAATATAAAGGTAAAGTTATGCTGACATACAATAATAGATAGCTAACAAACCATTATAGATAGCTGACAACCCATGACAGATAGCTGACAAACAATGAAATTTAAAATGACGTTGAAAATCAATGAAAAAATTAAAAAGCTTACCATTTCTCCTTCAAATAATGAAGCTGCTTGCTCATAATTGTTTTTGACATCACAAACCCAATATACAGACGTTGGGTCATTCTCAACATACTTAAATATGCAACTGATTTTATGTGAAATGAATGGAAAAACTTGTTTTGTCTGGGTTGAAAATTGATGTGGAGATTCCTGATGAAGGTGAAGAAAAAAATGATGAGGTCAAAGAAGCGGACATTTCACCTTCATTGAAAGGTGAAGGTGAAATCACCTTAGTTGAAGGTAAAAGTCATGTCACAGTTCTTGAGCGGCAAAAGTCCCTTGAGTTTGATTCTTTGCTTTCTTCTGTTGATATTTCTCGTGACTTAGACCCTGTTGAACAAGCTGACATTAATGCTAGTGTGGAATTGGAACCTTCTATTAAGGGTGTTGGTGGGGTGAAGAATGTTGAGGGCCAGAGGGTTATTGATGTTTTAGATGATTCTGAACCGAAGACTCGTCTCACTATTAAGTGTTCTTTCAACCATGAGACTATTACCCTCAATGTTGAAAATTATGAAGCGATGTGTGTAACCAGGGCTGATATTTATGCAAGAGATGGCTATCTTGTTATTAAAGCAGCTGACATCTATCATTAAAGGCTGATAGGGTTACAAGTGACGCTGGCATTTATACTAAAGCAGTTGAC
Source organism: Persicaria tinctoria (assembly GCA_037127255.1). Taxonomy (NCBI): domain Eukaryota; kingdom Viridiplantae; phylum Streptophyta; class Magnoliopsida; order Caryophyllales; family Polygonaceae; genus Persicaria; species Persicaria tinctoria. The sequence goes on along the minus strand of JBANSL010000011.1, from coordinate 24,362,444 downwards.
ATTATTCCAATTGATGATGAGGTTCAACCTAGAGTAGCTAACCTTGTTCCATCACCCATGACTAATATTGTTTGAAGACAATATTAGTCATCGTGAAATTGAACAATTAAGGCTGATAGGGTTACATGTGTTGTTGTTGTTAAACGCTTTGATTGTTTTAACGAGTCGAAAGAAGAACATCCTCAAGTTCATCGTGAAATTGAACAATTAAGGCAATCAAAACGTATATCTCAAGTAAACAGTTTTTGTTTAATCCCCTTTGAAGTTGGGAAGAAGGGAAAAATTCTGAAATACTATGCTTCAAAGTCTTTATTATCTAAAGATGATAATATTTTTTTTTGTACTCGTACATCAAAGGGAACAGGTGCTTATTTTTTTATTCTGGAGTTTTGTTTAGTTATATTTTTTTTTAGTGCATAACAAGGATTTTGTTGTAAAGGGCTATGAGGGGTTTTCGGATAAAGAATTTTTTTAAGTTGTTTGTGCGAGGACACGGTGTTTTGGAAGAAAATATAAGTGTGTATACAGACACACACGCACGCACGCGCGCGCGCGCACACACACACATATATGATATATTCTACTATAAATAAAAAAAACATTTTCACGATGATAATCTACTAAACATGTGTAAATTGCATTGTCAGCGTATCGGGGAAGCTCTCTATCATATGCAGAAGAGAATATCAGAACATCCTTCAGAATATCAGGATGTTGTTATATTGGGCTGGGTTGTATATCAGTATTATTTACCTAGTACTGTTTATTCATATGATGTAGCTTCTGATGTTCCGAAATATATTGCAAATTATTTTATTGGTATGTTCCTTGTTGTTTTTGGGAAAGATTGGAGCAATGCAACCAAGATATACAACACTACAATATTAAAAATGAGCATTGATTAGTGCTAGAGATAAACATTGTAGAGAGCAAGGTTCTGGTGTATGATTGTAACAAGTACACTAATGATGATGAGGCAATCAAGGAAGCTTTACGGGGCTTAACTTGGTGTTTGCATCATCATTTAAGGAAATGTGGAATTTACAATATGTTTGAAGCAACTCCAGCATTCAGTGTAGAAATGGTTCCTAATATTATTAATGATGAAACTGGGTATGTATATTTTGTTACTTTCATAGTTACATTTGTCAGAATGTATAGCAACTATTATCCTTCTATATTCAACTTATTTTTTTGCCGGTGTTGTTGTGATATTTTTATCATCAAGGTGATCAAAGCCCTTGTGTTTAATATATTAATATGTTTACTCAAGATAAATTAAACTTTATTATCACGAACAAATGTTTGTAGATGTTATGAAGGAGACCTAAAGCTTCAAATTTTAGTTAAATTACACTACTGATATTAATACATTTACACCACTGATATTATATTGTAGTGGGATTATATGGTATGTGTATGCTGATAAACATCTGTATATGGTAGGGATATTATATATATACTGATAATTACACTACTTTAATATGTGCAATATGATTATATTTGTCATGCTTTTGTCAATTTTGTATCATTCTTTGAGAGCTTATGTTTCATCGTTCTGTCAGCTATCTGTCATTGTGCTGATAATTTGATGACAAAGGACTTTATATATATGCTGATACTGTCAGCTTATTTTCATCGTTTGTCTACTTTCTGTCATTGTGTTGTCAGCTATCTATCAAACTGTGTTTCATTTTGTCATTGTTTCATCGTTTGTCAGCTTCTTGTCATTGCGTTTTCAGCTATATGTCATACCGAGTTCATTTTTTCATCATTTGTCAACTATCTATCAGTTATATATGTGTTGACTAACTCGCGAATACAATCAAGAATATGTGCTGATGTTATGATGACAAATGAATACAATCGAAGTTGTGAAGCGAAATTGGGAGGTGGACATTCGCGAGGGAAACTGGGGAGATTGTTGAGCGAGATGGGTTCGTTGAGAGACACGAGCAGGTGTTTGGGGTAACTGGTGGACGTTTAGCTAATAAATCTCGAATAATTGATGTTTAATTAATTAGGTCTTATTATACGATAATTACTTTTTTATCCCTATACATTATACACTCCAATTTAATTTAATTTAATTTAATCACCAACTAATTTTTAAAAGAAAAACATAGTTGAAGGGAAAAAATATATAATTTTTTTATACAAAAGAAAATATAGTTAATATCATAATCGAAACATATGAATTAATACAAATGATACTCATATTTTTTGGAAGATTACGAGCTAGCTAGTAGCTAGCTTCTTGGCTAGTTAGCTAGCTAGCTTGTTAAAATTGTAATGGGGTCTTTACAAAGAAAACAAAATATGTCCACTATCCCAATTATTAAAAACCCAATTTCATGGCCACTATATATATACAGAGAGACAAAACGTCTCAATCATTTTATTTATACTCTATAGGTTTTGTTATCTAACAGTATAAATACAAATTTATAAAGACAATCAAATATTTCATGCAAGCTATCTAGCTAGGCATTATACTAACAAAGAAGGAGTCTCCATTTGTCGCATTTCGGTTACACTTTTTCCCCACTAAATACAAGATATAAAGCAAATGCTTGCACGGTAATATTGAGATTATATATGTGAATTTCATATAATTCTTGTCAAACGATTTTATATTTTTATGTGGTACTCCCAACTTCGACACTTCGTACACAATTCATTAATTCGGTAGTCCAATAGTTGATTGATTAAATCATGATTAGCTTAAACCAAAACTAATTAGACAATTAAAATAAGTCAAAGTTGTTAGAAATATGATGACATCATTCCTATCTGAAATCGTCTCTTAGAGAATTATCATTGTATAAATAGAGGTGCTCGTTGTTACAGAAGTTTCAAATTTGCACGATCATCACAAATGCTTTGATCCTCCTCTTCTCCTTTCTTCAATTGAGTTCAACGATCACAACTTAACATGGTATCAAATTTGCACGATCATCACAAATGCTTTCTATATATAAATCTCAATTTCATTTTAATTTTTCTATTTCTTTCTCATTATTTTCTCTGTTTCTTCCATGGTCGCACCAGATCCACGACATTTTTTTGACCAGCTTGACTCCTCCCATGATTCTTACATCATTCCAATCATCCACGTTACGTATTTGCTACAAACAAGATCAACGATTGCAATTTACAACATTGATAGATGGCGATCTGTTGACGTTTCTATCCTAGCCAAAAATAAGCTTGATTTCGTCACTAACGACTGCAGAAAACCTGCTCATGGATCTCCACTTAGTCATCAGTGGGAGCGTTGCAATAACATGGCAATCTCTTGGTTATTGCACTCCATTGACAAAGAAATCACATAGTCCATCCTTTATCTTTGATCTACAACTTTGATCTAGAAGGAATTTGAATCTCAATTTGGCAGGCCAAATAAGACTCGTTTCTATTAGGCACAACGTGAGTTACATTCGCTTTATCAAGACACATTGTTTATTAAAGCATTCTTTACAAAGTACCAATGGACTTGGGATGAATATAAGTCACTCGTTGAATGGAAATTGTGCATTTGCAGTTCAATTTTGCCATTGTAGCTCTTCTTGAAGAACAACATGTCTTTAGTTTCTAATGAGATTAAACGATTCTTTCCTTATTGTTAGAGCACACATCTTTACGATTGATCTACCTCCATCTCTTAGGATTGTCTATCAGATGGCAACACAAGAAGAGGAACAACATTCTATCACAACTCTAGAAATACTTTTGGTATAAATGCTATTGAGAGTGAATTAACTGCTCTAGCTACTTCTAGTACCAAAGGAAATGCTTCTGATTTTGGTTCTAGTTCAAGAGAAGGATATCATGGATCTTTCTCCTCCTCCTCCAAAGGAATCTCTTATGGAAAATGAGTTTATTTCCGTGAGCACTACAAGCATATATAGGTCACCTTATCGATCAATATTGGGAGCTCCATGGATATCCACCCGATTTCAATCACCAAAAAGCTCTTGCAAACTCTCTTCGGGCTGATGTTACACCATCCAGTCGCTTCTTCATCTTTCACCATGCTCACGCCAGAACAATATATTCTTAGTTGCTCTCTCTGCTTAGCTATTTGTAATTCGCATCCATTCAATTCGTGCCATAATGGTTGGTAATGTATCTCAATTTCCTTCTCATTGCTCTTTTTCCAATTGGATTCTTGACAGTGCTGCAACTGACCACATTACACCCCATATTTCTCTTCCTGAAAACCTTGCTTCTCCTCGCCATTCCACAACCATTACGATGCCAAATGAACATTAGTCTTTTATTTCTACCTTGGTGATGTTACTTTACCTTCACACATTACTCTTATTGATATTGATAGCATGCATTTAGATGGTAATATTATGTTGCATTTATCTTAGTTAAGATGCATATCATGCATGATTTAAGTGCAATTTACATATTTGATCTCTATGTCGGTGGCGTCGAAATCTACATACTTTTATTGATTATTTCAGGTAGCTGTGGATCCGTGGAGGATACATGGGTTGATGAAGCATTAGATGAGGATGTCTAGTTGATCGAAGAAGATTACATGAAGATCTAAAGAGGTCATGAGAAGAAGAAGCGAGCCTAAACGAAGAACGAGTCTGCAGAAGTTGTCGCCAGACATGCTGAAATTGTTTTACACTTTATGGAAGCCTGAATTGTCCAATTGACTATTCTGGCCATGCGTTGGAAAGCTCTTCACATGCCTCAATTGTCTAATCAACTTGGTAGAATCAATTCAATTCCTAAGTTTTAGTAGATTCCTGATTGTGAACCTTAATCCAAGTGGCAAACTTATCCCTTTAGGGCTGATTGAACTAATATGATGGGTAGGAAGTTGAATGTGTTGTTAAATCCCTTTTTGAGGGACTGCAAATACCTTGGTTAATCTCTGAACATAAAGCTATCGATTGGGTTACATCCTTCTCTGAGGGATTGCTCATGAGATAAGGGTTTCTAGGGCTGATTGGACTAGTAACTATATTAGGTCGGGACAAGGACATTTATAGGAAACCTAAAAGAACAAGAGGAAGTTACAATATCAATTCAACCAAATAAAGTGGAGCTGTTGGTAGATCGATCATCTCTAAATTGCTTTGCATCAATCTGTTTATAGTTTATTTTGTTTTCTCTCTTATTTCAATCAATCAAAACCCCCACTTTAACTAATTGATAAATACACATTGCTCCGAAATACTAGATTCTCTGTGGGATCGACCTCTTACTTTCTATACTAGTTTGTAGGTTTAAGTTATATTTTGATAGGAGACACAACGATTTTCTTCCGTCAGATGTCCTTATTGTTCTTGATTTCTGTTTTAATTTGCTTTCCATTAGGAAGTTAACTAAAGCCTTGAATGCTGTTATTTCCTTCACGTTTGATTCTTGTTTTCTTCATGCCAGATTCTTGTTTTCTTCACGAGGCTTATATGCGATCAACCATTCACTATCTGATAAGCAAGTTATGCATACCTTTGTTGGCACACCTTCTTTTGTTTCCATTGTTTTCAATAGAAAATCATGAGTTGTGGCATTACAGACTCGAACATGTTTCTTTTGATCAATTTTATTCTCTTCCATTCATGCCTAGTGGAGTAAAACCTACTCATATATGTCAAATTTTCCCAAAGGCTAAGCTACACATACTACCTTTTAATTCTTCTAGTTCTAAAGTTCTTCGTGCTTTTGATCTTATACATATTGAAACTTGAGGACTCTATAAGTGTCTTACTTGTGATGGCTTTTGATTTTTTTTTCTCACCATTGTTGATGATTTTACTAGACGTTCTTAGTTGTTTCTTATGAAAAATATGAGTGATTTATCTCGGTCATCACAGGGTTTCTAGTAGTACTTATACGTGTAAACTCATTTTGCTTCCTAATGTCAAGATCACTAGATGAGACAATATAGTTGAATTTTTAGACAAGAAATTCACTTCTTTATTTCTTAGCGAGGGAATTACACTTAAATTATCCTATGTTGACAGCCCTCAATAAAATGGGGTTGTTTAACACAAACAAAAGCATTTTTTGAGGTTGCAAGATCTTTGATGTTTCAATCACACCTTCCATTACCCTTTTAGGGACATTTTGTCATGACTATTGCATGCCTCATCAACATGAAACCTTTGCTTTATTTAAACAATTTTGTGAAGAATCAAGAAGTGATTATGAACATTAGAGCAAAACACAGAACACAAAACGGATTGATTGAACAATGAATTCAAGTTCTTGATCTAGATGAAAAACATCTCCTACCTATTTATAGAAGAAGATTACCCCAACAACTACTCTAACAAACTCCTACAGAAAAGATTAAAATGCCCCTGTTTGTTTCATTTTATTACATCATAACAAATCTCCTAGCTACCCATATAGATCTGCATATTCCACATACCCCCTCAAGCTAGACCTATGATTGGTGTGACAAGACCAAGCTCATAACAAAAGAAGCGATACTGAGTTGTACCTAATGCCTTAGTCAAAATGTCTTCTGTTAGAAGAGTAGTAAGTACATGGGAAGTATTGATTAAACCATCACAAACCATGTCTCTTATGAAATGACAATCTAGAAATGTGCTTAGTTCTCTCATGGAACACAGGGTTTGTAGCTAGGTGTTGAGCATATCAATTATCACAATATAGCATCATAGGTAATTGAACATTAACACACAAATCTGTAGGCAAACCAGTAAGCCAAACTAAATCCCTTGCAGTAGCTAACATAGCCCTATATTCACTCTCTCCGTAGGATTTAAAAACCACCTTTTGCTTCTTTTTCTTACAAGAAATCATTGACGAACCAAGGAACACACAATAGCTAGTTAAAGATTTGCAACTATATGCAAATGATGCCTAATTTGCATCACTATATGCTAAGAGAGACAAATATGAAATAACAGGGTAGGATAATGACAAAATGAAAGTCTTTATTTTTTTTAGAACAAACTCAACAATCATTAATCATTGATTTAAATCATCCAACAGAAGCACATCAACGCCTACATGTAACTGCAAATTAGAGTCGAAAATGGAATTGTGCTCAGGGCGAAGCCCCGCTAAACAATGAGCCACTCAATTCGCTTGCCTGCCAACATGAGACAACCGGCACGTGTCGAACTCCCCGGCGATGCGTCGGATCCCCTTAAGCACTACACCTAGCTGTCCACAAACCTCACAACCACTCTTTGGCTTGTGCATCAAGGCTAGACAGTCTGTCTCTACTATCACATGTGTTATACCCGCTTCCGCACAAGATTGTAAGGCCCACAACACACTCTCACCCTCCGCCTCCTTCACATCCTCGGTGTGTTGAAGTCTCCGAGACCCGAGAAAGCAAAGATTGCCCTGGTCGTCTTTGACAACAAAACCGCAACCGCTGCCATGGATGCCGCTTACCGTTGCGTCGCAATTAGCTTTCAACCACCCAGGACTTGGGCGTTCCCACTTACTATCGTGTTCAGTAGCAGCTGCGTGACCTCCCCCGGTCATCCGCTCACACCGGTAAGCTGCTAGTTCATCCCTCGCCTTGTGAACAATCCTCCCCGGTTCCGGCCGTTGTCCCTCAAAGACTAGAGAATTATGAGATTTCCAAATTTCCCACACAATCATGAACCACTCCTTAAATTTCTTCTTGGACCTATAGTTGAATAGGTACTCCAGGAAGTTAAAAACATTGTCTAGCTGAAGACCTGCATTTTTCCACTTCGGTGACAACCTCGAAACCGCCCTCGCGGTGTTGCAATGAATCAAAATGTGAGCTTCAGTGTCCGTGTTCCTGCACCATCCACATCTATCATCTGTGGAGGCCTTTTTGCGAACCAAGTTGTTCATACAAGGGAGGACACCTTTGCAAGCTTTCCAAACAAAATTACGGACTTTTGGCATTACGTCAACCTTCCAAATTTTCTTCCATATCCTTCAGTCCCTTCTGAATTCGACGTAGAGGGCCCCTACCTCGCATTCCCTTCTTCCATCAGCATATGATAAGCCGAAAACACCTCCCGTTCTAAAGTTCCGAGTGTAGTACCAAGTGCACACATTCCATTCTAAAGTTCCCCCAAGTCTCATGCTCAATATCAGCTCAGCATCGCAGTGAACAAACAAGGCTCGCACCTCTTCTTACCTCCAACAACACACATTCCAATCGCCAAGCTCTGAAACCCTCATCAACGGGTTATGGTGTTGCGGAATTACTAGGGGTTTGAAGCTTCCTGGTCTTGGAAACCACTTCTCCTCCCACACCCTTATATGAGCCCCTTTACCAACCGTCCAATAAAGACCCCTTTCGAGTGCATTGCGTCCTCTAAGGAGACTTCGCCAAGCATAACTTGAATTAAAGCCCACCTTAGCCTTTAAGAACGTTTGTGTGGGAAAGTGTCGGGCCTTTAACATAGAGAATTTTGTAAAAACTGACTCAGCTGTTACACTTTATAGGAAATATCTAGACGAGTCAATGTAAGATACAGTAATCTCCCAACGATACGTCTATTTCTGTTTGGATAAGGAAACACATCCTCGCGTTCAATAGTTACCTTGACACCATGCTGCATAGGAAAATTACTAATTTTACAATCAAGCATATCAGTATCTTTAGGAATATCTAAGATATAATTCATCTGATTCAACAAAATACTAGAAGAACTTATTGAGATTCCATATAAGGAAATATCAAGCCAATCCAAGATCCTTAATTTTGAAGGCATGATACAAAGCTTGTTTAGTCGTTGCAATCTCTAAAGATTAATTACCTAACATAAGAATATCATCAACATACACAAGAGCAATAATCAAATAAGAGCCTTTGCCTTTAGTGAACAAGCTATAATCATGCTTTGGCTGTATAACACGAAGCTTAGTGAGGAATTTAGTGAGTTCATGATTTCGTTGCTTGCTTGCCTGTTTCAAATAGTATAAAGAATTATCAAGCTTGCAAACCATAATAGGAGGTACTAGATAATCAGGAAGAGGCAACACAAACATATATTCCTCCAAAAAAAAACATGTTAAAAAAACATTATTTACATCTAACTTATGTTGTTTATGGTTCTTAGAGGAAAAAAGAGGTGAATTTATCCACTGGAAATTTAGAAGAAGGGCTTAAGGAGATGATGGCCATATATGATGAAGCTTATGGGAACACGGAAAATAGATCAACGTTGAATGGCACCCGCCGCCCTTAAAATCGGCGCCCGCCGCTCCTGTCAGTGAGTGGTTCGATTTCTGACGTTGATTCATCCGCGGAGAAATCATCAGAGGAGTGTTCATATGAGGTTCCAAGACATGTACCACCCTTTCCTCATGCCTTAAACCTTGATCGTAAGTGGGAAAATGAGAAGGAACTATTCGACATTTTTACTAAGTACCAGGTAAACATTCCTCTCCTTAATCTAGTTGAATATGTCCCTCGATATGAAAAGTTCCTTCGGGAAGTATGCACGACCAAAAGAACACAACGAGAGAAGGAAAAACAAGGTAAGGAACAACAAGAAAATTTATCATTGGTTTTCAAAAGCGATTGCCTGAAAAGTGCGGAGACCCAGATATGTTTACTCTTCCTTGTGCGATTGGTAAAGTTATGTTCAAAACCGCCATGCTTGATCTTAGTGCATCTATTAATGTGATATCGTACAAATTATATGATGAGTTAGGATTAGGGCATCTGAATGAAACTAGGGTTGTTATATAGCTTGTTGATCGCTCTCAACTTCATTCTAAGAGGGTAGTTGAAGATGTGTTGATTATGGTTGATGATTTGTTTTTCCTTGCTTATTTTTATGTTATTGATATGGGACTTGGTATACCTAAAACACCTATAATACTAGGTAAATCTTTCTTGCGAACTGCAAAGGCAAAAATTGATTGTTATGTTGGGTCCTCAACTTTGGAAGTTGATGGGAAGAAGGTTGAGTATTTGATCCCTGATGGGAAATTTGCTACATATTCTTTGAACCTGGTTGATGTTGTTGATATTTTCACTAAATATATTATGAGTATTAATCGTTATGACCAGCTATAGGTTGTTTTGGAATTCTCTTTAGGGGAGTTATCTCTTGATTATGCTTTGCTTAACAACCTGCAGGAATTGTTTGTGGCTATGGATGCCAATTCAGGGAGTTGGTCGCCTTTTTATAAAACTGAACCATTAAATCCTTCTTGTGAGAAACTTCTTCCGTCTGTCATTTAGGTGCATGAAGTTGAATTGAAACCCCTCCGTTATCATTTGAAGTACGCATTTTTGGGAGAGGGTAATACACTTCTTGTTATTATATCTAATAACCTTACTCTTGTCTAGGAACAGAGGTTGGTAGATGTCCTTATGGAACATCGCACTGCCTTGGGATGAACCATTGCTGATATCAAAGGAATTAGTCCCACATTGTGTATGCATCGCATACTCATGGAGGATGATGCGAAGCCGACAAGACAACCTCAGCAACGGTTGAATCCACCGATGATGGAGTCTTAAAGCTCCTTCGGGCAAGTAAGATCTACCCTATTTCTGATAGTCAATGTGTTAGTCCTACACAAGTGGTCCCTAAGAAGGGAGGTATCATAGTCTCTGAAAACCAGGAATGTGAGATGGTAATGAGGGTACAAACTGGTTGGAGATTTGCATTAACTATCGCAAACTCACTGTTGCAAAACGTAAGGACCACTTTTCTTTGCCTTTTATTGATCAAATGCTTGAATGCATTGTTGGTCGGTCCTATTATTTCTTTTTAGATGGTTATTCTGGATATTTTCAAATTCCTTTTGCACCTGAAGACCAAGAGAAAACTACTTTTAGATGTCCTTTTGGTACTTTTGCTTATAGTAGGATGCCTTTTGGATTATGCAATGCGCCTGGTATATTTCAAAGATGCACGATGAGTATATTTTCTGAATATATTGAACATTTCATTGAAGTGTTTATGGATGTTTTCACTGTGCATGGGATTTTGATTCTTGTTTGCATCATTTATCACTAGTGCTTAAGAGGTGTGTTGAAACCAATTTAGTCTTAAACTCTGAAAAGTGCAATTTTATGGTTAAACATGAGATTGTATTTGGTCACATAAAGCGATAATAGATCTCATTCAATCTTTACCTTATTCTACTAATGTGCGTGAAATTCGTCCCTTCAAATTGTCTGAAAGCTAAGAAGGATAAAATTCGGCACGATGCTCGCTACTATGTTTGAGATGATCCTTTTCTATGGAAGCACTACACTGATCGAATTGTTCTTCGATGTCTTCCAAACAATGAGGAAACTTGTGTTTTAAGATTCTGTCATTCACATCCAAGCGGTGGACATTTTAGACCACAGATGACAACTAGGAAAGTCCTGGAAGTCGGATTCTGGTGGCCTCACATCTTTCGCAACGCTTATGCTTTCTGCAGAACTTGTGATAGATGTCAGCGCACATGAAATATTTCAGGCATAAATGAGATGTCATTATCTTCGATAGTGGTATGTGAGATCTTTGATATCTGGGGTATCGATTTCATAGAAACCTTTCCTAGTTCATCTGGGAATGTCTACATCTTGCTTGCGATTGATTATGTGTCTAAGTGGGTTGAGGCAAATGCGACAAAGACTGATGACGCTCGCACAGTTGCTAGTATCTTGAAGAGCTTATTTGCTAGATTTGGGATGCCCAGTACTGTTATTTGTGTTAGGGGATCTCACTTTTTTAACAAGATTGTCAGCGCTGTTTTGAAGAAGTACAATGTGACTCAGAAAGTCTCAACCGCCTATCATCCTCAAACCAACAAACAGGCATAATTGTCCAACAGGGAAGTGAAGAGAATTCTACAGAAGACAGTTGCACCGGATAGGAAAGACTGGAGTCTCATATTGGAGGATCCACTATGGGCTTACCGTACTGCTTATAAGACACCCATTGGGATGTCTCCGTTTCGCTTGGACTAATATATGAGACTGGAGTCTCATATTGTAGTCCATGTTTATCCCTACGGTGCAGTTGACTTACAGAACCCAATTGATGGTCATAACTTCAAGGTGAGTGGTCAAAGGATCAAGAAATATCATGAGGAGATCGTTGGACAAGTTATGGACTCCTGGCAAGAGGAGGATCTCCCTGAGGAATAGGAATCACTTAAGTACGTCTAGCCAAGGATGTAAAACAAAGGCGCTGCTCAGGAGGCAACCCGAGGTAAGTTTTCTTTAATTTTATTTTTATTTTCCTTCATTTTCGTTACATTAGCATTAGGTTTGTTAGGTTTCTGCATTTTGGAGATGTTTGGAGTGAGTTTATTAGGTAGGAATTGGATTTCGAGATTGAGAATGAAGGGTTCATACAAAATTGAGACCAATGCCCTGCTTAAAAACCGGCGCCCGCCACTGTGATGTGCATCAGATTTTTGGTTCGTCGTTCGGTTGAGGAACGGGGCCCACTTTTATTTTAAAAGCCTATTTTATTCTACCCTCATCTCTTCATCCCTAACCTTCTAACCCTCCTCCTTATCCTTTAAACCTCCAAACCCTCTCCTTCATCATCAATCCTTACACTATATCGAAATCGTTGCTCCAATCGAAATTCCGACCACATATTCAGAATCTACATGCCCCGATCTACAAATATTCAACCTCATTCTTCACTTTCCTTCACTTTGAAATTTCCCTGAAATCTCATACCACCACCTCTGGCCATCTTTTCTTCAAAATCGGTTTCCCAAAGGCCTTGGAAGCACTTTTCGTGAAGCAAGGAACGAAAAACGGGTTGATTCCAATGTTAGAGGATGTTTTTGCGTGAAAAAGAGATTGCACTTCTCTCTCCCAGAAAAACCGACACCCACCGCTCCTGAACTAGCGCCTGCCGCCCTGTGCAGAACACTCGTCTCGCCTTATTTAATATGTTTTGCTTCGTTTCTTCACTCTGTTTCATCGTCATGACTTCATTTTTGAACATGATTGCTCTGGTTACCCTTAGTAAGGATGAATTAGTGAGATGGAATGATTTGAGGCGTAGAAAATACTCGACGACGATGGTTTTCGATCATCCGGCTCTAGATGCTTTAGGTTTGACGGATCCTTTTTCCACCCTTTTGGGCAATGGAGGTCTTGGACATTTTATTGTTATGCATGGATTGACATATCCGGATTTGATTCGGGAGTTTCTGGCGAACTTAGAGGTCAATGAGCTTTTGGGTCAGATTGAGTTTTCGATGCTTGGGCGTGAGTATGAGCTTACTTTAACGCGTTTGAGGGATTATCTTGGTATCACTCGGCCTCCTACTACTGATTAGAGGAACAAGATGATGAGGCCCCGACCTGCTAAACAACACCTTGCATTGCGTCTTTTCCACAAGGTGTTGAACAACACCTTCTTCGAGCAGGAACAAGGTTTCTCAGAAGGTGTGGGCAGGATATACTGTTTGACACCTGAGGCAGAGGTTACTCTAGATTGGGCCCAACTTTTCTTATATTCGTGTGCAGATATGATGATTGGGGGAGCTCAGAGAGATACCCGGATGATTGGTTTTGGTGGATTGATTAGTTTGATTGCTATGCGTTGTGGGGTGAGAGTTACTGATCTTGTTCCGATGGATGGGGACTCGTACATCTAGATGGAGATGCTGATTTAGATGAGGCACTTGGAGGGCACTCAGGCCTCTTATATTTGGCACTCTGGTCATAGGAATGACCACATCATTCATCTGCTAGCTCAGCTTCCTTTAGGTCCGGTGATTGCTGATTTCAACCTTTCATCGGAGGCTGTACAACTTTCTTCTAATGATGATGATGACGACGACGATGATAGAGGCCAGGATGCTGCTGATGCTGCTGGGTGGGATGTCCCACTATCTACTTACATGAGATGAGAGTCCAGTCGGGCTAGTGCTGGTGATTCTGACACTGATATGAGTTATGTGCCCTCTTCTTCCTTTGGACGCCCTGGCCGGTATGATCACCGACTAAACAAGATTCATTATCTGCAGCTTACTCAGGGTACGGTGTTCAAACAGTACCATCAGGATCTCCGTCGGAGGTTGGATGAGCTCTACCAGAGATAAGAGGAGCATAATCGAGCACTCTCTAGAATTCGGAGCAGCTTTGACTCATTCGTTCAGCAGTTCCAGCAATACTATTCGTTCCCACAGCCGCTCTAGTGAGTCGTATTTTGACCTTCCTTACACTTTGTTCTTTTATTTGTTGCTTTGTCCTTGTGTTTAGGAATTGAAGACAATGTCATCTTTAAGTGTGGGGGAGGGGTTTTATGATTTTATGAGTTTGTTGAGACATTTTCTTATTTCTGTTGGTTTTAGTGGTTAGTTTGTACTTGGATATTTTCTATGCTTGAATACTTTTTATTGATTTGTTTGGATTATGTGTATGGTTATTTCTTTTTGTTAACATTTTAGTTGTGGTTTAGTTAGAAAAAAAAAGAAGAAGAAAAATATTTGAAAAATGTAAATAATCACGAAAATATCATGCATTGCATAATATGTTATTATTAAAACAACCACCTTGGTTACGCGAAACTCTAAGCTTTATGATGGCATGAACTTGTAAACCTTATGACTTGTTTGAAGTGCTTAGCCTTATTTTCTTTTTAAAATGTTTTCTTGAGGAGCACGATTGGTGATGTAATTGAGCACGTATGATCAAGAATAAGAATGATTGAAATCCTACACAATATGACCCTAGTGAGATTGTTTTTAGCCTTATAAGAGATTACATCTATATTCCTTTTGCTTTGTTGTGTGATTTACTCTTACTATGCATTTATCTTTGAGTATCAACATGGTTATTTATTTTCAAGACCGATTATATACATGATCATTGCTTGATAAGTTCATATGATAGAGGCGCCTTTTTTGCCACATTTTATCCATGTCTACCTTATGTTATATCTTGCCTTGAAGCCGATTTGAGCCTTTAACCTATTTTATTTGAAAGCTCTACAAAATTACGAGATTGATGGAGTTATTGATACATCTATTGAGTTGAGATTATAGAGGATTTTTGGCTTATTTGCTATATTATTGAGATGTTGTGTTGTTGAGAGCTTGATGTATTGTTCAGTTGGTTTGTTATATGTTGGGAGTTTTGGAATCTTATTTCCCAAAATTAATAGCACCACATGACCAAATACAATTCCTTGCCCTTATATTTCATACCAATCCCCATTACAACCCTGCCGAATGGAATCTTCTATGATGGTTTCCACAGAGCGTCTCTTGATGTTCTTATTTTTTTCTTTGATGTATCTGGTGGAGATTTTTTGATATAAATGTCAATATTTAATTTGATGCTTTTATATGGAATTGAGGTGATTGTATGCTTAATGCCTAAATGCATGAGAGCATGAGTGATACACATTGCCCCTTGTGAGGTTGGATGATTTCTACCTCTATTCTTTGATCGCCAGATACATGCTACGATGTTTATTCACTTGATCATGTGTTCCTTGAAGTTTGAAATTTGATTTTTTTTTGTAAGGCTATTGCATAATTGTTGAGTTTGTAGGTATGGGTTGCTTTTATTATTCGCTCGAGGACTAGCGAAGCTTAGGTGTGGGGGAGTTTGATAATGCATATTTTAGATATGCATTATAAGTAGTTGTTATTGCATTTAGAGGAGTATATGTCATGTTTATTGAGTATTTTGCATCATTAGTATTTTATCTTGCAAGTGTGGAATCTACGCTCTTTTTGTGCTTATTCGCAGATTTATGGTCCAACGCTCGGAGGGATGCATTTATGGTTTTGATAAGATGAGCGTGAGGATCTAGGAACCTAAGGAAACCATTTACAAAGGCAAGAAGAGGCGTAGGAATAAGCTTGGAAGAGGCGAAGGAAGTAGCGTAGGAACGCTACTGTTGGGAGCGGCGCCCGCCGGTCAACGCGGATATGGAACTGCCGATTCTATCTTTGGATAATTAATTGGGTTTGAGGTTTTATTATTTTTGCCGACTTTAAGCATGAAAGAGTAGATTGTTAGAGACCTAGTTTGAGAACTCTAGTAGAGAGATTGAGAGGAAAAACTCCCATGAGAAACTAAACCTCTTTCGTTTCGCCTGCAATTCAGAGACATGGTTAGATGATTTGTGAGACTTGATTTCTATCTATTCTGTGTTTGATTTATTCAATATCTTTGTTCTTCAATTGATTAATTGCATATATTCCCTCTTCATTGGCCTCCTTGATGGAATTTTCTCTTTTGCTAAGATTTGATTATCTCTTGCAATTTAATTGAATATAGTAGCGAAACATAGCCAATCGATCCCCTAAAAGCATCGATTAGGTGTGTAGGGGATATTGAAGATTATACTTTATCAATTGCATCGATTAGGGTTACAGAGTTGTGCCTCTATCTTTAGTTGTTTATGTTATTGACATTGTTTAACTACTTAGGGTTGGAGTAATCCAATATTAGATGAATCAAATAAAAAAAGGTAGGATAGAGTTAAGGATCAAAGACCTAACCATTGTTGATGAATCAAATATCAATTATCATAAATTAACCATTACTACTTTTACCTTATTCAATTGTCTTTAATTCAATTACACTTTGATCTTATTCCCTTTGATAGCAATTTGAGTAGACATGAAATGTATTCTCTCTGTGAGATCAACCCCTTACTATTCTGCTATACTAGTTAATAGTTTACTAGTTAGTTGGTTAGTTTGGGTTATTCTTTTTGGCGTTGTGGAAAGGTAATGACATTCCGCACACACCACCCTCCGGGTCATGAGTTCACTTTCCCCCGACCCTAACCCTAACCCTACCATTAATCATATGTGCCCGTACTTGGGATGACCAAAATTTTAAATCATATATTAGAATGATGATTTTGATGGTTGAATATGGAATCTTCGATGATCTATAATCGATACTTGGTAAGAAACCACCCTTGAGTATGTGGCCCCTCTAGGAAAAAAGAGAATAGGATCCCAAACAAAGTAGCCCGATGGAAACCTTATCTGGCTAGAAGCTAATTTGCATTCTTATTCATTTAGTTCTCTAGTTCGGAATCTACGCGTTTTTTTGCCTTATTTTACATATTTACATTCCGATGCTTGGGGGGGGGGGGAGTTGATACTATTGGGACCATGGACAATGAGTTAGGAGCTAGAAAAAAGGGAAAAAGAAGAAAGGAATGAAGAAGAGAGGTGTTGAGTAGAAGTTGAGAAGAGAAGATGAAGAAACAAATTCTAGCAAGAACGACGCCCGTCGGTGTTGCCGATCAGGAGATCCGAAGTTTATCCGAAGTTCTTATTTAAGGCTGACTTTATTAAGTTAAACTAGGGTTTTCTTTGGCCGGTTCTAGGCCTATAAATGACTACTTTTCATTAATTTTAAGGAGGAGAGAACTTAGGAGAGAAGAGAATGATTTTCTTCACGGTATAAAGCACTAAACCTCTTAGTTTTGCCTGCAATTTAGAGATATGGTTGGTTAATTTGCGAGGCTTGAATTCTATGTTACTTTATGATTAATTCATTACCTTTGTGCTGAATGTTTGTTGTTAATTCTATTTTGGTTAGCTACCTTAATAGAAATACATCGTGCTAGGGTTTTAATTGATTCGTTAGAATAATTGTGCCTTTTGTAGCAAACACAAGAAAGTGATCCTAGCGGCACCCGCTGGTCCTCCGTGTTGAGCAATTGCCGATTTTAGTCCGAAAATTTTATTTGATTATTATATGAATATCTTATTCTCTAGGGTTTTGCACAACTCTATACTTATACTTTCGCATATGATTCGATGACATGGTTGAATGAATTGTGAGGATTTGATTTCAATTAGTTATTTATGAGTATATTTATCATCTTGTTCTTGTCGATATGAATTTGTGTTCTTTTCTATGATTGATCACCATGTTAGGAATTGCATCTATGCTATGAATCCGTTGTTAGTTTCTAGACAGCAAATGAAGTCATTGATTTGATGATATTTATATGCCTTTGTATTGTATAGGGCTGAGTTCCCTTGTCTTTTGTTTGCATTGAATCGATATCTCAATTTCTCTTAACAAATTGAGTTGTTAATGCTATTGTTTAGTGATATTGAGTAACAAGATTGTATCTTTGTGGATCAATCAACCTTAGTCAAGTCGACATATGCTCCATAAATACTATTGAATCAATCCTAAGACCTTAAACTTCAACCATTGTCGAGAATTATATGTGAAAATTTTTTTTATCTTGTTATCAATACTTTGCAATTATTATCCTATTTGGTTTACTTTGTTATTTCATCAAATTGTTATAAACTACAGTTATTGTCTCAAGAAATCATTGTTAGTAATATTATAGTTTCAACCGTTTTCTCTCTGTGGGTTCGACTTCGGACTTCATTGTTATACTAATCTATTGGTTTACTAATCCATTGGTTTGAGCATTGAGTTAGAATATTATTACTATTTGGGTGAAGTGAAAGCCAACGACGTTCCCCGAGCACCAAATTCTTGGCAACGTTGTCGAGGAGAAAAAGAGTTTGCTTTAATTTTTCTATCATTGATTTCTTTTTATCTTTATTTTTATTTTAGCTTTTCGTTTTTCTTTAGATTTGTCCTACTCTTGTGTGGTTCAAACTTGCTCTTCTAATTCATCACCTTTATCTTTTGATCCCGAGAATGAAAGATCTCTTTCTTGGTTGAAAAGGAGGCTCGATTTTGATCAAAGCAAGGAGATGGGAGACAATGAAAACAATAATAACAACATCATTAATCCACCACGAAGGACCCTGATAAGCTTGAAGGAACCTTATGTGAATGCATAACCGCTTGCAATTAGACTTCCCGCTCTCCTTGAGGGTTCCAGGTTTGAATACCATTCAAATTGGTCTACTATTTTGCCTAATTTTTATGGATTGCCTAGGGAGTAACCAAACAAACACCTTGCAAACTTTGCTAGTGTATGCGATAGACTTACACCCCAAGGCCTAACCGATGACAAATTAATGCTTAAAGTGTTCCCCTTTACCTGAAAAGGCTCGGCTAGTGATTGGTTATGTTACCTTCCCCCCCCCCCCGAAAGCATTACTACTTGGGTTGAGTTAAAGAAAGCTTTCCTTCAAAAGTATTTCCCTCCTACTCGCCTCAGCAAACTCAAAAAGGAATTGTCTAGTATTGAGCAATCATCTATGGAGAGTCTTTATGAATATGTTCAGAGATTCAAGAGGCTTAAGGGTAGTTGTCCACAACATGGTATATCCGAGGATGATTTAGTGCTATATCTATATGAAAGCTTGCTTGATAGGTATAAGAGGGTTATTAATGCACCTAACGAATCAATGCAAATTTTCGAAGGTTTAGCCAATGCGTCACAAGAATATTGGAAACACCAAGGAGTAAGAGAAGCACATAAGTTTGATAATTCTGGAGATAGTCGCAGAGATGACTTGGATAGGCTTGCTGAGATCATCAACAAGATGACTATGCAATTGAACCAATCACAACAGCCTAGACCCTATGGTGTCTGCGGAAATCCAAACCATCTGAATGATAAGTGCCCATTTATTGAAGAGGACGTTGTTGATCTCAATGCTATGGATTATGGATCTCGCCGCAACTTTGGTGACAACTTCTACAATCAGAACTACAATTCAAACTATCAAAGTGGATTCAACGGTAGGGTCCAGCACCAATAAGTGTCATATCAAGGAAGAGGCCAATATGAGAATCGTCAAAGAAACACTCAACAGGAGGATAAAGATGAAAATTTAAGGTTATTGTTGGAAAAGATGAGTGTCCAAGAGAAATTACTGAGTCAAATGGCTAAGTAGATTGGAGAATTGAAAGCTAAGGATTCGTGGAAGTTGCAATCACAAATGATGGTAAATCCGAAGGAGAATGTAAGTGCCATGATCCTTAGAGGAGGAAAAGAAATGAGTTTACCCACTAAAAGTTTAGAACAAAGGCCTAATGAGGTGATTGACTTGAGTGAAGAAGGTGAAAACAACTCGGAGTCACAGTTATGTAAAGACAGCGCCCACCACCCTACAAACCGGTGCCCGCCGCTTGAGCCTATGCCTGAACAATGTTTGACGTTGATCCATCCACGAAGAAATCGTTAAAGGAGTGGTCTTCTAAGGTTCCAAGACCTACACCACCCTTTCCTCATGCCTTAAAACTTGATTGTAAGTGGGAGGATGAACAAATTCTATATGATACCTTTGCTCATTATGAGGAAAATATTCCGCTTTTGAATTTAATCAAAACTATACCTTGCTATGCTAAGTTTTTAAAAGAATTATGCAATATGAAAAGAAAGAAAAGGGTGAAAGAAAGGAAAATGTATGTTTGAATGAGAATGTTTCTGTTATGTTATAGAAAAGATTTTCTGAAAATTGCAGAGACCCAGGCATGTTCACTATTCCATGTGCAATTGGTAATACTAAATTCACTAAAGCTATGTTGGATCTAAAAGCTTCAAGTAATGTTATAAAATTTGTACATGTTTTTGGGTCTCAATGCTCTGTCTGAAACTGGTGTTACTATACAACTTGATGATCATTCTAGTATTAAACTTAGAGGTGATGTTGAAGATGTTTTAGTTAAGGTTAATGAATTCATGTTTCCTGTTGATTTATTTATATTAGATATGGAACAGGATACTCCTGAAACCCCATTTATCTGGGGAAGGCCATTCTTGCGAATGACTAAGACTAAGATTGATTGCTTTGAAGGTTCACTAACCATGGAGTTTGATGGTAGAAAGATTGAGTTTTCTATTTTTGAGTCTGTTACTCTTTCTCCTAATGCTTCTTTGGATGTTCTTGATGCAAAAAATATCGATTGCAAGAATAAATCAAATGAGTTGTTAGATGCTTCTAATGATAATGAATTATTGATTAATGAGTTTTCTAGCAACGTGAAATTTGAATGGGGAAAAGATGAAATTGATATGAAAATTGAGAATTTTTTGAGCAACATGAAAATGTGCCTATACCAAATGAACCTATTATTCTTCCCTATGAGAAATTGATTCCTAATAATGTTGAGGTTTTCGCAATTTCAGGACAACCTCTAGAAGGAATTCATACTAATGAAAGGGAGTTAATTGATAAAATTGGTGAATACATTGGAGAAATTCCTAAGATTTCCTCTCTTGTCAAGAAAAGGACAAGTGTGGAGGATCTTAATGGGGTAACTTAATCAAGAAGAGCAACACGTCGAGACAAAGAAGTGAAACAAAGGCGCTTCTTGGGAGGCAACCCAAGGTAGAGTAGGTAATATTATTTAATTTTCGCATTAGTTTTTCAATTCAATAAAGTAGGACTAGTCTAGTTGTTGTATATTGGAATGGCTTTGTTTTCTAACTTACAAGGCAATCGACGATGACTAAAGGCTACTCGATGCCGGGTCATTCAACTCAATATCGACTGAAAGGCAGTCGATCTCGAGTCAAAATGCAGAAAACAGAAACGAATTTCGTCGGCAAAGAACGACCGAATAGTGTAAGGATGGATACAAATGGTGAACAGAAGCAGCAAAAAGGGTTTGTAAACAATATGATAAAAGCTTCCAAGGCAAGGGAACTACCTTGACAATAACCATGTAAGCGGCATACTAAAATCATGAAAGATATATGCTTTTCATCGAAATAGATAACTCTCGTCATCAACAAATAGGAACATAGAGGCTCTCGCATAAAATCCTAATTCTTTCTATCCTTTTCATAAATGGGGTTAACCGACTCTCGTAAGCAAAACCTAATTACTATCCAAATTTATAATAAATCCATTTTCGCTTCAAAATCATAAATATGGACTTGTCCACTACTCTTGCATTGGATTAAGCACATAGGATATAGAAGATGAAAATAAAAAAGAATCATAAATTAAGCATAATTACATGGCTATCGTCGGGCTCACCCCGACCCTAGAAGTGGGATGACTACTCACGCCTTATTATAGCAACCGTCATCATTGACATAAAGAAACAAACTTGAATTGAAGTTTTTGAAAAAAGTACATCCAAAACTCTCCAACTCTCAATGTCTCCCTCGGCCTCCTTTCTTTCTATCTACTCCTACTCTATAAACTTGATTGCTCATGTGCTTGGATGATTAAAACTCTAGGCCTAATGCCTTTATTTATAATAGATCAATCCTTGCTAGCCAAGGAAAAAAATCTCTATTCTTTTGCAAAAAATGTTTCTAAATAAAATAAATCAAACTAATAAAATTTCCCTATGGTAAATGGACTTTAACCAATAAGGATAGAAGTATATAAGGAGAATAAAAGATCTTCACTTCGTGCTTAAGTAATCTCCTTCTCATTCGGACTCCTCAAATATGCGTCTCGTCCCACTAGGGTTTCACTCGACGTCGACTAGGGTTCAGTCGATGTCGAGTGAATCTACTCGATCTCGGGTCAGACAGTGGATATCGAGTGGCTTTCTTCCTCTTGCCTTCTAAGTGTGGACCTTGGGACTTTATGTCGAGTGACTTCAGTAGACGTCAAGTGAATCATCAGTAGCTTCCTTCGTCCAACACTTAGCCGATTTCTGCTCTTTCTTCAGTCGATGTCGAGTGGCTTTCATTAGACATCAAGTGCTTCTCTAAATTGCTCCGAAATGCTTCCAATTGCTGCAAAATCAAACCAAAACATGTGTAGACCTCTAAATCTTGCAAATAAACATAAACTACACAAATTTCATACTTTCCTAATGCAAAAGTATAAAACATAGGCAGAAATTGGACTACAAGTAAGTGAGAAACATCGTGAAATAGGCACACATCAATACCCCATTCCTAAGCTTGCTTGTCCCCAAGCAATACTTTTAATGGTCAAACAGGGGAAGAAACTAAACCAAGTCCATGCTTGTGAATAAAAGCAACATCTCGCACAAAAGGAGGATTATGCAAAACAATTTCCTGCGCAACATAGCAATAACAATCAAGAGGACTTTTATGCACATGGTGAAGTAAAGGTAAAAGGTATAGTGGTGGGCTATATTTGGGCAATGTGGTGCTAAATTCGGGAAGAAATCCTCAAACTTTCTTTCTTGCTTTAATGCTCTTTTTCCTATCATATGAATATTCTACATCCTACATCCTTTCATAATAACACTCTTTGCTTCTTTTTTTCCCACTAATATGTTTTTACCTCTCTAACCTTAGCACTGCCTTCTCGCGAGTCGCAAATATGGGTTTCACGAATATCCCCGGATATTTAGTGCTTCAAACTCCTTACCTTGTGTCTCATCTCGCTCGAACTAACATCTCAAGCAAGCAGGGTCGATCATCCTTTATCCCTAAGAGACCGGATTTTCTTTCACTCATTAAATTTTCCATAATATCAATCATACTGGCATCAAACTCCAATAATAATAACAACCATATAACAACTCCAAAAATGGCTTCCATTCTCAACATAACCCTCGGATAGAAAATAATGTAGAAAAATAGGCAATATAGTATAACATGTGGAGCAAATATGAAGTAAGGCTCATAATATGGCTAGATGTGATGTGAATAAGCATAGGTATTGCTAGGATATAGAATGTATAGGCTCATATGGAAAATAAAGTCCTCTATCCTCTTATCATGCATATGTCAAAAACAACATCAATTTACATCATTTCATGGTTTTCTAAAAAATATGCACTTCATTGTGACTTCCCTTTACTTGGCAATTTCATGTAATGTCTTTGAAGAATCTACTTTTACATCGTCAAGTCTTGGTAAAACTTCCATGATATTATTAAAATTTTTCAATGGGGGTGATTTTTATAATCTTAAGATGAAAACATGAAGCATATAGATTAACTGGTCATATATCCAAATTACCATGTAAGGAGAAAATAAAGAAATAAATCAAATTAAATATAAGTAAGCCTTTCCCCCATCCCATACTTAAACTATACATTGTCCTCACTGTATATAAAAACTAGGGTAAAGGAAGAAACTTACTAGATTGTAGGGCAGAATCTCGAAATAGGTGTTGTATGCTACTGCCAGTAGTCAATGTCGAATGGATGGTAGTCGATGTCGATTGCAGCTTCTATTCCAAGGTTGGTCGAGTGGAAAAAGTCATAACCACTCGATGTGTTCACTCGATGTCGACTGGGTCTAATCGATATCGAGTGGTTCTTCAGTCCTTCATCCTTGGTTTATACGTTGTTGACCTTGCATCAATACTTGCTAGAATAAAAACAAAAAACAAAAACAAAACAAAAACAAGTCCAAAACCAAGTTTCAAAAAAAAATATCCAAAACCCTAAAAACCATAGTCTATGTACATGCTATAGACTTTAAAGTCGCTAGACCGACTTCTTCTTTCATGTTAATAGGGGCATTTGCAGGGCTCACGTGGCTCATGCCTCAAACATGACTCCATCTTTATCCTTTAGCTGCATTCCTCCAGGGTGGATCTTGTGGACCTCGAATGGTCCAATCTTGTTCACTTTGAACTTGCTAGGGAACCAATCACTTTTGGATTTGGAGACGTACACCGTATCTCCTACTTCATATTCTTTAGGATTGTCATTGCATACCCTACACAATCTTACATACCAAGGCATATCTCTTCCATTTGTTATAGATAAATCATTAATTGAAATTAGGGAAGAGATGTAAATACCTTTAGTTACCTTGTCATCATCCTTCTAAGGGGGCAGTCGATGTCGACTAGGTTTAGTCCATATCGAGGCAATCTTGTCCTCTGCAGGCTCAGCCGATGGAGATGGGTCGATATGGGTGACTCAATGTCGAGTGGGTTCACTCAATGTGGAGTGAGGTGGGTCGACCCCATACTTATCTTCTGGCATGTGTTCTGGCTCCTCAGATGTAGTCGACGTCGACTGAGATGAGTCGATATTGTGTGAATGCTGATTTTGTTGCTCGTCGTGATTCCAAATTGCTAAGATTTCCTCCAATTGGCCTTCCAAGGCCCTCTTCTCTAGTTCTTCCAAGGTCATAGTCCTCACCGTGGGTTCCGTACAAGGGATATAACTTCCCTTGATATTCAACGACTTGGACTCCATCTTATCAAGCTTCTCCATGGTCTTGTTGAAGGAGAAGTGGAGAACTCGATGACATCATCATCATTTGTAAATGTCAGCAGCCCCTTTCTTACGATGATATTGGCTTCTACAGTGGCTAAGAATGGCCTAAAAATGTTGATAGGACTTGTAGGATCTTCCTCCATATCAAGCACTATGAAGTCCGTAGGCACAAATAACTTGCCTACCTTGGCAAGGGCATCATCTATAACTCATGTGGGCATGACGAAGTTGTTGTCGGCCATATAAAGTTTCATATCCATAGGCTCCAAATCTTCGACGTTTACCTTTGACCGAATAGACAAAGGAACGAGGCTCACACTAGCCCCTAAATCGCAGAGAGCCTTGTTGCGATGTTACCCTATCCCGATGGTGATGGCGAATCTCCCTGGATCAACTCTCTTCTCAGGGAATTCAATTTTGCTGCACTCCTAATAATGCATATTTCATATAGGCATTATAGGTGGTTCTTATTACATTTAGATAGGAATTTTGCATATATTTTGGTATATTTCCGTATCTTTCTTGTGAAGTGTTGGAGTTTAGAATCTACGCGTTTTTAGTGTTTATTCTGCAGTTTTACATTCCGACCTTGGATGGGATATTGGAGGACATTAAATGACATATTTTGGAGCATAAGATCGCTAAGGAAGGAGCTACAAAGAAGCAAGGAAGCACAAAGTCGAAGATAAGAAGATAGTTTGTCATTGATGGGACGGCGCCCCCCCTTTTCCACCGGCGCCCGCCGCTACCCCGTGTTCAGCATTGCCGACTTTATCTCCGAAGATCTTATTATAATATTATATTATTATATTATTTTCTAGGGTTTACACGATGTAACGACCGGATTTTGGAAATTTCTTAAAAGGGAAAGTTTCGGAAAAACTTGTCCTCGAGTAATTTTTACCTTCGGAAAGTCCTTGGAAATATCCCGACATGCTTTTAAAATTCAATTTGATGGATTTTAAACCATATCTATTGGATTTCGATTTTGAGGATTTCGAGTGTCGTTTGAAATGAATTTGAATTCCCGATCTGATTTTCGAAATGTCGGATGTCAGGATTCAAGGTCGTAAGAGCGGAATCACTCTTTCTCCTCCCTCACGCCACTCACACACACACACACACACACACACACACACTCTCTCTCTCTCTCTCTCCTCTTTATGTGTTTTGTCTTCTAGCTAATTAAAACCCTAATGAGCCTCTCTCTCTCCTATATAAATGCTCACCAATCCCCGAAGGGATCCTCAAGCCTCCAAATATGAGCCAAGAAGCAACCCTAGCCTCCTAAATCCCAACTTGAAGATCAAAATCCCAAAAATCCCAAAAACTCGAAATCCTCCCTTTTCTCTCCTTGAATCCATGTCTCTCTCCTCTCATCTTCCATTTCTTGTTTCTTATACCCTACATGGTGATAGCGTCTATTCTAGCATTGTTTTTGGGCACTCTTGTGTAGAGTTTAGGGCATTTTTACTAGAGTATGCTACCTATTTCTTAGCTCTTTGTTTCCCATTTCGAGGAATCGGTGTCTACCACTAGTTTGCTATGATTTCAGGTACTTTTGAGCGGTTTAGGAGCCGATTCAAGAGCTAAAGGATAAAGAGGTGATTAGAGGTGCTTCCATGTGGAAATAAGTCGTCAAAGATGGGCTAAAGGGGTCGAGAGATGAGCAAAAAAATATGAGACAAGAAGCAAGCATATCAAGTGAATCACTCATAGGAGCTCAAGACGATGTAGCACGACTCGCGGGACAAGGGAGTTTGTGCAATTTTCAGCTACAACAAGCTGTCACGACTCGTGGGAGACCTTCACGAGTCGTGACGAGTGAAACCATGTGTTTTGTGCGCTACTGAGACGTGTCACGACTCGTGACAGACTCTTCACGAGTCGTGACAGTGCCAGATCCGGCCAGACCTTTCGGATTTCTGGCTGTTTCTTTGATTTATTTTAGTTTAATTTAAACTCATTTAAATAATGGGAATAGAGGTCAGTTTTGGGGGTTACGTTTTTGGACAAGGGCTGGAAATACTCAGAGTTTGGGGGAAAAACTTTGGAGAACCCTACATTAGTTGAAGGATAAAGGATTGCAAATTCGATGCTTTTGAGACGATTTCCACTATAGAAGATCAAGTATTTCTCCTACTCTTTTGAGCTATGTCATCTTATTTTTCTTATGATTTGTTCTCTTTCTTCATGTTTGGCTAATTCGATTGTTCTAGGATCAATAAGTTGTCATAGATATTGTAGGTTTGTTTGTTCTAATTGAGACCGAGAGGAGAGATTTGAATGAACTTGCTTAGATTCTAAGAGCGTAATGGACATAACTTTGGTTTAACTTTGCACGACAGTGATTGTTAACCGGTTAGGTACAATTTACTATGAGACCGAGAGGAGATTAGTAATAAACTTAGACAACCTACCTTGAAACGGAATCAAATTCATTCGAGCAACAAAAATCTCTTAAGTCTATCGACGACACATGGTGGTTAATTCCCAATTCTAGAATGTTTTCTCCATATTAATTTGCCCAAAACTTCGATTTGCTTGTTTTAATTTGTTTTATTAGTTATTTCATAAAACCTCAATTTCTCTACTATTTTGGCTTAGTCAGCTGGTTGCAAAGATTTGATTAATACTCCTATAGTCCCTGAGTTCAACACCTTGATATACTACGATCGATCTCATACACTTGTGGGAGTAGGTTTCTAGCCTATCATGTTTTTGGCGCTGTTGCCGGGGACTTAAGCTAGTATTATATGATTTCTTTCAATTAGTTTTTCTAAGTCGGTTTGTTATTTTTTATTTGGTTTCTTTTTGGGTTTGGTTTTTGCCATTTTGCAAGTTGAATGCGATAAGGCCGAAAAGTCGAAGAGCTTCTACCTTTTGATTCTGAACCTGAGAGGACTTTTCACAAAAGACATGTTGAACAACGCAAAGTCAAAGAAATGGGGGACAACGCTCCACGTCTCCAAGCTGAATTGGATGTCGCTAGAGCTGAAAGTACACGAGTGATTAATGAGCTCCGTGCTCAACTACAAAATCAGTTAGCTCTTCAGGATGCTGCTGGTCCGCTTACTCTTGCTCAACGGATGGATCCGATGCAACACACTCCAAATCCCGGGGTAGTATTTCAGAACATGACTCCCAATAATTTTGAGCTGAAACCATCCTTGATTCAGATGATTCGTCAAAATCAGTTTGGTGGCCTTCCTTCTGAGAATCCTCATCAACACATGGCCACCTACAAGGAGCTGATGGGAACAGTTAAAATTCATGGAGTTCAGCCGGATGAGCTTATGATGTGAGCCTTCTCTTTTTCTTTGAGGGATAGAGCTAAGGCCTGGTACAATGCTATTCCTGAAGGGATGCATTGTCTTCTGAGCTAAGGCCTGGTACATGATGGGATGCATTGTCTTCTGAGTTTTTAAACAAGTTCTTCCCACCGAATAAAACAGCTGAAACGAGAAGAAAGATTTATGCTTTTCAGATGCAAACAGGAGAAAATATCTATGAAGCATGGGAACGATTCAAGGATCTCCTACTTGATTGTCCTCATCACGGAGAGCCAAAACTGAATCTCCTTGAAGTATTCTACAAAAGGCTCGATGATGCTACTATGTTTATGATTGATTCCTCGTCTAGCGGGACTTTCATGGAGAAAAATGTTGATGAGGCATGGGCATTTATTAAGAAGGCTGCAAAGAACGGTGGAAGATACTCTACTGGGAGATCAGTTGTACCTAGCACCAAGAAGAGTGCTGGTATGTTTGAGGTGGGTGCTGAAACCATCAGGGATGCTAAGCTAGATGCTCTCTCTTCTGAGGTGAAGCGTTTGAGCCAATTTTTATCAAAGATCTCTTTCTAGGTTGAAAAGGAGGCTCGATTTTGATCCGCACAAGGAGATGGGAGACGAAGTCAATAACGACATCAGTAATCCGCCAAGAAGGACCCTAAGAAGCTTAAAGGAACCTAATTTCAATGTGCAACTACTTGCAATTAGACTTCCCGCTTTCCCTGAGGGTTCAAGGTTCGAATACAAATCAAATCGGTCTAGTATTTTGCCTAATTTCCATGGATTGCCCGGGGAGGAACCAAACAAAAGCCTTGCAAACTTTGCTAGTGTATGCGATAGACTTAGGCCCCAAGGCCTAATCGATGACCAATTAATGCTTAGAGTTTTACCCTTTACCTTAAAAGATTCGGCTAGTGATTGTTTATATTACTTTCCCCCCAAAATCATTACTACTCGGGGTTGAGTTAAAGAAAGCTTTCCTTCAAAAGTATTTTCCCATTACTCACCTCAGCAAACTCAAAAAGGAGTTGTCTAGTATTGAGCAATCACATAAGAAGAGTCTTTATGAGTATGTTGAGCGATTCAAAAGGCTTAAAGGTAGTTGTCCACAACATGGTATACCCGAGGATGATCTAGTGCTATATCTATATAAAGGCTTGCTTGATAGGGATATAAGTGTTATCAATGCTACTAGTGGAGGAGATGTTTTGGATAAAACACCTTAGGAAGCAATGCAAATTTTAGAAGGTTTAGCCAATGCATCGCAACAATATGGGAAACATCGAGTAAGAGGAGTGCATAAGTTGGATAATCCTGGAGATGGTCACCAGGAAGACTTAGATAGGCTTACTGAGCTCGTCAACAAGATGGCTATGCAAATGAATCAACCTTAATAGCCTAGATCTTGTGGTGTCTACGAAGATCCAACACATCCGAATGATAAGTGCCCGTTGATTCAAAAGAATGTTGCTGATCTTAATGCTATGGATTATGGACCTCGCCGCAACTTTGGTAACAATTTCTACATTAAAACTAAAATGCAAACTATTAAAGTTGATTTAACGATAGGGGCCAACAGCAAAAAAGTTCCTTATCAAGGAAGATGCCAATATGATAATCGTCAACGAAACACTCAAAAGGAGGACAAAGATGAAACTTTGAGGCTGTTGTTGGATAAGATGAGTGTTCAAGAGAAATGGTTGAGTCAAATGGCTAAGGAGATTGGAGAATTGAAAGCGAAAGATTTGGGAAAATTGCCATCACAAGTGGTAGTTAATCTGAAGGAGAATGTCAGTGTCATGATATTTAGAGGATGAAAAGCAGTGAGTTTACCCACTAGGAATGTTGAAGAGAGACCTAAGGAGGTGATTGACATGGGTGATGAAGTTGAAAAGAAGTCAGATTCTACGTTATGCAAAGACGGTGCCCGCCGATCTAGGGACCGGTCTGCTGAGCTTGAGCTGAAATTTAACATTGATCAATCTACAAGGAAATCATCGAATGAGTGGTCTTCTAAGGTTCCCAGACCTGCACCGCCCTTTCCTCATGCCTTAAGACCAGATCGTAAGTGGGAAGATGAAAAAATTATTTATGATACCTTTGCTCATTGTGACGTAAATATGCCGCTCTTGAATTTAATTAAAACAGTACCTCGATATGCTATGTTTTAAAAACAATTATGCACTATGAAACAGAAGCAAAGGTTGAGAAGGAAGGAAAAGATATGTTTTAATGAGAATGTTTCCGCTATGTTACAAAAAAGATTGCCTGAAAAATACGGAGATCCAAGTATGTTTACTATCCCATGTGTAATTGGTAATACTAAATTCACTAAGGCTAAGTTGGATTTAGGTGATTCAATCAATGTTATGTCATACAATTTGCACCTGTTTTTGGGTCTCTATGCTTTGTCGAAAACTGGTGTTACTATACAACTGAAACATAGAGGATTTGTTGAAGATGTCTTAGTTAAGGTTAATGATTTGATATTGGTTGCTAATTTCTTTATATTAGATATGGAACATGGTATGCCTAAAAACCCAATTATCTTGGGAAGGTCATTCTTGTGAATGGCTAAGACTAAGATTGATTGCTTTGAAAGTTCCCTAACCATGGAGTTTGACGGTAAAAAGATTGAATTTTTTATATTTGAGCATATTACGCTTTCTCCTAATGATAATATTGTTTATTTTCGCATTATTTTTTCAAGTCAATAAAGTAGGACTAGTCTATTTGTTGTATATTGGAGTAGCTTTGTGGTAGAACTTATTGGTAGGCGAAATTGTCATGATCAAATGACGGATTTGTTGTTCTGCATGACCGGCGCCCTCCGTTACTGCGCACTGACACGGTTTTGGTTTTTGGTAACTTTGGAACGAGAGATTCTTGCTATCCTTATTTTTATATATTTATATTTCGTTAGGTTTCTATCTATCTATAATATATGATCATATATTACTATCTATCTATATTAGGATTAGTTCTATATATCTATCTATCTATATTATTATTCATCTATCTAAATTTATATATCATATAGGATTCTATCTATCTTTCTATATTTCTATCTATCTTAGAATAAGGATACATAATTGTCAATTTATATTATATTCATATATTTTTTCTTTTATATCTAATATTTCTTTTTCTTTTTGATAGATGATTCTTTCCAATTCCATTAATCATATATTTTCCCAATTCCCTTTATTTTTTATCATTCAAAGCCTTTGTCTCCAAGAACAAACATAAACCCTAATTTCGTACTTCAATCCATTCCAAATACCTAAGAGTCTTGTGTTTCAATCAGAGCCATTCCTACCATCACCCATCAAACACATTCATCACTACCTTTATCTATCAAATTTTGATTTTTTCCATACCATTACCATCCCTACCACAAAAGAAAGCCCTTGAAACCAAGTTTTGATCATCAATTATCAATTTGGAGGGAGTTGGACATAGATCTCTCAACGCCTTTGCTCGGATTCGTACACCTGCACCGTCGAAGCCCGCCGCCCCTGTAAAGCGGAGATGTTTGGTAGTTTTTGTGGAGTTCTTTCATATTCTTCTTTCTCTTCGTACGTCATGGGAGGATATACTAGGAAAGTTGTGCCAGTTTACTTTGATGAGATCGAGAAGGAATGTTGGAATGAGCTTGGAAAGCGAGTCTACACGCAAACTAAGTTCTTTGATGTTGATGCATTCAAAAGGTTGGGTTTGCTAGATTCGGTTATGACCTTGATGGCACAGGGAGGGGTGCGTGATTTTTTTTGTAGGAATGCTCCAACTTATCTATATCTATTCAAGGAGGTCCTTCGATTAAAAAATGGAAAGCTAATAACTTATCCCTTTTCGTATGGTCTTATCGAGGATTCTCGTAATTTAACATAGTATCAGAGCTTGTTCGGTTCGAGTCTGTTTATCTTGCTTTGGGGTAGCTATTAAGAAATTGAGACGCTAGACCCATCATTAAGTAAGATATAAAGAGATTAAGATGCTTTTCTCATTTCAAGTTTCAACCAGGCCAGACTGGTTGCACTTGAGGGACGTGTTGGGATCTAACATTGATTGTGGAGTGAAATGAAGACAAAATATAAGGATCAATGAAACCTCTATACAATAGCCTAATCTTTTGTGTTTGAACAGTGCATCCAGACTTATAATAAAAAAATAAAATGAATCTAATACGATTCCCATTTCATATGCCCGGCTAGGGGATTCACGGAATTTATTTGGGAAAAAGTTTCCTTTTTTGGAACCAAAAAGAATTTGACCGTTCATCCAAAACTAGTCAAGAGCATCCGAAAGGGTAAAACCTGAGAGGACAGAATCAACTAGAGGAGTAGAGTCATAGAAAACAAATTAAATACGTAATTATCTTAAATATATTAACCATTTCTTTCTTTTCCGACCGCCTGCAGGGGACAAAAGAAACATTTTGTTTCCATCTTCAACAATTTCTGATAGTTAATATGGGTTAAATGATATGCGACACGGTTGGCTTCCTTGAAAGTGTGATAAATATGGACATTAACAAACATGCGCATAGTTAGAGCTAGCAAGATCTGACCCGACCCGACAAACCCGACCGAGTCACCCGAACCAAAACCCGATCGAACCCAAAAATTTAGCGTTGTGCATAACCTATAAAGAACATATTTTAGAGTTTCTAAAAAGGGAAAGTTTCGAAAAACCATCGTCGAGGAAATTCCATTTTTAGAAGTTTTGCAATTCAAACACATCCCGACATGTTTTTTAGATTTAATTTGATGAATTTTAAATCCTAGTTTCTTGGTCTCGATTTCAGGGAATTCGGATGTCTTTGGAAAAGAGTTTGGGAAATGGGGTCGGATTTTGGGATGTCGGGATTCAAGGTCGGAACAGGGGAATCACACACACTCTCTCTCCATCACGCCACCCTCTCTCTCTCCTCTTAATTGTTTTGTCTTCTTATGAGTTAAACTCTAGGGAGCCACTGTATAATGCTCCAATCCCTAAGTGGATCCTCACTTTCACACTCCCATCAAATCAGCCCCCAAAACCTGATTCCCACACTCCCAAGAAGATCCCACTCTCCTCCAAAAAACCCTAAGCCAAAAACCATCGCTTTCCCCCTCTTGAATCCAAATCTCCCCACTCTCTCTCCTTCTTTTGTGTTTCTTTGAGCCAAGGTACCTCAAATCCACCCCAAGAAGTCTCAATCTCACAAAAACAACCACGAAAGTGAGTTTGGAAGGCCAAATCCGAAAAAGAAAAAAATAACCCGGATCTGGAGAGCAACTCGCGGCCGCGACTCCATTGTCTCACCACCGAGACCAAGAACCCAGCAACGGGTGTTCTTCCTCGCAGTCGCGATGTTCTTCCTCACCGCCGCGACTTCGAGCCCTGAAGCTCCGTCTTCATGGTAAATCGTGTCTTTTTCCTTTATTTTTCATCCTTTCTTGAATCCGTTTGTTGTCGTGTGTTCCTGACTTTTTTCTCTACCTTCCAAGGTCAAGAAATCTTAGATCCATCGTGGGTTGGTGAGGATTCGAGCCTCTTTTCTCTCGTTTCTCAGTTTTGTGCAAAGGTAAACCCTCCATCTTTTGGATCTTCTGATTTAGAGGTTGTTTCTCAATAAAGTTTCTCTTTTATCTCAGATTCAACCTTCCTAGGCTCGATCGTAGCAAGGAATAGTCAGATCTAAGCTCCCAAGGCCTCTTTCTCTCAAGTTTTTTTTTTGAAAGCCTTTGTGAGGCTAGGTAATCCCTCTTCCGCTCTCCCATCTAGTCTTGTTTGGAGTCCTTTTTGTGTTGGTTGCATAGTATTTTGATTTAGAAAGGTTTTAAAACAAGTTTATATGGAAACGGGTTTGAAACGAGCGAGAACGAGCAAGAATGGACAAACCTAGGTTCATACTCAACTCGGAGAAACCATGGTCGCTGCCGCGAGTTAGAACCCAGGCCAGAGGTTGAAGACAACCTCTCGCGGTCGCGACCACGGCCCTCACGACAATGAGTCACAACCAGCGAGAAGGTTCTCACGGTGGGGATTTGGGAGGATGTCGCGGCCACGACCGACCATCTCGCGACCGCGACATGCCCCTAGTGGCTTGGCCGAGCCCCTTACCCTATACTTTGGACTCACCTTATCGATTCTTAATCCGATTCTTGTGGGAACGTTTTGAATGGGATGTTTTGAGAAATGCGTTTTGAAATATTATTTCAATATTCAATGTTAAAGATGGGGATTTTGACGGAACTTGAACTATTTGATCTTGAGCTTGAAGATATGTTAAAGAGTGTCATTTCAAATGTCGGGATTCTTTGTCGTGGTTGATGATGTTGGCTTTGAGAAGGAAATTTGGAAAATATTGTTGGTATGATTTTATCAAGGGGGTTGATTGGAAGTAGATGATTTTGGTTGATGATTGATCGTATCGAAAAGGTTTTGGAAATGGTTTTTACTATCAATCGGTTTTGAGAAAGTTGGGAACTTGGGTTCTATGTATGAATGTTGGTTCAATAGCTTATGGAATTGGCATGATTATAGGTGTTATTGCTTTTGGATTGCTTTTGGACTTGCTTTTGGACCTCGCTTGTGTTATCTTGTTGTTCTGCACCTCCAGGTAAATATCCTATGGGACTTACTCAGCAACCTGGACCTCCTGTGATGCCGTTCAAATATCGATGACTCCTAGTGACATTGAGGACAACACGAAGGTTCCATTTGATGGCCCTGTCACTCGTGCAAGGGCCAAGAAGATTCGAAATGCAACTAAAGCATTTCTTGTCCGTCACCATGGAACTTTAGAGCAAGGGTTCAGGCCACCCTGGATCACTTGGCTCAAGGTTACACCACCAGCCCAGGAAGTGAGCTTACGTCCACACACGGAGCTCATGAAGACTCGACAGCACCCACCATGAACCAAGCCATACTCGACATGTTCTTGGGTCACTCGGCCGAGTGGGCCAAACACCTTGTCGAGAGAAGTGGGCCGAGTTGTCCTATGCTTGGGCCGAAATTATCTAGTTATTAATTATGTTGTTATTTCATGCAATTAGATAAATAAGGTGGAAATTAATTATATCTCTTCTAGATATATTACTTAGCCACCAAGTTATTTAATATCTATCTTCTTAGGAATTATTTATCTTTAAGTTATTTCATTTATCTTTAGATAGAATTAATCTATCCAAACCCCTTTCCTTTGCAAGGAAGGATTGGATATATCTCTCATAGTTTTCTATAAATTCATGTTATGCATCTATTATTAAAATTAGATTGAATAGAATTGAGGAACCTCTTTATGGATTAAAGGGTTCTTCGATTTCAATCCCAAAGCTTTTGTGTTCTATGTATTTCGGCCTTCACAAATCATCACCATCACCTTGTTCTAAATCGGCAACCCTAAACCAAACCCTAACCCTAAACCGGAAACCATCGCAACAAGGAGAAGGCTGAGCAGGCGTCACCCGCGACCAGATCCGCTCCCAGCGAGCGCGGGCGTCCCAAGCGCTGGCGCTCCGCGTGCTCCCAGGCGCTCTCGTCTTCGCTCCCGCTCGCCATCATCTTCGCTCCCAGCGAAGAGACCCTCGCGCATCCGCGTCCGCACACCTTGAGGCCGAAGGCCTGTGTGCCCAGCGACCTCGCGCACCCAGCTCCGCTTTCCCTCGCTGTTCTTCGCTTTGTTTCCGTCGCTACTGTTTTTAGATAAATTTGTTTAAGTTAAATTCTGTCGCTATTTCAGAAATCTAATTACTTGTTTAAATTGTTCCAAATCAGGAGATATCAAAGAGCATTGCAAGATCGAAGCAAATATACGGCGTGGTTCTTGATCTGAAGCCCACAAGCGAAGGATCGGGTATCCCAAACGTATCAAGTGGTATCAGATTTTAGGTTAATGCAAGCTCTTTACTCTCTTGATTTCTATTTGAGTGATTTATTTTTCGTGCCTTATTTTTCACCATAGCCGCTGCATAAAAATTGAATCTTTATTATTCACCCATCAAAATTGGCACTTTATTTTTGTTATTCTTTGTTTGGATCTATAATTTGGAAGATATTGAGTTCTTGACTGCAAGTTGTGATCTTTTATTCCTAGTTGCTACATATCATGCCTATGACTGTGATTCTTGGATTCAAAGCATTATATAAACTTGCACCACTAAAGAACCCTAATTTTTCCAGTTTCTAGCCTATTTTCCCTATTTTTTTTATTTTTGCTTACTTTTAGATCATCGTAGCTTTTTAATTTTATTTTTTTTTCCTGCTCTTCAATTTTTGGCTGCTACCTCCATTTTACAGCAGCTTGTTCACCATATAAAAAAAAAACAAAAAAAAAAAAACAGAAAAAGCCGAGCCTTCATTCAAAAAAAAAAAAAATTTATAGAGCATGCCTTCATTACATTGTTGAGTTAGTAACTCTTCTTTGTTTGTTCTTTGATTGCTACTTGTTAGATGATCTAAACGGTTTTAAGCATTACAAAAGAACCCTACTTGTGTGATTTTGTGCTGTGCCGACACTAGAGCCTTGGTCACACCCCTCTTTCTCTGAACCGTGTTGCAACCGTTAGATAATAGTTGACGAAGTGTGTGCACTTGATTGCCCTTGTGATTGCTAATTTCGACTATTACACATTCATATTTTTCAAGCATCACATTGTAGATCTTATTCTTCCACATTAAGCTGCTTGTTTATACTTGCTATCCTTGATATCCGACTTGTGGTTGATTTAAATTGCAATTGGATTATTACTTGATGTCTTCAATATTGCAAAATTCTGTGTCCAGGGGAATTGCTTGAATATTGTGCCTTGTTTTCTCGCTCTTTGATTTCTAAAACTTGAATCACTCTTAGGAATCACTAGAGCTTGCATTACTTGGTTTCTGGTCTTTGCTTCGTTTACTTGTTGCTCTTCTGATATTGTAGGAACATGTCGAACGATAGCGACCCCAACCCTTCCCCTACCCCATCTGCTGGCATTTCTGCTGATAATATGCGGTTCCTTATTGACTCTGTTGTACGAGAATCTACCTTGGCTTTTCGAAAGGAAATGGCAGAGGCTGAAAATCGTCGGGCTATTGAACGCCAGGAGGACCGCGTTTTGTGGTCTAACCTCATCAAACAGGCAGTTACATGCCAATTGGAGGAGGCAAAGCAGGCTGAGGCTTCTGGATCTACACCTCCCTCAGGAGGTAGACTGCCCCCACCACCTACGGCTCCTACACCTCCTTCAGGTAATGTTCCACCTACAGGTAACCCTTCTGGTTCAGTTAACCCTCCCCCTTCTGGTCAATTACATTATCAACTTAAGTCTGCTACTCCTAATCCTTTCAATGGAGAGAATGACAACGATCATCTAGCGGGCTTCAACGGACACCAGGATCGCCGTGAACATACCCCACCACGGCATCAGCAAGGGAGACCCATTCAGCGCCCGCAGCAGCAGCCGTTTCATACCCGTGCTAACTGGGATGACAGCCGCAGCAACAATGATCTATATGAGACGCCACATCTGGAGGATGCTTACCATGAGGTAAATCCTAACTTTGATGATTTACCCCCTCCTAATTTTGGTCGTCCTAGATTTGATAATGCTCAAGCTATACAAAGACGAGATGTTAAGCTTAAATTAGAAACCTTTGATGGTAATACTGATCCTGAAGCTTATCTTGTTTGGGAAAATCATACTGACTATCTGCTTGAACATTTACGCTATGAGGAAATGGAGAAATTGGAAGTTTTTATATTGCATTTAGTAGGTAAAGCTCGCACCTGGTGGTTTCGCACTCGTGAGATGCGCCGTCGTCAGGACAAGCAACCTGTTGAGACTTGGCCACAACTTCGCTATCTCCTGAAAAAGAGACATGTGCCTGAGGAATTCACAGAGTCCATGAGGATGCAATTAGCGACTTGCCACCAAGGAACTCGCTCTCCTAATGAATATAGGGATGAACTGGAACGACTCTCCCATCAGGCTAATGTTTTTCTTACTGAACGTGCTTTGTGTACTCAATTTCTTGCTGGACTTAATATTTCTATTAAAAATCCTTTAGCTATCCATTCCATTAGAGATATTAACATTTTGACTCATAAAGCACAGCTGATGTATGAGCAACAGCAGCAGCAGCTTCGGCTACAACGAAACCGAGTGGACCAGACCTCTCAAGGTCGCAGGTTTGTTCCCTTTAACTCTTCCAGTCAATCGAAACCTTCTACTTCTGACCCTTCTATGCAGCAAAAGGGAGTTTCCAACTCACCTCAACAGGGTTATCAGGTTGAAACTAGAAGAGTTGCTGCACCATCTACAGATCGTAACAAAGATATCCGCTACTTCACTTGTGGTGGGTCTGGGCATGTCTCTCGCAATTGCCCCCAGAAAAGGAAGGTTCTTCTCAATGATTTGGGAGACCATTACTACGACGAGGAGACTGTTGAGGACCTGGTAGTTTCGAGTGAAGTGGAGGGGGACCAGTCGACTGAGCCTATTGAGGAGATCGATACTTCACAGTACGACAACGTGCTTTGCATCGTTAATCGACGGGTCCTACACATTCAGGAATCTCCCGTGGCGGATCAAAGGGAGAACTTATTCCACACACGATGCTTGGTTCGCGAAGCTACCTTAACCCTTATCATCGACGGTGGGAGTTGCTGCAATCTCATCAGTGAAAAGGTAGTGAATTTCCTCCATTTACCTACTACTCCTAGAGCTACTCACTATGGTTTAAATGGTATTACTGATGATGGTTCTGATATATTGGTCACCAAACAATGTTTAGTTTCTATTTCTATTGGAACATATCATGATAAAATATTA
Source organism: Persicaria tinctoria (assembly GCA_037127255.1). NCBI lineage: Eukaryota > Viridiplantae > Streptophyta > Magnoliopsida > Caryophyllales > Polygonaceae > Persicaria > Persicaria tinctoria. The sequence continues at coordinate 24,323,380 of JBANSL010000011.1, read as the reverse complement.
TGTGATGTTGCTCGCATGGATTGTAGTCATATATTATTAGGGCGTCCTTGGTTATATGATCGTAATGTCCTTCATGATGGTCGTGCACATACATATGCTTTCACCTATGACGGGAGGAGAGTTACTCTCCTACCCCTTTCGCCACAACTTATTCTGAAGGACCAGGTTCGCAAGCAGCAACAAAGGAACGCCGACAGAGAAGCTGAACGATTGGAGAAGCTCAAAGGGAACTCGGCTGAGCAAGCCGCCCCCGCGGCCCAGCACGCCGCGCCCGCGGCCCCAACAGCAGCCCCCGCAGCCGCCCCTGCAGCCCCCTTGCCGCCTTCTCCTCCCCATTCGACGCCACCTAAGCCCTCTTCTGCATCACTTAAAGGCTCTGTGGAACGTCGATCTTTGGTCTCTCATCCTCAGCAAGGGACCATCACCTGGAATGCTCATCGACCTCATATCCTTCTGGTCATGAAACAGGTATTAATTAATGTTGAATTAAGTCATATTCCTGCACCTATTGCTGCTCTTCTGCAGGACTATTTGGATGTGCTTCCAACTGAACTACCCCAAGGCTTGCCTCCTATTAGAGGTATTGAGCATCAGATTGACTTTGTGCCTGGAGCAGCCTTGCCTAATCGCGCCGCTTATAGAGCTAGCCCTGAGGAAACAAAGGAGCTGCAACGACAAGTCACAGAATTGATGGACAAGGGCTTTGTGCGAGAAAGCCTCTCTCCCTGTGCCGTGCCTGTCATTTTGGTTCCAAAGAAGGATGGCTCCTGGCGCAGGTGTGTTGATTGTCGCGCGATCAACCAAATAACGGTTAAGTATCGCCACCCTATTCCTCGTTTAGATGATATGCTTGATGAACTTCATGGTGCTTCTATTTTTTCTAAAATTGACCTTAGAAGTGGATATCATCAAATTAGGATGAAACAGGGTGATGAATGGAAAACGGCTTTTAAAACTAAGTATGGCTTATATGAATGGTTAGTAATGCCTTTTGGATTAACTAATGCACCTTCTACATTTATGAGGCTTATGAACCATGTACTTAGAAGACACTTAGGTAAATTTGTCGTTGTCTATTTTGACGATATCTTAATCAACAGTAAGAATATGCATGATCATTTAAGTCACTTAAAATTGGTTTTTGATTGTCTAAGGAAAGAGAAATTATATGCCAATTTAAAGAAGTGTTCTTTTGCATCCGAGTCTACCATTTTTCTTGGTTTTGTAGTGACTGCATCTGGATTAAAGGTGGATGAGGAGAAGATTCGTGCTATTCAGGAGTGGGCTAGGCCGACTACACCCACCCATGTCCGCTCATTTTTGGGCCTTGCTGGCTTCTATCGACGTTTTGTCAAGGACTTCAGCCTGATTGCCGCCCCCCTACATGAGTTGACAAAGAAAGATGTGACATTTCGCTGGTCTGACTCACATCAAAAGGCTTTCGACGCCCTGAAGGACCGCCTGACACACGCCCCGGTGCTGCAGTTACCTGACTTTGCTCAACCTTTTGAGCTCGAGTGTGACGCTTCTAGCACTGGCATTGGAGGGGTCCTGCTGCAGAACAAGCGTCCCATCGCCTACTTCAGCGAAAAGTTGGGCACCGCTGAGCTCAACTATTCTACCTACGACAAGGAGCTATTTGCACTGGTTCGCTGCTTACAGACTTGGCAACATTATCTCTGGCCTAAGGAGTTTGTGATTCATTCGGATCATGAAGCTCTAAAGTACCTCAAAGGACAAGCAGTGCTCAGCAGGCGACTTGCTCGATGGGTGGAGTTTATAGAAACCTTTTCCTATGTGGTTCACCACAAAAAGGGAAATGATAATGTGGTCGCTGACGCACTATCACGCAGGTATGTCCTCTTAAACCATATGGATGCACATGTTTTGGGTTTTGCATTGATAAAGGAACTGTATGCTTCTGATGGTTTCTTTAAAACTATATATGCTCAATGTGTGTCCAAAGGTGAAGTTGATTCATATTTTATTGATAATGGGTATTTGTTTAAGATGGGCAAACTTTGTATCCCATCTTCTTCTATTCGCCGATTGTTAACCCAAGAAATTCATGAATCTAGGGGACATGGGGGTTTCGAAAAAACCTTAGCTGGACTAAAGGAACACTACTTTTGGCCTAAAATGTCTAATTATGTGCTGAGATTTGTCAAAAGTTGTGTTACATGTGCTAAAGCCAAATCGAAATCCAATGCTAATGGTCTATACCAACCTTTGCCTATTGCTAATGCACCCTGGGAAGATGTTTCTATGGATTTTATTGTAGGATTGCCTAGAACTTCTAAGGGTCGTGATTCCATATTTGTTGTTGTGGACCGATTTTCCAAAATGGCTCACTTTATTCCATGTCATTAAACTGATGATGCTATTCATGTTGCTCTGTTATTCTTCAAAGATGTAGTTCGCTTACATGGATTGCCATTATCTATAGTTTCTGACCGTGATCCTAAATTCTTAAGCTCTTTTTGGAAAACTCTATGGTCTAAATTGGGTACAAAATTACTATTTTCTACTTCTTGTCACCCACAAACTGATGGCCAAACTGAGGTCACAAATAGAACTCTTGGGGCTCTCCTTAGAGTCATGCTGCGAACTAACCTCCGGAGGTGGGAAGACTGCCTACCATTTGTAGAATTTGGATATAACAGGTCTAGGCACTCTGCAACTAGGATGACCCCCTTCGAAGTAGTATATGGCCGAAATCCACTCACTACAGTGGACATGATGCCTCAGCCATATAAGGACAAGGAGAGCATGGATGCAGCTAAGCAAGTGGACTTCATCAAAAGCTTGCATGAGCGTACCAAGGCGCAGCTGGAGAAGAAGACTGTGCAATACAAGGCCGCGAAGGACAAGCATCGCAAGGATGTGCAGTTCAACGTTGGTGATCTGGTCTGGCTGCATCTCAGGAAGGAAAGGTTTCCCCAGCAACGGAAATCTAAGCTGGACCCCAGGGGAGATGGACCATTCAAAGTGGTCGAAAGATGGGTCCTAATGCATACAAGTTGGATCTCCCTGCCGATAAATACAGCGTCCATTCTACATTCAACGTCGCCGATCTATCCTTGTTCGTGCCTGACGATGACTCTGACGACGATTTGAGGACAAATCGAAGTCAAGTGGAGGAGAATGATGCCGTTCAAATATCGATGACTCCTAGTGACATTGAGGACAACATGAAGGTTCCATTAGATGGCCCTGTCACTCGTGCAAGGGCCAAGAAGATTCGAAATGCAACTAAAGCCTTTCTTGTCCGTCACCATGGAACTTTAGAGCAAGGGTTCAGGCCACCCTGGATCACTTGGCTCAAGGTTACACCACCAGCCCAGGAAGTGAGCTTACGTCCACACACGGAGCTCATGAAGACTCGACAACACCCACCATGAACCAAGCCATACTCGACATGTTCTTGGGTCACTCGGCCGAGTGGGCCAAACACCTTGTCGAGAGAAGTGGGCCGAGTTGTCCTATGCTTGGGCCGAAATTATCTAGTTATTAATTATGTTGTTATTTCATGCAATTAGATAAATAAGGTGGAAATTAATTATATCTCTTCTAGATATATTACTTAGCCACCAAGTTATTTAATATCTATCTTCTTAGGAATTATTTATCTTTAAGTTATTTCATTTATCTTTAGATAGAATTAATCTATCCAAACCCCTTTCCTTTGCAAGGAAGGATTGGATATATCTCTCATAGTTTTCTATAAATTCATGTTATGCATCTATTATTAAAATTAGATTGAATAGAATTGAGGAACCCCTTTATGGATTAAAGGGTTCTTCGATTTCAATCCCAAAGCTTTTGTGTTCTATGTATTTCGGCCTTCACAAATCATCACCATCACCTTGTTCTAAATCGGCAACCCTAAACCAAACCCTAACCCTAAACCGGAAACCATCGCAACAAGGAGAAGGCTAAGCAGGCGTCACCCGCGACCAGATCCGCTCCCAGTGAGCGCGGGCGTCCCAGGCGTTGGCGCTCCGCGTGCTCCCAGGCGCTCTCGTCTTCGCTCTCGCTCGCCATCATCTTCGCTCCCAGCGAAGATACCCTCGCGCATCCGCGTCCGCACACCCTGAGGCCGAAGGCCTGTGTGCCCAGCGACCTCGCGCACCCAGCTCCGCTTTCCCTCGTTGTTCTTCGCTTTGTTTCCGTCGCTACTGTTTTTAGATGAATTTGTTTAAGTTAAATTCTGTCGCTATTTCAGAAATCTAATTACTTGTTTAAATTGTTCCAAATCAGGAGATATCAAAGAGCATTGCAAGATCGAAGCAAATATACGGCGTGGTTCTTGATCTGAAGCCCACAGGGGAAGGATCGGGTATCCCAAATGTATCATCCTGCCTGATGTGTCATGTAATGTGTAGGTGTTGCATAATAAAGCATGCAATGTAGTATCATGCTAGGATCGAATTGAAATGAGCATTTGGTTACTCTTGTGTTTGAATACAGAAGGGTCGTTATCTGTGAAGTCCTAGAGTCTTTTCTAGGGTCATAGGGTAGCCCAGCCCCATCGGGTTTGTCCTGAGTCAATCGAGTCGATATGAGCATGATATGATAGCCCATTACCATCGGGCAAGCGATGGTATAATGATGTGATATGATGTTATGATGTGATGAGTTATGATGTTAAGCATGTTATGATGTCGTGGTTTGTGCACCACCACTAGGAAATGGGTACCATACTAGCCAGGTCCACTCATGAAAAAGGGGGTGGAGTAGGAGAGGGATAAGTCACTTGGCATTGTCTGGGGCCCTTTACAGGCTTTTTGCATATTATTACCTATTGAAAGCAAGCGTGCATGATTTAAATCCCGTACTGCATTAGTCATCCTTTATTTAGGTATCGGCATGTTATGTGGCCTCAGCGCGGCCAGAGGACCCGCACGCGATTACCGGGCCTCACTTCATGGATAGTGTTAGGTACCGTTCCTTGCTTGCTCCTTGCTTCTGTGACGGGGAACCACTTGGAGAATCGAAGAATCTGGCTAATTCTGTAACTTGGAACAAATGGTAATCGCCCACTTATGATTTGGTTATGACCCGGCTCTGCCGTGGCACCTTGTACCTTTATTTCGCTTCCGCCTTACCTCCTTTTGAAATGAATTTCACGACTTAGCCTTTAGGACAGGTTAAGGGTACCTAACGGCCCTACGATGCTTTTAGGGTTCGAAATCCCTCTTTCTTACTGATCTTAAAATGAGGTTTGAAACCTCGACCCGTACCTGGATTACAAGATCCGAAAAAGGGGTTTCATCCCTTGAAACTTAACCCGAAAATCATAATTTCGGGCCGTTACAGTGCATAACCCGAACCCGAAACAAAGGCCAATCGATATTGACCCGATACCCGAATAGACCCAAATACAAACAATCCCGACTCAACTAAGATCCAACTCAAATCAGACCCGACCCTATTCCCAACCTGATCCGACTCCCAACCCGACCTGAATATCGTTGAACAACTATTTTTTAATTAAACGATGTTGAAAGAACTGCTCACATGTATAATTCCAATATTATCATATTTACTCTCATCGTTAGGGTGTTTGCTCTAAAAAAACAACTATATCTTTAATACCCATAATTAATTAGTTTCTTGCCCTTAAAAAAAATTGATTACTCGAAAGTCCCGAACGAATATGATTCAACAATTTCGACTCAAACAATTGAAAGTTTAAAACAAACATAGACCCGCTTCTACTTGAAACCTGAATGAGACCAACCTGAATACTGACCTAAAACCCGAATGAGACTGACCTGATTTGACCGAAAACCAAAATGAGTCCAACCCGATTCAGATCAAAACTCGTCCAATCTGATATTCATTTTGACCGAATCCGACCTGACCCGACCTGACCAAGCCCGACGCATAAATTTTACCTGAGCTGACCCAACTCATTGGTGACCTGACCAGAATGTGTCCGACCCAAACCCGATTGGATCACCCGAGTTGCCAGCTCTACACATAATGACAAGTGAATCAGAGATGAGCATATCAATATCCTTATGATGACCAACCTAGACGAAGGCTATTAATTACACCAAGGTTGTCTTTTTCCCCGATTAGATTACTGATATTTAATTTCGTTGCTTTTAAAAGACCTTTCCAAAGAGCAAAACCTTTGGTCCCTGTGACTATGTGAATAGGAGAGATTCTAGCACCAAGATGGATGGGATGACCAAACTCGTCATGAATAATGTATCCATATGTTCCAACATTAGTATTGTCGAAAGTTCTCCATTGAAATTTAGTTTGTGCCAATTGGAATTTTTCCATTTACACTTGGTTCTATTTTTGTGAACATGATGCTTCGTTGTTGAGATGTTCCGAGTAGTTTTTTATTTTGTGTTCATGATAAGATTGCTTTGCCCTATTCTAGTTGTTAATTTGTTCTCTAATATAAGAGACACTCGTTCTTGGATCTGGTTTGATGTTGTCGAAGAGTGATTTGTTGCAAAAGAACCAGATGCGCCACCAGGAGGTAGCCAGCTTAGCAAACTGTTGAGTCCCTAGTTCTTGCTTGATAAGATTAATTTTGTCGGGTATAGTTTGAGTGTTTTGCTGATATTGAGCATGTTTTTTTATCCAATTCGAGTGAGGTAAGCCGGATCATAGCATAAGTAATGGGGCAAGAGAAAAGAAAATGTTCTCTATCATATCCTTGAAGTGCATGCCACACATATGACAATCAGTATGGAAGCCAATTCCTCTACTAGCCAGGGTTATTGTGGTTGGTAGTTCATTTTTAGTGAAACGCCAAAGAAATTCCTTTATTTTAGGCAGAGTATCTAGTTGCCAGATCCAGCAATGGTTTGAACGAGAATGTTGTTTTGAATTGTGAATCATATCAATGGTCGACTTGGTAGAGAACCAATCATTCTTACTACACTTCCAGTAGAGAATTGTCTATCTTTGATCCGATTTCTGGATCTGAAGATTAGTTGGATTGAGTTTATTACATTCTCATCCAACTGGTTATGAACATGATCGTGAAGTGAATGAACATTCTATGATTTATTCGGGTTGATGAAGTGGCTTACTTTTAAGTTAGAGTCAATTCCAAGTCTATTGTTGACTTGGTTAATTAGGGGAGAGTCGCCCATCCAGCAATCAAGCTTTAAATGTACTTAGAAGACTAGTAAGTTTTTTTTCCTATTGCCAAGATGTTGAGCCCTTGTGGGTTTAGTCTAGAAGTGGTTGATTATTTAGGTATTTTTGTGTCATAATAGTAACCCAAGAATTCGTTGGTTCAGCTAGGATTTTTCACATGAGTTTAAGTTGTTGAGCCGTATTCATGTCCTCCAGGTTGCGTAAGCCTAAGCCACCATTGATCTGAGACTTACAAACCTCAACCCAGCTAATAAGGGGCCGATACTACAAGCCTTTATTCCAAATGAATTTTTTTTTAATTCTATCTAAATCTTTATGCAAAGTTTCCTTTATATAACGCTTAAATTTGGTCAGCGAGAGGTGAAAAATGCCTATTTTCCTTTTTCAACTTTTATATATTTAAATGTACTTTTCCAATAAAATTTTCATACATATCCAATCCTTAAAAAAAAAAAAGAAAAAAAAAAACATATACTGTATAAACAGTTGAGCAATGAAAAAGGACAAAAAAAAGTTTTTATTTTCCGTATTTTAGTGGAGTCTTCCATAACAACCAAAACTAATTATTCAGCTTGTCGACCGCTCGAGAAGTTAGGTTTGTCTACCCTCGAATTCTTACCTTATAAAAAAACTAATTATTCAGGTGGGGATTTTTTTTTAATTTTAAATATTTTGTTTATTTCTTGATAAAAATGTTACTTCCTCCATTCACTTTTAATTGTGTTTTATTATTCATGTACGTTATTTATTTTAAATAATTTTTTTAATAATATCATACTTATTTAGTAAAAAGTAAGAGATTGTTTTAAAAAGAATTATTAAAAAATTCATATTTTATATAGTTTTTATTATCATAAGAAAACGTGCGTGAATAGTAAACGATAAATAAAAATGGACTGAGAAAGCACTATTTTTTATTTTCTGCTATATTTTATATAGCAGAAAATAAAAAATTGGTGGGATAGATAGATTAAATTTTTGATATATTGTATTTATTTGGATGGGCTTAATAAATACATAATTTTTCATATATTCATAATTTTCATTAACCAAACTATTATTCTATTAAACAAATACATAACTTTTATTAATTTTTTCTTATTTTCTTACCTATATTATTATTTTTTTAAATAGGACGGGCTGGAGCAGACCTCAGCTCGCTGACCCTAGTTACGTACTTTAGAGTCAGGGACGGACCTAGCGATGGCCTGATGTGTGCTACATCCCACCCTATTTTTCTAGTAATATATGTGTATCATAATGTTTGATTGGCTCATTTGATTGTGGGTGCAGGGCCGGCCCATGAGCATGGGCGACAGGGGAGCCGACCTAGGGCCCACGATTTTTAAGGGCCCATAAAATTCATTAGTTTAAATATATAACACTGTAAGTATAAAATTCATTAGTTTAAATATTTAAGTTCATAAATTCAAACTAAAAACCGTATAAAATGGATATGGAGGGTCAAAAAAAGAATCTTTATTAATTCAGATTTTTATTAAGCGTTTTTCACTTTTCGGATGCAATAATGTGTTTTTTAACATTAAGAAGATGAAATTTTAAACTGGTAAAAATGTACCATATTATGTATATATTATTATTAGATTTTTCTTTAAAAAATATTTTCATTATAATTAATAGGGCCCTTAGTCTGATTTTGCTCCAGGGCCTCTAACATTATAAGAACGGTACTGGTGGGTGATGTAAGCTCAGGTTCAAATCCCACTCTCCTCTCTAATTTTTAACCAACTCTAACTTGCAATGCTTATAATCATTGAATTTTTATTGTTCTTTTGCATTTATTTCATTTATTCATTAAAATATGTCGTTTATTATTTATGTACATTTTTTTAAAATAAGAAAAACTAGAAAATATTAACTTTCTATAAAAAAAAATTAAACAGTTTTGTATTTATTACTAGCAAGTTAAATTTGTTCAAATTTTTTTAAAAACTTATTATTTTATACTCCGTATAATTTTTCTCATCATAGAAAATATCGATAGATAAAAACACATGACATACGAAGTATTTTTTTTTAACGATGTTAATACTGTACTAGTGTGTTTTTTTCTTGTGTTTCTCTCTCTCTTTTTTTTTAATGCCGCTAGCTTTAAACGTGAAACGATCTAACTTATAAAGCTGCACATTTTGCTGCATCTAGCATTCTAGGCTTGTAGCCTTTATAGGTTAGCATCTTTCATCTAACCTATATACCCCCAGTTATTACGGACTATAATAAAACGCTACCTTTTGTCTTGTCATAATGAATAAACAAGTAACGGAAAATTACATTAAAAAATCTCCAATTTTCATATAAGGAGTATTCCGTATTGTTTTTTTTTTTTAAATTTCATAATAAGGGGATAATGTGTGCTCTTGGAGTATCGTAATTGTTGGGGTTCTCTAGGGCTGTGAAAAAAAAAAAAACATGATACGATACGAAATCGGAGCTACACGAAAATGAAACGATATGAGAATGAGACGAATATATATATATATATATATATATATATATATATATATATATATATATATATATATATATATATATATATATGGTTTACTTCAAATGTAAAAACTCCTTAACGTGTAAAATTTGCTTATCGCGTAAAATTAGCTAATGGGCCTAATTTAATTACTAATATGCCTAATTTAATTACTAATGGGCCTAATTTAATTAGTAGAATGTCTGCCCCCTGCGCATGCGTGTGCCCCTCCTTGCCCCCCCTTCTCGGACCCGAATTTTTTTTTTTTTTTTTTTTTTTTGCCCATTTTTTTTTTTTCGTGGTAACACTTTCTGCTGTGCAAGTATAACTTGCTTTTGTGCACATATAACATCTTATTGTGTAAATATAAGTTTATTTTGTGCAGACAAATAATTCATTATGGGATAAACAGGTAAATGTGCCTATTTCAATTGTAAAAATTTATAATTGAAATATGTTTAATTTATGGGTAAATTGGTAAATATGTCTAATTTTTTGGGTAAATGCACTTTTTCCCGTTTTCGATACCTTTTGTGCAACTGTGGAGTGCATTTGTGCAACTGTGAAGTGTATTTGTGCAACTGTAAAGTACATTTGTGCAACTTTAATTGTGCGAATTTAAAGTATGATACAATTGTGCAAATTTAAACTACACTTGTGCAAAAGTAAGATACAATTGTGCAGATTAAGAATACAATTGTGCAAATGTAAGATCATAATGCGCATTAATAAGTCAAAAGATGTGCTTTTGAAATCGATATTTTAATTTTGTTTTTTTTTTACTTTTGAGAGTTTGGGTTCACCTCTCGGATAATTTAGGTTGATAGATGTAAGTTTGAAATCGATTTTTTTACGTATAAGCTTTTAAAATTAAAGTGTATAAATAAGATTAAAATGTGCATAATTAAGGTTAAAAAGTGCATAACTTAGATTATAATGTGCATGATTAACAATTTGCGATTGTTGCGCTCTTGTCTATTATGTAACCTATGTGGGATTTGAACCCACATCTTTTATGCAAACGCACATTGCTCTACCAATTGAGCTAATAGGCTAAATTATGATTTTTATGCTAAAATAGAAGAACCTAATCGACCTAAAGCATATTGCAATAAAATGCTAAAATTCAATTAGCTTATTATTCACAAACAATTTGACAATGTTATAAACATGAAATTAGCTCCAAATCAACCCAACAACACAACCATATCATCAATTTCAGTCAATTTGGCTGTTGGCAAAAACCCTAAAATTCTAAAGCAAATCGCAATATAAAATTCCAAACTTCAATTAGATCATGATCCATAAACAATTTGAAAATGCTAGGAACATGAAATTAGCTCCAAATCAACCCAACAACACAACCATATCATCAATTTAAGTCAATTTTGCTTTTGGCAAAAGCCCCAAATTCTAAAACATATTGCAATATAAAATTCTAAAATTCAATTAGCTCATGATCCATAAACAATTTGACAATGATATGAACATGAAATTAGCTCAAAATCAACCCAACAACACAACCATATCATCAATTTTAATCAATTTGGCTTTTGGCAAAAAGCCCCAAATTCTAAAACATATCGCAATCTAAAATTCTAAAATTCAATTAGCTCATGATCCATAAACAATTTGACAATGATATGAACATGAAATTAGCTCAAAATCAACCCAACAACACAAGCATATCATCAATTTCAATCAATTTGGCTTTTGGCAAAAAGCCCCAAATTCCGCTCCTAAATCAAACCCTAGATTTTCAATCTCAACCTAAATCGTTCAAACAATTTAAATAGTTGTAATAAACAAGTTTAAGGTTAGAAATCATACCAAATTCGTGTTGAAACAAAGAGAAAATCGGGTTTTCGAAGGTATATTGAGCCAAAAACGTCGGATAGGTCTGTCGGGAGAGATGGGCTCGGTGTGAGCTCGGCTGGGCTCGAACCATGGGGGTTCCGGGCTCGAGGGGTGCGCCTGAGGGAGGGGGTTCGAGCTGGTCGGGGCTGGTGGTCGGAGGTGGCTCGTGGGTGGCGTGGGAGGCCGACAACCGCAGCTGCTGGTGGCTCGACGGTGCTGCGAGAGGTGGGCGCGTCTGGGCTCGAACCAAGCCAAGTCTGGGCTCGGTAGGTGCGCACAACGGCGGGCTCGAGTGCGGCTAGGGGTTGGTGGCCGGAGGTGGCTCGAGGTGGGTGCGGGAGGCCGAGAGAGAAGGCCGGTATTTGGTCTCCGTTTGAAATCCGATGGTGAGCGCGCCTTTTGATTAAAAAAATACATTTTACACGTTAAGCATATTTTACACGTTAAGGAGTTTTTACAGTTTAAAGCTTCCCTATATATATATATATATATATATATATATATATATATATATATATGGTGTGGTTCCAGAGTGCACACCCCTTAGGTTGTATTCAGCCGTTGATACGGATGAAATGGATGATCAGGATTAAAAGTGGATTTTTAAATAATTTTGATTTAAAAATTTTTGGGACCCGCAATAAAATATCAATTACTCCATTGAAGTGTGCGTGTAATGCACCCAAATTAGTGGGGCCCAGTGGGGGAAAAAAATTCAATTATCCCTCTTACTGGTTGCGACATTTGTTTTATTTTTTATTTTATTTTTAAAAAGGTTAGTGTGGACGTAGGTCCCACCAAATAAAATGTGTGCAAATCCCAGCATCCCTCCCGCTACGGTTATTTTTTATTTTTAATTTTGTTCGTTTTAAAATTTTAACAATTTCACCGAATAATATTTTAAATGCTACCGAATAATGTTATATTATCTTATTATATCAAATTTAAGTCAAAATTTATCAATTTCGCTGAATAATTTGTCACGTGTTTTTTTCCCCATTTATTTCAGGTAAAAGAAACCCTAAATTACGATTTAAACGAATAATGTTATATATTTCAGCGAATAATGTTTCACAATTCACCGAATAATGCTTAATTGTGTAATTATAATCGTGCGATGAATATTTTTTTATGTTGTTCGTCAAACCGAAGACTTCGTGTACTGACGAATAATGACTATTATTTGACGAATAATGAATAATATTTCCCTAAATAATTGACCAATTAATTATTACTAGTAACCAAAAATCAATACATACGTCTGAATAATTGACGAATAATGAATTAAATTAGTCCTCTAAAAAAACTCTACACTAAATTTGACACATTAACAAAGCAACACATTTCCGCCCTAACCTGATCACGTTGAAAGCGGAATATGTATACATGTAGGCACCTCCGACAACCACAGGGAACCGAGTAGCTAACTCGGTGTAACAATCGGCATTCAGTATACATCATGCTCCAACCAGTATGAAACTAATTATAATCATCCATTAATAAAAAAAATCAAATGAAAATCAATGAAACTGATTATTTGTCCTACTCAGCCAAGCGGTGGTTAAAATTATCAATGAAAATTACATTTCCATCAATTAAATGTGACAAAATTGAGACTATGATCTATGATTCCAGGAATTCCCAACAGATCGACTGCCATACAGGGTGTTCAGGAGTTTAATGTTACCTCGCCCGACATCCTGAGCGACCGCGCCGGTGACAACAAAGATGTCGGCGCCGAGGAGAATTAGGTCAAAAACGCCGGGACGACGGACAAGGCTGTCACCGAAATTGGTACCGATAAAGGACGGAGAGCCACCACACTCCACCGATGTGCTCAACCACCGATCGCCCACAAATCGCCGTCATCGTCGACCTTGATTTCTTCATTTGGATTCGATTTCGCCATGGATCCCTGGACGGAGAAGAAAGAGGAGAAGACAGAGGAATCCCGGTTTCCGAGTCGTCCGTCCAGCCATCCTTGCCTCCATCGTCCTCCATCGCCACCACCGCACAGGAACCGCTGAACAGAAACCGCCGCACAGAAAGCTTCGGACGATTTCTTCGGCTCCACATATCCACCGATGAAGAAGAAGAATAAGATTGGAATTAGGTTTTATTTTCCAAATCACACGCGTTCCTCTTGGTCTTCGGGGCTGAAATCCATTAGGGCCCACAATTTGTTAATTAAAAATTAGAAAAAATTTAAATTAATCTCAACCCTCCATTACATCTCAATCAAAGGCTCACAATTGTGCACAAAGTACACCCTAAGGGGTGTGCACAATTTACCTAAACTCTATATATATAGGTAAATGTTCAAATGAAAATGGAGCTTAAAGTGAAAATGGGCTAATTTACACACGGGCCTTGCGGAGCTTCGGTTGTATTTAAATAAAATAGGCACATGCTCACCCGGCCCCCCTTGTACATTTCTCCCGTTTTCATATCTCCCTCGTCCATTCCCCTCAGTCTTTGTCTGAAATTCAAATCCCTATCAACTTCTAATCCCCTGCTCCCATTGCTTCTCCAATCTCTCCTCGTCCTTTTCTTCTAATGCTTGTCCTTTTCCGAAACCAACAAAGAAGAAGGTGAGGTAGTTGGAGGGTATAAGATAAGGCGGGGTTCGGGCCGGGGGCTGATTTCGTTGTTAGGGCACCAGGAGAAGAAGAAGGTGAGCAATTTAGGTCTTTTTCTAAATTCGAATAGTTTGAATTGAGTTGCTAGATGATGATTGTCCCTGAAACCCCTAACCAGCATCTCTCTCGGTTTCTTTTGCTGTTAGATAGGTCGTAAGCGGTTATGGCCTCAACGAAGACTTCCATGAGGTGAAGAGGCTCGATGACGGCTCCGTCGCCCTCTGTCACGGCTCGTCCGATGTGGCTCAATCTCCTCTTCTATACGACGATCAGAGAGCCTACTTAGTACTTGCAGGTATTTATCTCTTTCCCCCACCTCCCTTGAGCGTACGGTTGAAATTGCTCCTTTTTTTATAAAGCATTAGATTTGGTACTTGTTCGATTTCTTAATTGGGAGCGGAGTTGGTGTGTTCGAGGTGATAAAGCTCGGTGTTGTATTGCCTTTTGATTTTCGATACTTGATTTATTACTTATTAGATCTCTGTGTATCTCGACAACTGATATTTTGGGAAAAATGGTGAAGATTTTTTAATTTTCTGTGCATTTGTATGTTTCGTAGCAATTTCATCTGTGCATTTTGTGAATTGGTGATGATATACTGAACATTTTGTGAGTTGGATAGTATGACATCAAAATTTCAACAGGCAAAATTTCTGTTGGTTTTTATGGGGTTATTTCTCTGTTGGGGTTATTTTTATGATAATTGACAGACTTTGCACCTTCAAAGAGTCTCCTATTTTTATGATAACTGTCATGGCAGGCTATCGAGCAAGCTTTGGATCCCAACACAAAAATGATCCACATCAATAACATAGGGATGCGGCCGCCACTGGTTCCTTTGAGCTCCGAGCCTCTCCGTGTGAGTTTGAGTTGTGCACTGCACCACTCTACATCCACTCTGTAAGCTCTCTCTTGCTGTGCTCTTTCTCCCTTCCCCTCCCCACTACCTTCCTTTTTCTGAATTCTTATGAAGTGCAATTACATTTAGGCTTCTTAGCATTTTATGATTTCCTTGTGATTTAGGTAACCTCGAATTCCTGTTGCACATATTCCACATTTAATTTGTTTTATTTCTTCTATGTTTGCATCTAAATAGGATTATTTATAGGAAATTTTAGTGTGTTTGCATCTATGTTGTTTGACGTATTAGTTCGCGTGTTCTCTCACTCCGTTGGCGAAGGGTTGGTTGCCCCTTCTCAGGTCTTCCTCTCTCCGGTGGTTTAGGGTTGTCCTCTTTCTCCGGTTATTTTTCCTCACCGAAATCGAACTCATTTTAGTATCTCTCACTCCACACTTAATTTTTGATGCTGAATTGAGTCTGAGTTGGATAGAGAAAATGTTGGATGATATTGCTCATAGTTAATCAGTATGGCTTTTATATGGATGCTCTTTATTACCACATTGCCCTTTGCTGCGTCTGTTTCCTGGTTTTATGGAATGCTTCTCTTTTTTAGGGTGTGTCTGATATGGTCAATTAGTATTGACTATTGAGCGGAGTGACCAATTTGATTGCAGTGCTTGCAATTGTCTGATGGTTTTATGTTGCTTTGTTTGCACTCTCTGTGATGGTTTTTCTCGCTCTGTCTGGGTTTAAATTGATTAGTTTGAATGTTATGAGTTTCTATGTTTTTTTAGCATGCTTTTGGCTCATAATATGAAAGTACCTCTTAGGAGCCACTATATTTCTAAGGAAGGCAGTAATCTAATTGAAAGAAATCATAAAACCCCTTCATAAGATATTTATCAAAACAAGTCATACCTTGGACCTCCAAAGAAAGAAGGAAATTGGAAAGCATTTCAAATTGGCAAACAATCTTTCAAGTTTCAATTACTTATGTGGGAGAAAAAGCCTCTGTTGTTTAGAATTATCATGCCATTTTGAAAATGCTATTTTGACTCTGTATGTTGTTTTCTGCTTTGCCTCCTCAACTCCTGCTTAGCATGTTTCATTAGTTTTCTTGCTGCAAAATATTGCAAGATCTTCTTGATGCTTAAATAGTTCAATTATACAATGTATTGGAAATCAGAACGGTGACATTTCATTCTTTTCACTGAAATGAATGGATTTATGTCATGCATTTTAGGTTGTCATTATATCTAGTGTTAAGATTGTGGTTATCTCTAGTGTTTAAAAGTGCAGTAATAATATACTAGTACGATTCCCGCGCCATGACGCGTTTTTTTAAAACTAAAATATTATATATATCAATATTATAAAATATTAATAAATGTTAAGATAAAAATCATAAAAAAACTTTATAACAAATGTATCTTATAATTATATCAGAAAATTATTTTTTAAAAATCTTATGTAAAGTGTCATACATAAATATAAATATTTTAAATTACTCAGTAATAATAATATCAATATCATTATAACATTTTTTAAATGTGATGTGTCATAATCAATAGCTATTTTCAATGTTTTGAATTAAGCCCAATAGTCAGTAAATAAATTTGAGTTAAACCCAATAGTTATATTAGATTGAATTCAATGTTTTGAATTAAGCCCAATGATTAGTAAAATTAAAGAAAAAAAAGAATTAAAAGAAAAAGAAGAAAAAAGAAGAATTAAAGAAAATAAAAAAAAATGGCAAAAAAATATGATTGGTTAAGACTCCTAAAATGCCTCTAAGATTGACATGTCATCCTAAACTCTTCTAAATTAAGAGTTTATATAGATATAGATTGTTAGTAAATATGTTAAGAATAAAAGAAAAAAATGTGATTAGTTTAAAGACATAAAAAAAAGAATAAAAATAATAATTAAAGAAAATAAATAATTAAAAAAGGGACAAAACAACTTGATTGGTGGAAAAGAGAGGATTAAAGAGAAGTTGACACATAAGCCTAAAGTGTTCTAAATTAAGAGTATATATAGATGGTTATATTTTATTTCTTTAATGTTTTAAATTAAGCCCAATTATTAGTAAATATGTTAAGAATAAAAGAAAAAAAATGTGATTAGTTTAAAGACATAAAAAAAAGAATCAAAATAATAATTAAAGAAAATAGATAATTAAAAAAGGGACAAAAAAACTTGATTGGTGGAAAAGAGAGGATTAAGGAGAAGTTGACACATAAGCCTAAAGTGTTCTAAATTAAGAGTATATATAGATATAGATTGTTAGTAAATATGTTAAGAATAAAAGAAAAAAATGTTATTAGTTTAAAGACATAAAAAAAAAGAATAAAAGTAATAATTAAATAAAATAAATAATTAAAAAATGGACAAAAAACTTGATTGGTGGAAAAGAGAGGATTAAGGAGAAGTTGACATATAAGCCTAAAGTGTTCTAAATTAAGAGTATATATAGATATTAGTTGAGATGGTATTCATAATGCATTTTTGAATTTTGTTTTATGATGTTATTGAAGTTGTTTTGTTACCGGGTATAAAATTGTGCAAAAATAAGATCCTATAGTGCATGGATAAATTAATATAGTGCAAAAATAACACCATAAAGTAGATTAGATTTATAAAAAAAACAGATTATTTATGCATATTGCACTTTACATGAAATAAAATATAAGGTGCATTTATTAGATTACAAAGTTCATCAATAAGATTTAAAAGTGCACAAATAACATGTATAAATTCTTTTGTCCACCCTCACTTTTTCCATATGAATTGTCAGGTGGTTGAGGCTCTTCTTTCAAGGCTGAGAAATAACTTGTTTGTGTCGATACGATAATGTCAAGCCTTGTGATATCTAAAGTTGATATTTTCTTTGAAGAATTTAGGATTTATTTTCAGTTTCTTTACACTTCAAAGATTCTTACTAAACTAATGTTTGCCTCAACTCTGAAATGTTTTGTTTCTGTATGTGACTTTGATTTTGCCTTGTGATATTTAAGATTATGAAGTGCACAATTAAGGTTATGAAGTGCACAATTAATATTATAAAGTGCAAAAATAAAATGATGAAGTATGTGAATAAGATTATGAAGTGCATGAATAAGATTCTGAAGTGCAAGAATAAAATGATGAAGTGCTTGAATAAGATTCTGAAGTGCAAGAATAAAACGATGAAGTGCATTAATAACATTCTGAAGTGCACAATTAAGACTACAAAGTGCAAGAATAAAGTGATGAAGGGGATGACAGAGAAGTTGCTGACCAGGTTCATAAAGTGCATAAATAAAATGATAAAGTGCATAAATAAAATGATAAAGTGCAAGAATAAAATCATGAAGTGCACGAATAAGATTATGAAGTGCACAATTAATATTATAAAGTGCAAAAATAAAATGATGAAGTATATGAATAAGATTATGAAGTGCATGAATAAGATTATGAAGTACAAGAATAAAATGATGAACTGCATGAATAAGATTATGAAGTGAAAGAATAAAATGATGAAGTGCATGAATAAGATTATGAAGTGCACAATTAAGACTACAAAGTGCAAGAATAAAGTGATGAAGTGCATGAAAGGGATGACAGAGAAGTTACTGAGCAGGTTCATAAATCACCATGAGTTTTAGACCATGGATATTGGCATCAGAGGAAGATTTCTCAAGTGTATGAGCAGCAAATGGATTGACAACAATGCTAGATACTTGTTGAGCAGGTCCTTTAATAATCACAACAATGCCAAATACTTGCTCAGTCCAAGCACCTTTTTCTGGGTTGTAGATCTGGGTTTCTTTAATAATCACTGTAGATATAAGCATAAAAACATACCTCAATTACAGATTTTAGCAAAAATTACAATAGTGCAAAAATAATACCATAGAGTGCAAGAATTATATTACTTATAGATTGCATAAGCTCAATGTAAAGCATAAGAAAAATCAGCCAAAAACATAATTTACATCCAAAGTGAGGCATCTATGGAACCTACACATGATCTTTGCAATTGCGAATGTTGTTGGAATCTGCCCAACAACATAAACAAGCGAAATGTGCAATCAAATCTAACACAAGATTTATTGAGACTAAAAAGGCTAAGTAAATTTCTTTAAAACCTTCTATTTGAGCTTCTAGAATTAAAGTGCACAAATAAGATAAAATAAGTTCATAAATAAAATGATTAGGTGGACAAATAACAATAGATCTAAAATTTGGACATTGAAACAATAGATAGATCCTGGTGGAGTCAAACCACCAACCTCCTGAACAACAATTGTTCAGGCGCTCATTCCTAATTGAGCTTTTGGATCTTAATACAAGTAACAAGCTCACCCAAATATGGACAAGCTAAGAACATTTGAGTTCTAAAAATGCACTTTTTAGTTTTATATTTGCACTTTTTAGTTATTTCTCCTACCAAGATACAGAGTTTTGTTATTGTGCCCTCTGTTGACAACCAAGTGAAAGAGTTTGGAATGTGTACATATTATTGATCTTCTAGTAATAATAAGCCTTAATATTATATTAAACTAAAATCAAGTATGGCAAGAACAGGCTATAAAATTATTATAAAAAAACTGAAAAGGTCAAAGTAAAGCCAAAAGAATGAGCATCAATATTCAATACATCATCTATATTATCTAAGTTGTACATAGCTAAAGGAAGATCAGCTGATCAATTTTTCATTATCCCCTTGATTCCTATGAATATAGGAAACTTGTATTTCTCATTCATTGACATATGTTAAACAGCAAATGCAATTCAATTCAATTAGAATAGAAATCTAAATTCACAAATTTAGCTGATAAGAAAACTTGCACACTTGACACAGACCTGATGCACGTCCTTTACTTATATAAAATCATGAAATAAATGCAAGTAGGTATGGATACTAAACACCAAATGCAATTCAATTAGAACAAAAGTATAATATGAGCATCACTGCTTTCCCTGTAATATATTCAAAGCAACAAAAGCATAATATGAGCATCACCTTCTATTCTCACAAAGTCACAAACAAGTAAAAATTATCCAACCAAGCATAATACAAGAATGAGACTGCCTCAAATATACCTTATTACATCCGGGTATGAGTTCTTGAAGCAATCTCATCCTCTGACTGATCTTTTCTCTTCTCACCTGCAAGTGAACACTTTTTAACATGTTACACGATTCAACTCTCAAAATCTGTAATCTTTGAGCGCTCATACATTGAGAGCAAAAGATTCATACCCGCTCAGCTAGGCTGTGACTATTTATCGTATGTCCTCTTCTGGCTCTCGCATTAATTGAATCCTCTTTTCTCCACTTGGGGAACTATCTCTAGCTTGCTCTCACAAGGCAAGCAGGAATTGGTCTTACTCTTACCCAATGAGCACCATAGACTTTAAAAACACCATTTTCATGGTATGTCAACCCTCTCTCTAGTCCTTTGATCTTCAAAAGCTCCAAACAACTTATAGAGAATAACATCTGAATGTTATCCTCTTCAATTCAGTTTCAAAACTAAAACTTAAAAAGCTGAGAAATTCAAAATGAAACTTCAAGAGAAGAAAACCTAGAAATAAGAAGTGATATGATGTGCTGAATAGTCAATGTACAACATTAAACAATCTTAATTCTTTTTGCTCACAAAAAACCCAATCTTTTTTTTTTTCTGCAGATTGGATGGGAATCAGCTTCAATTTAACAACAGATGGTGAGAAAGGGAGACACCTGCAACAACAAAACCACTTCACAAAAGCCAAACCTCTCTGATGAGTAAGGCGAGAGCAAACCACCAAAATTGAGCAACAAAAACAAAACTGAGAGAACATTGAAATCGACGAATGGAGAAACATAAAATTACGGAACAAGTTTTGTAGATAACGATTTCAATTGAAGTCAGGTCTCCTCAATTTTCACAGAAATCACTAACGTCACGGAAATTTCTCAAGAAATTCATAAAAAGGATTATCCGAAATCACCTGTACTCGTTGCAAGCTTCATCGTCTCCTTCTCCGTGGTCCGTAATCAGAAGAAGGAATGATGATCTCCATCGTTGCAAGCGTCATCGTCGGCGACTCGGCGTCTCCTTCATCCTCTAGAGTTTTGCGCGAGAGATCCGGCTGGGGGCAAGGTAGTTGGAGGGACTCATCCTCTGGGTGGGGCGACATTGAAGAGAGATCCGGTTGGTGTAGGTGTGGAGCCAAGAGAGGTCTGGATTCGAGAGAGAGTGATAGGGGAAGAAGCCATTGAAGGGAAGCTTGAGGGAGAGCGATTAGGTCTGAATGTCAAATTGGGTTGGTTTTTTTTTTTTTCCTCCCGGTTCAGACGGGTCCGGTTTTTTTAATTAAGATCCGCGTGCCAGTAACCACTAAAAGCCTCATTTTCACTTTAAGCAATTTTTTCATCTTAAGCCCATTTTTCACTTTAACCTCACCATATATATATATATATATATATATATATATATATATATATATATATATATATATATATATATATATATATATATATATATATATATATGGAATGGTTCCAGAGTGCACACCCCTTAAGATATACCTTGTGCATAAATCTGAATCGTTGATTAAAGGGATTGAATGGTCATGATTAAAAGGAATTTCTCCTTTTTTTTATTCAAGATGTGGGACCCGCCTGGGTAAAAAGCAATCATCCTCCCTCCACTCCTCATTGTGCAATGCGTGAACTACACCCCCACCCACCCCTTTTTTTTTTTTTTTTGTAAGCCGCTTTTTAAATATATTTTTTTTGAAAAATATGAGTGATTTTTTTGGTGGAATCATTGGTTTAATTTGTTTTTAAAATTTGTCAATTCAACCGAATAATGTTTCACATACTACCGAATAATGTATATTTCATTTTTCCATCAATTTCAGATCAAATTTTACCAATTCTACTGAACAATTTATCACATACTACCGAATAATGTTTGTTTTTTTGTCAATAAATTTTCGTTTTGACTCCGAGTTAATTTTTATGCATTCAATTTTGAAATATTATTCGGTAGAATAGTTATATTTTTTGGGAAATAGAAACAACATTATTCAATAGAATGTACGAGTATTCAGTGGTATAGGAATGATTATTCGGTTGTATATGAGAGGTTTTTATGATGTCTGTCAAACCGAAAGCTCCATATACCGACAAATAATAATTCAAATTTCACCGAATAATTAACAACTCATTAACACTAATAACCAAAATTTGACTCATTCATCCGAATAATTAACGAATGGCATTCGAACTACATTTCATTCGAACGGAGGTCCAAATTAACAAACCACCATGTCCACCACCCCCACCCCTACCCCAGTACCCCACTCCCACCCCCACCCCATCGTCGGTTTCAATTTTCGAGCTTTTCGGATTGGCCGTCCTCACCTTCGCAGTCTCTGACTACTATTGCGGCTTCATCTTCAAGAACAAGCAATCTCCCAATTTGAATGCCTTTTGGAAATCAAACCCCAAACAAGCTACAATACGAAATTGAAAGCGAAGTAAATTAAACTTAAATTGTGGATCAAATTGGAGCTTGAATTAGTAAGAATGCAGTGCGATAAAGATACCAAAGATACCCACCCAATCACAAGAACGAAATCGACGGATTCAGAGCTCCCTCCGACCGGCGGAATTGACGGGGAGCAGAAATCGGAAAAAGGAGTGGAGGAGAAGAATTGCAGGTTGGACGGGTGAGGCTCGGAGATGGCGGAGTCGGATGAGGGCGGTTTCCTTGGCAGAGGTGACAATGGCGAGATCCAGTTGCCTTGAAGCCATGCCAGAAGCGATCCAGTTGCCTTGAATCGTCGATTAGCCGCCACCACACCCCACCGCCTTCGAATTGACCAGTCCGATCAGAAACACCACCACACCCCACCTTCTTCGAAGCCGATCAGAGCACGGAATCGTCAATTCTACACCACCACACCTCGCCGCCGCAGATCAGAAACACCACCGCCTCGCCTTAATGCTGATTCTCTCTGAAGCTTTGGATGATTTGGGGATCTAGAGATTGAAATACAGGAGAGGGGAGAGGAAGGCGCAAGAGAGAGTCATGCGCTTGGTTCCGGTTTTGGGGAAATGGCAGGAGGCTGGAGGCGAGGCAGTGGCATCGAGCATGGCAGGGGGCGGAGCATCGAGCATCGAACTGGCACAACATCTCAATCGCCGGAATCGAGCATTGGGCATTGGTCAATTCGACAAGGCGGACATGGATCCGGCTTCTCCTCCTCGCAATAGCCAGAATCCCCATCGGAATCATCGGATTTAAAGCTGGCAAAATCTGACCCGATCCGAAAACACAAGTTTATGATTATACTTTAATATATAAAACACCAATTATTTTTGTTATTTGTTATCATATGAATAAGAACCCAAGTAAAATCAATAGATAAGCAGATAAGTCAATGAGTTAAGTAAGTCAACCACCATACTAATCTCAATATTAAATATCGATCTTGAACTCAATCTCAAACCTCAGTCTTAACTTAATCTCAAATCTCAAATCCTTATATATCTTAACCTCAAATCTCAAATATCAAATGTCCATATTTGTCCCAATCTTAAATCTCAATCTCGATCTAAATCTCAATCTCAAATTTCAAATCTCAAGACTTTTAATACATCAAATATTCGAATCCATCGAAGATGAAGTATTTATAACTTTTATTTAGAATTTTGGTTTTTTTAAACGTGTTTCTTTTTATAGGTATAACTTATATAATACTTCTATTGGTTTTGATAACTAAGTGTTAATAATTCTATTAATTTTCATAAAGCTAACTCTTAAGGGGTTTTTTCACCTAAAAAATTATATTAGACTATTAGTGTTAATAATTCTATTAATTCTAGTAGTTTTCGATTTTTTTAAATGGACTTCTTTTTATAAATATAAGTATAATAATTCTATTTTTTGCGGAAAGAATTATTTATATCCAAATCAATAATTTTGTAGTTGTTATTTTTTTTATCTGTATTATTATATTTTGATAGAATTAATTATTTACACCTAGATTTGTTAAAAACTAATAATAATAATGAAAAAAAACTAATGGGCCAAAAGCTAAAGATGAAATGGGCATTGAAAATGATATGGGCCAATGATATAGTCAAACCACAAATTAATCCATTTCCAACTTGCTAGTTAAAATAAGGTTAAAACCTAAATATACAATTAATTTGATTTAATTATAGCACCAATCAATTGGTTTAAATGTTTAAAAAAGGACGATGTTGCCGAATATCGAATTTCCAATTTTGACTTTTTTGAAAATCGGTCAACAACCGATGAGTCAATAATAATGAGTGTATTCAACCGAGTCAATATTTTACATATTCAAGTATTCAACCGAGTCAAAATAATTTATTTTAAGTAAATTACATATTTAAGTATTCAACCGAGTCAAAATCATTTATTTTAAGTAAATTACATATTTAAATATTCAACAGAGTCAAAATCAACCCAATAATTCAAACGGGTCGAATATGATTCGACCGAAAACTCAAACCAACTATACCGCTATACCCACTTTGATTCGAAACTCAAATGAGACCGACCCGCCTCTTGACCCGAAACCCAAACGAGACCGACCCGCGTTGACTCGAACCCGAATGGGCATGACCCGACTTAACCCG
The DNA here is from genome assembly GCA_037127255.1 of Persicaria tinctoria. NCBI lineage: Eukaryota > Viridiplantae > Streptophyta > Magnoliopsida > Caryophyllales > Polygonaceae > Persicaria > Persicaria tinctoria. The sequence continues at coordinate 24,298,773 of JBANSL010000011.1, read as the reverse complement.
AAACCCGACCAATCTAAAATTCATTATGACCGAACCCGACCAATACTCGACCTAACCAATACCCAACCATAAATTTTACCCGAATTGACCCGACCCAAACAAGCCTGACTCGAACCCGACCCGAACGACCGACTTGCCAGCTCTAATCGGAATCGCCAACCTACTCCACCTTGCCCAGCAACACCAGAGCGCCGATTCGCCGCCTTCGACCGCCACCGAAGCCACCAACGATTGCCACCAATGGACTCGCCACACCACCACGGTCCCGTATCTGCCTCCTTCTTGCTCTGTCGTGCCCTAGGCTGCCACCGGGAGCTTAGCGAAGTCCACTGCGCGACCGTCGTTTCTACAAAGAGGGTTACTGGGTCGATGTGAGGAAGATGATGATGAAATTACAATTTTGACTCGTATTTTCCCTTTCTTCCCAAATATCCCCTTATCTAAATTTAATAAATTATAAAATTATTCCGTAGTTTATAAACGCACAACATAATATTATATTTGCACAACTTAAAATTATATTTGCACAAAATAGTGTTTGAATGATTTAGATTGAGATTGAAAACCTAGGGTTTGATTTAGGAGGGGAATTTGGGGTTTTTTGCCAAAAGCCAAATTGATTGAAATTGATGATATGGTTGTGTTATTGGGTTGATTTTGAGCTAATTTTGTTGATAGGAGGAAATCGAGATTGCAAATTAAAATAGAAATAAATCACATCAAACCAGATTCCGTCCCTTGCAAATAATTACAAGACCTCCTCCTAATGCAGCAGCGGGAAGTCAGGATCGATCCACGAGGAAGCGTGTCAGCGGATCCTAGGCAGCAGTGAAATCTCACGGTCAGAAGTCGACAACAGGATCCTCGATCTCGACTAGGGTAGTTGACAGAAGATCGGATAGTCGAACACAGCGCAGCAGCAAGCACAAGGTGTAGTCGATATTGACAAAGGGCTACTCGATATCGAGTAGAGTCCTCGTCGACTTCACTTCGTCTTGTCGAGTACCTGCACACAGAAGCTACAGCGATGCTAGATCGAGAAGCAGTACTCGATATCGACGAGTGCTATTCGATATCGAGGAGACAGAGAATAAAACGAAAGTAAAAGAAAGTAAAAACAATTGCTTTGGGATTTCGATCTAAACTTAATATAAAAGGCTTCCAAGATTGGGGTTTGCAACAACGATAACCAAGCATGCATAAGGCAGAACCAAACAAATAATCATGTAAATCGCATCAAAGGACTAAGCTTTCGCCTTTTCCAACAATTAGACAACTCTTTCAAGAAACTCTAATTGTCTCTACTAATTTTATGTTTATAATCCAAGTTGTTAACATGGATCTCCATTAGACGGGTAATAAACACATAAACAAGTAGGAAAATGCTCAAAACATGATAAAGGTCGGATCTTTACCTCAAGCACGCATGGCTATCGTCGGGCTCGCCCCAACCCTAGAAGTGGGTGGACTACTCGCGCTTCATCGCGACCTCAGACATTGATTGAAAGGAAATAACAACTTGCATTAAACTAAATTCAAAGACTTTACAATCCCGGCGATCCAACTCTCGTTGAACGCCAAAACCCTAAAACCTCTGAACTCCCTAAACCGTCTCTGTGGAACTACTTCTCTAACTGAAATTGAATTGCATCTAAAATCAGCGCCATGGGCTTTATTTATAGCCTTCTATTCCTTGCTACTCAAGGATAGAATATCTATATCTATATCTATATCTAAGACTATATCTAAAATGCTTAAGGATAAATAAAAGGAACAAAGAAATTAAATCTAAAAGGGAAATAATATCTAAATTGTCTCAAGTGGATAAAACTCTCTTCCATGATGTGTCTTGATGATTTTGGATAGAATCGGCAATCTTCGAGCCCAAGTAATCCCACACCGAGTAGGATTCGTCAAGCCACGTCACACAGCTTCTGGAATCGTCGTCAATGTCGACAAGGGTCTTGTCGATATCGAGTAGGAGTGTTGTCGACTGGCTCGGCTTCGTCATCTCGGCTAGCTGGTGCTCGATGTGGCTCGGACTTGGCTCACGGGTCTAGTCGATCTCGAGTAGGACTCGTCGACATCGACTAGGGTACTTCCTTTCCGCTTTCGTGAGTCGCTTCTTCCGCTGCAGCGAGTTTGTCGATCCGCAGGTGCGAAAGACCCCTTCCGCTGGAGCGAGTCGGCGAGCTCCGTCGTCTTGGTGCATCCCGCTGGCAGTGAGGATTTCCGCGGCAGCGAGTGGCTCGCTGCAGCGAGTCTAGTCGCTGACAGCGAATGCTGCCTGGTCGTCTTCGTCCTCGGCTTGTTGATCAGCTCCTCTTCTCGTCGACTCCGGGTGTGGCGCTGAGGTGTCGTCGATCTCGACTAGTGGTCCTCGAGATCGAGTAGGGCTCCGGAGCTGGGTTGGTCTGGCTCAGCTTTCTCGACCAAGCTTTGTCGACCAAGTCCTACTGGGCTCTTTACTCGACATCGAGTAAGATGTACTCGACATAGAGTAGCCCTGGCTCTAGCTTGGTTTGTCCTGGTTCTGTACTCTCGGATTCTGGACTTCTGTAGTTGTTTTCCGAGCTTTTCTAACCTTCCTTAGAATTGCTGTAAAACGTCTCGAATTCTGCGAATTTAAACAGAAACTGGTGTAGATTCCATAATTTGGCAAATAAACATAAACTACATAGATTCTGTACTATCTAACCCAAATGTATGCAAAGTATGCAGAAAACGATATTAAAGTTACTGTAAAATATGGCAGAATTAGCTCACAACAAACACCCCATACTTAAGCTTGATTGTCCTCAAGCAATACTTTTATTTGTCATTCAGGGGAAGAAATCAAAACTCTCAACATATCAGATTTATTCCTATATAACCCAGCAGCCAATTACCATCCTCGAAAAGGTACTAATGTCGCAAATCCATGCATGTGCAATTTATACAAAAAGCAACATCTACTCACAAAAGGAGGGTTATGCAAAAACATTCATAAGTGACAAAGCATTGATAATCAAGAGGACTTCAATTTAAGCTCAAATAAGGAGTAGATTGGTAAAACGCTAAAGGTGGACAATTTTTGGCAATGTGGTGCTAATGATTAGAGGAAATGGAGTATTTCCAAATTGAATTTCATACCACATTCTTTCTCTTAAGATTCATCACCTTTCATAATGCTTTTTCTCAATAATAATGCTTTTACCTCTCTAACCTCAGCACTGCCTTCTCGCGAGTCGCAAACATGGGTGTCATGAATGGCCCCGGATACTTAGGGATTTGGACTCCTCACAATGTGTCCCATCTCTCCAAACTATTATCTCAGAGAGCAGGGTCAATCTACCTTTATCTCCTGAGGTGATTGGATTTTCTTTCACTCATTAAATTTTCCATATATTTCAAACAATTTCCTTCCAAACTCCAATAATGATAATAATCACAGCACAAACACCATATGATAATCTCCATAATGTAACATCATTCTCAACATAATCCCCGAATAAGGTAAAGAATGGCAAATATTTAGATCATGTGGAGTAATAATTGAAATAAGGCATAATATGGCTTTTGTGATTCATAAGTATAGGTAAGGCTAGGAATATAAACAATGAGCATTATATGGAAATATAAAGTCCTCCATCATCTTATCATGCAACATGTCAAAAGCAACTTCAAATTTTACCTCCTTTTATGGTTTTTAAGAAATAATGCACTTTATTATGACTTCCCTTTACTAGGCAATTTCATGCTATATCTCTAATGAATCCAATTTTGCATCGTCGAGTTCAATAAAGCTTCCATGACATTATTCAAAATTTTCAATGGGGGTCATTTTTCAAACTTTGAAAATCATGTATATAAGCACATAAATCAATAATATATTCCAAAATAGCCATGTAGCAACTTAAAGAAATAATGCACATATAATGTCAAATAAAGTAAATATACATAAAGTAAGCCCTTCCCCCACCCCATACTTAAAATTTACAGTGTCCCCACTGTATAAAAATCAACTAAAAATAAGAGTAAAGGAAGGAACTCACAGGATAAAACATTGAGGAATGCAGATCAGTGCATGTCGAGTAGAGGTAGGTTTGTCGATCTCGAGTACAGGGTAGTCAATCTCGAGGAGCCTCGTCTGCGTCTAGTGGTTTTCTGAAGTCGAGGAGCGTCTAGGCTTGTCGATGTCGAGTTGGCCTACTCGAGATCGAGTAGTGTCTGCGCTGCTCCTCCTTGTCGCCATCGACTTGGCCTTCGTCGATTTTGACTGTTTTTCAGGGACTTCTTATTCCACTTTTCGCGATCCTTTTATGCTAGCCGACCTAAAAGTGTTAGATTGCACACAAAACAAGACTATCCACATAAAACATTCTAAAAGACATAAAACCCTAAAACCAAAAACAAAAACCAAAAAAAAGTTCAAGAGTCCCAAAAATTCATAAAGTTTTATATACATGCTCTAGATTTTAGAGTCGCTAGGCCGACTTCTCCGTTTGCGCTCAAGGACCATCATTGTGGGGCCCGCTCATGCTTGGCCCTTCTCCTGGATCATCTAGGTCCTGATGGTAGTATGCAAGCTCAGCTGACAGGTTGTTGCTTGCATCATCTCCCTTCTCTTTCTTCTTCTTCTTCCTTCCAGCCCTCAGCTTTCGCAGATTCTCTTGCCACGGTGTCTTATCTCCCTTTAAATCATTGATAATTTTCTTTATGGACTGAGGAGGAGTAGGATTCATACCTAAACTTACCTTTTCGGACCCAAAACAGGAATCTTTGGGCTTGGGTCTAGTCGACATCGAGTACAGCTGGTCGACTTCGAGTACAGGGACCCCATACTTAGGATCTTGGCAAGTTTCTGGCACTGTAGTGTTTGTCGACATCGACGAAGGATTATCGAGATCGAGTAGGTCTCTTGGCGAGATCGAGTTGGTCCTGTCGATCTCGAGTACAACGTCAGCACCTTCCCTCGCTGTTTGCTTGGTCCCGTGGTTGCTGATGCTTTTCACCTCCAGCCATGAAATTTCCTCTTTTGTAGGGCCAAAAGAGAAATCCGAAACCTCATCGCCTATGGTGAAGGTGATAGATCTATTCTTGACACTTATTTTGGCATTTGCAGTAGCTAAGAATGGTCTACCAAGAATAATAGGGCTAGTAGGATCTTCAGCACAGTCTATGATAAGGAAATCAGCTGGAACAAAGAATTTACCAACCTGGACAGGGACGTTCTCAACTATACCTGTAGGGATGACTACTGTATTGTTTGCCATGTATAGCTTGGCATCTACAGGTTCTATGCATCCTATCTTTACTTTCCGCCAGATGGATAAAGGCATGATGCTCACACTTGCTCCTAAATCGCATAGAGAATCATATTTATATTGTCCAAAACCCACAGTAACAGAAAACTTACCAGGGTTAGGTCTCTTTTCAGGGAAGTGGAGTACTTTGCATTCGCCTGTGATCTCTGAGATGGATCGCTTCTTGCTTAGGATTTTCTTGAGAAATTTGACATATCCAGGCATCTCTTGCAGGGCTTCTGTAAAAGGAATAGAAACATTCAGTTCTTGCAGCATATTAACAAATCTGGTAAACCTACCTGCAGTGGGATCTTTTTGTGCTTTTGAAGGGAAAGGCAGTGGCTTTTTCAATTTCGGAGCCTGATCAGCTGTCGGAGGTATTGCAGAGTCGTCGACGTCGGCCCGATGCTGCTCCTCGATCTCGACCACGGGCTCCTCGACATCGAGTAGGGTGGTCGACCTGGAGTTGCTGGTCTGCGCAGCGGAGTCCGAGCTCAGCTTCTGATCTGTGTCGAGTAGCAGCTTGTCGATGTCGAGTACACCCTCCTCGAGATCGAGTTGGCTGTGCTCTGTGTCGAGTTGCTGCTTTGCCTTGCTTTGCTGCTTTTCGACCCTTGGCTCGTGTAATTGATGTCCACTCCTAAGTTTGATAGCTGCGACGTGTCCGGTTTTCCCCTTAGGATTTGGTTCTGTTTGCCCAGGGAGTTATCCGGATGGTCGTGGGATCTGTGCAGCGATCTTACCCATCTGCGTCTCTATTCTCCTTTTCCAGATGTCTAATTCTCCAAATTTTGTAGTGATGTTCTAGAATTGGTTGTTGATGGTGCCCTGATTCCGACGCATCTCCTCAAGGATCAGCTGCAGATCATCCTTCTTTTGATCCCTCTCTGGATGTCCTGGAGCTCTGTATGGTGGGGGATTCCTAGGAGGACCTTGGTTCCACTGTGGTTGATAGAACCTTTCATCTCCCATGTGTCGATTTGGACCCCAGCGTAGGCTGCCTCTTCATGTGTTTCTGCCATCCTGACTTGCTCAGTGTGTAGGTACTCAGTAGTGGTGTGCCGCTGTGATCCGCATTCGATGCAAGGCTGATTGACAGATAGGTATTTGACTTGCTTTTGGAGCTTGCGATTTTGGTCTCTGTAGAACTGCTCCCTGACATCTGGGTCAATCTCCTTTTCTGGCTCATAGAGTGGCATTGATGGTGCTGGCCTGGCGTAGGAGTTCTCCTCATAGTTTGTTGGAGCCCCATATTTGTTGTCATAGTTAGTGAGCTTTTCTAGCACACCCCATGCGTCGCTATGAGTATCTGATCAAGAGAGTTGAAGAAGATCTCCTGAATGACGTAGGGTGGCTGTCCATGAGTAGGGCAAGATCGCAACAGTTCTTTGTAGCGTTCCCATGCCTTTGCCAGCGGTTCCCCTTGCTTCTCTTTGAAGGCGGTGATTTTCTGACTGAGAAGTGCTGTTTTGGCGGGTGGGAAGTATTTGTTCAGGAACTCTTGCTCTACTTGGGCCCAGGTGGTGAGAGATCTCGGCTTCAGCCCTTCAAGCCACTTCAGTGCTGGTCCAGCGAGCGACCAGCGAAAAGATTTCATCTTGACATATTTCAGGGTTGTACCTTCAGCAAAAGTACGACACATATCATGAAAGTTATTAATATGTTCAAGAGGGCACTCATTAAATTTGCCATAAAAAGCATTATTTTGAAGCTCTATCAAAAATTGAGTGCGAATTTCAAAAGAGTTATCAGGGATTAGAATCGCCGATTCAGGCACGACGAGAGCTGGATGCATATAATCCTCAGCAGTAGTTGGATATTGGGCAAGCTCAGCTTCTGCTTGCCTTGCGCGCTCATCTTCTTGTTCCCCCGCTGCCCTTTCATTGGCGATAGTGGTATCCTTTGCGGCTAATTCCCTTGTAAGCCTTTCGATCAGTTGCTCTTGTGTTTCAACGGCCGCCATGATCCTTTTGAGTTTAGAGTGGATGTGTAGGTAACGCTCTGGTTCGTCTAAGGCGTCAAACACAGGTGGTAGACCAGAACGGCGCATACACCTGTATAATAACTCAAAGCAGATGTGAGATTTAACTACCTAAGGCGCGAATGATAGCTTCCCCGGCAACGGCGCCAATTTGTTGATAGGAGGAAATCGAGAATGCAAATTAAAATAGAAATAAATCACAGCAAACCAGATTCCGTCCCTTGCAAATAATTACAAGACCTCCTCCTGATGCAGCAGCGGGAAGTTAGGATCGATCCACGAGGAAGCGTGTCAGCGGATCCTAGGCATCAGTGAAATCTCACGGTCAGAAGTCGACAACAGGGTCCTCGATCTCGACTAGGGTAGTCGACAGAAGATCGGACAGTCGAACACAGCGCAGCAGCAAGCACAGGGTGTAGTCGATATCGACAAAGGGCTACTCGATATCGAGTAGAGTCCTCGTCGACTTCACTTCGTCTCGTCGAGTACCTGCACACAGAAGCTACAGCGATGCTAGATCGAGAATCAGTACTCGATATCGACGAGTGCTATTCGATATCGAGGAGACAGAGAATAAAACGAAAGTAAAAGAAAGTAAAAACAATTGCTTTGGGATTTCGAACTAAACTTAATATAAAAGGCTTCCAATATTGGGGTTTGCAACAACGATAACCAAGCATGCATAAGGCAGAACCAAACAAATAATCATGTAAATCGCATCAAAGGACTAAGCTTTCGCCTTTTCCAACAATTAGACAACTCTTTCAAGAAACTCTAATTGTCTCTACTAATTTTATGTTTATAATCCAAGTTGTTAACATGGATCTCCATTAGACGGGTAATAAACACATAAACAAGTAGGAAAATGCTCAAAACATGATAAAGGTCGGATCTTTACCTCAAGCACGCATGGCTATCGTCGGGCTCGCCCCAACCCTAGAAGTGGGTGGACTACTCGCGCTTCATCGCGACCTCAGACATTGATTGAAAGGAAATAACAACTTGCATTAAACTAAATTCAAAGACTTTACAATCCCGGCGATCCAACTCTCGTTGAACGCCAAAACCCTAAAACCTCTGAACTCCCTAAACCGTCTCTGTGGAACTACTTCTCTAACAGAAATTGAATTGCATCTAAAATCAGCGCCATGGGCTTTATTTATAGCCTTCTATTCCTTGCTACTCAAGGATAGAATATCTATATCTATATCTAAAACTATATCTAAAATGCTTAAGGATAAATAAAAGGAAAAAAGAAATTAAATCTAAAAGGGAAATAATATCTAAATTGTCTCAAGTGGATAAAACTCTCTTCCATGATGTGTCTTGATGATTTTGGATAGAATCAGCAATCTTCGAGCCCAAGTAATCCCACACCGAGTAGGATTCGCCAAGCCACGTCACACAGCTTCTGGAATCGTCGTCGATGTCGACAAGGGTCTTGTCGATATCGAGTAGGAGTGTTGTCGACTGGCTCGGCTTCGTCATCTCGGCTAGCTGGTGCTCGATGTGGCTCGGACTTGGCTCACGGGTCTAGTCGATCTCGAGTAGGACTGGTCGACATCGACTAGGATACTTCCTTTCCGCTTTCGCGAGTCGCTTCTTCCGCTGCAGCGAGTTTGTCGATCCGCAGGTGCGAGAGACCCCTTCCGCTGGAGCGAGTCGGCGAGCTCCGTCGTCTTGGTGCATCCCACGGGCAGCGAGGATTTCCGCGGCAGCGAGTGGCTCGCTGCAGCGAGTCTAGTCGCTGACAGCGAATGCTGCCTTGTCGTCTTCGTCCTCGGCTTGTTGATCAGCTCCTCTTCTCTTCGACTCCGGGTATGGCGCTGAGGTGTCGTCGATCTCGACTAGTGGTCCTCGAGATCGAGTAGGGCTCCGGAGCTGGGTTGGTCTTGCTCGGCTTTCTCGACCAGGCTTTGTCGACCAAGTCCGCCTGGGCTCTCTACTTGACATCGAGTAAGATGTACTCGACATAGAGTAGCCCTGGCTCTAGCTTGGTTTGTCCTGGTTCTGTACTCTCGGATTCTGGACTTCTGTAGTTGTTTTCCGAGCTTTTCTGACCTTCCTTAGAATTGCTGTAAAACGTCTCAAATTCTGCGAATTTAAACAGAAACTGGTGTAGATTCCATAATTTGGCAAATAAACATAAACTACATAGATTCTGTACTATCTAACCCAAATGTGTGCAAAGTATGCAGAAAACGATATTAAAGTTACTGTAAAATATGGCAGATTTAGCTCACAACAAATTTCATGTTCATAGCCTTGTCAAATTGTTTATGAATTATAAGCTAATTGGATTTTAGAACTTTAGTACGATATGCTTTAGAATTTGGGTTTTTTTTGCCAAAAGCCAAATTGATTGAAATTGATGATATGGTTGTGTTGTTCGGTTGATTTGGAGCTAATTTTATGTTCATAGCATTGTCAAATTGTTTATGGATCATGATGTAATTGAATTTTAGAATTTTATTGCGATATGCTTTAAATCGATTAGGTTCTTCTATTTTAGCATGAAAATCACAATTTAGCTTATTAGCTCAATTGGTAGAGAAATGTGCGTTTGCACAAAAATGTGGGTTCAAATCCCACATAGGTTACATAGTAGACAAGAGCGCAACAATCGCAAATTGCTAAACATGCACATCATAATCTTAGTTATGCACTTTTTAACCTTAATTATGCACATTTTAATCTTATTTATGCACTTTAATTTTAAAAGCTTATTATGTATGCACACCATAATGTTATATTTGCACAACATAACATTATATTTGCACATTTTAATCATATTTATGCACTTTAATTTAAAAGTCTATTATATATACACACACCATATTGTTATATTTGCACAACATAACATTATATTTGCACATTTTAATCGTATTTATACGCTTTAATTTAAAAGCCTATTATGTATGCACACCATAATGTTATATTTGCACAACATAACATTATATTTGCACATTTTAATCTTATTTATGCACTTTAATTTAAAAGTCTATTATATGTGCACACCATAATGTTATATTTGCACAAAATAACATTATATTTGCACATTTTAATCTTATTTATGCACTTTAATTTAAAAGCCTTTTATATATGCACATCATAATGTTATATTTACACAATATAATATTATATTTGCACATTTTAATCTTATTTATGCACTTTAATTTGAAATTGTTAAATGCTTGAAAACAAATAGAGGAAAAGTCCGTTTAAAATAAACATTGCATATCGTAAAAGCGGGGTGGCACTGCCTCCCCCTAACCCCCCCCCCCCCCCCTTCCCCCCGCCGGGGAGCTCCGCCCCCCGGACAAGCTCTATGTTGGATTTCCAATGATGAGCCTAAGGACTATGAAATTGGAGACAAGCTATATGTTTCCAAATCAAAGGATCATTGGTTTCCTAACAAATTCAATAAGAAGAAGATGGGGCCCTTCGTGGTGAACAAGATCCATTCAGGCAGACTGCAGCTGATGGACAAAAATGGAGTTCTATTTGAAGCCCAAGCTACATGGGCCCTGCAAATGCCACCTTGAGCTTAAAGGAGAAGTCGGCCCAGCGACTATAAAATCTAGAGCTTGTAAATAGACATTTATTTTTTGGACTTTTGGACATTGTTGCTTTTGTTTGTTTTTGAACTTTTAGTTTTTATGTTGTGGGTATTTCTCTTCTACATTTTTTCAGGTCCATGGGGATAGAAGCAAGCCAAAATCGGACTAGGCCCAGCAGCATAGCACTCGATTCTGACAATCTGCACATCTGTCTAGTGAGTTTCTTACTTTACCCTTGTTTTTATAAAGTGAGGACACTGTAATGTTTAAGTATGGGGTGGGGGAAGGGCTTACTTTGTGCGTATTTGAATTTATTTGACATTATGTGTGCATATTTGAAGTTTATTTCATGAATTGCTTATATGGCTATTTTGGAATTCATTATTGATTTATGGGCTTATATGCATGTTTTCCAAAGTTTGAAAAATAACCCCCATTTGAAATTTTTTGAAAAATGTCATGGAAGCTTTATTGAACTCGATGATTCAAAATTGGATTCATTAGAGATATAGCATTAAATTTCCTAGTAAAGGGAAGTCACAATGAAGTGCATTATTTTATTGAAAACCATGAAAGGAGGTAAAATTTGATGTTGCTTTTGACATGTTGCATGATAAGAGGATGAAGGACTTTATATTTCCATATAATGCTCATATTGTTATATTCCTTAGCCTTACCTATGCTTATGCATTACACAATAGCCGTATTATGCCTTATTTTCATACATTGCTCCACATGATCTAAATATTGTCATTCTTTACCTTATTTCCTATCCGGGGATTATGTTGAGAATGATGTTACATTATGGAGATTATTATATGATGTTGTTGTTATTGCTATTATTGGAGTTTGGAAGGAAATTGTTTGAAATATATATGGAAAATTTAATGAGTGAGAAAAAATCCGATCACCTAAGGAGATAAAGGTAGATCGACAATGCTCGTTGAGATAATAGTTCAGTGAGATGGGACACACATGTGAGGAGTCCAAAGCACTAAGTATCCGGGACCATTCATGACACCCATCTTTGCGACTCACGAGAAGGAAGTGCTGAGGTTAGAGAGGTAAAAGCATTATTATTGATAAAAGCATTATGGAAGGTGATGAATCTTATGAAAAAGGGATGTGGTTAAGAAAGTTTGGAAATACTTCATTTCCCCGGATCATTAGCACCACATTGCCAAAAATTGCCCACCTTTAGCCTTTTACCAATCTACTGCTTATTGAGCTTAAATTAAAGTCCTCTTGATTATTAATGCTTTGTCACGAATGAATGTTTTGCATAACCCTCTTTTTGTGAGTAGATGTTGCTTTTAAATTGCACATGCATGGATTTGTGACACTAGTACCTTTTCGAGGATGGTAATTAATTGCAGGGACATATGAGAATGAATCTAATATGTTGAGACTTTTGATTTCTTCCCCTGAATGACAATTAAAAATATTGCTTGAGGACAAGCAAGCTTAAGTATGGGATGTTTGATGTGAGCCGAATTTGCCATGTTTGATAATTACTTTTATATCGTTTTCTGCATACATTTCATGCATTTGGGCTAAAATAGTACATAATCTATGTAGTTTATGTTTATTTGTCAAATTATGGAATCTACACTAGTTTCTGGTTAAATTTGAAGAAATCGAAGCAATTTACAACAGTTTTGAGAAAGGAAGAAGAGCTCGAAAGTCGACTACAGAAACCAAGTTCAAAGAGCAGCGGGACTGGGACAAATCAAGCTGAAAGCAAGGAAATCTACCCGATAACATATTAGTCGATATCGACTAAAGCTTGTCGATATCGAGTACAGCGACTCGATTTCCAGCAAGGCTGACCAAAATCAAGCAAGGCAAGAAGGAGAAGAAGCGAAGCTTACTCGATATCGAGGAAATTCCTCGATGTCGAGGAAGACCTAACTCGATTTCCACCTCTCTAGCCGAGATCGAGGAAGCCCAGATCGAGTAAAGACCCCAGAAATCGACAAGTGACGCTAGGAGCTAAAGATGTTCGTCGATGTCGAGGAAAGCCCAAGTCGATGTGCCGTCCAGAAGCTGATCGAGAAGCCGAGAAGAGGAGCAAGACAACTCGAGTGACGTGTTTACTCGATGTCGAGGAAACCGAAAGCACATGTCCGAGCCAAGTCGAAGAGAGGTTACTCGAGAGAGCCAGGCCAACCGAAGTTACTCGATGTCGAGTAAATTACTCGATATCGAGGAAAAGTGCTCTGGGCCGCTTGACGTTGTTGGGCTGTCCGAGTCGAGTTGGGCTTGTTTGGATTGCGAGAAGTCTGATTCTATCCAATTCTATCAACTTCTATCAAGATCTATCAACTCCCTGGAGGATTTATCCACAAATTAGATATAGTCCTAGTTGATTTATTTATTTTATTCCATTATTTAATCTTTAAGTAAGTAGATAAATAGATATAGATATAGATAGAATTTCTTACCTTGATTAGCAAGGATTGGAAGCCTATAAATAAAACCCTGGGGGCTGGATTTTAGTCATTCAATTTCAGAGAAAACACAAGTAGAGAGAGAAGGAGAAGAGATTGTAAGTTTGGTTGAGTTTATTAATGCAAGTTAGTTCTTTTTCATCAAAGATGTCTGCGATTGCGATGAAGAGCGAGTAGTCCACCCACTTCTAGGGTCGGGGTAAGCCCGACGGTGGTCATGTGAGGTGATGCGGTAAAGGTACAATCTTTTTATCCAATTCGTCTTCTATCCCTATGAACATGATTCTTTTGCAAAAGTTGAAGGTGATCCTTGTTTGTATTATTGAAGCGAAAGTGATCTTAATACAACTTGGGTTAATTATGTGAAAAGGGTTAGTAATAATTAGGGTTTATGCAAAAGCCTCTATATTCCTATTTGTTAATAACGAAAGTTATTTGATGGAAAGCATGATCTTTTATGCCTTTATGTGTTATTTTACATGCTTATCGTTGTGTTGTAAAAGGAAATCGAGAATGCAAAACAGTAAGCAAATAAAGTAAAGCAAACCGATCAAATCCCAGCAAATAATGTTCAAGACTCCCTCCAATGTAGTAAGAGAAAGTCAGATTCGAATCCTCGAGGAAGCTGGTCAGCGGATCCTAGGCAACGGTGGAATCTCACGGACAGAAGTCGACAACAGGAGCTAGATCTCGACTAGGTTTAGTCGACAGGAGATCAGGCTAGTCGAACAGCGTAGCAGTCGCAGGCAGAGGCTACTCGATATCGACGAGGGGCAACTCGATGTCGAGTACAATCCTTGTCGACTTAGGGTTGGGCTCGTCGAGTTCCTGCACAAGTAAGCTACGGCGATCTGGGATCGAGAATCAGTAGTCGAGATCGACCAGGCTTGGTCGAGATCGACGAGGGCAAAAAAGAAAAAACAAAAGCAGTTTCGGTTTCTGTAACTCTATGAATTTAGAAAACTTCCAAGATTAGGGTTTGCAACAAAGATTACCATGCAAGCAGAATATAAATCACAAAAGGCGGTAACTTCATCGATAAAGGAAAAGATTTTCACCAAATCCGTCAAGTAGATATATAAATCTCGCGACAAATAATCCTAATTGCATCTATTCCTTTTCATAATTAGCATTTATAATCTTTCGAATAAAAATCCTAATTACTACCCAAGTTTCACAACATGAGTTCTTTAATTTCTCAATCAAAGATGAAGCACATAGGGAATAGACTAAAATATCGACAAAATACCTCCTTTTGTAATCGCTAATCCACCGGCATGGCTTTCGTTGGGCTCACCCCAACCCCAGAAGTAGGTGGACTACTCGCGCCTCATCGCAATCTCAGACATTGAATTAAAAGAAATAACTTGCATCAACTAGATTCAAAGCCTTTACAATCCCGGCAATCAACTTTCGTAAACTGCCAAAACCTTAAAACCTTCGAACTCCTAAATCTCTATGTATAACTGTGTCTCTGAAATTGAATGAATCTAAAATCAGCCCCATGGGCTTTATTTATAGCCTTCTAAACCTTGCTACTCAAGGATAGAATATCTATATCTATATCTAAAACTATATCTAAGACTTTAATGATAAATAAAAGCAACAAAGAAATTAAATCTAAAAGGGAAATAATATCTAAAACGTCTCAAGTGGATAAAACTCTCTTCTTCATGATAGATGTTGATAATTCGGATAGACTAGGCTATCCTCGTCTCCAAGGACTCCAACTCCGAGTAGGATTGCATCAATGCGTCATGCGGCTTCGAAAATCTTCGTCGATCTCGAGTACGACGTACTCGATGTCGAGTAGGAAAGTCGTCGACTGGGCCTGGCTTGTCGTCTCGGCTAGCAGGTCCTCGACGTGGCTCGGTCATGGCTCCTGGCCTTAGTCGATCTCGAGGAGAGCTCCTCGATCTCGACGAGTGTTGTGCTTATCGACTTGGTCTTCCGAGGTTGTCGAGCAACCCTGCTCGGATGTGGGCTTGTCGACATAGACGACGCTCTTCGATCTCGACGACAACGGATCATCGACTTGGCCAGCTTGGTGTTGTCGAGTGGCCTCTTGTCGACATGCTCGGACACGGGCTCCCGGGCTTCCTCGATCTCAACAAGGGTCTTGTCGATCTCGAGTAGATCATGGCTTGGCCTGGTGTTGTCGAGCAGCATCTCTTCGACATGGCTATGTGGTCTGGCACTTGTCGACATCGATGAGAACTTAGTCGAGATCGAGTAGACTTGCTGCTTCCGCCTTTGCTTCTCGGTTTTCTCCCGAAATGTTTCCATATTCTGCAATATTAAACAGAAACTTATGTAGATCTCCATTTCTAACAAATAAGCATGTACTACATAAATTCGACATATTCCCAACTCGAAATATGCAAAATGTAAGGAATATGGAACTAAAATATGCATAAAAACATGGCTACTTTGGAGACATCAAATCACCCCATACTTAGACTTGCTTGTCCTCAAGCAATAACCAAACAATAACCAAGACCTACAACACATCCTTCAAGTCTTCGCCTTTTGTCAAAAGCAACATCTCAAGTAGTATCAATGTAAGACAAGTGAATTTAACGTCATCACACATATATGAGCGATCCATAGGCATAGGCAATATAAATCCAACCTCACAGGGATAATGTGTTTAAACTCAACTCTCAATGTGTTTAGGCTATGTATATCGACTCTCAACTCAATTCCATATACAATCTCATAAACATTGCAATTCAAATATAAATCCACTTCGCAACCAATTATGAAAATGCAACAAGAATTATCAGGAGGGCTTCACTCAATAGAAGTCTTCAAAGAAGATTCCATTCGGCGGGGTTGTAATGGGGCTTGGTAAAAAATAATCAGGTATGGAATTATTTGTCCATGTGGTGCTAAATAAAATTCGGGAATCAAGACTCCTATATCTTCCAACATAATCAAACCATAACTTCCCAATCATATGCATCAACCAAACTCTCCAATTTTTCTCAATGGAGCATATAACCCTTCAAACTTTCTAAATCTCTCTAAAATATGTATCTTGCAAAATAATGAAAGACATAAGGTAAATTTGGCTCATGCACTTTATTCATAAACATATATACTTTTTCTTCTTCTTTTTTTTCGGATTTTTTTTATGCGAAAATATAAAATAATACTAGAGGTGCATTTATAATGTGAGCCAAAAATCCTTTTACATAATATGTCTTAGCAAGATTAAAAAAAATGTACAACCAACCCATATCTCAATAATTTCCAAAATGCAACATAGGCTCATTCTTTCCACAAATCATCGTACCATCCAACTCTAAGTCTTAATTCCCAAATGGGGGTCAGGCTCAATTTGGCTAAGGATAATTTTGTGGAGTTTACAATAAAAGTCTCAAGCTAATGTTCTGGCTTCAAGCAGGGATAATGTAGGGTAGGTAAAGAGAGGATAAAATTGGCTTAAAAGGTGCCTCCATCATTTAATTCTCATCAACATAAACATGTAAATGCATTGGTTTTGAATAACTATCGCAACATTTAGAGATGCATAGGAAGAGTAAATACACTCAAGAAAGCAGAGGGATTTTTAATGTTCTCCCTATAAGGCCAAAATTCTCACTGGGACAATTTTTGTTGGATTTTAACCTTTAGCTCAGGATCATATGTGCTCAATTTCATCACAAGTTCACAATCCACATAAAAACCATTTTGAGGACTTAGGCTAAACCTTCCAAACATGCCATAGGATTTACATGATCAAGTCAATCATTATTTATCGACATAGGACATCTAAGTTAGGGTATAAAACTAAAATAATGCAAAAAATTTAAACATGCATTTTTTTCATTTTTCGACATTTTCTAATTTTTTTATTTTTTTTATTTTTTTCTTACAAAGAGAACAAGACTAAAATATGCATAAAACTTACACATGCAAAAACCAACAAATAAAATGCAACTAATAACTTTAATACCAAAGTTGTGCCATGTCCTAGAAATTTATTACAACCCATGAAACAAGACTTTTAAAAGATACACATAAAGTACTAGCAGCATATAATCACATAAAAGTCCCCATGTACAGTCCTTTCTCCCACCCCATACTTAGAATACACAGTGTCCTCACTGTTAAATAAAGAAAATCAAAGGGAGGGAAAAAGAGACTCACAGAGGTGTCACTAGTGGGGATCTGGTGGTGGACCATAATGTGGAAACTGAGGGCCAGCCTGATAGTCAGAAGCTCCTCGGTAGGAAGAGCTACCAGGCCCTTGCTGGAAATACTGATGTGGGTGTGGCCAGGCCCGTTGTTCCAGTCTGTTAAAGTGCTCCCTCATTTCTGTCCTTGTTGCGTCATGGCTCTCTCTCATTTCTGTCCTCATCGCGTCATGGCTTAGTTGTAGGTTGGTCATCTGTTCCCGGAGGAATACCAACTCTGCGAACACTGTATCAGATGGTCCGCCAGACTGATGCTGCCGTTGGGAGTGGTAGGAGTGCTGGGAGTGGAGCTGCTGTGGGGACTGAGGATGATCGGAGTACTGAGAGTGGTGGGAGGCATGGACACTGTCTGCCTCATCGTCGTCATCATCCTCGTCCATGTCTACTGTGTAAATAGGCTCATCTCTCAGTGTCGGGTCGGCAGTCGGGTTAATGGTGGGGTGATACTCCATCCCTGTCCAGGTGGTGTACTAGTTGCGGAATTTGTAAGGGTTCATCAGCTCCTGCCGAATAGCTATGTTGTGGGTGTAGTAGACCCAAGTGTTGTTGCGGCGAGCTATGATACGTCCCCTCTGTAAGGACCCGATGTCGATCCTCATTACTGGCCATGAAGAGTATGCCGTGACTGGGACACCTAGGTGGCGAGCCAGAATAGCCACCATACACCCATCATATATTGCTCCTATGAGGTCTCTCTCGCGGGAAATGCAGTGCCGGAGCCAAGCGTGGGTGAGTGGTAATGGGTCAGACAGGAATAGCATCCGTTTGAGGCACCCGAGCTCCGGCTGGACAGGTAGGCTCAGCTCTGGCCGGGCTCATATAGTGCTACCCAGAATCCTAAGGATGGTAGCAAATAGAGGGTTGGCGATGCAGGAGGTGCGAGTGGTCTCCTTAGACGGATGTAGAACCCCAGTCAAATATCACCACATCTCCGCTATGTCGCGGATGTTGAATGGCTCGGTGTTGTGGGGAAAGTTGAATGCCTCGCCGATCTCTTGTAAAGTTCTGGTGTAGGGAACGTTGCCTAGCTGGAAATGGACTCGCTGTTCTGAGGCCTGCGAGTTAGGTACCCGGCGGAGAGTAGCCAAGAATTCCCCAGTCAGGACCGGGTAATGAACATCCAGTGGCTGTAATAAGCGTTCTGCATCGAGCCACCCAAATGTCTGCTCCAACCAGTAATGCATACCCAGCTGTTCCATGGAAGGCTGGTCATACCAACGGGCATTTTCAGCCCGTCCAGCAATATCCCAGGCGAAAGCTAACTTGTCTGCGTCCGGAATATGTAAGGGGTCCATTCCTGCCATATATAAATACCCCGTATAAGATAACCACTTCAAATAAAATAACCCCATACTTAGTTCATGAACTATCCTAATGATGTACCAAATAAGTATATGGAAGCTTATATTATCAAATAATTAAATTATTCATATAAAGAAACAATAAAGTGACATATATATGAATGTTAATTAAAAAAAAAAACAAAATTCATGAAATTTCCATATATAGCATGTTATTGGTCTATGAATTTCATGAATCCCTTTTGATAAAATAAATGAACTAAGTATGGAGAATATGGAATCATATATAGAATCCGCCCACCAAAAATAAATATTACCAAAAATAGCAACCCTAATCATAAATAACAATTTCCACACAAATTTTCCAACCCTAAACATTCAACACATAACTCAAGATCCAATCTCTACCTAGGTTCTCAAAAATATATAGATATGAAATTTAGAGAGAAAAGAGGGAGAAATCATACCTTGAATTAAAATAGAGTGTAGAAACTGTAGTTAGAGTAAAATTAGGGGATGTTTTCGGAATTTCTCAAAGAAAGCTTGGTGGTGGCCTGGGTTTTCAGATCTGGGCGCGATGGTGGCCGACTGGTGGTGCTGGTGGGCTCGGAGCGGCCGGACGTGGCGGTAGCGAGGCGGATCTGGGCTTAGGAGGGTGAGATCCGGCTCGGCGGTAGGGCTTAGGACGTGGCCGGAATCGGGGAGATGGAGGCCGGATCTGGTGCTTTCGAGGTGGATCTGTGGTGCTGGTGGGCTCGAAGCGGCCGGACTGGGAGAGCGAGGGCAGTGAGAGAGGAGCGAGAGGGACAGTGTGTTGGCGGCGCTGGGTAGCGCTCGGTCTCGGCTTGGTGGTGGCGCTAGATAGCGCTCGGTCTCGGCTTGGTGGTGGCGCTAGACTTCGAGGAGAGCCGGCTTGGGGACAGCGAGAGCTCGAGGAGGAGGAGAGCGAGAGGAGGAAGGTGAAGAGGGAGGCTGTGTCGGCTAGGGTTTGTCGAGGTCGGGTAAGCGGAAGAGGGAGGGGAAGGCTTCCAAGGTAAGGTTTTAATTCCGAAAAAATTAAATAGAAATTAAATAGAAATTATGAAAATTAAAATAAAAATCTATAAAATCTAAAAATCTGAAAACTGACCTATATATATATATATTTTATATATATATATATATTTTATATATATATATATATTTTATATTATATATATATATATTTTATATATATATATATATTTTATATTTTATATATATATATATATATTTTATATTTTCTATATATATATATATTTTATATATATATATATATATATATATATATATATATATATATTAGTATTTTTTTATTTTTATTTATTGTAGAAAGAAAGAAAACTTACTTGAAATCTCCCACTTACCTGTGTAGCTTACTTGATTTAGACAAACCTGACTGATATGGGCCCCTCTTGAATGCCTGAATGTAACCATGAGAAGAGATTATGCACGATTTTTAAGAAAATGAAAATAGGAAAGAAAATAAAGAAAAATAGGAAAGAGTAAGAAAAGCGGGTTGCCTCCCGGAAGCGCTAAGGTTTAAGTCGTTAGCTCGACCAACTTCCCTGTTTTAGGCTTTGACTAAAGCCAGGGTGGCGCGAATTTCCTCTTCCGGGTCTTTTTTGTCATAGTATTTCTTGACCCTATGCCCATTTACTTTAAATGTGGTGCCGTCAGTTCCAATTAACTCTACTGCTCCATGGGGGTATATGTGGTGAACCAAGAAAGGTCCACTCCATCTTGTCCTTAGCTTTCCTGGAAATAGACGCAGTCTAGAATTATATAAAAGCACTTTGTCACCTACCTCACATGATTTTGGCACCAGTTTCTTATCGTGCCATCTCTTGGTGCGCTCCTTGTAGATCTCAGCATTCTCATAGGCTTTTAAGCGCAACTCCTCCAACTCCTGTAAATCAATAAAGCGTTTCTTACCTGCCTCATCGAGATCCATATTGAGCTCCTTGAGAGCCCACATTGCCTTATGCTCCAGTTCGACAGGTAAATGGCAAGACTTGCCATAAACTAAGTTGTAAGGAGTTGTTCTCAGCGGTGTTTTGTAAGCTGTCCTATAAGCCCATAGCGCATCATCAAGTTTAGATGACCAATCCTTCCTAGAGCGAGAGACTGTTTTCTCCAAGATGGCCTTGATTTGACGATTAGAGACTTCCACTTGACCACTGGTTTGGGGATGATAAGGTGTTGCTACCCTGTGTGTCACCCCATACTTAGCCAAAAGAGCCTCAAATCCTCTCTCGATGAAATGTGAGCCACCATCTGAAATAAGAACTCTAGGAACACCAAAGCGAGGAAATATGTTAGTTTTAACAAACTTTGAAACTACCTTCACGTCGTTGGTCTTAGTTGCAACAGCCTCAACCCATTTAGAGACATAGTCAACCGCCACAAGGATGTATTTGTAAGGTCCTGAAGCAGGGAATGGTCCCATGAAGTCAATTCCCCATACATCTAATAGCTCGACCTCCAAAATTCCTGTGAGTGGTGTCTCATTCCTCCAAGTAATGTTGCCTGATCTTTGGCACTCGTCGCATGAAGTGACATAAGCCTGCACATCCCTGAAAAGATTAGGCCAGTAATAACCACATTGAAGTACCTTAGATGCAGTTTTGAAGCATTTGGCATGTCCGCCCGTAGGGAGAGTATGGCAATGGCGAATGACACTTTCCACCTCCTCCTCCGGAATACAACGTCTGAAAATATGGTCATTCCCTTGTTTGAATAGGTAAGGATCATCCCAATAGTATTGTTTGACATCGTGGAGGAATTTCTTCTTTCCCTGTGAGGATAGTCCCGACGGAATCTCATTTCCTACAAGGTAGTTAGCAAAATCTGCATACCAGGGTACCTTTGGTCTTTTTATAGCATATATATCATGAATAGGACTAGTAGGAGGTGTAAAGAAGAAATCGTCACCAGAATCTAATCGAAGAACCTCACCTGAAATCTCACCTGGAGCTAGTCGATATCGAGAAGAGCTACTCGATATAGAGGAGGCTGCAATGTCGACTGGTGAAGGGCACGGCTTTTGGTGGTCGACCGTACTCGATCTCGACGAGGGCTCGTCGATCTCGAGTACAGCTGTGGTGTCTGCCTGCGCTATGCTCGGTTCCTGATGCTCCTCGACTTTGGCCCTTGTCGATCTCGATGAAGGTGTACTCGTGATCGAGTAGCCCTGCAGTTCCAAACCATGCAAAGAAGAATGATCAACGGAAAACTCACCTGTTTTGGTCGAGATCGAGGAGGTTTCGTCGATGTCGAGGAAGACAGTGTCAGTCTGCATTAGGCGCTCGTCTGGGCGAGAGTCGTCGATTGGTATGGCGTCCTGGGCTTTCTCTAGCATGTCCTTGGGGAGCCTGGATAGGTGATCGGCGACTGAGTTCTCTATGCCCTTCTTGTCCCTTAGCTCCACATCAAATTCTTGAAGTAAGAGCACCCATCGTAGCAACCTTGGTTTTGCATCCTTCTTTGTCATTAAATATCGAAGAGCAGCATGGTCTGTATGGACAACAACTTTAGAACCAACAAGATAGGAACGAAATTTTTCAAAAGCAAAAACCACAGCAAAAAATTCCTTCTCTGTTGTGGTGTACTTAGCCTGAACCACATCCAGAGTCTTGCTTGTATAGTAGATGGCATGCAGTTTCTTGTCCTTCCGTTGTCCTAGAACTGCTCCCACAGCATAATCGTTGGCATCACACATGATCTCAAATGGTAGTGACTAATCCGGCGATTGAATGATTGGAGCTGAGATAAGAGCTTCTTTTAACCTGTTGAAAGCTTCAAGACATTCGCTAGAAAATACAAACTTAACATCCTTCATAAGCAGGTTAGTTAGTGGTTTGGCAATTTTAGAAAAATCTTGAATGAACCTTCTATAAAAACCAGCATGACCAAGAAAACTCCTTATCTCTTTAATGGAAGAAAGTGGGGGCAATTTCTCTACTAGCTCAATCTTTGCTCTGTCCACCTCAATTCCTTTGTTGGACACCTTGTGGCCTAGCACGATCCCTTCCTTTAGCATAAAGTGGCATTTTTCCCAGTTAAGAACCAAATTTGTCTCTTCACAGCGCTTGAGTACCCTGCATAGGTTAGAGAGACAAATATCGAAAGTAGTGCCATAAACTGAGAAATCATCCATGAATACCTCCAATATGTCCTCAATCATGTCGGAGAAGATGGCCATTATGCACCTCTGAAAAGTAGCAGGGGCATTGCAAAGGCCAAAGGGCATCCTTCTATATGTGAAAGTTCCATAGGGGCAAGTGAAGGTGGTCTTTTCTTGATCATCAGGATGAATGGGAACCTGCCAAAAGCCAGAATATCCATCCAGGTAACAAAAGTAATCATGTTCAGCTAACCTTTCGAGTACCTGGTCAATGAAGGGGAGTGGAAAATGATCCTTCCTGGTGGCGGTGTTGAGCTTTCTGTAATATATGCACATCCGCCAGCTGGTAGTGATCCTTTTAGGAACAAGCTCTCCCTTCTCATTCTCCTCGACGGTCATTCCACCCTTCTTAGGAACAACATGAACAGGGCTAACCCCCTTGCTGTCGGAGATTGGATAAAGGATTCCTGCATCCAACATGCGATGGATCTCCTTCTTGACAACTTCCTTCATGTTGGGGTTAAGCTTCCTTTGATGCTCAATTGTTGCCCTGTGATCATCTTCCAACAAAATTCTATGCATACAAGTAATGGGTGAAATACCTTTTATGTCCTCTAGAGAATAGCCAATGGCCTTCCTATGAGTGTGGAGGACATCTACTAGCCTGTTTACTTCCTGTGGGTTTAATGAAGCATTTATAATTACAAGAAAAGTAGAGTTAGGACCAAGAAATTCATACCTAAGGGTGTCAGGTAAGGGTTTCAGCATTGGAGAAGGGCCCTGTGGAATCAAGATAGGCTCAACTTCCTCCGTCTTCATGATCTCCCCTAAGCAATCCGTCTCAATCCTCATAGAAGAAGCATTCAAATCAGCTACAGGAGTTGGCGTCGACCAGACATACATCGATGACAATGCTGAATTGGACATAGGACTGTATTGCTGCAGGAAACTACTCGACAATGGGTTAGAAAGATCAAAATCAATCAAAAACTCAGAACTTACCTTGAATATAGGGCTGGTCGACTTCGAGTGGGGCTCCTCGATATCGAGGAGGATCGTCGAGTTAGCTCCGTTGACTTCTGGTGTGTCTGCAGGGGACAAGGTAGTCGACATCGATGGTGACTGGTCGATATCGAGTAGGTTTAGAAGACTTACAGTGTCTGGATGACTGGTGTTTGTCGATCTCGAGAAGGGTTCGTCGAGATCGAGTAGCTCAGTGGAGGTCGACTTGATTTGCTCGGCATCGGGTGAGTCGTTCAGCTCCGCCGATAATGCGTCGTCGAAGATTTCCTCCTCGCTTAATTCTGCAGCAGCCATCTCTTCCTCTGCTAGTACAGATTCTGCCCTACCTTCTTCTTGGATCAAGAGTTATTCTGCAAGTTCATCACAGAAGATAAAATTAAATTTTGAATATATAGCTTTAATTTCCATTACCTCTTCTGTGTCTGGGTTGAAGAAGTATTCAATAATCTCATCTCCGATGGTGAATGTAAGGATTCCTCTTTTCACTCCAATGTTGGCATCAATAGTTGCTAGGAAAGGTCGCCCTAGGATGATGGGGCAAGCTGGATCCTCTGCCATTTCTACTACAAGAAAATCTGTAGGGACAAAGAATCTACCAACTTTGACAGGAACATTATCAACAATACCTGTAGGGATTACCACGGTGTTGTTGGCCATGTAGAATTTGGCATCAATTGGTTCCAGGGCACCTATCTTCACCTTCGACCAGATGGATAGGGGCATGATGCTGACACTTGCTCCTAGGTCACACAGTGCTTTAAATCTATGACGACCAAGTCCAACAGTGATAGCAAACTTACCTAGGTCAGGTCGTTTCTCAGGGAAATCCATCTTTTTGCACTCCTTAGCAATCTCAGTCATCGATCGCTTGTTGCTGAGAATCTCCTTGAGGAACTTGACGTAGGCAGGCATCTCATGTAATGCTTCTGTAAAAGGAATAGTAACATTCAGACTCTGAAGCAATTTCACAAAATGTTGAAACTTACCATCTGTTGGATCTCTTTGGTTTTTGGAAGGGAATGGGAGCGTCTTTTTAGTTTTCTGAGTCAGAACAGCTTCCGGAGGTGGTGATGACTCGTCGACGTTGGCATGCTTCTTCTCGATCTCGATAACGGTCTCGTCGATCTCGACAACGGTCTCGTCGATCTCGAGTTGGGTAGTTGACTTCGGCTCGCCTGGCTGTGCAGCTGCGTCAGAGCTCCTTTTCTCCTCTGTGTCGAGAAGGGCTTTGTCGATGTCGACGACAGTTTTGTCCTTTCTTTCTCCGTTTTCTGGCTCGTGCAGTTTGTGACCGCTCCGCAACTTTACAGCAGCTACATGTCCGTGCTGCCCCTTGGGATTTGGTTCTGTATGTCCTGGGAGCTGCCCAGATGGTTGTGGAATCTGCGCCGCGAACTGACCCATCTGAGTCTCGATGTTTCTCTTCCAAATGTCTAGCTCCCCAAATTTTGCACTGATATTCTGGAACTGATTGTTGATGGTGCCTTGATTCCGGCGCATCTCCTCAAGGATGAGTTGTAAATCATCCTTCTTCTGATCCCTTTCTGGATGTCCCGGAGCTCTGTAAGGCTGGGGGTTCCTAGGAGGACCTTGATTCTGTTGAGGTTGATAGAACCTTTGGTCCCCCATATAGCGATTGGGACCCCCTGCGTAAGCTGCCTCCTCATGAATTTCTGCCATCCGGACTTGCTCTGTATGCGGGCACTCAGTAGTGGTGTACCGTTGTGAACCACATTCGATGCAGGGTTGGTTGACAGAGAGATACTTGACTTGTTTGAGGAGCTTGCGATTCTGATCTCTGTAGTACTGCTCTTTGACATCAGGGTCTATCTCCTTAGATGGCTCATAGAGAGGCATGGATAGGGCTGGTCTGGCATAGGTGTTCTCATCATAGTTTGTAGGAGCCCCATATTTGTTGTCGTAGTTAGTGAGCTTGTTTAGCACACCCCATGCGTCGCTTGGTGGCATCGTCAGATACTCATAGCGAGTATAATGGTTGATCCTGTCTTTAGTGATTTGATCAAGAGAGTTGAAGAAGATCTCCTGAATGATGTAGGGTGGTTGTCCATGAGTGGGGCAAGATCGCAGTAGTTCTTTGTAGCGTCCCATGCCTTTGCCAGCGGTTCCCCTTGCTTCTATTTGAAGGCGGTGATTTTCTGGCAGAGAAGTGCTGTTTTGGCGAGTGGGAAGTATTTGTTCAGAAACTCTTGCTCTACTTGGGCCCATGTTGTGAGTGATCTTGGTTTCAGCCCCTCAAGCCACTTCAGTGCGAGTCCAGCGATAGACCAACGGAAAGCTTTCATCTTGACATATTCCAGAGTTGTACCTTTAGCAAGAGTACGACACATGTCATGAAAATTGGTAATATGTTCAAGAGGACACTCATTAAATCTTCCATGAAAAGCATTGTTTTTAAGTTCTATAAGAAATTGAGTGCGAATTTCAAAAGAGTTTTCAGGGATTAGAATCGCCGATTCAGGCACGACGAGAGTGGGATGCGTATAATCCTCTGCAGTGGTTGGGAACTGGGCAAGCTCAGCTTCTGCTTGCTCCCTTTCTGCTTTGTCAGTGGCGATAGCAGCATCTTTAGCGGCTAGTTCCCTTGTAAGCCTTTCGATCAGTTACTCTTGTGTTTCAGCGGCCGCCATGATCCTTTTGAGTTTGGAGTGAATGTGTAGGTAACGCTCTGGTTCGTCTAAGGCGTCAAACTCAGGTGGTAGACCAGAACGGCGGATACACCTGTATAATAACTCAAAGCAGATGTGAGATTTAACTACCTAAGGCGCGAATGATAGCCTCCCCGGCACCGGCGCCAATTTGTTGTAAGAGGAAATCGAGAATGCAAATAAAGTAAAGCAAACCGATCAAATCCCTGCAAATAATGTTCAAGACTCCCTCCAATGTAGTAAGAGAAAGTCAGGTTCGAATCCTCGAGGAAGCTGGTCAGCGGATCCTAGGCAACGGTGGAATCTCACGGACAGAAGTCGACAACAGGAGCTAGATCTCGACTAGGTTTAGTCGACAGGAGATCAGGCTAGTCGAACAGCGTAGCAGTCGCAGGCAGAGGCTACTCGATATCGACGAGGGGCTACTCGATGTCGAGTACAGTCCTTGTCGACTTAGGGTTGGGCTCGTCGAGTTCCTGCACAAGTAAGCTACGACGATCTGGGATCGAGAATCAGTAGTCGAGATCGACCAGGCTTGGTCGAGATCGACGAGGGCAAAAAAGAAAAAAACAAAAGCAGTTTCGGTTTCTGTAACTCTATGAATTTAGAAAACTTCCAAGATTAGGGTTTGCAACAACGATTACCATGCAAGCGGAATATAAATCACAAAAGGCGGTAACTTCATCGATAAAGGAAAAGACTTTCACCAAATCCATCAAGTAGGAATATAAATCTCGCGACAAATAATCTTAATTGCATCTATTCCTTTTCATAATTAGCATTTATAATCTTTCGAATAAAAATCCTAATTACTACCCAAGTTTCACAACATGAGTTCTTTAATTTCTCAATCAAAGATGAAGCACATAGGGAATAGACTAAAATATCGACAAAATACCTCCTTTTGTAATCGCTAATCCACCGGCATGGCTTTCGTTGGGCTCACCCCAACCCCAGAAGTAGGTGGACTACTCGCGCCTCATCGCAATCGCAGACATTGAATTAAAAGAAATAACTTGCATTAACTAGATTCAAAGCCTTTACAATCCCGGCAATCAACTTTCGTAAACTGTCAAAACCTTAAAACCTTCGAACTCCTAAATCTCTATGTATAACTGTGT
This sequence comes from Persicaria tinctoria, assembly GCA_037127255.1. Lineage (NCBI taxonomy): Eukaryota > Viridiplantae > Streptophyta > Magnoliopsida > Caryophyllales > Polygonaceae > Persicaria > Persicaria tinctoria. The sequence continues at coordinate 24,271,040 of JBANSL010000011.1, read as the reverse complement.
CTCTGAAATTGAATGAATCTAAAATCAGCCCCATGGGCTTTATTTATAGCCTTCTAAACCTTGCTACTCAAGGATAGAATATCTATATCTATATCTAAAACTATATCTAAGACTTTAATTATAAATAAAAGCAACAAAGAAATTAAATCTAAAAGGGAAATAATATCTAAAACATCTCAAGTGGATAAAACTCTCTTCTTCATGATAGATGTTGATAATTCGGATAGACTAGGCTATCCTCGTCTCCAAGGACTCCAACTCCGAGTAGGATTGCATCAATGCGTCATGCGGCTTCGGAAATCTTCGTCGATCTCGAGTACGACGTACTCGATGTCGAGTAGGAAAGTCGTCGACTGGGCCTGGCTTGTCGTCTCGGCTAGCAGGTCCTCGACGTGGCTCAGTCATGGCTCCTGGCCTTAGTCGATCTCGAGGAGAGCTCCTCGATCTCGACGAGTGTTGTGCTTATCGACTTGGTCTTCCGAGGTTGTCGAGCAACCCTGCTCGGATGTGGGCTTGTCGACATAGACGACGCTCTTCGATCTCGACGACAACGGATCATCGACTTGGCCAGCTTGGTGTTGTCGAGTGGCCTCTTGTCGACATGCTCGGACACGGGCTCCCGGGCTTCCTCGATCTCGACAAGGGTCTTGTCGATCTCGAGTAGATCATGGCTTGGCCTGGTTTTGTCGAGCAGCATCTCTTCGACATGGCTATGTGGTCTGGCACTTGTCGACATCGATGAGAACTTAGTCGAGATCGAGTAGACTTGCTGCTTCCGTCTTTGCTTCTCGTTTTTCTCCCGAAATGTTTCCATATTCTGCAATATTAAACAGAAACTTATGTAGATCTCCATTTCTAACAAATAAGCATATAATACATAAATTCGACATATTCCCAACTCGAAATATGCAAAATGTAAGGAATATGGAACTAAAATATGCGTAAAAACATGGCTACTTTGGAGACATCACGTTGTGGTGTTGAAACCCTGATCTTGGAAGTCTTCTAGTTTATTGAGTTAATTCCAATTCAAAGTTTTGCATTCGTTTTAGTTTCTGTTCTACTCGATATCGACCAAAACTGGTCGACATCAACTACTGATATTCGATCGCCTAGATCGCTGTAGCTTCTAGTTTTCAGGAACTCGACGTCGACAAAAGGATTACTCGATATCGAGTAAATTCTCCCCGATATCGACCAATACCCTAGAGCTACTGCTTGCTTTTTTCGACTTGCCTGACCTTCTGTCGAGTAACCTTACTCGAGGTCGAGCATCTGTAGTCGACTTCTGCCGTGAGATTCCTTCGCTGCCTAGGATTCGCTGACACGCTTCCTCGAGAATCGATCCTGACTTCCCGTTGCTACATCGGGAGAAGGTCTTGTAATTATTTGCGTGGGCACAAATCTGGTTTGATTTATATTTCTATATTTTAAACTCGATTTCCTCCTACAACACTACTTAAGAAAAACATTAAAGAGTAGTGCAAGACGCATATGAACAACCTAAACAAACAACTAGTAATAGTTAAAAAGAATATTCTTGATTTGCATATAAATCACTCTCGTGGGGTGCTCTCTCCGCCAAAGAAGTGGATGAACTTAAGAGGTTGGAAAACAAGAGATATCATATATTATCATTTTGTCTACAGTTTGGGAAACAAAGGGCTAAAATAAAACATCTTCAACTTGCGAACATGAACAATAGATTCTACCAAACATCAGTTAAAATAACAAACTTCAAGAACTCAACTTCTAGTTTCTTATCGTAGGATGGAATCTTTATTACCGATAAATGCCAAATTAGAGACTAGGTTACAAAGGAAATGGCCGAACGATTTACCAAGTCTAACAAGATATGAATTGACCCCAATGATTCGTTCCATATACAGGCAGAGATTACAATAGAACAAAATACAGCCTTATTAGACAACCTACAAATAAAGAGATAAAAGATACTATCTTTAGCATGGCAGAAGATAAAACTTCTGGCCCTGATGGATTACCCCCTGACTTTTACTCTAAATACTGGAATATTATTGTTGATTCGGTTTGTAAGGTTGTTAAAGCTTTTTTCCATTCTGAGTCTATACTTTCATAAATGAATCAGACCTTCATAGCTCTTATCCCAAAGTGGATAACCCTACAAATATTCACCACTATAGACCTATTAGTCTATGAAACACTATATATAAAGTACTTGCCAAGATGTTGGCCAATAGACTCAAATCAATCCTTCCAAAAATCATTAACTCATTCCAAGGTTCATTTGTAGAAGGAAGATCGACTCGAGACAACACCCTGATAGCCCATGAGATTTTTCACTCATTATATAAACAAAAAGGAAAAAAAAGGGTTGGATATGGCGTTAAAACTATACATGGAGAAAGCTTATGACAAGATCAACTCGAATTTCATTGAAGCCGTACTAATTGAATTTGGTTTTCACCCACAATGGGTATCATGGATTGAAATGTATGACCACCACAACATTTTCTATCCTCGCTAACAATTGCCCATGTAAGCAATTTAAGCCCGAAAGAGGTATCCGACAAGGTGATCCCCTAGCTCCATATATATTTGTCATTGTTATGAAAAGCTTAGCAAAAGAGCTCCACTACGAAGCTTGTTTGGATGATGCTCTTGTTGGTATAAAATTCACGCCAAGAGGTCATCTCATTCCTTTCCTTACTTTTGGTGATGATACTTATATATTTCTTAGAGCCTCGGACAAAAGCCTTGACACAATAAAAAAAATATGCTTAATAACTTCTACAACCTTTAATGTCTAACCATTAACTATCACAAGAGCTTAATTCAAGTATCAAAAAATATCAACCAAGCAATGGCTAAAGCTTTGGCACAACAAATGAACATTCCAATTTTCCTATGGGATGGAAAAATATCTGGGTATACCCATTATTAGTGGGAGAGTAAAAAAATTTATTTTTGAAGAAGCATTGCAAAACCTAAGAAAATAACTCTCCAAATGGAAAGCTTCATCACTATCACAAGTGGGTAGAACAACACTCATCTGAGCTAATCTTAGCTCAAAAGCATATTATCTTATGAAGAGTTTCCTCCTGCCAAAAGGAATCCTACAACAAATCGATCAAATAAACAAGAACTTCTTTTGGAACAAAATCCAATATGAACACTATAACCCTTTGATCAGCTCGGACAAGATTGCTTCTAAGGAACAAGGTGGCCTTAGAATCAGAACTGCTGAGGAGAGGAATATTAGCCTTAAAATAAAACTGATTTGGAAAATCTACACAGAACTAGACAACATATGGGTTAAGGTAATTATGGAAAAGTACATACAAAATTAAAAAATTATGGATATTATTATCCATCATAGGTAGACTTCTACATTTGAGAGAACGGTTCCAAAAAGGGTCTTCTCTGGATTATTGGAAATGACACTAGTATAAATTTATGGTGTGACCCATGGGTTAATGACATTACTCTGGAATGTTTTAAAAACAACAATGACCACGAAAAGGCTCCAAAGGGATCGATTCTCCAAACTGAATACCTTGCTCTCTGCAATGGGATAGAGCTAACACTCAGAAGAGGCTGGCAAAATGTCGTCATTGAAGGGGATAGTCTGGGCGTGATCATGGCAATAGAAGATAATTCTAAGGTGTCATGGGAGATACTCAGAGTAATTACGAAGATCAGGAATATAAAGAGGGAGTTAGCGAAGATTGAATTCCAACAATGCTTCAGAGAAGCAAATTCAGTAGCTGATTATATAGCTAAGAATGATTTAGATTGTAATCCGTTTATCGTCCCTTTGAATAGAGAGATTTATAACATCATCTGTCAGGATGATGAAGAATGATCTTTGTTTGCAAAGACATTCTAGTTCCCTACTATCTATATAACTCATTTATTATATGTATTCAATTGAACTAAATCATCGTTTTTTTTATAAGGTAAAATTTTGGCTGGTTGAAGCCTAGCTGATCGCATCGTGTCGGATGAGGTCAAGAAAACCTGAATTTATTTTGAGTGCATGTCGCCGCAAAGAGCGGAAAAGGTGTGCAAACTTATCAACAATTATATTCCCATTGCGATGGACACACGAGAAGAATACTTCATGAAAGTATCGAAGGATTATTTTGATATCTCTTATTGTCAATTCAATCTCCCAAGGACATTTTCCTTTTTGTGCTAGATGGTAGATGATGATTTGTGAATCTCCTTCTATCTCGAGTTTTCTAAAATGATGTTCTCTAGCTTTAATTACTCATTCTCTCAGGGCGAGCGCTTCCGTCATAAGAGGATTTTGTTTACCTATTTCTTTGTATCCCAATGTCATAGATTTCCCCTCCCAGTCCCGAATAATGTACCCCGTGGTGCTTCCATCCAAATATGAAGATGAACCATCGAAGTTTCGTTTCAAGACCCCAGGTCCCGATTTTCTCCACTTAATATTTTTTTTATTTTTTATTTTTCAGCTTGGATTGTGCTTTTTATTTTCTATTCCTATTTCCTCCTCTTGCTTACACGTTTTTCTCCAATTCTCATGATGATTTTTTATGAAAATTTGTATTTCCTTATTTGATGGAATACGGTCACCTCGGAAGGTAATTTGATTTCTGTAAAACCAAATGACCCACCATTTGAGCGCTATGTGCTCATGATTACTTTAATGTCTCTTGTGTTGTTTAGAATATTGGGTATGATGTGTTGAATTGTCTGTATCTGAAGAGCTGGATAATTTGTGAAACAACATTAAAAAAAAAGATGTGCTTCATCCTCGAAATGGTGGTTACATAATTTACAAGGATTTGGGACATGAACGCCTCTCTGGGATAATCGAGTTGTTGTTCGGAGCCCTTTTTAAACCAGTTTCCATATGAAGTTTTTAATCTTTGGGGGAATATTTAGGTTCCATATCCATGAGTTGGGGTTTTTTGTCATATTATCAGTGGTTGTAATATTGAGTTTCATTGCACTTGCTGTTGTGAACCATCTTTCTCGATCAGGCCACCAGAAGAGTCTATCTGGGAGCGGCGAGACAAGGATTGGAATTTCTGTTATTTCCTTCACAAATGTGTTATCAAAATCTTGGTTTAGTCTCTCAATCCACCATTTTTTGTTTATTATATAGTCGTTGACTTTTTGGTTAATATTAACACCTTGGGGTGGATTTATTTTTCCTAAAAGAGGGGTCATCGATAACCAATTGTCTATCCAGAAGTTAATTGATCTCTCATCTCCTACAGACCAAATGAGGCCTTTTTTTAATTTGTACCTTATCAGTTTAACCCAAAAGTTATCAGGTTCAGCTAGGATTTTCCATAGTTATTTCATTTGGAGAGCCTCATTCATATCCTTCAATTTTCGGAGCCCGATCCCCCCTTTACCTTTTGGCTTACAAATTCTGCCCCAGCTTATTAGTGGTCTATGTTGAAGGTCTTTGTTCCAGAAAAAAGTTATGTTGGTTTGGTCTAATTCTTTGTGTATATTGGTTGGCAGCATAAAGCTTTGCATTATGTAGAGAGGTTTTGAAGAAAGATTTGAATTAATAAGTATTGCTCTCCCCTACCGAGAGGGCGTATTGGCTCTCCACTTAGAAAGTTGCTCCTTTGATTTGCATACAGTGTCTTCAAAAGTTTCTCGATTTACTTTTCCGTTTATAATAGGGCAACCCAAATATTTTTCGAACGCTCTTGTGTGACGAATCTGTAGACTGCGTTCAAGTTCTTTAACTCTAGATTTGGGTACATCCCTTGTTGTATGAAAAGAGGATTTGTGAAAGTTAACCTTCTGTCCGGAGTACTTACAATAATACTCATCAATAATTTTTCTTATGTTTTCGCTAGCAGTTGACGTAGCTTTCGCAAAGACCATGATGTCGTCCGCGAAAGCTAGAAAAGGAATGGAGAGACCGTCTCTGCCGAACCTAAACCCAACGGTTCCTATTCTCGATGAGCCCTACTCTTGTAGTTTTCTGGAAAGGATTTCCGCCCCAAGTATGAATAAAATTGGACATAATGGATCGCCCTGACGGATACCCCTAGTTGGTTTAAATAAGTCTGTAGGGCCGTTGTTAACCAACACTGAAAAATGATACTGATTCTACACATTCTTTTATTCATCCTATAAAGGTTGGGTGGAAACCGAATTTAGCTAGGATTTGAAAGGTGAAATCCCAGTCAACACGATCATATGCCTTTTCCATGTCAAATTTTATTGCCATCCAACCTCCATTTCCTTTTCTGTTTTTGCAAGTATGGAAGATCTCATGTGCTATCAGAATATTGTCCTGGATAGCGCGGTCAGATACAAAAGCTCCTTGTAATGGGTGTATGAGCTTCCCTATCATTCTTTTTAGACGGTCAGTTATGATTTTTTAAATAAGCTTATATATAGTCGAGCAAAGACTAATTGGTCTGTAATTGTTTGTTGTAGTTGGATTATCACATTTTGGTAAAAGAGTGATAAATGTGTGGTTTATCTGTTTAAGCAGTTTCCCTAAATAGAAGAATCCTTTGATTGCAGTTATCATTGATGGGCCAAAAATGCCCCTGTAAGTTTTATAGAATTCGATCATCATCCCGTCGGGACCTGGGGACTTATTTTTACCCATACTAAATAATGCTCTTTTTATTTCACCATTTGTAACTGGTTTTATCAATTCATTATTTTCACTATCCATAATTGATGGAGTTATTAAGATAAATATTCTGATAGGTTTGATCTATTCTCCCCATCCTTTTTGAACCGCCTCTCAAAATCTTGTTGAATTTTTTTCTTGATATTTTCTTCCCCGACAATTTGGGTCCCATTTACGGTTGTAATATTTTAAATAATCTTTCTGTTTCTCCTCCCCATTGCCACTCTATGGAAATAGCCAGAGTTAGTGTCAGAATGTTTTAGGTGTTTAACTTTTGCTCTTTGATTCCATAATTTTTTGTGGAAGTTCAACAAAGCTTCCCTTTTCTTAAGTAGTTGTGTTTTTTTATCCACTATGAATGCGTTTTGAGAGACTAAATTCTCCTTTTATATCTCTAGAAGGCTATTTTAAACATCCTTTAGTTATCGAACAATGTTTCCGAAAATTTTCCTATTCCATTCTTTTGCTTTCGCCTTTAGTATTTTTGTCTTAAAAGATAGTTGAAACATTGCTGAGCCACTACAGTTTCCTCTCCAGCTTTGTTTAACTATGTTATGGAAATCATTCCTCTGTAACCACATGATTTCAAGTTTGAATGGTGAGGCCTTGTTTATTTCACCATTACTTAGATCGAGAGTGATGGGACAATGGTCAGACTATGTGAATGCGTGATGTGTAACTTGTAGATTTCGGTACTCCTCCAAAAACATATCCTGTACAATGGCTCTATCTACTCTTTCAATGATATTATCCGTTTCAGACATTTTTTTCTCCATGTGAAAGGGTTCCCTAAAAAAGGTATTTCAACTAGATCACATTATCCTTTAAGATCAAGAAGACGTCTAAACCGTGTAGGCTTGATTTCAGCCCCTCCAGATTTGTCTTTACCATAAATAATCTCATTCATATCTCCAATCACCATACATGGTAGGTCAGTAGAATTTATCAAATCTTTAAGTGTCATCCAAAATTCATCTTTGTCTCTTTCATCAGAAGGTTCATAGACGAAGATAATAATGCAAGAGAAATTTGAATTAAAGTTTTTGTATTTGATCGTAATGATTCTTTCAAATTGTCTTTCCAGTGAAATGTCTTCGCGAGTAAGATATTGTGATTTCCAAAGTACTTCAATTCCACCGGAGCGACCAATGGCTGGTGGCCAGACCGCATTATCAAAATTTACGCTTCTCCATGTGTTTTCCTCTGGTATTCTATCTGTTTTTGTCTCCGTAATGCAATTAGATGAATTTGTTCATTTTTATAGCAGAAGAAGCTAATGTTCGTCCAAAATGTCGGTTTTCCGATGCCCCTACAGTTCCACGTGCATATTTTCATTTAATTGTAGTTTTTTGTGTGGCAATCCCATGTATGATCCCAACCCCATTGCTTTTGTCTAAGATTTTGTAGTTATAATGGTTGCCCTCATATGCATATGTAATACAACCTTCTTTGTCATGTGAACAAGGGGTATATTAATTCCCACGAAGATGATTTCGACAAGCGATTTCGTGGGTATTTAGGCCAGAATACCAAGGTGTAGTGAACCAAATGTACTGAAAAATAATTTATTGCCTTGAGATGTGTTTGTAAACAGATTTAATCATTTGGAGTGGCTACTAACAGCCACAAAAGAGGTGGTGTTTTTAGCGATTATTGTGAGCATGACTTTATTAATACTGCATTGCAGCTGGTTGGATCCCATGAAGGGGGGGTGTATTCCATAACTGCACCATTTGATTAGGACTTACAAAGTAGTAAGAATATGGGTTTGTTATGACTGATTGAGCAAGAATGTTAATAAATATTGTAATGTCCAAAATAAAGGCCATGAGCACACCCAGATCATTTATACAGTACACAATGACACTCATTCGCCTGCTAGCAAATACGCATACAGCAAGTAAACAGAAACCCGATATGTGAATCATGTGAACAAAATAACTGACTATACAGATGGATTCACCGAAAAACATGTTGTCAACAAAGAGCTGCATTTCCCACAAATACATCAACATAAATGGCCTCATGCTTTCTTCATGATAGGAATTTACACACGGAATTAGGGCAAGCACAAGAATGATGTTATCTCAAGATATCTTAGAGCATAAGAGGTAGGCAAACAACGTGGTGAACCCAACCACCCAGTTGATATAAACAAGATTTTTTTGTCAAGCAAGGGTCGGGCAGTTCAATCCAAACCACGCAATAACTAGAAACGCTACGTATGAAGATATTGTTACACCACAATAAGCAGCCCAAAAAAGAGAGAGGATCTCTTGCGAGTTGCTTGAGAACATTTTTCAATCCCTTAAAAGGGTGCTAGGTGTGACTCGAAGTCACTAATTTAAATGAATTACCTGAGTGGTTAAGAGGCTTCACTATTCTCTATTTGATAAACCTAAAAGGTTTCTTTTCAAGCATCATCCTGCAAAGGACACATCTTATATGGATGAAGATTGAGTCAAGATGTAGATACACATGATACCTTGGATTGTGGATCTTCATAGACAACCTTCAGCTGAAAACCTTGCATTCAGATGAACAGGTGCTCCGACAGGAATGATTAGCAAAGAGTGATGTTGGGAGGCAATAAGCCCATTTTGTAACAAAACTTTGAAAACCTTCATAGCATGTCTGATCCAATACCAAAGTAGATACATCTACATTTTTTCCACACTAGCTTGATCTTCTTCGTAACCTCTTTAGCCTCAATAAGATTAGCAATTGTAATGGAAAATAAGAGAGGTAAAACTAGCATAGTAATATTCTTTTGCACCCAACCTAGAAGTACATTTAGCTTTTCTCTATCGAAATCTTTTCTCTTATATTTTTTGGCCCCATAGTTCTTAGGTGTTGTAGCAGCACTTTTACCATCTTTGAGGACAATAGTACCCTCATCTGACTTTTCATTCTTAAATGGTTTGAAACCCTTTGGGGGTGTTTGATGGAAGCACAAATTGCACTAGATCCATGGGTGATTTCCCTTTATTTATCTCGGCAATAGTCATCATAGAAAATGATAAAACACACAGGTGAATAGATTGAAGACAGCTAACCAAATATGTTTGGAGAAGAGGGAGGAGAGAAGTGTGAGCTTTCAAATTATTGTTGGGTTCAGAAGTACATAATGCTCTATTAGCACATCTCAGCCAAGTGTTAGTTGACAATGCACACCAGATGTATTTAATGAAGGGGGTATTATTCAAGATACCTAACCAAATTGTGCACAAAGAGGCATACAAATACAACCAGAGACAAACTAATTTATTTACAATCATAATGAGACCAGGTGCCAAAGGCATGTAGTACCAACAACAATTTTGACCATTGTGGCATATAACATAATCAATAGCAATTATCATGAGTGAACTACCAACAATTTTTTTGCACCACACAAAACTAGAATCAAAGGGATAAATATAGAGATTATGCACAAAAGTAGGAGGTTTCTTCATTATCACCTTGAGTGAGGCCTTGTCTACCTTAACAACAATTAAGTTGTGTCTTCTTCCACCAGAGCCATTCAATCTGTTTCCTCGACCTTGTACAACCTTAAGGCTGTCTTTATCAATGGCTTTCCTTTTAAAATATTTAACTCCATGGCACAACTGCCAGAAACTTCACCCTTATGCAAAGAAATTTCACAACTCTGCAAAGAAGCTTCACCATCATTAGGCACAGAAGTACCCTCAAAAGATTTTTCCTTTTCATTTGGTGTGAGGCCCTTTTGGGGGGTGTTTAATGGGAACAGAACTTGCATTGGTCCCTTGAGTTGTTTTCCGTTTCGGGGTTTAGGGTATGGGAAAGAGATATCTTTCACCATGAGTTTGTGTATTCCACTGATTTTCCGCAACATACCCATGACACAAAAAAATAGCATTAGATTAGTTTCAATCATGGGGATAATATGAAGAACGGGTGGCCTTTCGGTTGCTGACAGTTCGAGAACACCCATCCTCTGATGGGGTGGAATGAAATGCCCTCCGCAGAGAGATTTTTGCTTGACCCTCTTTCCGAGAAAGAGGTTGTTTACACTATTACTGGATGGTTTGATGGAAAGAAGACGAACAAACCTGAGGTTAAACTAACACCGAGACCTCCCCGTCCAAGCAAGAAATGGCCGACACCTCCTTCCCCAACATCGAAGCTTTTTCTTTCATTTTCTAAAATTCTTTCTAAGAGGTGCCCTTTCTTTCCACTCATCCATCAACCCATTCGGTTTTAGGTCAATCGACCACCAAAGCATTGGAGACTTCATCTTAGTCGCACCAACAGAAGGAACAACGGCAGGATGACCTCACATCAATAAGTCAGATCTACAATAGTGCTCCCGTAAGAGGAATCGAGAGGAATATTCCCAAATGGGTTTGGAATTTGCTGAAAATCAGGCATTATAGGGGCAGGTATATTGGATTTGGAAGAATATGCTCGAATCGGCTTGAAACACGCCGGAGATGGAGCAACTTGATATGAGAAATCAGGGTTGGGAAAGGATTAATTTGGCGATAGGAAAAGGGGGAGCGTTCTTTTATTTATTAGTTAAAAATTTGAGATCAGGCAAGCCTTAAGCTCAAGAGGCCGACGAATCGGCAGACGGATTAACCGTTAACATACAACATACAAACACACAAAATAATACATATGAAAAAAACAACCCCAAAAACCCATATAAGCCATCAGCCAGCGAAGGAGGCGAGGGAGCCGAGGGAGATCCAAGGCGATCCACGAATGCCGAGAACACGGGAGAGTATGATGACTCGCATGGTGTCTCGACGCCGAGAAGGCTGAAAACAGTAACCCACCACCGAAAAGGGGGAAACCTGCGAAAGTGCAGACCACCGACGTTGCCCCCACCTAGATGAGGGATCTTCGAAGACCACGAACATCACCACGATTCTCTTGATCATACAGGAAGCTCGATACTACAACCCAACTCGAAAATAGACGCACTCACACCAAAGTAACGACCCGACGCCAAATAAGGGAACAAATACAAGCCAAAAAGGGAAGATCTAAATATGTTGTGAGCCTAATTTTCCATGTTTTATACTTACTTTTATATCAATTTCTGCATGCATTTCATACATTTGGATTAGAATAGTACATAATCTATGTAGTTTATGCGTATTTGCCAAATTATGGAGTCTACACTAGTTTCTGTTTGATTTCGCAGAAATAGAGGCATTTTACAGTAACTCAGAGAGAGGATGGAAAGCTCGAAGGCAACTACAGAAAGTCCAAGCGCAAGGAGCAGCGGAACCAGGACAAATCGAGCAAAGGACGAGAAAGAAGCACTCGACAAGTCTGGTCGATATCCAATAAACTTGGTCGATATCGAGTAACCCGAGCCCTGAAGTCTACACGAAATCGAGCAGGAGTCACTCGAGAAACATAGTTCTTGTCGACGTCGACCAACCTGGTCGATGTCGAGTACATGTCGGTGTCCCAGAAGCTAGTCGAGCTCGAGTACAATCCAAGGGGAGAAGAATTCTACTCGACGTTGAGGAATTTGGTCGACGTTGAGGACATTCTAGAGCAGTCCGAGTCGAGTACGAGGAGAAATCCAAGCATGAGAGGTTACTTGCAAGCCAAGATTCGAGATATTCTATCAAGAGAAGAAAGATCTATCCACATTAGCTTTATTTCCTTTTTGATATAATTATTGTATTTCCAAATTTAATCTTAATGTTATTAGATCGAAGTTTAGATATTAATAGATATTTCTTTCCTAGATTAGCTAGGGAATGAATACTATAAATAAAGCCTTAGGGGCTGTTTTCTAGGGATTCAAAATTCAATTACACACGCCATTAGTCACATAGGAAGAGAAATATCGAGTAGAGAGATTGTGGCCGATTGGAGTGGATTTTTACGAGAGTGGATTTGGCTTCGATTTGGCTTCGACTACTTGTGCTTTTGTTTTCGTTTTCTGTTTGTTTTTGCTTTCTGTTTTAGTCGACAGGGTGGTCGAAGTCGAGTATCTTACTCAAAGTCTAGGACTCTTCTGGCCGAAATTGTGCTGAGATTTGGGACCGAAAAGGCGGGCGCTGACACGCTTCCTGGTGGATCGATCCTGACTACCTTCTACTACAACGGGAGGAAGTCTTGTATTTATTTGCTGAGACAGGGAGTCAGTTTGCTTTATATTTTATTTATATTTTCATACTTGACACATCCTCCTACAATTACAAAATTGGCGTCGTTTCCGGGGAAGCAATCAATCGCGCCTTTTTTTAGTTCTTTTTCTCTTCTTTATATTTGTTTTTTCTTTTTAGTTCTTTTTTACTTGTTTCTTTTTGTTTTTGTTTTTCAGGTGCATGCGAAGAACTGATCGCACACCTATCGACCCAATTCTCGAGCCTGAGCAATTTTTCCATCTTCAGCAAAGGCTTAGGAGGAGACTCATGTCAACATCCAACAACGAGAACGTGGGCTAGCTCACACCAGCACAGGAGCTTGAGAAACTCCGCCTACGGATAGAGGAACTCACCGCTAGAGAAGCAGAACACGTTCAACGAGAAGCGGAATATACACAGAACCAACAACAGTGGGAGGCAAGGGTAGATCGCGACGTCAACGCTAGAACGGAACTTGAGGAGCAGATTTGGCATATCCCAGCCAATGTAAAGGAGTATCTGCATCCTACTCTAGAATTTCCAGAATCGCCGATCGTTCTTCCCCCTATTAATTTTGAAATTCGTCCTTTATTTATTACTGAAATTAGGAGGAGTAAATTTAGGAAAAGAATCAATGAATGTCCTTTAGAACATGTCACCACTTTTATAGACTTATGTGAAGCTATTGCAGATGGTGCTAATTTAGAATATCTAAAACTAAAGGCTTTTCGTTGGTCCCTTGCAAGAATAACACAACTGTGGGTGGAAGGATTGCCTGCACGATCCTTTCGCATGTGGAACGTACTGCAGGACTTGTTCCTCAACGAGTTCTTTCCTCCTGCAAAGACAGCAGCGCTTAGACAACAGATCACGACTTTCAGACATAAGCCAGGGGAAACACTTGCACAGGTCTTGGAGCGCTACAAGAGGCTTCTGAAATCCTGTCCTACCCATGGATAGCCACCCTACGTCATCCAGGAGATCATATTCAATTAACTGGATGCGCCTACTAAGGATCGGATCAACAACTACACCGCCTATGGATATCTCGAGTACACTCCACGCCGTGCTTGGGAAGTATTTGAGACACTATCCCACTACGACAACACATATGAGACTTCTGCGGATGCTGCTGACGAAAGATATGAAAGGCCTGCCCCATCTATGTCATTGTATGTGCCACCAAAAGAGGTTGATCCAGACATCAAGGAGCAATTCCAGAATGACCAGGTATGTTGTCTTACCAAACAAGTCAAATTTTTGTCTAAAGATAAACCTTGTTTGGAATATGGGTCTGTGTTGAACAACATCATTGCGTGCCCACACGTCGATCAAGTACATCAAGTGGAAACCCACGAAGAGGTAAGGTATACATGGGGGCACTACTCAGGACCACATCAGAACCAGAACTGGAGCTATTATCGCAAGCCCCAACATCAAAATCTCCCTCCCTACAGAGCTCCTGGTCACCCTGACAGAGAAGGTAAGAAAGATGACCTACAGACCATTTTTTAGAAGATGCGGAGGAATCATTCAGACACCAAACAATCTATTAATTCCATCCACACTCAGCTGCATGGTGTCAACTCTAGGCTTGGGGAAATTGATATATGGCGGAAATCGATTGAGACCCAGATGGGACAACTGGCTATATCCGTCCCCAAGCAATCAGGTACGCTCCCTGGATCTTCCGAACCTAACCCTAAGGGCAAATCTACAAGATAGGTGACTGCCATGAATCTAAGGAGTAGGCGACAGATGCAAACGCTCGAGCAAAATACAAACGGAGAAGCTGCTGAGGAGTACTCGACATCGAGTAAACCACTCGACGTCGACCAAAATCAACTCGACATCGACCAGTAGGAACTCGATATTGACCAGAACGCCACGCCTGCCTTGAAGTCGACCACTATACTCGACGTCGAGGAGATCCTAGTCGATGCCGACCACCCTTCTGTCCTTGTCGACCACCCTTCAGCACCTCCGACGAAAAAGAAGCTGTATTTCCCATCAAAATCTCCAAAGGATCCGGCAGAGAAGAAGTTCCAGCGTTTCATAAAGATGCTTCAAAGGCTCAACGTCACAATACCCTTCACAGAAGAACTTAATGAGATGCCATCCTACGTCAAGTTCCTCAAGGAGATTCTGAGCAAAAAGCGATCAATGGCTGAGATCGCAGAGGAGTGCAACCAGATGGACGTAGTAGAGAAAAGGTCAGATCTAGGTAAGTTTGCTATAACCATTGGATTTGGTCAATACAAATTTAATGCTTTATGTGACTTGGGAGCCAGTGTGAGTATACTGCCTTTATCAATCTGGTCCAAGATAAAGGTAGGTGTTCTAGAGCTTGTAGATGCTAAGCTATACATGGCGAACAACACGGTGGTCATCCCAACAGGCATGGTGGACAATGTACTAGTGCAAGTAGGTAAGTTCTTTGTCCCTGCTGACTTCTTAGTATATGGCAGAGGACCCTGCTTGTTCAATCATTCTAGGAAGGCCTTTCTTGGCGACGATGGATGCCAACATAAGCGTAAGGAAGAGGGTACTCACTTTCAACATCAGCGATGAGGTAATTGAGTATTCCTTTAATAAAACTAAAAGGCATACATGTCCCATGGAAGAGGTCAAGTCTATATCATCTAGGTACATCACTTGCGGGGAGCCTAAGGTAAGAAATATGACTCCCGAGGAGCTGGAAAAAAGGGACATGGAAGCCTAGGTGGAGAAGATCATGGCCGTCCTGAACGACGACATAGAGGATCTACTCGACATCGACCAAGGTAAGTCAATATCGACTAACTATTTTTCGGATGCTTTGCCAGGATTCAAGGATTGGGTCAAAGTCGACCAGAGCTACTCGACGTCGAGTACTCTAGTCGACGTCGACCAGAACTCGAGCCCACCACCGACTGCAGCTTCGTCGAGCAACCCACCCGAAGCCGAGATCTCCTTGGCATCGAGTAACTTGGTCGACGTCGACCAGAATCTTGCAGGTACGAAGAAGTTGCAGGAGTACTCGATGTCGAGTAATCTCCTCGACATCGACCACACATCTCGAGCAGAAAGGAGCATGTGGTCGAGAAGGCCTCCCTAGGGTTCCACATTACTCGATTTCAAGTAGACTTGGTCGACGTCGACAAATCTCCTCGATATTGACCTAACTCCTCGAGGTCGACTACCTCTGCAACAACATTGCACTCGATTTCCGACGATCGACACACCTGTTTAGTGAGTTTCTTTCTTTACCCTTGTTTTTATATACAGTGAGGACACTTAATGTTTAAGTATGGGGTGCGGGAAGGGCTTACTTTTTGCATATTTGATTTTAATTGACAATATGTGTGCATATTTTAAGTTTATTTTCTTGAATTGCTTATACATGGCTACTTTGGATTTCATATTTGATTTATGTGCCTCTATGCATGTTTTCCAAAGTTTGAAAAAAATAACCCCCATTAAAAATTTTTGTTCAGTGTCATGGAAGATAAATTGAACTTGACGATGCAAAATTAGATTGATTAGAGATATAGCATGAAATTGCCTAATAAAGGGAAGTCACAATGAAGTGCATATTTTTATAGAAAACCCTAAAATGAGGTAAAATTTGATGTTGCTTTTGACATGTTGCAGGATAAGAGGATGAAGGACTTTATATTTTCCATATAATGCTCATATTGTTTATATCCTAGCCTTACCTATGCTTATGCATCACAAAAGCCATAATATGCCTTATTTCATATTTGCTCCACATGATCTAAATATTGCCCATTCTTCACCTTATTTCCATCCGGGGATTATGTTGAGAATGATGTCACAATATGGAGATTATTATATGGTGTTTTTGTTATTATTATCACTATTGGAGTTTGGCGGGAAAGTTTGAAAGTTTATGGAAAATTTAATGAGTGAAAGAAAATCCGATTACCTCAGGAGATAAAGGTAGATCAACCCTGCCTGCGTCGAGATAATAGTTCCGCGGGATGGGACACCAAGGTGAGGAGTCCGAAGCACTAAGTATCCAGGGCCATTCATGACACTCATGTTTGCGACTCGCGAGAAGGTTGTGCTGAGGTTAGAGAAGTAAAAGCATAATATTGAAAAAAGCATTGAGCGAATGAGCGAAAGGTGAGAAATCAAAGAAAGAAGGAATGTGGTATGAAAGTTTGGAATGTACTCCATTTCCCCGGATCATTAGCACCACATGGCCAAAAATTGCCCACCTTTAGCCTTTTACCAATCTATTCCTTATTGAGCTTAAATTAAAGTCCTCTTGATTATTAATGCTTTGTCATGAATGAATGTTTTTGCATAACCCTCCTTTTGTGAGTAGATGTTGCTTTTTAATTGCACATGTATGGATTTGTGATATTAGTACCTTTACGAGGATGGTAATTGATTGCAGGGACATATGTATGGATTAGTGATATTAGTACCTTTACGAGGATGGTAATTGATTGCAGGGACATATGAGAATGAATCTTTGATGTCGAGAGTTTAATTTCTTCCCCTGTATGACCATTAAAAGTATTGCTTGAGGACAAGCAAGCTTAAGTATGGGATGTTTGTTGTGAGCCTAATTTGCCATGTTTTATGCTTACTTTTATATCAATTTATGCATGCATTTCATACATTTGGGTTAGAATAGTACATAATCAGTGTAGTTTATGCTTATTTGCCAAATTATGGAGTCTACACTAGTTTCTATTTAATTTCGCAGAAATAGAGGCATTTTACAACAACTCAGAGACAAGACGGAAAGCTCGAAGGCAACTACAGAAAGTCCAAGGGCAAGGAGCAGCGAAACTAGGACAAATCGAGCAAAGGACGAGAAAGAAGCACTCGACAAGTTTGGTCGATATCGACTAAACTTGGTGGATATTGAGTAACCCGAGCCCAAAAGTCTACACGAAATCGAGCAGGAGTCAGTCGAGCAACACAGTTCTAGTCGATGTCAACCAACCCGGTCGATGTCGAGTACATGTTGGTGTCCCAAAAGCTAGCCGAGCTCGAGTACAATCCAAGGGGAGAACAATTCTACTCGACGTCGAGTACATTCCAGAGCAGTCCGAGTCGAGTACGAGGAGAAATCCGAGCATGAGAGGTTATTTGCAAGCCAAGAATGGAGATATTCTATCAAGAGAAGGAAGATCTATCTACATTAGCTTTATTTCCTATTAGATATAATTATTTTATTTCCTAATTTAATCTTAATGTTATTAGATAGAAGTTTAAATATAGATAGATATTTCATTCCTAGATTAGCTAGGGAATGAATACTACAAATAAAGCCTTAAGGGTTGTTTTCTGGGGATTCAAAATTCAATTACACATGCCATTAGTCACATAGGAAGAGAAATATCGAGTAGAGAGATTGTGGCCGATTGGAGTGGATTTTTGCAAGAGCGGATTTGGCTTCGATTGGTTGAAAGTCTTATTTAGTTTATTTAATGCAATTTATTTTCTTGAAATCTTTGATGAATTTATTCATGATGAAGAGCGAGTAGCCACCCAACTTCTAGGATCGGGATGAGCCCGACGGTAGCCATGTAAGGTGATGCGGTAAAGGTAGAATCTTTTGATGTGAATTCATCTTCTATCCCTATGAGCATGATTCTTTTGCGAAAGTTGAAGGTGATCCTTATTTGTATTATTGAAGCGAAAGTGATCTTAATACAACTTGGATTAATTATGTGAAAAGGGTTAGTAACAATTAGGGTTTATGCGAAAGCTTTACATTCCTACTTGTTAATAACGAGAGTTATTTGATAAAAAGCCTGATCTTTTATGCCTTTATGTGTTATTTTGTATGGTTATTGTTGTGGTGTTGAAACCCTGATATTTGAAGTCTTTAGTTCATTGATTTATTTTCCCAAAAATTCGTGTTTACATTCGCTTTCCATCGAAAAGGTGAGAATTTTAGTTTCTGTGTTTACTCGAGATCGAGCAATCTTGGTTGACGTCGAGGAAAGTTGGTCGACGTCGAGTTAATTTGGTCGAGATCGACTACTTGTGCTTTCGTTTTCGTTTTCTGTTCGTTTTTGCTTTCTGTTTTAGTCGACAGGGTGGTCGAAGTCGAGTACCTTACTCGAAGTCGAGGACTCTTCTGGTCGAAATTGTGCTGAGATTTGGGACTGAAAAGGCGGGCGCTGACACGCTTCCTCGTGTATCAATCCTGACTACCTTCTACTACAACGAGAGGAAGTCTTGTATTTATTTGCTTAGATAGGGAGTCAGTTTGCTTTATATTTTATTTATATTTCATACTTGACACATCGTTCTGCAAACAAAAAAATATCAGATGAAAGTGCGTGCAAACTCCCGAAATAAAAAAGAAAGCTCGAGAAGGATTTATTTAAAATATTACTAATAATACACTAATTATATCCAGGCCTTTTCAGGATTTTTATCGAAACCCTTTCGGGATTTGAATAGGCCCTCTCGGGGGGGGGGGGGGGGGGGGGGTTGGGTTGGGTAGAAGCCTTGGCATACAAGGCCAAATTAGCCTTGCACGCCAAGGAGAAACCCATAAATCCGGCCAGACAGTATAGAGTCGTGGCGTGCAAGGTCATCCATAACCCTTGCACACCAAGGAAGACACGGACCGTTGGAAAGGAGAACGGCGACGATACCAGTAACACAACACAACCAAGGGGGCACATAGCCAAAGCCAGTAGAAACTGCTGAACCAGAGTAGAAAAAAGTGTAGAAAAAAAGCGGAGGAGGGGAGCATAGCCCGGCTCCGATAAAGGAGAAGAAGGTGTTGAAAGAATCCCTGTCGCCGAAGGAGATGAGGGACAAGGCAGCGCTGAAGACACCACACCCTGGCCATGCCACCAAACGCCCATCCCAGAACCACCACCGACAGCAGTCACCCTGAGGAAACCTAGCCCAGCGCCGACCCGAACAGAGAACGCCCACAAACCGGCGAAAGGCGGGACGTCGGAAAGGAGATGAAGATCGACCAACAGATACAAGGGGTGGGCGACAAGGATTCGAAAAAGAGAATCCGAAAATTGAGCTTGAGAGGGCCGATTAGACTAAAATCAGGCAAGATTTTGGGACCAAAGTTCATCCAAAAAATGGATTTGCAGAGGTCGGAGCAAGGAAGCAACGACAGCAGAAACCATCATAATCCCCAATCGATATTTAGGAAACCAGATTGAACAAGGGGATTGAAACAAATTAGGGTTGAACAAAAGGGGATTGAACAAATTAGGATTTCACAAAGGCAGTTTCTCTTTTTTTTTTTTTTTTTTTTTTTTTTATCTTTTACTCTAAAGAAAAAATAACCTGCCCATAATTAAATGAATTGTTTTTCTTTTAAAAAAAAAATAAAGAGACAGAGATAAAGAAAGGGATGTGGCCTGGGGAACGTAACGGGAGCTAAAAGCACAGAGAGTGAGACTGGCAGCGTTTTCAAATCAACAGCTTCCACGCGGCATCCAATACTACTACAATCCTCTCTCTACTTGGACAGACTCACACCAGTTTTGTCGTCTTCCCCTCCTCATCTGCACTGCACTCATTACTGATCGAGGCCTCATCAATCATCATAATCAGAATCAGATAGATCGATAGATGATGGCTACCGCATCTCTCTGCGTGCTGCTGCGCTGCAGAGTATCTCTTTCCTATCTACTGCCCAGTTTCTCTCTCACACACACACACACACACAGGGGTGGGCACAAATCCCCCAAATCTCGATCCCGTCTCGGTCCCGTCCCGATGTCGGTGAGATTTAGGATAAAATAGCGAATTTCATCCCGATCCCGTCCCGCAAAAATTATGCGGGACCAAACACGGGACGATCCCGGTGGGATCCCGCAAATCCCGTCTCGTCCCGCATATTATAATAATAATAATAATAATAATAATAATAACTTTTATAATAATAATAATATATTAGTATTATTATTTTGAGAAAATATTATAATTATAATTATAATCATAATCTTCCATTTATAATAATAATAATGTTTGTTTATAATAATAATAATATTATTATTTGAGCAAATATTATTTATAATTATAATTATAATAATTTTCAATTTATAATAATAATATTATTATTGTTATATAATATTATAATTTAATTTAATATTAATATTAATTTATAATAAAATTATTATTATTATTATATCATATTATATTATATTTTTTCTTGTAAATTATAATTATTTTATAATAATAAGAATAAAAAAAAGTAATAATATTATTATTATTTTTTAATTATAACATGGCATTATTATTATTTTATTATTATTATTATTATTATTATTATTATTATAATAAAGTTCTTACATGAAATTAGATCGGAGTCGGCTAACAAGCTGGGCTCCGCATCTCTTTTGAATACTAAACGCAATCCTAGTCAAAGTGTGGCAAATAACTACAAGAGGCAAATAGCTAAACCCGGTATTCTTCCCAACTATCACTCGATAATGATACAATATTTGGTGAATCTCGTCTCAATTTTTTTCCGTCCCGATCTAGTAAGATAATGTAGCCAAATATGTTGAACATTATAATTAATTATACAATCATTGTATGAGTTAATAATAGTATTATAATATTAATAATAATAATATTGAATAATATAGTTGAGAAGAATACCGTATTCAACATATTATACAAATTAATGAATTATAAAAGCATTTTTCACTTTGCAAATTTATGAGTATAATATTTTATTATTTTTATTTGCGGGACAAGGCCCGTCCCGTCCCGATCCCGTCCCGTCCAGACATCATCTCGTCCCGAAAAAAAAGTGTCAATCCCGTCCCGATCCCGTCCCGTAAAAATTTCGCGGGACGAGTCCCGTCCCGGCTCAATCCCGTCCCGTGCCCACCCCTAGTTTTTATTAACAGTAACTCTTTAATCTGATTTTTTAAAATTTTTTCAAGTATACATCCACCCCTTATACTTATTATTTTAGAAGCAGTCTCTTTGTAAAAGAATGAGTCACGTGTCCTCTTTGAGCAAAATTAAAAACAAAAACTATCAACTTCTCTCCCCCACGTTCTCCCTGCAAGAACTGCTCCAATTTCCCATCTCTCATCCCTTCCTTTTGCGGCGGCGCACATCCCAAGAGCGTCACCGAGTCCAGCCCCAACGAGCACATCCAATGGCTGTGGCGATCGTTCACGCAGTCGGTGGGTCGAGGAGAGGACGACGTGATACGTAGCAATTGATTAGGCAAAGCAATTGCTAATAAAAAGCCCGATCTTGTTCTATACTCCTTGATTTCAGTGAACTGATGCCTAATTTATTACGCTTGAATGTCCTGCAATTGCAAAGCCGATAGTGATTGACTTTCAATCGGCCGATTTGATCACTTGGACCTCACCACGTTGATTCAAGAGGGGCTTGATTAACGTTGCAACACCACTCAATTGGTTAACTAATTAACCCCTAGATGGAATTAATTGATGGACACTTGCGCATGGTGGAGCCAAAATTGATTACGGCACCAAGCAATCCAATCACAATTTGTAAGAGTGACGACACCTAATTGATTTTGGATCGGCTAAAATCAAAGCAGGATCGGTAGCGTTGAATACGAAATTAGGGTTTGGGGTTGAAGGGAAAGAAGCACTTAGCCAAGTGCTCCTTCTTAATTTCAACGTGATTTCTAAAAATCCAAATTACAACGTACTTAAATAGGTGAAATTGGTTCCTATGCAAAGGAAACCCTAGCTATCTCACATTTATCTAAAATAATTAAATAAAATCCTAAGATAAATACTATTTATTTTATCTATTTAAAAATGACTAAAAATAGATAAAAATATTTTTTTTTTCATAAGTAAGGAAATAGATAATTCCCTCACTTTTATTTGTCTAACTAATAAATAAAAATATATAATAAATTCTTCATTAGAGAGTCCTCGATGTCGACCCAAGGACCATCGACGTCGACCCTTCAACAAGCTTGAATCCATGGTGGCGCCTTCTTCTTTCTCGGGATGATCGGGTCCTCGAACCGCCTTGGCCCACAGATGGACAATCTTGATTACATCACGACGGAGACCCGCGAGCTCACCGTGATGGCAACCTTGGTGGAAATAGGCGACGTTGCAGAATCTTCGAGGTTGGCTTCCTTCAGTCGCAATAGCCGGATGTTGTCCAATAATATGAGATCATTCTTCGCCGCTTGATTTGAAAGGTAGAAGGATTATGAAGATTGCAGGTTTATTTGTATGATTTTGGCCCAAGCGATTGATTGTGTTTTTCAAATTCTTAGAAAGATTGGATTTGATTGGATTAATTGCAATGCAGGAAGTTGATGAATTTGTGATCGGATTGCCAAAATCATCTGATGGCAAAGAAACGCCACAAATACAATGTAACAAAGTCCGCAGTATACGTTACTGCACGCCTAGGTGTTCTCGCCACTGAGAGGTATCTGTACAGATTGTCATCTTGCTGGTTTAATTAAGTTTGATTTTGTATGTGGATTTTACTTTTGAGTCATCAATCTAAGAGGGTATTTAGTGTAACTCTTTAAGTTGGAATCGGTTTCAAATAACGAATTGGAATGAATAATCAGTTAGATAAAGGAATCAAATTGGAATGAATTCATATCGAACTTAATAGACATTTGATTTCATTACCCCATGTTCTCTTATTACTGGCCAATCACTATCTCAAATGGAGTTGTATCTTCCAAAGCCCGTATTTACTCATGGTCAATCGTATATTGCCGTATCTCGAGTCAAAAACATCCAGGGGTTAAAGGTCTTAGTTCTATACAATTATAGGAAGAGTGTCGCTTATAGACAAATATAGGAAGAGTGTCACGAAAACAAATAATGTTGTCTACAAAGAAGTTCTTCAAAATATATGACCCTTCTTTACTTATATGGTAAGTTTTGTATAAAAGTATACATTTTCATTCATTCTTGTGTGTATATAGAATTTTGAAATTTGAATATGCTTTGTGTAACACAATAATTTTGCAGGCATTATCCGGCTTCACTTGTATGCCTTATAGTAATGAAGAAAACAGGTGTAGTATATTATAGGCAGGGTTTGATTAGGGAATAACACAAGGTGATGCCCATCATGTTTGTATATAAATTGTCTACCTACTCCAAATTTGGTTATTATTCAAATTGGGCATAGTAAACCCATTGTTCCGTTTTATGACATAATTTTATTTCTTGCTCTTATCACTTTTGAGATTTTTTGTTTGTAATTTTAAGTGTTATTGTCTCATATTTGGAGTAGTAATTGATACAATAAGAAACAAATCAAATCAAATGTATTGATTGTATTTGAGAAAATAACGACGTAAATTTTATGAAAAATACTCACCCGTACATTATACGGGAAAAGTACTAGTTAAGTATATAATACTCCGGCGCTCTATTACGGAGTATATTACTCCGTTTATATATGTAAAATACATTTTCAAAATTCTAAAAACATCAATATTGTGAGAAAAAAATTAAATAAGCTAAAAGCAGTGTGAATCCTCTGCCTCAATCCCCCGCCCCACAACCCCGCCCCTCGTAATTATTTTGCCATTAAATTAATATTAAAAAAATATATCTAGGTTCTACATGCTTATTATAACATATTTGAAAAAAAAATCTTAAAAAACCAACTTTACAAAAATTATAATAATTCAGAAGAGATAGGAAGATTTTTTAAAGTTTTAAAAAGATGTTGTTTTACTATATATTTTTTAGAAAAAATTATAATTTAATTTTTTAAGATTTTTTTCCAAATATGTTATACTAAGTATGTAGAAGATAAATATATTTTTTTAAATTTTTTTAATATTAATTTAATGGCAAAATAATTACGTGGGACAGGGTTGTGGGGCGGGGGATTTGGGCAGAGGATTCACACCGAGCTAAAAGGGCATGCAACTACTCCGTATTAAAAAAACAGACGGAAGTATATTTTACTCAGTAAGAAATAATATAACTCAGAATTGAGGAAACTGCTATTGGATGAATTAGGAGAACAACCATCCCACTAGGCCAGATTGACGTTCTAGATACGGGCAAATTTCGTCTTCTGAAGAGGGTTTTGGACGCCTAATAACTCTAGGCACGTACATTTGTCCCCTGAGGTTTGTCCCTTGTGCAACGCACTTAGAGCACTTAAAACACAGACCAATTGAACCTCCGTCCCTTGTTTGACATCCAATTCACCTGCCCACGAGGACATTGTCAGAGATTATATTGTTGAGGCGACCACTAAAGTTTGTGTCTTGATAACGGAGGGGACGAACATAAGGTGAACTAATGTTGTGTCTTGATGAACATTTGGTTAGTCATGTTGTCTGTCAAAGTTTTACATGACGAACATTTGGTTATTGAACCTCCTTCTGACCATTCAACGAACATCGTTTGTGGTGCCCTGAGAGTTTTGGAGATCAAGTTTTGGTTCAAAATGTTTGAGGCTTGAGTTAATAGAACCTAGTCGTTTTATGTTTGTGGCTTGAGTTTAATAAAAATTAACAGCATATACGCTGCATTTTGTGATGCTCCCTGTCCGAAACCAAATGTAACCCAAAACAAACAACATTGCATTCCTCATAGAGTGCACCAGCACCCATTTCATACATAAAAACCTGCAATTTCATATATATAAAACCTGCATACAAGCCAAAAGTAACCAACACTACATATTCCATACATTAAAACCTGCATACATTGTTCATACATTAAAACCTGCAATACCATGCTTGTTCATCAACCAACCCATGCAAACACCCATGTAAGCAAAACAAACTACCAATGTACTTGAGTTGAAACACAAACGGAGATCAAGTTTAGAAACACCATGTTCAAACACAAACTGCACTTACAAGTCTAGAATTGTGACCCAAAAGTTGCACAAACTAACCCAAAAGTGAAGCAAAGAAGGCAAGAAGTTGTGCAAGCTGCAACCAAATTCTTGTTAATTGTCACCTACCTAGATCGCCAAGTGCTCAAACCTGCACTTCTGTAGCTCTTAAATGATGTAAAGTTATGAAAATCAGCTTGTAAAGTTCCTAACTCAGATTGAGATGAATGAAATTATATATAATTGAACTCACTTTGAAGCCTTATATATTTGCATATATAACTGATAGTAATGATAATATATATACTCATCAAGTTATATATATATATAACAGATCAATTATTAAACTCATTTTAAAGCCTTATCCAAAGTTGGTTTACCTCGTACAGAAGTGCCCCTCATCTCTCCAAAGCCCTTGATGATTATCTCACACTGAGTAGCTACTGGTAGGACAGCATTGTCTTCTTCCTCTGGTCGCGAACTCACATAGTCGTCAATTGCTTGCTGCATAATTTCCTGGGAATAGAAAGAAAACATTAGCATCCTACACAATAAAATCAGCCAAGGAACTCAGCAATGACATCTTAGAAGTCAGAGATAGCTAAACCGTCAGTACACACTCACCACAGTCGACTCATCTTCATCGTCCTGGAGGTATTCGTATATTGAAGCTTGCACAAAAGGGGCCAAGTGTCCGTCCTTGTACAGCTGCTCTGCCCGGTAGCACACAGGTCTAGGCCCTGAGTGGTGCTTGATAGGCTTGGGATTCTTAGATCTGTTGAGCTTGTTGCGGTTGCTTATTTCCTCCAAATACACAACAACATATAAACATCAGAGAACAGTAAACATATGGAAACAGTTAAATGAAAAATACACAAAAAAAACTAACCAGTTTTTCAGAGGCGAGGAACTCCTTCTCGACAAGGTAGCGCCATTGCTCAGGACGGAGTTTGAACTCAAGAGGTATGGGTGGACCATGCTTCAAGAAGTGGGAATGACACTTGTACTTCCAACTGCGGTATCTTGATGCTGCCTGAGTCTCAATATACGTCTTCAATTTTTCATCATCAGGAGATACACCGTACATAGTCTACAAAGTGAAAATGAGAGAACACAAAACATGAGAGATGGGCAAAGCAAAGTGAAAATGAACAAATGCAAGTGAAGAAAACATTTTGTTGCATTAAGAACACATAACAACTAACCATGAGAATGCAAGTGAAGAAAATTGTTTAATGCAAGTGAGAATGCAAGTGAAGAAAGCAAATTGAAGAAAACAGTTCCTACATTATCATATATCATTATCAGACCATGATAATGCAAGTGAATAAAGCAAAGTGAATAACTAACTATCGTTGAGTGAACAAATAACTATCATTCATTATCAGGAAAGTGAACACAGAACAACTATGTATGTGAATGCCAGTGAAGAACTAACTACCATTCAGTTAGAATGCAAGTGAAGAAAGCAAAGGGTATTTAAGTGATGAGCAACTAAGAATGTAAAACAGTCAAGATCAATCTCATATGAAGGTGAAATGAAGAACATAAAATGAAGAAAATGAAAGAGGGAAAACCATTATGTATTTCCTCATAGTTTGTTACAAGTGAACTGAATGAATTGACAGTGGAGAGAGTTTATGTATTTATATACAATGATACACGTGACACTACAAGTGATCTCATCCATTGAATTCTAACAAACTCTTTAACTAACTTTGCATAGTATAGTTGCACTTTTAACATTAACTCCTAAGAAATTGACAACTAACAAACAACAAATACCAATCTCATAACACATTATACAATCCAGCAAAATAAACACCTCAATTTATTGACAACATATTGTAAACCATCAGACAAAATAGGACAAGGGAAGAGAACAGTTGCTTACATCCAGGTAAGCGGAAAGCGTATTCTTGTGCTTCTTCTCAAGCTGTTCGAAGGAGGAGGCTAGCATTGGCACGTGTGTCTTCACAGGAGTCCCTATATCCCTGATCAGCAAACTGTATTGGTTGAGCTCGGGGTTTCCATGGAACTCCAACCACGAAATCTTTATCTTTCCAGTGACCATCACTATCGGCATAGACTTGTTACTCACCACAGTCCTTCCTTTCCCTACAAATCATGAAGACAACAATTAGATAAGCAAAGACACATACAAAGCCTACAATGCGGAGAATCAGAAAACCTTAACACAAAGATAAACCCTACAAATCCATATTCTCTCTGAAATCATCAAATAAAGATAAAAATTAGGGAATCAATTAACCCTAAAACATCTGAAATTAAAAAAACCCAACCTCTTATTGGTAGATAGACTTCCTAGGGTTCTTCCTCAGCCTGTTCTCCACCGACGGTCAGAGGAGGGGGTAGAGGGGAGGTCGACGGAGCCCGTGAGGCACTCACTGATAGAAAGGAGGCCGGAGGGGTGGCTGACCGAGCCCGTGCGCCACCGACAGACGGAGGAGAGTCCAGAGGGGTGGAGGACTCATCTTTCGATGCAAGCACTAAAAGAGGGGGAGGCGCATGTCGGGTGGTGTTCGTCGGTGTTGGAGAGGAGGCCATGGTTGCCGGCGAGGAAGAGCTGCCTCGTACCAATCGTCTCTTCAGGGGTGGTGGCTTCCGAGGAGCTGGTGGCTTCCTAGGGCTCCTCCGAAGTGGTGGTGACGCGGGCTGAGTTGGCCTCGGAGGTGGTGGTGGTGACGCGGGCTGAGTTGGTGGATGTGGTGGTGGTGACACGGGTTGAGTTGGCGGAGGTGGTGGTGGTGACGCGGGCTTAGTCGGAGGAGGTGGTTGTGGAGTGGTGGTTGGTTGTGAAGTGGTGATCGGGCTCGGCGGTGGTGGAGTAACCCTTTGGCGAACATGGATCTTCTTTGATTTTTTTGGTGGCATGATGGAGGCCGGGCTCGACGGTGGTGAGTGTGAAGAGGGCGGAATAGGAGGTGGTGATGGTGAGAGTGAAGAGGAATCGGTGGTGATGGTTTGGGGTTTGGTGGGAGTGAAGATGAATCCACAGAGAGAGAGAGAGAGATAGAGGAAGGTTTTGGTTTGGGGTTTCAGAATGAGTGAGAGAGAGAGAGAGAGAGAGAGAGAGAGGGGAGGGTTTGGGGTTCTTGGGAAGTGAGAGGGAGCGTGTGGCCATCCGAACGACACGTCAACACAATGAAAATAGTGGGTGGGGGTGGGGGGGGGGGAATCCCGCCTAATTGAATTTCATTCAAGACACGAACGAAGGTTATGTTTGTCCCTTGAATAATCTAGAGTTAAAAAATTTCATTGAAAATTTGGGCCGAATATTATCCCGTCAAATACTAATTTTGGGCCGAATATTATCCCGCCTATGGTATTTATAAGTTTGTAACTTTGTTGGTGTTGATAATAACTTTTATGAAGGTTATATAAAAGATTATAACTTTTATAATTAAATATAACATTAAATATAAAAAAAATATGAACTCGTATAAATATAAATTCATATATTTAATATTTGTAAGATTTTTTTTAGTTTTTATACCACTTATATATTTAAATATGAAATTCTGGTATTTGATTAAACCGATCATATATAAAATTAGAACGAATATACAATATAAAACTAAAACCAATGTATCTTGGTAAGAAACGGCCTCTCAAATCTCGATCTCAAATAAAAATTAAAAATTCATACATCTTCATCTAAAACGATATTTAGAAATCTCGGCCTTGATCATATGTTTTGCTTCATTCTTCGTCCTCGACGTCTTCCCCGTCCTCGACGTCTTCACCTTCCTCGCCTTCCGTTTCAATCCCATCCTCTTCGAAGGCTTCTTCTTCAGTTTCGACCTCTTGGTGTTCCTCAGCTTCGGTATCTTCGCTCTCTTCTTCATCGTCGCTCTCTTCTACATGGTTGAATAGCTGGATATCAACGGCAAGGTTAAAATGCCCAGTAACGGCAGGGGCGTCCTCTTGATAGGCTTCATCTCCGCCTGGAATGATATCACCTTCGATTGTCGCCGAGGTTCTAGCATAATAGATGTTCCTATGTGACATTACATTCACCACCTTCCATCCATCGCCCACCTTTGGGCCATCAACATAGAACACTTGCTTTGCCGTGGTTGCCAAACAGAATGGAGAATCATCATACCAACTGCTTTTCGTGTCAATAGATAACAACCCATGATCGATCAAATGCGTGATACCGAGATTGTTGGGATTAGTGTCATACCATTTGCACTTGAATAGCATCACTGGCATGTCATTGGCGTACAACAGTTCAACCACGGCTTCAAGGATCCTGTAATAGTCGGTGTCCTCTGTACTTACCTTCACTCCACAATTTTGGGTAAGTAATTTTATATCTTTGTTTCACTACACGAACTTCACCCCATTCATAACACATGATGAGTAAATCCTATAGAGTTGGGGTTTTCTCGCCAAATTAAGAATCTCTGGTTGAACAGATATAGCCTCATCTCTTTGTTGTCCATAGATCTGGATAATGTTGTGTGTAGAGCTCCTCGTGTGCGTCTAAGTAGGATGACACTTCATCACAATTAAGTAAGACTTGCCAATGAGCCTCCAAAATATCCTCTCCACTTAGCCGTGCACGTGAATTATAGCCTTGTGGGCGCACAAGCTCGGAAACAACAGAAATATCGAACACAGAAGGAGTAGTGGTTGATGTCCCTTCCTGACCTTCTCCAACCACCAAGTACAAATTACAATAGGTCACTGCCTCTTCTGCGATGTAACGTGTGGTAATGGTCCCTTCTGGGAAACGAGGGTTGACGGCATATTTCTTGTATGCGCCAAGTTGTCTGAAATAGGATGGGTGTAATTTCAATGCGACTATATGAACAAAAGGTATAAATTAAACGGAATTTAAGATGAGAGTAAGAAATGTACCGTTCTATTGGATACATCCAGGTGTAATGCACAGGGCCGGTGAGCAACACTTGGCGAGGAAGATGAACTAGGAGATGGACCATAATGGTGAAGAAGTGAGGAGGAAAAATCATCTCAAAGCTGCATAGAATCTGTACTATCTCATCTTCCATTAGTCAAACTTTCTCTTTCCTTAATTCCCTAGAACTTAATTTCTGAAACCATTTGCATAGGGCCACTAAAGTCGTGACGACGGAAATTGGTAAGTACGGCCGAATAACGATTGGAAGAAGACGTTGAAGCATTACATGGCAATCGTGTGTCTTCAATCCGACAAACTTTTTCTCTCGTACACTTACATGACTTTTCAAACATCCAGCGTAACCATGAGGATAATTCACATCACCAAACCATTCAAACACCTCCTCAAGATAATCTGACCGGACTGTGTATGGTGCAGGAGGAAATTTGACCATTACCCCTTGCATGTAGAGATTTCTGCACCCCTCTTTTTCTTAAAGCTGCGCGGGCTTGGGGACCATCTTTGGACTTTCCTTCAATACAGAAAATGGTTCCGATGATGTTGTCAAACACTTTCTTCTCAATGTGCATGACATCGAGACAATATCTCACTTTCGTGTACGACCAATAAGGCAATCTCTAGAATATGGATCTATGAGTCCAACAAAGTATATTTCTAGAATTATACGGCTCGTGTGAACTGAGGGTGGGGTACGTGCAGCTGATATAAAACAAATGATAGAAATGATATAAAGAAATGATAGTAACGACAGAAAGAATGATTTAAAGAACTGATGTTTTTATGGAAATGATATAAAGAATGATAAAAAGAATTTTGTACCTATCAATTCGTGCTAGGAGTTCCTCCCCATCAACGTTAAGCGACCTTGACCGTAGCTCAGATTGCCCATTAAAAGCATGACCTGTTGTTCGCCAAGGATGGTTTAACGGAAGCCATCTACGGTGACCATTATAGACCATTCTCCCACATTCGAATGTTGATGATATATCATCCAAACCGTTATGGCATGCTTTATAACCCTTAGTGGCTGACCCTGCTAGCATCCCTAAACCAGGAAAGTCACTAATAGTCCATAACACAGCTGCTTTCATTGTGAAAGTTGATTGCGAGTAACGATCAACCATACAGATTCCAGTGTGCCATAATTGAAGCAACTCGTCTACCAATGGCTCCAGGAAAACACTTAGACACTTCCCAGGTGACTTTGGACCGGGGATCAGCAATGTCAACATGGTGAACTCCTTCTTCATGCACATCGATGACGGTAAATTATATGAAAGTAAAATGACAGGCCATGTACTGTGTGAAGTTGTCATATTCCCAAATGGATTGAATCCATCGGTTTCTAGACCAAGCCACACATTCCTCGCGTCATGAGAGAAATGAGGGTACAGTCTATCAAATTCTTGCCATGCTTCTCCGTCTGCTGGATGTTTCAAACATCCATCATCTGTCACCCGTGAGGCATGCCACCGCATTTGCTTTGCAACATCTTTGGACATGAACAAGCGTTTCAGTCTAGGAGTCAAAGGAAA
This sequence comes from Persicaria tinctoria, assembly GCA_037127255.1. Taxonomy (NCBI): domain Eukaryota; kingdom Viridiplantae; phylum Streptophyta; class Magnoliopsida; order Caryophyllales; family Polygonaceae; genus Persicaria; species Persicaria tinctoria. Next base: position 24,239,045 of record JBANSL010000011.1, on the reverse strand, counting down.
GTACTTTACCACTTTCCTAGCGACCTTGCATCCATCATCACCTACCTGTGTCTTCCATCTTGAAGTATGGCATATGGGACACACTTCCAGATTCGAATACCTCTTATAAATGTAACGGTCCATCTTGAAGTATGTCATCCACACACTTGAAGCATGTCATTGATCCATGACACATGTGCTTGTTGAATTGGGCTGGATCTATGTGATTCATATTTACAAATGTAACGGCCCATTGTATTTTGTAGGTCAAACATAACACACTTGAAGCAAAAAATACATACAAATCATATGATAAAAAACCTACTTTAATTGATGCTAAGTTCAACAAACCGATATCCAAAATGTTATGTTCAAGAAACCGACATAGTAGCTACAATACGATACAAAAGCCTTAAGTTTGAACAGTCTAGTTGCCGTGTTACCAAGTCCGACTATGAGAACGAAAACATTACATGAAATAAGACACGATTACATAAGGTGGAGGCCATGCCTACTTCTTCGCAAATGCAAGGACGAGTTCTCCTAGTTGACAGTTGCGTTCGATTAGAGCCCGGTTGCGCTCAGTTAGCTCCCGATTGCTCTCCGTTAGACACCGGTTGCGTTCTTCCACTTCATGAAGCCGCTCAATTAGATTCTGGTTGCACTCGGTTAGATCCTGGTTGATTTCTACCATCTGACGGAGCAATGGGTTCTCGCTACTGGTTGCATCATCCACCTCAGCAGCCGTGACATGATTCTTCTTCTCTTTGCCCCGCGACACTTCCTCTATATCTTCACTATAAGGAGTCCACTACGATTCATGACATTATATTCATAAGCATGTCATTATTCATACGATGTATCATGATGATTTAAAGGAAAATAAGTTCATTTTAAGATTCATATGCACCAAAGGAACAAATCAACATTCATGTTTTAGAAAATGAATATTCCTATGAACAAAACAACATTCGATCTAGAAATACAATGCACCAACAATCAACTCATTAACATACGTACGCAATCATCTCAATCAACCCAATAAGATACACACAAAAATCATTTGTAGAAGTTCCTCTCCAACAACATAGGAAATCCAATGAGGGAACAAAGCTAAGGCCAAAAAATTCTTCTCCAACAATATCAATCATGAATGAATTACATTTAACTCCACCAAAATCAGTTCTTGCCTTCATTACAAAGTAAATTAAAAGCAATTTGTTTACCTAATGTTCGTATGGCTCATCCCCTCTAATCCATGGGTACTTCTGGACAACCGCTCGGCAAACTACCGGAAGTGTCTGACATGCCTATGGACGGAACAACATGGATTATAAGAAACACCATACAATTGGACAAAAGTGTCTAACAGCTTCTCAAATTTTCTTATCACTAGGATAAAAAAAATGCTAGGGCACATGGCATCAGAATTTGAGCTCAGAACCGAAAAAAGTGAAAGTTGAGCAATAAACACCAGCAAGGAGTGTTAACTATAATCAATATGCATGCCTTCTTATGCCGACAATTGATAAGCTGAGATTCACATTTGAGATTCGCATGAAATTTAATGAGTAATAGGCATATGGTTACTCTAATTACCTAAACAAGAAAGCTCAATTTAAGAAATCACTGCCCCGAAATGCTATTGTCATTCAAGATGTTACATGACAAAAGAATATCCCATTGAAAAGGTATCAAAGAGCGAAAATTCAGGATACCGTTTTTCAAGGAGCACTGGTCAATACGAGAAGCCAGGAAGTAAATCTCTAGCCTTGAGTTTTAGTTGAGAACTTGAGCAAACTGAAAACCGTGTAAAAAAGAGTAGAAAGTAAAATGGCTGGATGGCATGCATAAGAGGCCAAATGAATAGATTGTCCCTTTGTCATTGTATTAGCAGATTGATTATAAACAAAATCCTCAATGGAAGCCACCCAAGCAAAGGAGAATCCTGAATGCAAGGAAGGAGATGAGGTCGAATTGAGCAATGATGAAATTGGGGATGAAATTGGGGTTTTTCTCATTCTCCTACAACTACAGGTTCTAATAGGTCAAATTCAGCAATGGAAGCCACCCAAAGCCAAGGAGAAGTAGCAGTTAGCTCAAGGAAACATATCTGGATGTAACCAATGGAGGCTAGGCCGATTTGGGTTTCGGATCTGGAATAACAGATCTGGAATTCAAGTCGAACCAAAACAAAAACCAATTAATCAAATAGATCAATTGAAAGGAAGGAGAAGACTCACCTGATCGAGCGCGAGGGCAAGTGAAGAACAATGCAAGGAAGTCGAGGAAGAGATGCCAAATACCCCGGCCCTCACTGTCTGGAATAGAGGATGCAAAATAACACCACTGTCCGGAGAAGACGATATATGCCAAACACGTACGGAGTCACATGTTTTTTTTTAAGTATAGTTGAATCAAGGGACGAACATATATATGTTCGTCCCTTGAATGATGATGGAGGCGCCCATTGTCCCTTTGGTGTAGCCGATTTGAAGAAATTCACAAATTAAAACAAATTAATTTGAAAGAAAATATCAGTTTTTAAGCCCAAAATCTCAACAAAAAAAAGGTAGGACCTAAAGATGGTCAAGTCCAAAGGCGGTCAACCCGTTAGTGGTAGTCAAAACCCATTGAATATGTAAGCCCAATAAATAGCTCTCGACATATTAAGGAGCCCAATTAATAGCCACGGTCATATCCGTGGCTAATGCCGTGGCTATTTACAGTTAACCTCAAATGATACACTTTAATTTCTAATGGGCTTTAATTTATTATGGGCTCAAATACAGCTATAATTTCCGCCAGTAGGCCCATTAATGGTATATGTATTTATATCTAAATAAATACTAGAACATAAACAAAACTAATAATTGTTAAATAAAATGTGTTTTGAGGGGAAAAAATCATATAAGTAACAAATAATCGTTGAATAAAACCTTATATTAACTAATAAATTCATATGAGAATATTAAGAGAGTTTATCTTGAGGAAAAAATCATATAAGTAGCTAATAATTGTGGAATAGAATTTTATATTATGCAATAAATTCTTATTCGAAAAATCTAAGTGAGTGTTTTGAGGGAAAATCATATATGTACCTAAATATTGTGGAATAAAATCTTATATTATCTAATAGAATAGTTATAAGAATACTATAAGTGTGTATTTTGATGGAAAATCGTATAAGTAACTAATAATTGTTGAATAAATCCATATATTAACTAAAAAGTTGTTATAAGAATATTATAAGTGTGTGTTTTGGGGAAAATCATATAAGTAGCTATAAATTGTTGAATAAAACCTTATATTATCTAATAAAATGTTATAAGAATTCCATACGTGTTTGTTTTGAGGGAAAAACATATAAATAGCTAATGACTGTGGAATAATATAAGTAATGAATAAATGTTTAATAAAACCTTATTTTAACTACTAAATTCTTATTAAAACACTATAAGAGTATGTTTTGAGGAAAACTCATATAAATAACTAATAAATGTTAATAAAACCTTATTTCAACTACTAAATTCCTATTAGAATACTATAAGAGTATGTTTTGAGGAAAACTAATATAAGTAACGAATAAATGTTTAATAAAACCTTATATTAACTAATAAATTCTCATTAGAATACAATAAGAGTATGTTTTGAGGAAATCTCCTATAAGTAACTAACAAAACAATAAGATCGAGTATGTTTTGAGGAAACCTCATATAAGTAACTAACAAATGTTTAATAAAACCTTATATTAACTACTAAATTCTTATTAGAATTCTATAAGAGTATATTTTGAGGAAAACTCATATAAGTAACTAACAAATGTTTAATAAAACCTTATATTAACTAATAAATTCCTATTAGAATACAATAAGAGTATGTTTTGAGGAAAACTCACATAAGTAACTAACAAATGTTTAATAAAACCTTATACTCCCTCCGTTCAATAAAACTTGTCGTTTACTATTCACACACGCTTTTTTAGAATGATAAAAACTATATAAAATATTCATTTTTTTAAAAAAATTTTTTAACAAGTTTGTACTTATTAATAATAATTACGAAATTGTTAAAAAAAATTATTTAAAAAGTCGATATTTTATATAGTTTTTAGCTCCTAAAAAAACGTGCTTGAATAGTAAAACGTCAAGTTTTGTTGAACGGAGGGAGTATTAACTAATAAATACCTATTAGAATACAATAAGAGTATGTTTTGAGGAAAACTCATATAAGTAACTAATAAATGTTTAATAAAACCTTATATTAACTAATAAATATCTATTAGAATACTATAAGAGTATATTTTGAGGAAAACTCATATACGTAACAAATAAATGTTTAATAAAACCTTATTTTAACTACTAAATTCTTATTAGAATACTATAAGAGTATGTTTTGAAGAAAACTAATATAAGTAATGAATAAATGTTTAATAAAACCTTATTTTAAGTACTAAATTCTTATTAAAACACTATAAGAGTATGCTTTGAGGAAAACTCATATAAATAACTAATAAATGTTAATAAAACCTTATTTCAACTACTAAATTCCTATTAGATTACTATAAGAGTATGTTTTGAGGAAAACTAATATAAATAACGAATAAATGTTTAATAAAACCTTATATTAACTAATAAATTCTCATTAGAATACAATAAGAGTATGTTTTGAGGAAATCTCCTATAAGTAACTAACAAAACAATAAGATCGAGTATGTTTTGAGGAAACCTCATATAAGTAACTAACAAATGTTTAATAAAACCTTATATTAACTACTAAATTCTTATTAGAATTCTATAAGAGTATATTTTGAGGAAAACTCATATAAGTAACTAACAAATGTTTAATAAAACCTTATATTAACTAATAAATTCCTATTAGAATACAATAAGAGTATGTTTTGAGGAAAACTCACATAAGTAACTAACAAATGTTTAATAAAACCTTATACTCCCTCCGTTCAATAAAACTTGTCGTTTACTATTCACGCACGCTTTTTTAGAATGATAAAAACTATATAAAATATTCATTTTTTTAAAAAATTTTTTTAACAAGTTTGTACTTATTAATAATAATTACGAAATTGTTAAAAAAAATTATTTAAAAAGTCGATATTTTATATAGTTTTTAGCTCCTAAAAAAACGTGCTTGAATAGTAAAACGTCAAGTTTTGTTGAACGGAGGGAGTATTAACTAATAAATACCTATTAGAATACAATAAGAGTATGTTTTGAGGAAAACTCATATAAGTAACTAATAAATGTTTAATAAAACCTTATATTAACTAATAAATATCTATTAGAATACTATAAGAGTATATTTTGAGGAAAACTCATATACGTAACAAATAAATGTTTAATAAAACCTTATTTTAACTACTAAATTCTTATTAGAATACTATAAGAGTATGTTTTGAAGAAAACTAATATAAGTAATGAATAAATGTTTAATAAAACCTTATTTTAAGTACTAAATTCTTATTAAAACACTATAAGAGTATGCTTTGAGGAAAACTCATATAAATAACTAATAAATGTTAATAAAACCTTATTTCAACTACTAAATTCCTATTAGATTACTATAAGAGTATGTTTTGAGGAAAACTAATATAAGTAACGAATAAATGTTTAATAAAACCTTATATTAACTAATAAATTCTCATTAGAATACAATAAGAGTATGTTTTGAGGAAATCTCCTATAAGTAACTAACAAAACAATAAGATCGAGTATGTTTTGAGGAAACCTCATATAAGTAACTAACAAATGTTTAATAAAACCTTATATTAACTACTAAATTCTTATTAGAATTCTATAAGAGTATGTTTTGAGGAAAACCCATATAAGTAACTAACAAATGTTTAATAAAACCTTATATTAACTAATAAATTTCTATTAGAATACTATAAGAGTATGTTTCGAGAAAAACTCATATACGTAACAAATAAATGTTTAATAAAACCTTATTTTAACTACTAAATTTTTATTAGAACACTATAAGAGTATGCTTTGAGGAAAATCCGTATAAGTGACTAATAAATGTTTAATAAAATCTTATATTAAGTAAGAAATTATTATTAGAATACTGTAAGAGTATGTTTTGAGGAAAAATCATATAAGTAACTAATAAATATTGAATAACACCTTGTAGTAACTAATAAAATCGTAGAATACTATAAGAGTATATTTTGAGGAAAACTTATAGAAGTAACTAATAAGTGTTGAATAAAATTTTATATTAAGTAATAATTTTTTTTATACCAAACCTATAAATATTAAAATTTAAATTTAAAAAATTCGCATAAGATACGGGTACTGAACTAGTTTAAAGATGTTGGGTAAAATCTAATTAATACATACAGATATCTAATTAAATTCGATAAAAAATTATTTGAAATATATATTTAATAATAAATAGTTGTATTCATAGTTTTATTTTATAAATGTAAATTGCGAAGAAGAAAAATGTAATTTACACTGTCGAATTTTTTTTTACCGCCATATGTATTTTTTAGCGGTAAATTTCCCCCCAAAATTTTGGGCCAAAATTTGAAGCGGACTCTAACCCTAAAATTCGCCGCTTCACAGATAGGCAAACTCCATGGCCGCTTTCCTCTCTCCCTCTTCGCTGATTCATTTTCTCTTCAGATGCGAGACTCCTGGCCGCTTCCTCTTCTTCGCGCTCGGCCTTCTCGCTTCCATGGCTGCCACCATTCCTCTGTTCCTCCCTCTTGCTCATCCTCCCTCTCGCTTCCATGGCTGCCGCTCCCTATAATTCATAGTCTTCAAACCCCTCGCCCATCCCCCATTCGTTGTTATTAAACCTAATTCAGACCCCTAGCCGCTCCCTCATTCGTCGTTCTGCACTCCGGCGCCGGCGGTTAGATTGGAGAAGGCGGCATCAAGGAGAACGAGGCAGGAGGGATTGAAGTTTAACCTTCCTTCTTCCTTCGAATCGCCATGTCTGGACGAATTTGTTCGGTAATCTCTCTCTCTCTCTCTCTCTCTCTTGTCTTTCTCTTGTCGGCAACTATGCATCTGTAAGTGACAGGATAAGAATCTCTATGTCTCAACTATGCACTTGTCCTCTCCGCTACGCCGACTCCACCACCGCTCAGCCGTCGGCCGTCGATTCTCTGACGTCGTCTCCCCCGCCTCCTCCACCTGCGCTGTCTCACCCTCCGACTCGCTCCGCGTTTCCCTGGCCTTGAATCTCAAATCCTCCAAGGTTTTCCCTCCACTGCTTTTTTATTTTCCAATTTCCTGATTTTTAATACCTAATTTCGATTTCGTTTCACAAATTTCTGTTTCACATAAATTTCTTTTCACACATTTTGTTTCCAAGAGCATCATCAGGTATAAAATTTTGTTTCACAGATTGTCCAAAAAGATTGTTCACAGATTGTTCAATTGGTTCACATATTTTTCACAGACAGATTGTTCAATTGGTTCACATATTTTTCACAGACGGATTGTTTAATTGGTTCACATATTTGTTCAATTGGTTCACATATTGTTCACAGATTTGATTTTTTAATACCTAATTTCAATTTTTCGATTTTGTTCAAAAAAGATTTGATTTTGTTCACAGATTGTCAATTGGTTCAAGGAATGCTATAAACACGAGGGTTCAACTTTTCTCTGAATCTTCCAAACAATGGGTGAGTTTTCTGTATTGGACCCTATATAAGCCTATTTTTTGCATAAAATTTGAAGGCACGCATGTCCCAAACTTTTATGAGAACATACATGACTTAAAAACTGAATTAACTTGGTAACTAAAACAACATGAATTCGATCTCTTAACTATAAAATTTGATTATTTACAACACTTTTGAAGGCATACAATTTCCTTATCACTACATATATGTATTGAAGATGATGTTATGCTATTGCCGGCTGGTGTGTGTTATAAGGTCATGTTTATTAGTTGTGATTTTTTAGTTCATAACTACATAACAAGGTAGCTAATTTGTCATATCAGACACAATCAAAGACTAACCGTCTCGTAACCTATGATAATGCATGGAATGACCTTTTGTAAAGGTTTGTCTGGACAACTTTAATTTGATGCTGAAATTCAATTTTGTTTTAGAATGTCTATGCTGAAATTGAATTTGATACACGGTCTGATTTGAAATTTGGTTGTAGAAAAAAATCAAACAATGCATTGTTAAGTTGTAGAAAGATATTGTTATGTCCATAACTAATTATGTTGGGAATTTTTTTTGTGTTGTGTGTAGGGAAATAGAAGGTAGTATGTTATATCCATCTTAGTTAACATATTTTTTAGAATTGGTTGAGGGGTAGATTGAGACCGAGTATGAGGAAGACTAAAGTGCAAGTTTCCAAGGCTTGCATTGGCATACTACAAGAAGAAGCTATTGTTGTGTATGTGACAAGGGGAAGGCGATGGTTGTAGAAAGGTTCGTTGTCTCATTTTTGTTATGAAGGTGCTCCGACATCTCATTTGGGTGTCTTTGTCATATTCGTGCATGTTGAGATCGACTTGTTGTATTGTTGACTTTCGAGTGTATTTTTAGTGTATTTTGAATGGTGTAATTTATGGTTGTATTTTGGATGTGTTTGTGTGTCAGGTTTGTAAAATAATATTAAATTTATTTCCTAGCTCATAGAACGAATAAGGCCACGGACATGGCCAGAAATAAAGTCACAAACTTAGCCATGAATACTGCCATGGGAATAGCTACGGACGTAGCCAACAATAAAGCCACGAACTAAGCCACTTAATTAGCCACGGTTGTTGCCACAAAATTAGCCACGATAGACGCTAGACATCATGCATGGGCCAAGCCACGAAATCAGCCACGACATATATCGTGCCTAACTTCGTGGCTACAACCACGGATGGCACGATCCCGAACCGGCCACAGACATAGCCACGGGGTTGTCAGATCGTGGCTATTAGCCACGGATATTGTGTTGGTGGCTGTTAGCGTCGAGGCATATAGCCTCGAATGGTGACGAATGTCAAATTCATGGCTATGCTCGTGGCTAAACCGTTTAGCCACGGAAATTCGTGGCCGATTCGTGGCCATTTCTTGTGCTTTTGGTAGTGTGAATTCAACAATCTTCTTGCAACTTTCTCCTTTTGATAAACTCCTCGAACTTCTTGATAATGCTGACTTTATGAGCTGCATGGTCGAGTCTGAACATTGTCTTCGGTGTATGAAAGTTAAAATGCCTTCATGTATCACACTCGACTTCGATGCAATAGACTCCCTAGTCGTTGGTGATGAGATGCTTTCAATGCACATATATAAGGTACTTCAGGACCTAATGTGTTTTTCATCGATTGATGTGGGGAATCTGATGTATAGATGGTGTATAAGTTGCCTCATTAAAAACCTTACCTTGGAAAACCCAGTGGGATAAAAACCAAGATTAAGGAAAAGAGTACAATGTTGTGTATAGTACTTCACGACTCAATACACTATGTCACCACTTACACAATACTGCAAGTACTATAAGCACCCTTTGGCTTAATCGTGTACATATGACAAGGCTTTCATATTGATGCTTTCGACATTTCAAATTAATCAATCATTTTCATCTATGTTCTTTTATGAATGATCAATTTCAATATATATACAACTACTATGCCTGTCAATTACAGTTGGCGGCGGTTCATTGACAACCAAAGATACATTCACTACTTGTGAATATATTTACATGAAGTGCTTCTTTCTAGCTCTTTACAATGATGTTATACTTTCTGATGTTGGAACTATGGGTCCAATAAAATCATTCTTAAAGAATTTATATTTACATGAAGTGCTTCTTTCTAGCTCTTTACAATCATTTCGACGTCGAAATTCATCATCTGAACGATGATCCTCATACTTTCATAGGCTCTTTCCAATTCCGGAGAATAATATACTAAGAGCATAGTGATATCACATGCTTCAGACATATTTGAGACTCACTTGATTTTGTTGGTTTCAGAGTTACTTCTGGAACCTCCAAATGAGCTAGCTAGTGCAATATACGTGATTTAGTCGCTTTCTTGGCCTTGGTAAATGCATTTGATGGCTTTTTGCTAAACCATGTAATTATCATTTGGTGTACATAAGTTTTGAACTTCTAGTTCACTTTCATTCATCCGCGGATCCCATGTGATATATAAAGAAGTTGTTTTCATGCAATCTCTTCTGAATATAGTCTCATTTCCTCTCCCCCTAAATACCGAGCATTTGATCACCTTTATAAAGCTCGGGATACCGTTAGGGATTCAAACCCCATGTATCATTCAACTTCTTTGTGGTCTTTTTAGTTAATTGTGGAGGAGGCATCAGAACATATACTCTCTTTTGGAGATAATTTGAGAGAAGTTATTGTGTCAAATATGAAATGCAAAATTGCATGGGCCCATTTGACTAAGGACTTTTCTAGGTCGTTGTCAGCTACTATATGCTCCACAGTATGATTGATAACATGCATTCTCTACCTTTTCATATTACCAATGCGTTAAGGCATCTATATTGGAATAACACTGGTCCATATGACGATGTTTTATGTTCGTAGTTATCTCATTGAACTTGGTCAAGAGACATAAGAGACGCTGCATTTACTCTTTATTATAGACGGCCGTGCTGATAACGTGTTAGAATATAGGGAATAAGAGAGCAGAGAAAAGCTCTTTCATGGAAGAACAAGGGAGTAGAGAGGAGACTTCTCATTCATGTGTGCTTCTCAAGTGAGGTTTACAAGCCTTTATATAGGCAAATGTGAGAAGTTAGATGAGGTGAAACATCCATCTCTTAATGACTTTATAACATACTTGAATTTATTTGTTTTTAAAACAACCCCAACATGTTTATTTTCAAAATGTTTATTTTCAAAATCCTTAACACACTTGAATTTGTTTATTTTTAAAACAACCCCAACATTAATCATATAAATCCTTAACCCATTTCCCAAAATCATATTATTAAAACAACCCCAACATGTTTATTTTCAAAATCATTATATAAATAAATTTTTACATTAAATCACCAAAACAATTCCATTTTCACAAACCATATTTATATATCAATGACAATAATTCATCTCAAAATTTTTAAAAACACAAATTAAAATATGACAAAACACAAATTCAAATGATATCACTTGCCAAAATAACTTTATAAGATATGAAATTCCAAAAAGAAAAATATATTTTCCAGAATTTATAATCATCACAAAACTCAGAATATAACATTTTAATAGTTATAATAACTACCAATAAAATATATAATCATATAATAATAATCGAATAAATAACGATCATATAAAATTCTTAATATAAACAAGCCAAGTCCAAAGAAGGCAATCAGGCCCAACACTCAACCCGGATAGAAGCCCAGAACCGAAAGACAAAACCCAACCTAGAACCAAAACAATGACCCAATCTGATGGGGATTTAACTGAACCGGGTAAAATAGGCCCGAACCGCCCGTTCACGAAAAGAAAGGAAAGAGGCCGGTTCACTAAACCCTCCTTCCCCTAATCTGCAGAACAAAGCTTCTGCTCGGTGACGGAAAACATGGAAGAAAGGAAGGGAAAGAATTCCGGCCTGCCAGCGACCACAATCCCGACCTCCACTCTCCATAAATATGATTTTGGAAGAAACCGAACTCGACTCCTTTCTCTAACCAAGAATCCCCGGCCTTGATTTGAACGGAAAAAGAAAAGAAAAGAGAAACTCCTCGCCAGTGTCCCTCCCTCGCTCACAACTCAACACCCTCACTCGACCACCCCTTTCCCGACGACCAAGGACACGAAAGCATCTAAAAGTGTGCAAAGGAGAAGAGTGGAAACATGGCTCACCGAGGGGTTCGTTCTAGATTTTTCGGACTTCACCGAGGTGGATTGGGCTTCGTCGGAGGTAGATCTGCACCGGGGTGCCCTACGATGAGGGAAGAGGGGTTAAATGTGGACTTTTATGGTGTGCTTGAGGGGAAGAAGGAAGATGAGAGTCTTACTAATTCGAATAAGGAAGAAAAGGGGACACAAGGAGGAAGAACAGGGTTGCTAGACGGCCTTGGCTACTCCTGGCTCGGACGGTTGCTGGTCTCGGCAAAATGGAGGATATAAGAGCTGCGGGTTGCTCAAAAAAAATGAGAGGGAGGAGGTGATGTGATCTTATTACCATATGAGCCCAAGTCACACGAAGTCTCAATTGAGAAAACAGCTTGGCGATACATCGGTATTTTGGATCCACCGTACTCTATAAAATTCCGATTGAAGCCTATGAGCACTTGTTGGAAAGCTATTTTAAGTTGCTTCAACTTCCATGAAGAACACTGTTGCCAAATCAGCCTTGAAGATGACCGAAAATGTTGTTCTTTACAACAACATGAAATCTGGCAGCTTGTGAGAAATGTGTTTATTGAAGACGGAACGCATTCAATGAAACCGAATAAATTGGTGCAATCAAGATGCATATTTTAATATGTATTGATGGTGTTGAAGGTTTTCGACTATTCGTCTTTCCGCCCCTTGGTGTCCGACCTCCTTTTTCATCATTTCAAGGGACTTTTTATATTATCCGCTCAATAAGTGTTTAGCTAGCCTTTGGCCTTTCATTTAGCATTATTTTTCCTATATAAAGAGCTTGTATGCTCACTTAAAAATCAGATTTGAGATTAATGAAAAGTGTGTTTCCTTTGAATCGAGATGATTCTAAATTGTTGTTGGAGAGATGCCTTCAACGCCCTCTAAGGTGAGATGCCAAAGAGAAACCCGTTTGTTGAATCACTACCGGTAAGATGCTTGTGATTGATTCCCAAACAAAGACTCAATCATTCAAAAGTGAGATTCCGACATTTGAGAGAGTGAGTTTTGTAGATCTTGTGGTGAGATGCTCCAAGATCTAGCAATCCATATCCTTATCTTTTATTTTCTATAAATCCCCAAAAATCACCCAACAAAAAGAGTGTTCGAAGGTTCGAGGCCTGGTCGATCGATCCTTCGGGTTGCATCAGGAGGACAACTTGTTGATTCTGAAGACAGAGAATGGGGGGAGTGATGTTGGTGGCGGAGGAAACAAGGGGCAATGGTGGCTCGAAGGTCCCGGGGGGGGGGGGGGGGGGGGTGGAGACAGTGCTCGAAGAGGAGGTTGCGGTGGTGGCCTGGTGGTTTGAAATCGATGATGGCGATTTTTGTTGGTTATGGGTTGCTCTGCAGAGAAGGACAAAAGGGGGGAGAGAGAAGAATGGGTTTGGTCCCTGATAATGCATATTTCATATGGGCATTATAGGTGTTTCTTATTGCTTTTAGGTATTGGTTTTGCTATGTTTTGAGTCTAGTTCTGTTTATTACTTGTGAAGTAGTCGAGTTTGGAATCTATGTGTTTTCAGTGTTTAATCTGCATAATTACATTCCGACCATGGATGGACTATGGAAAGGGCTTAAGAAGCATGTTTTAGAGCACATGGGAGCTAAGGAAGAGCTAAGAAGGAGCACGGAGGCACGACATTGGAATTCGTTGAAGGAATATGAGGAACATCGAGCACTGCAGGAACGGCGCCCATCGCCCTTTGCATGGCGCCCGCCGTTGCCGCAGATCCCGAATACGCGATTTTGAATCCAAAGACAATTAATTTATATTATTTCTTATTAATTCCCATGGGGTTTTTGCCAACCTGTGGAGACTCTATTTAAGTTATTTTTAGTTTAGTTCCGCTGTGTGTGGCTATTGTGTGAAACTATGAACACCATTAGAGAGAGAGAGAGAAAGAGAGAGAGAGAGAGAGAGAGAAAGAGAGAGAGAGAGAGAGAGAGAGAGAATTGGCCTATGAGTTGCCAAACTCATAGTTTCGCATGTGATTCGAAGACATGGTTGTTTGGATCGTGAGGATTTCAATTTATTTGATTATTCATGTTGTTAGTTATTATCTTGTGCTTAATTTATATTTGTGTTCCTTTCCATGCTTGATCATCATGTTAGGAATTGCATCTCTAGCTATAAATTCGTTGTTGTTTTCTTGATCTATGTTGAGGATATTTGATTAGGATTGAGTTCGGTATGCGCCTATCAGTCTTGATTCAATAGAGTCAATGTGCTAATTAGTCTTGATTACTTGAGTTCTTAATTCTATTCTTTAGTGATATCGAATAAGATGAGTGAATGTCTGCGGATCTCTCAACTTTAGTCAAGTAGACCGAAGAATATGAATATATGATAAATCAATCCGAGGACCATGAATTCCAACCATTGTCAGAGAATTACAGGTGAAATGTTCTTTCTATCTTGATATCAATCTGCTTTGTGATTTGCAATTTAGTTACTTTTATATTTGCTATTTGTCTAAAGGTTATTGCTTTTGCTTTAAAGAGTCTTGTCTAGAGTTATTGAATAGGAAATCGCTTCTCCCTGTGGGTTTGACACCGGACTTTTATGCTATACTAGTAGTTATTTTGTTTATCAATTGCTTGATTGCCTATTATATTGGCTGGGTGTTTAAATTTGGATTTTTATGCCTGTGATTCGAAGACATGGCTGTTTGGATCGTGAGGATTTGAGTTTATTTGATTATTAATGTTCTTAGTCATTATCTTGTGCTTAATTTATATTTGTGTTCTTTTCTATGCCTGGTCATCATGTTAGGAATTGGATCTCTAGATATGAATTCGTTGTTGTTTTCTTGATCTATGTTGAGGATATTTGATTTGGATTGAGTTCGGTATGCGCCTATCTGTCTTGATTGAATAGAGTCAATGTGCCAATTGGTCTTGATTACCTGAGTTCTTAATTCTATTCTTTAGTGATATCGAATAAGATGAGTGAATGGCTGCGGATCTCTCAACTTTAGTCAAGTAGACCGAAGAATATGAATAATTGACAAATCAATCCGAGGACCATGAATTCCAACCATTGTCAGAGAATTACAGGTGAAATGTTCTTTCTATCTTGATATCAATCTGCTTTGTGATTTGCAATTTAGATACTTTTATATTTGCTATTTGTCTAAAGGTTATTGCTTTTGCTTTAAAGAGTCTTGTCTAGAGTTATTGAATAGGAAATCGCTTCTCCCTGTGGGTTCGACACCGGACTTTTATGCTATACTAGTAGTTATTTGGTTTATCAATTTCTTGATTGCCTATTATATTTGTTGCGTGTTTAAGTTTGGATTTTTATTACTAGTTTGGGAAGGGCAAAACTGCCAACGACATTCGTCCCGCATTAGTCCCCTTTGTGGGGGTGTGTAAGAACGAGGGTGAAAGAGTGTTATAGGCGGAATGGCACAAGAGGCCAAATTTGCAAGCTGTAAAATATAGGGAGGAGGAATGGGAATCTTCCCCAACAACATTTGAGAGAGAGAGAGAGAGAGAGAGAGGAAAAGAAATAAAATAGAAAATGGTTCCACAATGACAATTTTAGATTCCACAAATCAAAACTGGAAACCCGGTAATCCCGACTCTAACGAAAATTTCAAATCGAAATTTTCAAATAATCTTCAAACGAACGTAATTAAATTAAAGTTGCAGACTTGTAGCCCGAAAGCGAAAATGGAATCCATCAAAATCCAAATTCTAAAACGATGCTGGAAGAATTTTAAAATCGAGACTTGTGCTCGAGGACGAGTTTTATTCCACTTTTACAAATTGAATAAAATAATAATGTATTTAATTAAAATAAAACTAAAATAATAATATAAAATATATATTCGGCCTTTACATTCACCCACCTCTAAAAACAAGTCTAGTCCCGAGACTAAAATCATTCTAAAGCAACGGGAAGAAGTTTGAAATCGGTGCGTCCGAGGATCATGCCATTGATCCCGTAAGCACCTCAAAAGGGCCCATATGAGATCCTCACAGTATCCTCGACGTGATCATGATATCCCCAATTGGTCGTGGCAGGTATGCGATATGGGCCCTTATCACATCCTTACCTCGACTTCTCGACTATATCACAACTCAAAAGCATTATAGCGTCAAGACTAGGTCTTAGCAAGCAAACTATAAGTGCCCCTATAAATGCTTGTATCCACTTCGTGAGACGCATAATGTAAATCCAATTCTGAAAAATTCAAAAGAGTTTTGTAAATGGAAAGATTGAAATTGAAATCATTGAAATTCTCGATAGTGTTATTCTTTTAAATCCCAGTTATTTCCTTTCAAAACCATTCAAAATCTTCAAATCCAACGTTTAAGCAAACAATTTCATATCAAGAGAGGGGGAATCATCCATCTCTAAGGGCTAATCCCATATTCTCTTCCTAGTTTCCAGAATCAAATCAATCTGTCAATCTCACTTCAAGCACGATTCACAAAGCCATCAGTCTCCCATCAGTACATCACACGACCAGTCCCAACATAAAACAACACAGTTCCACAAGGTCACATTAAGCATTTTCACATCATACTAAAGGCCATAATGCGCATCTTAACAACATACCAAAATCATAACAAACATGTCGACATCACACCAGTAGTCATAAAAGGTATCTCACTATCGTATATCAACACCGCAATCATAGTAGGGTCAGTCACAACAAGGGATCCCATTTAATGAACACATAACTCACATAGTCGTCTTATCCACGTTCAATCCAGCATTGTTATAACAGGTTTATCATATCAACATTGGTATTATACAGGTAGTCATAGCGAAAATTTTCCATCATAAGGTCAGCGAACAAAACCATTGCCAACCGATCAACACAACAAGGTCATGCTATTAAGATTCAACAAAGAGAAAATCTAGCAGTATATCAATAATAAAAATGTAGACAAGCTCAATAGACATCACCTTAACTCATCACAAAAGCATATACCGATCATTTAGTAATCAAAAACCATTTTCTCATATATACAAGTCATATTCATCATTTACACATTCATAATCCTGCTTACCACTACGTAATATAACATCATGCTTTCACATAGCAACACATCATTATCTCATAGTTCATATATCATATCACAACATACCCTAACATGCTTCTAAAACAACATAATAGGATAGCAAAGCATCAATATATCATGATAACCCCTGTCACTTCCAACTAGATTTCAATATTGCATATCAATCATGTAATATAATTCACTACTAGAAAACTTCAATTAGACAACTGTTGTCAACAAATGTCTTTCAAAAACATTTCCGACCTCTTTGTGCGTGTAGTAAAAGATCCAAACTTTACACATAAGTTTAAAGCAGATGTCTTTTCTTAATTAGAACCCCTCAATTTTTGTTATGATATATTCACTTGTTGATGAATATCCATAATTTGTCATTTGAAAACATGTGAAGATGTCCTCCTAAAGCTAAAATGTGACATTTACATCTTTATTTATAAAATAATTGATGTCTTAAGACAAAATAGACAACAATTTTTTTAAGTGTTCACGTTTATAATCATGTCCGATATATAATTTATTATTTTATATTGTTTTAATTTAACCAACCACATGAAATATAGGCATAGCTGATGTATTTCCATATTATCGGCATCGCTTTGAGAGTATTAATTCTCTGTGTATTAATTTAATGTTCATTATACGTGATATTATATCGTTCTAAAATAATGCACTATTGTGGTTGCATACACAGAAGATGTCGTTTCCCATATTTATATCAGTTTTTTCAAAATAAAATGATGTAGTTGCTGCATTGACACATCGATTTATTTGGTAGATAACGATGTTACTTTGACAAAAATATATACGTTCATATATCATTTTAATGTTC
The DNA here is from genome assembly GCA_037127255.1 of Persicaria tinctoria. Classification (NCBI taxonomy): domain Eukaryota; kingdom Viridiplantae; phylum Streptophyta; class Magnoliopsida; order Caryophyllales; family Polygonaceae; genus Persicaria; species Persicaria tinctoria. The sequence continues at coordinate 24,221,366 of JBANSL010000011.1, read as the reverse complement.
AAATTGGTATTGAACATTGATTTAAATGAACAAATTGATGTGTATAATTATGCTGGCATCAGTTTTCATAGACTGATATGATGTTAAAGGTATGAATGCACTTCTATTTTCAAATATAATCCGATGTTTTTAAATATGGATACACAACACGCTTTTTTCGACAGAACGTCGCATTTTAGTTGTTCTTCGAAATAATAGGACGTTTAATGAAAATATGTACATGTAAAAAAGGATCATACAATAACATTTACAAAATATGATGCCACCACTCATAGCCATAACAGAGTTGCCAAGCTAATCGAAACCGTGACTTTTGATTCCCCAAAAATCTCCGTGCAATACCGCCATACATTGGCAGATCCATTTTTACGGAGGCACTCGTCATAGAAACCGTAGACCTGTTAAGCAAGAGAACATCAGCAACATAGGATGAAGTGCTGCTGAAAATAATTGAGTAATGATGCATCAGAAAAATGTTAAGCTGTGTGATTTGACGACTCTCATGGTTCCCTCTGATCAGTATTATTTGATCTAGATATCTAACCTAGTTTTTTACTGCACGTTAGTCAGAATACTAATCAACCATTGGTGAAAAAAAAGTCTCAACATAATAAAATCCTCTATCCACAAAATCTCCAAGAAAAAAAAGTAGTTTGTCTGAAATAACTCTTTCATATCATAAAACTGCCCATGAATGTCACCACAAATCTGCAAGGAAAAAAGGGACCAAAATATAACAATGCAAAGATAAAACCCTTTAGGGTATGTTTGGCATACACACTTTTTCATCTAGCTTAAGATTATAATCTAGATGAATATTTTAATCTAGCTTAAGATTGCACATCTCGTTTGGCATGACTATTGATTATTCAAGCTTTTTGGAGATTAAAAGATAAAATTACCAGGATGGGTATCAATAAATGAAAGAAAACAATGAGCCTATTTTATTTGATGCATGACTTTACAACCCGATCAAATAAAGTTTCTTTATAAAAGAGAAAAAAATATATGACTTTATCGCCCAGCAACAAAAATGGGCTATAAAACCAAAATCATAAACTATCAATAAAATGCTCCTCTACCTTCACCCATGAACAAATAATTAGCCTAACATAAAAGAATCAGTAAACATATAAATACAATTCAAGCAATGTGAAACGAATGAAAATGGAAAATCCAGCTCTGAAGATGGAAGTGATTTGTACAGTTCTAGAAGAGTGGTGCTCAATCCAAATAAAAGAGATGTGAATAAAAGCTATAAGCTGCTCATTAGCCAGAGTTGAGAAGTACTGATTAGTTTTGATACTGTCTCCTTCCAAACCTTGGCCACCTAGGAAAAGAGAAAGGGTCAGCTGTTCTTTTCCTACTTATATCTAGGTCTAAACAGCTTTCACCATTTGCATTTGAAAGAAGGGATAATATGGATAATTGTGCAAGAAAATATAAGATATATTACTAGTAGAGAAAAGCATATGATAGAGAATCAAAGGCAAAAAAGATAAGTATAATATTTAGCAATCATTTTTTAGAAAATTGAGATGAGGGAAGCATGTAAAATAAAGATCAATGCATAAACATGTTGTACAAGCTGAAAGCACTAGTTATAAAATGATCAGGTGCCAAATATTTGGTGTGTATGGCATCCAAGGTCAAATCATATTAGCGAGAAAGTGAACACAATGGTATTCATGAAAGATCCTACAAAAAAAATGATATTCATGAAAGAAGAGAAACTCACGTGGGGAAAAGAAATCCAATTCAGAGGCCACAAAAAATAAACAGGCATGAAAGATTAATCACTCTAAAGCACAAAGAGGCCTGATCATATCAGGAGCAAGAAAATCCACTCTATAAGCACTAGGCTGACATGATACAAGGATAATTAAAAATAAAACAGGTTGGAATCCTACCTTCTTTTTTATCTAACATAGACAAGTGACTCCATCTGATTAGTACTTGTGGGCTGAACACGTGATTCAACACCTCTGCGACCTTCATTGCCATAGCTCCCTCCTCTGAATGAATCTTCCCTTCAAGGGGTGGTATTCTGCATAGGAAAAGGGAATGAATGAATGGCTGAATACTGTACATGTGTTTGATCAGGACAGGGGGGTGGTAATTCAGTTTGTTTTTTTTTCACATACTGTAATATCACTTTTTTAGTGACTAATTTATAAACAAACAACAAAGGAATTTATTACGACAAATTTCTTATTCTAGCAATAACACATTCTCATGGGTTTTCTATACATTTTTTTTTGGTTGCAAGTAGCATCGTACAATAGTAAATTAACAATGTCTTTTATATAAAAAAAATGGATATAATTAATTAAGTAAAAGAAATTGGATTGAATGGAATGGTAATTGAATGGAGTGAAATAGCATGCAGTTGTAATTGAATGGACTAAAACAGAATCAGCTCAAACATGAAATGCTTACTAGACATTAAGATCTCCCCTGACTCATGGTACTGCCCAAGAGGCTGATTTTGAGAGGACAATCTTTCGAGCACTGATCAAACAAGAGTAACATAGTCCAAGGAAACAAGACTACAAACAAGCTATCATGTAGAAAACCCGAAAAACGCACCAAATATATATGAGATATAACTGAACTTAGTTATGCTACTAATCAAACCTATGCATTCAAATGCTTCACAAATCACAAGGGATTCATAACAAAAGCATCCTGAAATTATGCCAAGAGTATGAACAATGGTATAACTGAACTTGTTTATCACTTTTATCTGTATCGGACCTCTTAACTGCTTAAAATTTCTGATCACATCCAAAAGGAGTGCAAAGCACATACACAACATATATGCAATACAATTTAAACTGAAAAAAAAAATTCACTTGGAGTATTTGGAGTGCAAAGCACATACACAACAACAATAGCGAGTATCACACAATACTACTATAAGAATGTTGAGAAAATTCCACCAATACTTTGATTTTGTTCATCCCTCTAGAAAACCCCAAATGATGGGAAAATATTGAGATCGAATTACACATGTAAGGCAAAGGAAAGACAAAGAATAAAAGGGTACATATCAAATAGACCAAGAAAGGAAGAAATCAGATTGTCTTCTCTAATCAAACACTTAAAAGAAACATAAGAGGAAAGCTAATTCAACAACAAGACACTTATGTGGCTTAACTTATAAGCTTCTTTTATCATAAATTGGCACACTACCATACAACCATTTTTCAGCCATTAGATAGAACACTACAAGCATCGAGTGTGAAACTTGAGATTAAAGTTCAGATAAAGTGGTACAAGAATATTCAAAGAACCAGAAAAGAAAATATTTGATGCTTATTCTTTTCAAAGTAATTTATAGGTTGATTCATCAAGCAAATGTCTATACACTATTTAGCTAAGAAAAAAGAGAGAACAAATGCATTAAAGTTACTACTGCTGAACACTTTATTACTTGTGATATTGCCTGTCTGGACACATGAATGAGTTGGAACACATCTACTTCTTTAGCTGGGTGTCTGCTATAGTCGGTTGAACAAAGCATGAAGGGTAAGTGTTGTGTCCAGGAGCTGGATCCTAAACTACCATTAAAGTGAAGCCTACACAATCCAACCAAAAACCATAAGGGGGCCGATTTAAGCGCCAGAGAGAATATACATAACACAATCCACTAAAATATGAAATTCAAACCTTTCATGTAGAAAAAGAAAGAAAAAACAAAGCCTTTTTATCGACCATGATATCAAGTCAACTACAAGAAGTATCATACGACGAATATATTCATAGACGCGATCATTATCAAAAGCCTAACCTAATTCATGTTTTAGAAAGTTATCTAGAGGAAAAGCAATTTGGAAAGTTATTAAATCAACTATGATAGAAGCACTAACCAATGCAACAAGTTTTCTAGAATAGAAGCAATTTGGAAAATCTAAAAGAACTGACCATTACCAATTCAGCCAACTAACAAATAAAAAATATAAAAGTTCTCAAAATGAAACATAAGAAATATTTGCAGTCAGATTGCAGAAGTTGAAGACAAAAAAAGTTTTTATAATGAAAAATAATTCAGAGCTGGTGAAACTGAAAGGTTTCCCAAATCAAATCGCCAATTCAGTAGTTCTTTAGAGGCGAGAGAACTTAAGTTCAACTCATCTAATTCAGAGATTGTACAGGGAATAAATGTCAAACACCAAAGTTTCAGCACATATATAAACACAGAACGAAATCCATGAAATTTCGGCAAAATAAACAAAAAAGAAATTGCACTGCTCGATACGATGAAAACAACAACAGAACCTGGCTAGGGTTTTGATTAAATGCCGGCAAGAAGGAGGTGAAGAGATGATGTCAGTGGCCGGTGAGGAGGTGGAGATCTCGGATCTGGAGAGGGAGGGAGACGGTGGCAAGGAGGAGGTGAGGAGATTGTGCGGGTGGCCCGCGAACAGAAGGATATCACAGATCTGGAGCTGATCGACTACTACACCCGCTGAGACTTGGGATATTGTGTCAGGCCATGCTGAGTTGGCAGACAACTATCACGATTATTCAATTACGCACCCGGGCCTTAGACTTTGCCATATGGTGTTAACTCCTGCCTTCCATGGTTCTACTGATCCGACGGTTATCCGTAAGACGATGTGGTTACAGTGTTTGACGTTGGGGGCTCAGTATGTTCCAGATTGGATACAGTTATTTTTATCTGCTTGTGGGAACGTATTTCAATGACAGGATAATATGAGTGCTTCTTTGGTTACTTTTTGTGGAATGATTACCTTAATAGCACGTTATTTGGGTATGGATTTGAGCTCCCTGCATCCCTTATCACATCCTTACTATTTGATATATCAGCCCTGCTGAACGCTCATTTGGTTGAAAGAGTTAACTACTTTGACATCGACGGGCGTTTCCGTTGGCTATCCGGCGAAAAGGGTGAGCACCACCTGTATCTTCCTGTGCATATACCTGTTGGTCCTACACTTGCTGCTTTCGTGATTCGTCATGCTCCAGCACCTGCTGGGCTAGTCGCAAATCCTTTCTCTTCACGCAGTTTGCTTTTGGGAAATGAGACCGATGACGATCTTGATATCCCCACTGAGAGCAGTTCTCTATTTGAGCTTATGGCGATTATTGACAGTCGCTTGACTAGAATGGAAGACCAGAGCCTAAGTAGTTTTCGTCGATTACATGAGCATCAGCTAAGTCTAGAAAAGAAGATCGACAAGATTAAAGCATGTCTTTCTAAGCCCTGGGTAGATGTGTCCTTGAATTTTATCAATCAGCGGTCTAGAACCCAGACCTCACCTTCAATGTAATTGGTCAGTCATTTGCTTCTTTCAAACCCTTTATTTTTACATTTTCATTGTTCCTTTTTTGTGTTTTATGCATTGAGGACAATGCAACATGTACGCGTAGGGGGGGAGGGGGGAGATTGAAGTAAACTAGTTAGGTTACTGCATGTTTGAATTTTTGTTTTTTTTTTTAATTTTAAGTGTTTGTTATTTCCTTTATGTTATTTCTTTTAAGTTATATAAAATGTCAAAAGAAAAAAATTAGAAAATGTCGAAAATAAGGGAAAAAAAGAGTGAGTTTTGTTTATTTTGCATATTGTGTTGTCAATGATATCTATTTTCAAGGCCATGGTTATCTATTTTCAACGCCGATTATATACATGTTCAATGTTTGATAAGTTCAAATGATAGAGGCAAACTTTTAGCCATGTATTTATCCATATCTACCCTATGTTATGTCTTTCTTTGAAGTCAATTTGAGCCTTTAGCCATTTTATTGTTAGCTCCAAAAAATTATTATTCGTAGCCTATGATGAGCCTTACCCTTATTCCGGGGGAATTGAGATTTTAAATGGGTTATGGAATCTATTTTGAAGATTGAGGAGAATGAAGCTAAAGTGTGAGTGTATCGTTTATGGTTTTGAGAAGATGTAATGTTATGTGGTTATTTAGCCCCTCATGTTTATGCATTTGATTTTCATGTAGTATGGCTAAAAAAAAGAAATAAAAAGATTGGACGTAGGGAGAATAAAATTCACCTAGAGGTAAAAGTAAGCTAAAAAGGAAAAAAAATCCGAAAGAAAAAGCAAGAAAAAGAGAAAAAAATAAAGAGTAATTTATCTTATGATAGCACAATGAGGAAGAATTGGGATTTATGTTGATTATGAGGTGCATTGGTTGGGTGTTGAGATTGCACTATATGCGAGATGATGAGAATTTTGATAATATTAAGAGATGTTGTGCATTTGTGAGCTTGATATATTTGATTTGGTTTGTGTTATGTTGGGAGTTTTGAAATTTTTTTCCCGGAATTTATAGCACCACATGACCAAATACAAGTCCTTGCCCTTATGTTTCTACCAAGCCCCATTACAACTCCGTCGAAGGGAATCTTCTATGAAGGTTTCCATTGAGCGAAAGTCCTCTTGATGTTTTTATTTTTGCATTGACGTATCCGGTGGAGATTTTGTGATATAAACGTCAATATTCTAGTCGATGCATTCATATATGGAATTGAGGGGAGTGTGTGCTTAAAGCCTAAATACATGAGAGTGAGAGATACACATTTTATCCATGGTAAGGTTGATTTTTGAGCATGCAAGCAACATGATCATATATATACATGTTATGACGTTTATATGTTTGGTTATATTTTCACTCTTGACGACATTGTTTTTGATGAGAAAGTTGTGAAAGATTTCTTGTGGGATGCGTAGATGATGTTTTTCCTTATGTTTGCTTGAGGACAAGCAAGAGTTAAGTGTGGGGGATTTGATAATGGATATTTCATATAGGCATTATAGGTGTTTCTTATCTCTTTTAGGTATTGGTTTCGCTATGTTTTGAGTCTAGTTCAGTTTATTACTTGTGAAGTAGTCGAGTTTGGATGGACTATGGAAAGAGCTTAAGAAGCATGTTTTAGAGCACATGGTAGCCAAGAAAGATCTAAGGAGGAGCAAGGAGGCATGACATTGGAATTCATTAAAGGAATATGAGGAACGTCGAGCACTGCAGGATCGACGCCCGTCGCACGTTGCATGGCGCCCGCCATTGCCCCAGATCCCAAATACGCGGTTTTGGATCCGAAGACAATTAATTTATATTATTTCCTATTAATTCCTTTAGGGTTTTTGCCGACCTTTAGAGACTCTATTTAAGTTATTTTCAGTTTAGTTCCGCCGTGTGTGGCTATTGTGTGAAACTATGAACACCATTAGAGAGATAACTTAAGTTCAACTCATCTAATTCAGAGATTGTACAGGGAATAAATGTCAAACACCAAAGCTTCAGCACATATATAAACACAGAACGAAATCCATTAAATTTGGGCAAAATAAACAAAAAAGAAATTGCACTGCTCGATACGATGAAAACAACAACCGAACCTGGCTAGGGTTTCGATTAGGGACAAGATTTCAGATCTGGAGGGAGGGAGACGCCGGCAAGAAGGAGGTGAAGAGATGATGTCAGTGGCCGGCGAGGAGGTGGAGATCTCGGATCTGGAGAGGGAGGGAGACGGTGGCAAGGAGGAGGTGAGGAGATTGTGCGGGTGGCCCGCGAACAGAAGGATATCACAGATCTGGAGTTGATCGACTACTACACCCGCTGAGACTTGGGATATTGTGTCAGGCCATGCTGATTTGGCAGACAACTATCACGATTATTCAATTACGCACCCGGGCCTTAGACTTTGCCATATGGTGTTAACTCCTGCCTTCCATGGTTCTGCTGATCTGACGGTTATCCGTAAGAGGATGTGGTTACAATGTTTGACGTCGGGGGCTCAGTATGTTCCAGATTGGATACAGTTATTTTTATCTGCTTGTGGGAACGTATTTCAATGACAGGATAATATGAGTGCTTCTTTGGTTACTTTTTGTGGAATGATTACCTTAATAGCACGTTATTTGGGTATGGATTTGAGCTCCCTGGATCCCTTATCACATCCTTACTATTTGATATATCAGCCCTGCTGAATGCTCATTTGGATGAAAGAGTTAGCTACTTTGACATCGACGGGCGTTTCCGTTGGCTATCCGGCGAAAAGGGTGAGCACCACCTGTATCTTCCTGTGCATATACCTGTTGGTCCTACACTTGTTGCTTTCGTGATTCGTCATGCTCCAGCACCTGCTGGGCTAGTCGCAAATCCTTTCTCTTCACGCAGTTTGCTTTTGGGAAATGAGACCGATGACGATCTTGATATCCCCACTGAGAGCAGTTCTCTATTTGAGCTTATGGCGATTATTGACAGTCGCTTGACTAGAATGGAAGACCAGAGCCTAAGAAGTTTTCATCGATTACATGAGCATCAGCTAAGTCTAGAAAAGAAGATTGACAAGATTGAAGCATGTCTTTCTAAGCCCTGGGCAGATGTGTCCTTGAATTTTATCTGTCAGCGGTCTAGAACCCAGACCTCACCTTCACAGTAATTGGTCAGTCATTTGCTTCTTTCAAACCCTTTATTTTTACATTTTCATTGTTCCTTTTTTGTGTTTTATGCATTGAGGACAATGCAACATGTACGCGTGGGGGGGGGGGGGGAGATTGAAGTAAACTAGTTAGGTTACTGCATGTTTGAATTTTTGTTTTTTTTTTTAATTTTAAGTCTTTGTTATTTCCTTTATGTTATTTCTTTTAAGTTATATAAAATGTCAAAAGAAAAAAAATAGAAAATGTCAAAAATTAGGGAAAAAAAGAGTGAGTTTTGTTTGTTTTGCATATTGTGTTGTCAAGGATATCTATTTTCAAGGCCATGGTTATCTATTTTCAAGGCCGATTATATACATGTTCAATGTTTGATAAGTTCAAATGATAGAGGCAAACTTTTAGCTATGTATTTATCCATATCTACCCTATGTTATGTCTTGCTTTGAAGTCAATTTGAGCCTTTAGCCATTTTATTGTTAGCTCCAAAAAATTATTATTCGTAGCCTATGATGAGCCTTACCCTTATTCCGGGGGAATTGAGATTTTAAATGGGTTATGGAATCTATTTTGAAGATTGAGGAGAATGAAGCTAAAGTGTGAGTGTATCGTTTATGGTTTTGAGAAGATGTAATGTTATGTGGTTATTTAGCCCCTCATGTTTATGCATTTGATTTTCATGTAGTATGGCTAAAAAAAAGAAATAAAAAGATTGGACGTAGGGAGAATAAAATTCACCTAGAGGTAAAAGTAAGCTAAAAAGGAAAAAAAATCTGAAAGAAAAAGCAAGAAAAAGAGAAAAAAATAAAGAGTCATTTATCTTATGATAGCACAATGAGGAAGAATTGGGATTTATGTTGGTTATGAGGTGCATTGGTTGGGTGTTGAGATTGCACTATATGCGAGATGATGAGAATTTTGATAATATTAAGAGATGTTGTGCATTTGTGAGCTTGATATATTTGATTTGGTTTGTGTTATGTTGGGAGTTTTGAAATTTTTTTCCCGGAATTTATAGCACCACATGACGAAATACAAGTCCTTTCCCTTATGTTTCTACCAAGCCCCATTACAACTCCGTCGAAGGGAATCTTCTATGAAGGTTTCCATTGAGCGAAAGTCCTCTTGATGTTTTTATTTTTGCATTGACGTATCCGGTGGAGATTTTGTGATATAAACGTCAATATTCTAGTCGATGCTTGCATATATGGAATTGAGGTGAGTGTGTGCTTAAAGCCTAAACACATGAGAGTGAGAGATACACATTTTATCCTTGGTAAGGTTGATTTTTGAGCATGCAAGCAACATGATCATATATATACATGTTATGACGTTTATATGTTTGGTTATATTTTCACTATTGATGGCATTGTTTTTGATGAGAAAGTTGTGAAAGATTTCTTGTGGGATGCGTAGATGATGTTTTTCGTTATGTTTGCTTGAGGACAAGCAAGAGTTAAGTGTGGGGGGATTTGATAATGGATATTTCATATAGGCATTATAGGTGTTTCTTATCTCTTTTAGGTATTGGTTTTGCTATGTTTTGAGTCTAGTTCAGTTTATTACTTGTGAAGTAGTCGAGTTTGGATGGACTATGGAAAGAGCTTAAGAAGCATGTTTTAGAGCACATGGTAGCCAAGAAAGATCTAAGGAGGAGCAAGGAGGCATGACATTGGAATTCATTAAAGGAATATGAGGAACGTCGAGTACTGCAGGAACGACGCCCGCCGCATGTTGCATGGCGCCCGCCATTGCCCCAGATCCCAAATATGCGGTTTTGGATCCGAAGACAATTAATTTATATTATTTCCTATTAATTCCTTTAGGGTTTTTGCTGACCTTTAGAGACTCTATTTAAGTTATTTTCAGTTTAGTTCCGCCGTGTGTGGCTATTGTGTGAAACTATGAGCACCATTAGAGAGAGAGAGAGAGAGAGAGAGAATTGGCCTATGAGTTGCTAAACTCATAATTTCGCCTGTGATTCGAAGACATGATTGTTTGGATTGTGAGGATTTGAGTTTATTTGAATATTCATGTTCTTAGTTATTATCTTGTGCTTAATTTATATTTGTGTTCCTTTCTATGCCTGTTCGGTATGCGCCTATTCTTTAGTGATATCGAATAAGATGAGCTAATCTCTGCGGATCTCTCAACTTTAGTCAAGTAGACCTAAGAATATGAATAATCGATAAATCAATCCAAGGACCATGAATTCCAACCATTGTCAGAGAATTACATGTGAAATGTTCTTTCCATCTTGATATCAATTTGCTTTGTGATTTGCAATTTAGTTACTTTTATATTTGCTATTTGTCTAAAGGTTATTGCTTTTGCTTTAAAGAGTCTTGTCTAGAGTTATTGAATAGGAAATCGCTTCTCGGTATGCGCCTATTCTATGCCTGTTCGGTATACGCCTATTCTTTAGTGATATCGAATAAGATGAGTGAATCTCTGCGGATCTCTCAACTTTAGTCAAGTAGACCTAAGAATATGAATAATTGATAAATCAATCCAAGGACCATGAATTCCAACCATTCTCAGAGAATTACATGTGAAATGTTCTTTCCATCTTGATATCAATTTGCTTTGTGATTTGCAATTTAGTTACTTTTATATTTGCTATTTGTCTAAAGGTTATTGCTTTTGCTTTAAAGAGTCTTGTCTAGAGTTATTGAATAGGAAATCGCTTCTCCTTGTGGGTTCGACACCGGAGTTTCATGATATACTAGTAGTTATTTGGTTTATAAATTGCTTGATTGCCTAATATATTTGTTGTGTGTTTAAGTTTGGATTTTTATTAATAGTTTGGGAAGGGAAAAAATGCCACCCGACATTCGTCCCCCATCAGTCCCCTTTGTAGGGGTGTGTAAGAATGAGGGTGAAATAGTGTTATAGGTTGAAAGGCACACGAGGCCAAATTTGCATTCTCTACAATACTATACAATACAGGGAAGATAAATGGGAATCTTCCCCAACAACATTTGAGAACGAGAGAGAGAGAGAGAGAGAGAGAGAGAGAGAGAGGAAAAGAAATAAAATAGGAAATGGTTCCACAATGACAATTTTAGATTCCGCAAATCGAAATTTGAAGCTCGCTAATCCCGACTAACGAAAATTTAAAATCGAAATTTTCAAATAATCTTCAAACGAACGTAATTAAATTAAATTTCCAAACTCGAAGCCCGAAAGCGGAAATGGAATCCGTCAAAATCCAAATTCTAAAACGATGCCGGAAGGATTTTAAAATCGAGACTTGTGCTCGAGGATGAGTTTTATTCCACTTTTACAAATTGAATAAAATAATAATGTATTTAATTAAAATAATACTAAAATAATATAAAATATATATTTGGCCTTTACATTCATTCACCTCTAAAAACTAGTCTCGTCCCCGACACTAAAATCATTCTAAAGCAACAGGAGGAAGTTTTAAATCGGGGAGTACGAGGATCATGTCATTGATCCCGTAAGCACCTCAGAAAGGCCCATATGAGATCCTCACAGTATCCTCGACGTGATGATGATATCCCCAATTGATCGTGGCAAGGATGTGATATGGCCCTTATCACATCCTTACCCCGACTTCTCGATTATATCACAACGCAAAAACATCATAGCGTCCTGACCAAGTCTTACCAAGCAATCTATAAGTGCCCCTATAAATGCTTGTATCCACGTCGTGAGACGCATAAGGTAAATCCAATTCTGAAAAATTCAAAAGGGTTTTATAAATGGAAAGATTGACCTTGAAATCATTGAAATTCTCGATAGTGTTATTCTTTTAAATCCTAGTTAATTCCTTTCAAAACCGTTCCAAATCTTCAAATCCAAAGTTTAAGCAAACAGTTTCAGATCACGAGAGGTGGAATCGTCCATCTCTAAAGGTTAATCTCATATTCTCTTCCTAGTTTCTAGAATCAAATGAATCTATCAGTCTCACTTCAAGCACGATTCACAAGCCATCAGAAATGCATAATCACATAACCAACCAATCTCCCATCAGTACATCACACGACCAGTCTCAACATAAAACAACACAGTTCCACAAGGTCACATCAAGCATCTTCACATCATACTAAAGGCCATAATGCGCATCTTAGTAACATACCAAAATCATAATAAACGTCTCGACATCACACCAGAAGTCATAAAGGTGTCTCACTATTGCATATCAACACCGCAATCATAGTAGGGTCAGTCACAACAAGAGATTCCATTTAATGAACCCATAACTCACATAGTCGTCCTATCCACGTTCTATCCAGCATTGTCATAACATGTTTACCATATCAACATAGTTATTATATAGGAAGTCATAGCGAAAATTTTCCATCATAAGGGCAGCGAACAAAACCATTGCCAACCCATCAACACAACAAGGTCCTGCTATTAAGATTCAACAAAGAGAAAATCTAGCAGTATATCAATTATTAAAATATAGACAAGCTCAATAGACATCACCTTAACTCATCACAATAGCATATAGCGATCATTTAGTTATCAAACACCATTTTCTCATATATACAAGTCATATTCATCATTTACACATTCATAATCCCTCTTACCACTACGTAATATAGCATCATGTTTTCACATAGCAACACATCATTATCTCATTGTTCATATATCATATCACAACATACCCCAACATGCTTCTAAAACAACATAATAGGAACCACCAACATAATAGGAACCCCAGACATCACAAACATTCTGCCCCGCTAGCCACACTTCTTCTAGAAATTTCCTCGATCGCGCTTAGCAGACCTATTGCTAACCATACCCCCTCTCGAGATTCACCTAAAAGCTCATCGGAACCACCAAGCATTACCTCTCATAAATCCCAACTCACCCGGTCTTATCTGAACCAACATCCCTCTCTTGTGACTTAACTCATAATACCATCGATCATCCTAACCACTCAAATTCTCCCACCATATCATATCAGCTAGCATTTATAATAATATCGTCATAAGTTCATCATCAAGCATTGGAAATGTATCAATAAGTCTCAATTTACTATCATGCTCAAAATTATTGCAAAACACCATATACGAACATAGTCAATTCAAGATAGCAAGTTTCATCATAACCTTATCAGATAACAATTCAGGTTTCTCGGCATTTGAAGTTCATAGTTTTATAGGCACATGAATTTAGATAATGCTTAGCAACTCAGAGTATAAACACATCAAGGCATCATGACACATTAGAACAATAAGGTATCAAATCATATCATTATAGACAACAGAAAATATGGCAACAATCATCACCAAGTCAGCACATCAACACGTAAATCTCATCGTCAGGTCAGTGCACTATCATCATCAACAAATTCAGAAAGATTAGCAATTCGAACGAAGGACACTCTCGCTTACAAGTCATATCGTACTCAGTAACCGCAATCCTCGATACATGTTTGTCACGCCGACATCATTGATCCTGAGGCCCGTGGGTTATGGGCCCATGCTTCTGTTGTGCTGCTCTATCACTATCTAACTTCCCGTTCCCTCTTCCATGTGGTCGTCCGCCCCATGCATCGCGTAGGAGTCAAAGTTAGCGAAGATAGGGGAGTGACAAGAGTGGACAACCCATTGTTTCTTTCGGAGACATAATGGACCAAAGCTAAAGGCGACAAGACTAGAGACATGACTCCCACCCGAGAATAGAAACGATGCCCTTATGGAAGTCTATTAGGTTACAATTTGTAACAAGTAGCAAGAGTTCATCGTAAGCAAATCAATCATATCAATACACACTAACATGTACCTATCTCAAGGAACAACGACATACATGTACATTCCAAAAGACACAATTGAGTCCTACACTGATGCATGCGAGGTATGCTAGAAGTCTATTATTCCATGAAAGTCATAACGCCTAGTAGCCTTAAGCGAGATATGCAGGATTAATTAGCAAACAAAACAAGTATCATATATATGGACAATGTACGAGCAGGATATACACACCAACAAGTGAGGTCAAATATAGCATGAATTTAGACGACGAGATATATCTAGGAAGAATAAGTCCTACATGATGCTAACGATACACGATAAGGCATGGCATCTTCACAGAGCAGTCAGGAGAACATCACGGACAAATAGTTTATGAGCATGCTTGGAATGAACCGTCATAGGAGTACATGAAATGGTACATCAACTATCACATTATGGGACAAGCATGTTCGCGTAATGAAGCAAGGACAACAAGTTACTACTCAACGAGTCATATTGGAATCACAAGTCCTATAAGGTGCTACTAGCACATATCGAACATGGGTACAATCAAGGCTCTTCAATTATGTCATCCTAACATTCATGTGCCATACAAGGGCAAAATAATGATATAGTGTAGTGTGTGATCATGCGAAGTGTCAAGTCATACATTCATACAAGGACGAGAGGTTATCATAACGTAATAGAAAAACACTACTGAGAGACTATATTGCAAGCATGCTAGGCTAACCATCATGGAAAGGAAGTAAGTCATCGAATCTAACATCAATCTAATTAGGACGAACTCAAACTTTTAAGGGAATAGCAGGAGGGGAGAGTCACACTATCAGAGACCTATCTCAAGAGAGAATCAGTAGTAATGTAGGCATGGTATAAATTTGCACATTTCACAACCAGCGGTCCTACACGATACTAATGACTCAACGTAGCATACAATACATACATGCATTTAATTGATTAATACGACGATACATAAGACTTCAATTCAATCACATTCCAACGATATAGAAGCATGGGAGAAAATGCAGTGAAGTATAGTATGAATATAAGTAATGGGGTTATATGACCAAAGTACGGGGACATATGTTCAAATCAACAAATACTTGAATAAGACATGCATTTATCAAGGCTCAATTACACCAATCTATTCTCAACTTAGCTCAAACAACACACAACAATATCAATTGTAGAATAATCAACCATAGTCAACCTGATGAATACAAATAAACGGGCATGCTATAGATTCTTGTCACAAAAGGAATGATAAGCATCGAGGCGTCATCAGTTAGTATGCTAAGGAGATCATTTTACGAGATATTCATATAAAGAAGAGTTGATCACACTATCATCCACCTAATTCAGGCGAAAGCAACAACCATATAGATTCATATCACGTGTCTCATGCTTCAAATCCATCATCAGCCAAATCAGTACGATAGGTCAAGTAGACATGTTATGACAACATATAACCATGACAGAAAGTAAGGCATAACACGAGATCTAAGCAAGGTGACTAATCATAGATGCAACAACATGAGCAGCTTTTCACTAATGGTCATTCGCAAGGTACATGTCGGAGATTTCAAAATTATGTCATGTGATAAGCGGTTTTTAGTCGCCTAAACCGTATCAAAATAAATTCGAACCTACCTAACCAATGTAGCGTGGTAAGCACGAGTCGATCCCACAGAGAACCAAGTTATTCCTAAGTTAAGTTTATTTACCAATTCAGACAAGACGGGGGTTTTTGAGTGGTGAAAATAAGAAAGAAAATAAAATAAATTATAAACAAGTTAATGAAGATAACAATTAAGAATATAGTTTCATCTATAAACATCCACTTTAGTTTGACTAGTTTATCCTTGATTCTTCTTCAAGTTCTCTTCTCATCCTATTATTGTTCCTGTCCTGATCTTGTGTAAATTACTAATCATACGAGTCCTAGTAATCCTTACTGAAGGTTCGATAATGTAACACAAAGTAATATAAAGATACTCTAGAAGGGGGGTTGAATAGAGTATGCCAGTTTTTCGCAGATAGTCTCAAGACTTTTGAAGCTCGTGCAAAACCCTTTGAGATTAGACTTAGTCTTTTCTCTGAAGACCCGAATCACAAAGTTAAACAATTCGAACCAAGTGCGGAAATAAGGTAAAGCAGTAAGTAAAGGACGCAATGAGTTATTTACGAGGTTCGGCACGAACTTGGCTTACGTCCCCACCTAGGGTTCTTCCACAACCCTAGGATTCAACCGACTTTTATTGATTCACAAGACATAGGATCCTAATAGCTCACCGAGAAGCCTCTCTCCTATACAATTGCAATCTAGTTAACTCACATTCCCTTGGAGTCCTAGACCAATCTAGAAGAGCCCCACCTCTCTCAGCTATCTAGTACAATCCTCTTACACTTAGTGAATCAATCGCCTAGTGTCCACTTCCCGAGTTACAAGACTCTCGAGTATAACACTCTCTCGAAATATATCCTATAAGCTCACTATGTAACTCTCAAATGCTTTTAAATGAAATAACAGACTCTTAAGAACTAGCAGAGAGCACACGAAGAAGACATATTTCACTCGAGGGCTTGAGTGTATGAATGCTTGTGTTCAACGAATGTCTCTCCTATCTTCTCTTCTTCCTTTTCTTTTATAGAGATCAAATCGGCGCCTCCAAAGAAGAATCTTCTCTTCAACGGCTAGGCTGATCATGGCAATCTTCGAGCTCTTCTATACTTGGAAAGTTTTGAAGCCATGATCTCCGATTGTGTCCTTCTTACTTTTCGACTTGGAACGAGATAATATTTAAAAAACTTCCTGAAACGTTAGAATATAAAATCTGGAAGCATATAATAATATAAAATAATATTCGAGCATAATATCATAGAGAACAGGTTTTGTGTTTCATCAACACAGCTGAAGCTTCAAGACCTTTGACACAAACAGACTGTCAAAGCCTTTGAAACTTATTCCGATTTACATCAAGGGAGTGGAGTTATCAATCTCCCCCTTGATGAAAGACAAAACCTGTGCATCCATGCAACTTAGTCAAACATATATAATATAAGCAGCATCAGACTAAGTACCTGCATGGGTTAGACGAATGTTGGATCATAATTTTAAAATGTGAAAGACATCCAACTGAAAACAAAGCAATGTCTTCCAAGACCTTAATAGAAGTTTAAAAAAGTTTTCAAAGTCTAAACCATAGCAGATCATCTCCCCATTTTTGTCTTTCAACAAAGGGAGGAGGTAAAACAGTCACCAAAAGTTTTGAAACAGTTTTCAACAACCACCAATGTTTCAGATTCGGGGTTAGGGTAAGGTAGGATAGGGTTAAGCTTCATCGTCCGGAGCATCATCCGTGAGCAACGACCTCAGACCTTGCAACAGCTTGGACACCCCGCTCATCTCCGTCATAAACTCCTTGTGCAGCTCCTTGATATCCAGGCAAACTTCCTCCAAGCCCAACTCTAGGTTGTCCATGCGTTCATCAATAGCTGAGGCAGTGGGAAGAGCTTTTGAGGGAGAGGCAAGACTCCAAGTCCCTTGGGGTGACCAAGTGATGCCTATCTTCTCAAAGCTCTTGGAGTCGAACTTACCCATATGACGTTGTTGTTCTTCATTTTTGAAATCGATTCCAGAAGCTTTGAAGATAGGGTTAAAAGGGTGGCAAAGGGGAGGGGAGTTTCTTTTCTGGCTTTTCGAGTGTGAGCCATGGATCCAAGGATAGTGTTGGCCAGATCAAGATCAAGGCAATTTAAGATGCGGTATAAAAGGATCATGACATTATCGGTAAGGAGAGAGCCAGAGTTTAAGCGGGGTAGGAGCCAACGCACAATGATGTTGAAAATAATTTTTGCCTCTAGGGTAAGGGATGAGTGGGTAAGCTGTTTTGAGGTGTTGTTGGATGCTTCGGGTAGAAGATATTTGGATCGGGCAAGGGTGATGCATTGTTCTTTCGTGGGGTTTTCAGGAGAGGGTGGACATGGTCTAGGTAGGCCAAGGAAGTCAGCGAAGTCAATGGAGTTGAAAGAGATTCTAACTCCCTTGACGACGGACTGCAAAGACCAACCGCCGGCATTGTGTTTGGCTTTTAGGTTTATGTAGAACAGGCGAGTAAGTTAGGGATAATAGACAACTTCAAGATTGAGAAGGGTCCAGGCAGGGGATTGTTTGAGTAGAGAGATGCATGGCAAATTCAAAGCTTCAAAGAACGCAAGATCTAAAAAATCATAATAACAAATCTTAGGAGTTCGAAACTTATCTACCCACTTTCCAGTCATCTCAACATTTTCAAACCATGAAGAGGGCAAGGATTGGTTTACCTGGATGAGGGCAGGTGGATCAGCGTTCTTCTTGCGTGCTTGTGTGGGAGCAGTCCTCTTGGAAGGCGCCTCAAGGCTTCTGAGAGTGCCCTTCCTAGTACGCTTGGGAGATGGAGGCTTGACAGCTGCTGGGGCTTTCCGCTTCTTTGGAGACGGGGGAAGACGAGGAGGAGAAGGAGAGGGAACAGGTTCGGGCTCCTCATCCTCTTCGTCCTCAGACCCCAAGACCTCAGCGGACCCTTGATAATGCACATTTCTAATGGGCATTATAGGATAGTTTAGTTGCATTTGCATTGTAGAATATGCATGTTTTAGTGTTAATTTAGATTAAACTCTTTTTGTGGAAAAGTTCGGAATCTACGCCATTTCGTTTAAATTATGCAGAATCGTAGATCCGACATGGTGGAAAGCAAGGGAAAGATGTTAAACATGTCCAAGTAAAGTCAAGAAATCAAGCTAAGAAGAGAAAGAAAGAACGAGGGAAGAACAATGAAGAATCAAGCTTCTGGGCACTAGTCGTTGTCAGCGAATGCTCTAGTCGCTGCCAGCGAGTGGAACCAAAAGCCTGGAGCCCAGCAAGCGACAAAGGCAAGCCAGCGAGGAAGCCAGCGAGAAGAGAGAGCCAGCGAGAGAGGAAGCTGCCCAGCAAGCGAGCAAGCCAACACCGTTCGCTGCTAGCGACTTCTCTCGCTGCAGCGAGACGCTCGCTGCCGCGGAAAAGGTCGCTGCCAGCGAGAAGCACCACGACGACAACTCACCCCAGCAGGAAGACGGGCTCGCAGCAGCGGATTGGAAAGCTCGCGGCAGCGGGTTCAGCAGCTCGCTCCAGCGGAAAGGAAAGACTCGGAGAGGCTTGAAAATTTCTAAGGCATGGAAAAGTCCCTGCCAGCGAGTGTGCCAGCGAGATGGTAGCGAAAATCCAACAGTGGCTCAATCAAGGCTTTTCGCTGCTAGCGAAATTTCTCGTTGCCAGCGGAATCCGACGCTGAATTAAATTAGGAAAGTTCTATATTTGATCTAGTTTTTTTAGGAAGTTTCTATCTTTTATCTACCTTTTATGGAAGACATTAGGCTTATAAATAGGATGTTCTAGAGTTAGTTTTCTAATTAATTTCAAGTAGAGAAATCACCATTGAAGAGAAGAAAGCTTAGGTAAGCCATGTTTGGCTAATTTTGTAGTTTTCGCCTACACTTTCGAGACTTGGTTGGTGGTTTGTGAGTTTCTAATTTAAGTTATTTTTCCTCTTTAATTCTTTCAACTTCTTTGTGCGATATTGATTATGTTATTGATGTTATCTTGATTCGCGACCTTGATAATATTGATTTCATGCTAGGATTTAATACTTTCGTATTTGTGTTATTTCCGTAGTAGCACGCATAAGATTGTGGATTCCGTGTTTGAAGCATGATTATGTAGGGAGTTGACATATATCTTAAACATTGATTTACCGTGTTTAATTGGTGTTATTTATATGCTCAAGTTCTTGGGATTATTTGCTATCTCTTTGTTAAATCTTGACCGTGTTAAGGTTGCATTGAGGTGTAAGGGATTAATTGAACTCGTAGGACTTTTAATCTACTTAAACCAAGACGAGAGGAATTCGTAGGAAACGATAATAACTTGAAAAGGATTCGATGATCAATAAAACCAACCAAAGTCGAGAACTTGTAGGCGGAAACGCTTTTCTTCTATCCTTTATTTGCTTTTGTCAATATTATTTTCTTTTATTTTCATTCATAAAAATCGTTTCTTTTATATTGATAAATACACAATATTTAGAAATACTTGATTCTCTAGGGTTCGACCCCTTACTTGCATACTATACTAGTTTGTTTGTTTGGGAATAATTTTTGGCGAGGGAAATCAACGACTTTCCTTCCGTCAAATTGGCGCCGTTGCTGGGAAATAAAATCTATTTCTTTATTTTGTGTAGTTATTAATATTTGTATATATATCTATCCCCGTCGTGGACCTATCCTACGGTTCGCGACACCTCGTTACTAATTTCTTGCAATGGAGTTGGAGTTATTGCAATACCAAGGAGAATACTTTCACCATTACCTCGCAAGAGTGCAAGATTTAGTGGACGACTGTGCTTCACGGGGTATCCAAGATGATTTGATAACACAAGTACTTTGCGTTCAAAATGGCATGCTTCCCAAGATACGAGAATTCGCCCTATCTTTGAAAGAGGAAGGCTTTTATGGTTTGGATTGGTCGGAATTGTGGGATCTTTTCCTTTGCATGGGTGACATGGCAAAGGTGGAAGAAGACTACAAGTTGGCATCCATACCTTTACCTTTCAAACCAATGGCGGGAGAGATACATGAGGGAAGCCAAGACGCAAGCATCAATAGTTCAATTGAAGATGGAGAAGGGAGCCCGATGCCCCTTGACATGGAGTCTCATGAGTGCACGCATGAGAAACCATGTATTTTGGCACCTACTCCACCAATAGAAATCATCCCCAACTCACCTATCGAGGAATCTAGTCCGGAGCCGATTTATGTGGCTCCCGAGCAAGGTA
Source organism: Persicaria tinctoria (assembly GCA_037127255.1). NCBI lineage: Eukaryota > Viridiplantae > Streptophyta > Magnoliopsida > Caryophyllales > Polygonaceae > Persicaria > Persicaria tinctoria. Next base: position 24,200,358 of record JBANSL010000011.1, on the reverse strand, counting down.
ATGATATTTCTTACACTTTTGTGGATTTTGGTGAATATGTAGATCCTTGGGAGCATTACTTCAACAAACCACCAAAGGAACTGTGTTGGTGGTACTACATACCCTGGGCGGGAAGTCATGCTCGAGCATATGAAGAGTTGGAGACCTTCTTCAACATCACATCTTTTGACTTTGGCTTCTTCATATGTGGTGCTCGCCTACCTAAATGGTATGCACCAGAGTTTGATTTGCTAAAGAGAGCGTTGGCGATGTCCGAGTGAGTCTTGAACACATGGACGAATAAACCGTCGAGTCTATGACGATAAACAAGGACGCTTCTCGGGAGGCAACCCGAGGTAAGTTTTTTTTAAATTAGTTATTTCAATTCCTAGTTAGTTCATTAGTTTTGTCATTTAATAAATGAGATTTCCTTAATATGTTAGATAGACGTTTTCGGAATATTTTGGAGCTAACCATGTAGGAAAAAAAAGAGAAGAAAACGATCGAAGAATAGAGATTTGTGCTAAATTCGCTGCCAGCGAATCATGATTTGCTGCCAGCGAGTCCAGCCGCCCAAATGACATAGGAGCTGATTTCATTCGCTGACAGCGAACCAAAAATCGATGCCAGCGAATTCAGCAGCAATGCCCAGTGTCTGAAGCTAGCACTAGCCGCGCCCGTGGCCTGATCAATCACGCCCATGGCTCCTGCCCAGTCTTCGTCCGTTGTTGTCGCAACGCATCTTATTCATTCATCGTCATCTTCATTCATCCGTGCTCGTGGTTCGTTAGCCTTCGTCTTTGTCGATCATCATCATTCTTCTTCCAAGCTTCGTCATCTTCGCCACCGAAAGTTTTCCCCAATGTGAGTTATTCTTTACCCTCTTTCTCTCATATTTTTATGATTTGCTGTCTTTGATTTTCATTGAGGAAAATGAAGAGTTTAAGTGTGGGGGAGGGTTGCATTCATAGATTCATGCATTCATATTTATTTTTTCCCTTATGCATTCATATTTATTTTTCCGTTATTTTATTGCATTAGAAAATGGAAAAAAAATTGGAAAGAATTCAAAAATCCAAAAGACCATGCATTGCATATATGTTTTATTTAAATACCCATCTTGCCTTAGTTTGTCCTCTAGTTTTTTTTTTAAGTTTTACCATATATGTCCCATAATATGATTGAATTACCTAGCCTTGTCACATACTTGAGATGATTTTTATTGGAGCATGACTTGTTTGTTCAATTGAGCAAGTATGATTCTTAGTCTTGGGCATTATTGAAATCCAAAAAAAAAATTAAAATTATCCTTGTGAGAATTTTTGGGCCTATAGGGATTTTCATCATTTTTACTCCCTTTTGTTTTCTTGTGTGACATTATGCTCTCCTTATGCAATTACCTCTTGAGATTGACATTGTTATCTATATTTGAGGCCGAATTTATATGTCTATTGCTTATGAGTTTCAAATGATAGAGGCATGATTTTCTTAACCATATTATTATCCATATCCACCCTACATATGTGTCCTTTGCTTGTAGCCAAATTTGAGCCTTAACCTTTTCTTTGAAGCTCCACAAAAATTTATCCTAGCCAATGATGAGCCTTACCCTATCCGGGAATTAGGATTAGAATTGGTGAATGGTTGATTTGTTTGAGTGGAAAAGAGATTATTGTTGAGAAAGTTACAAGTTTGGATGAGTTTGTAATTTTAGTTTTATTCCTCACATTGTGCATTATTGTTTTGGCTCTAAAGAAAAAAAAAAGAATGAAAATAAAGAAAAAAAAATTAATAAAAAGAAAAAAAAAGCATGAGTTTGAGCCTTTTATCTTTATTATGAATGTGAGAGTTGGAAATAATTTTTGGTTGAGAGATGAATCTCTTTTGTAAAGTTGTTGAGAGTTTGAGTTTAAGATGATGTTTTTGAGAGAGTTGATGGTTGATGTTTGATTGTCTAGGATCTTGATTCCCGGATTTTGAGCACCACAAGACCATAAATTCTCCTTGCCCTTAATTCCTTACCAAGCCCCATTACAACCTTGATAAAAGACCTCTTGATGTTGCTTGTGAGTGATGGCATCCGCGGTGGAGAATATGTGATATATGTGTCAAGGTCTATGTAGCTTTTTGCATATTGGATTGAGTTGAGCGATATATTGTTAAGCCTAAACACATTGAGAGTGAGAGCAAACACATAATCCCGGTGAGGTTGGATGAAATGTGCCTTATTTTGAATCGTTCATATACTTGCTAGGATGTTAGCTTTCATGTTCATGGCTCCTCCATTTTGATGTTGCTTTTGACAGGGTTAGTGCTTGAAGATTATATGTGTGGGATGATGGTTTTGTTCTTCTTTATTTTGCATTGCTTGAGGACAAGCAAAATATTAAGTGTGGGGGAGTTTGATAATGCACATTTCTAATGGGCATTATAGGATAGTTTAGTTGCATTTGCATTGTAGAATATGCATGTTTTAGTGTTAATTTAGATTAAACTCTTTTTGTGGAAAAGTTCGGAATCTACGCCATTTAGTTTAAATTATGCAGAATCGTAGATCCGACATGGTGGAAAGCAAGGGAAAGATGTTAAACATGTCCAAGTAAAGTCAAGAAATCAAGCTAAGAAGAGAAAGAAAGAACGAGGGAAGAACAATGAAGAATCAAGCTTCTGGGCACTAGTCGCTGTCAGCGAATGCTCCAGTCGCTGCCAGCGAGTGGAACCAAAAGCCTGGAGCCCAGCAAGCGACAAAGGCAAGCCAGCGAGGAAGCCAGCGAGAAGAGAGAGCCAGCGAGAGAGGAAGCTGCCCAGCAAGAGAGCAAGCCAACACTGTTCGCTGCTAGCGACTGCTCTCGCTGCAGCAAGACGCTCGCTGCCGCGGAAAAGGTCGCTGCCAGCGAGAAGCACCACGACGACAACTCGCCCCAGCGGGAAGACGGGCTCGCAGCAGCGGATTGGGAAGCTCGCGGCAGCGGGTTCAGCAGCTCGCTCCAGCAGAAAGAAAGGACTCGGAGAGGCTTGAAAATTTCTAAGGCATGGAAAAGTCGCTGCCAGCGAGTGTGCCAGCGAGATGGTAGCGAAAATCCAACAGTGTCTCAATCAAGGCTTTTCGCTGCTAGCGAAATTTCTCGCTGCCAGCGGAATCCGACGCTGAATTAAATTAGGAAAGTTCTATCTTTGATCTAGTTTTTTTAGGAAGTTTCTATCTTTTATCTACCTTTTGTGGAAGACATTAGGCTTATAAATAGGATGTTCTAGAGTTAGTTTTCTAATTAATTTCAAGTAGAGAAATCACCATTGAAGAGAAGAAAGCTTAGGTAAGCCATGTTTGGCTAATTTTGTAGTTTTCGCCTGCACTTTCGAGACTTGGTTGGTGGTTTGTGAGTTTCTAATTTAAGTTATTTTTCCTCTTTAATTCTTTCAACTTCTTTGTGCGATATTGATTATGTTATTGATGTTATCTTGATTCGCGACCTTGATAATATTGATTTCATGCTAGGATTTAATACTTTCGTATTTGTGTTATTTCCGTAGTAGCACGCATAAGATTGTGGATTCCGTGTTTGAAGCATGATTATGTAGGGAGTTGACATATATCTTAAACATTGATTTACCGTGTTTAATTGGTGTTATTTATATGCTCAAGTTCTTGGGACTATTTGCTATCTCTTTGTTAAATCTTGACCATGTTAAGGTTGCATTGAGGTGTAAGGGATTAATTGAACTCGTAGGACTTTTAATCTACTTAAACCAAGACGAGAGGAATTCATAGGAAACGATAATAACTTGAAAAGGATTCGATGATCAATAAAACCAACCAAAGTCGAGAACTTGTAGGTGGAAACGCTTTTCTTCTATCCTTTATTTGCTTTTGTCAATATTATTTTCTTTTATTTTCATTCATAAAAATCGTTTCTTTTATATTGATAAATACACAATATTTAGAAATACTTGATTCTCTAGGGTTCGACCCCTTACTTGCATACTATACTAGTTTGTTTGTTTGGGAATAATTTTTGGCGAGGGAAATCAACGACTTTCCTTCTGTCAACCCTTAATCGTTGTCTCCTTCAGCATCCTCGTCATCACCGGTCTCGTCGTCCTCCTCTTCTTCTTCCTCTGGTTCCTCCTTAGTGGGAACCTCCTTCTCAGCCTCTTTTCAAACTCTTTCGGGCTCCTCCTCGGCCAATTTCCTTGCCAGCTCGGCCTCTTCTTCGGCCTTTCTCTTTCTCATAGCTTCTTCCTCGGCTTCCTTGGTTGCATCTCGTTCCAAGATTGCATCTAGATCCTCCTCTTCCTCCTCTTCGTCCAGCTCCTCAACAATGATTTTCTTTTTCCCTTTTTGCTTAGCACTGAGAGGTTTCTTCGCTGAGTGCTTCTGAGAACTCTTGGTTACTGTAGTCGTGCTCTCAACGATGGTACTCTGGACAGTAGCTGGGACGATTGCTTGTGGAGTGGGTTCTGGTTGAGGAGAAGTAGCAGTGGCCTGACGTTCCTTGGGGGTGGCGCCAAGACGTTTGGGTGTGGAGGCTTTCTTTGATTTGGGAGCCATGGAGATATTCGGCTAGGGTTTCAGAACAGTTGAGAGGTTGAAGGAGAAGAAGAATTGAAAAGGTTTAGATAAGTCTGAAGTGGTGAGAGAATCGGGTACATTTTGGGGTTTAAGTAGAGTGAGATGATGGAGTTGATGGGATGGGTTTAGAGTTCCAATGATGATAATCATAACATTGCCATTTTGAAAATATTTCAATTCAAAATTCAAACCTTCTTCTCACAATTTAAAATAGGAGGGAAAGTAATCCGAAAATATCTTTTCCAAAATTAAAACACATACTCGGATAACATAAGTTATATATATAAAGAAGTTTAAAATCCATTAAAAACTATATTTGATCAAATATCTAAAAAGATATTAACCAAATATATGATCCGATATATGTTCTCTACCCTTCCGAGCACAAACATTTACATAATTCTCAAAGGTTATGACACTGAGTAGAATTTATCTTTCGTAAAGGTAAAGCTCCCCCTACCAAAGTGCATCCTTGTTAAGCATTCCAATCTCACGTCTAATGAAGGTGAACCTGTCCTCTACCAAAGGCTTAGTAAAAATGTCAGCCCATTGATAATCAGTAGAAATAAAGGATATGGACACATCACCTTTTTCAACATGATCTTTAATGAAGTGATGCCTTACATCAATATGTTTGGTCCTTAAATGCTGAACAAGATTCTCTGTGATTGATATGGCACTTGTATTGTCACACTTAATGGGAAGACCTTTGAGGTTGATGCCAATATCTCTCATTTGTTGAGCTATCCAAAGGATTTGGGAGCAACATGCTCCAGCTGCTATGTATTCGGCTTCGGAAGTGGATAGAGCAAATGAGTTTTGTTTCTTTGAATGTCAACTGATACAGGATGCTCTTAAGAATTGGCAACATCCTAATGTGCTCTTCCTATCCACCTTAAAGCCTGCAAAATCTGCATCAGAATACCCGATTAATGTAAAATATTTTTGCTTTGGGTACCACAAGCCAAGCTCCTTAGTGCCATTGAGCTATCGAAAGATCCTCTTCACAGCTACGAGGTGAGATTCTTTAGGATCAACTTGAAACCTAGCACACGTGCAAACACTAAACATGATGTCAGATCTACTAGTTGTAAGATATAGTAAAGATCCAATCATTCCTCGATACTCCTTTTGATTGACACTCTTCCCAGTCTTGTCTTGATCTAGAGATAAGGTTGAGCTCATGGGTGTCTTGGCTGCTTTGGATTAATCCATCTTGAACTTCTTCAAGAGATCCTTAGTGTACTTGCTTTGGTTGACAAAGATCCCTTTCTTGGATTGATGAACTTGTAATCCCAAAAAGAAGTTGAGTTCACCCATCAAGCTCATCTCAAATTCACTGCACATAATGTCATAAAATTCCTTGCACAAAGATGTGTTAGGCGCACCAAACAATATATCATCAACATATATTTGAATAACAAAAATGTCCTTTCCTTTGGTCTTGATAAAAAGAGTCTTGTCGATCAACCCCCTTTTAAAATCATTTTCTAAAAGATATTTTGACAAGTGTTCATACCAAGCTCTTGGGGCTTGTTTCAAACCATAAAGGGCTTTGTCTAGTATATAAACATGATTAGGAAATTCCAAACTTTCAAAACCTGGGGGTTGAGCCACATAAACTTCTTCTTCTAAGAAACCATTAAGAAAAGCACATTTGACATCCATTTGATATAACTTTATGCTCATAAAAGATGCAAATGCTAATAATATACGAATGGCTTCAAGCCTGGCTACGGGAGCAAAGGTCTCCTCGTAGTCAATACCTTCCTCTTGATTAGCCTTGAGCAACAAGCCTTGCTTTGTTCCTCACGATCATCCCATTCTCATCTAGCTTGTTTCGAAATACCCATCGTGTGCCAATGACTGATTGATGCTTTGGCCTAGGCTTCAAGGTCCAGACTTTGTTCCTTTCAAATTCGTTGAGTTCACTTTGCATAGAAATGATCCAATCTGGCTCTTGAAGGGCCTCATCTACGTTCTTTGGGTCTATAAGAGAAACAAACGCGTGAAAAGCACAAAGATCTCTAAGTTTAGAACGATTTTGAACACTAGATGTAGGGTCAGAAATGATATCCTTTAATGAGTGTGATGAGGAGTATTTGAATTTTCTTTTGCTAGTCTCAGCTCCTTGATTCGTCACCCCAGCAGGATTGATTTGTGGTACATCTGACTTCGTGGTCCTGTTAGGTTCAATTACAGCAGTTTCTGACGGCTCAACGCTGTTGGATTGGACACCAAGGGCTTTAGATGAATCTTCAACACCTTGGGCCAATTCTTCAGTGTTAAGAATCTGTTCCTGCATGTTCCTCTTCACTGTGTTCTTAGTGGCAGCATCATCACCTTCCTCGTTCTCTGCATGATGTTAAGATCTATATCTGCAACACTTTCACTCAAAGAACCGTCATTGCATTCATCAACTATAACATGTATACTTTCTTCAACTAACTAGGTCCTTTTATTGAAGATTCTATAAGCTTTGCCACTTGTGGAGTAGCCAAGAAATATACCTTCATCACTACGCGCATCAAATTTCCCAAGGTTATCTTTTCCATTGTTATGAACAAAACAAGTACAGCCAAAGGGTTTAAAGTAAGATATAAGTGGTTTACGGCCTTTCAAAAGTTCATAAGGAGTTTTCTTTAAGATGGAACGAATAAGAGAACGATTCAAAATATAGTTAGTTGTGTTAGCAGCTTCAGTCCAATAAGTTTTATGTAATGCATTTTCTAAAAGCATAGTCCTGGCCATGTCCTCTAGGGTGCGGTTCTTTCGTTCCACAACCCCATTTTGTTGAGGTGTCCTAGGAGAAGAAAAGTTATGGGAGATGCCATATTTAGCACAAAACAAATCAAAGTGAAGTTGATCAAACTCCCTATCATGATCACTTGGAATTGACAATATGGGCTCGTTTCTTCAAGTTTGCAACTCCTTACAAAATTTTGAAAACTCAAATAAGGCCTCTGATTTTTCTTTTAAAAATGCAACCCAAGTATATCTAGAAAAATCATCAACAACAAGAAGCATGTACTTTTTACAATTGGAAGATTTGACTCGCAAAGGACCACATAAATCTATATGTAAAAGTTCAAGAAGTCTAGAAGAACTTACAACCTTTTTGGGTTTGAAAGAGCTGCGTGTTTGTTTACCTCGTGTGCATGCATTGCACATATCAATACCTTTGAAGTCCATCTCAGGTAGCCCTCTTACAAGCCCTTTGGACACAAGCTTCTGTAGTGTATGTGGACTCACATGACCAAGTCTCCTGTGCCAGAGCTTTGGATCGTCCGTCAAAGCCTTTAGACAGGTTAAGCTTCCTTGTGCCACTTGCTCAGCATTTACAACATATATATTGTTGTAACGATATGCAGTCAGAACAGCTTCACCTGTATCTTCTCTATATACTAGACATCTTTTCTTGTTAAATCTAACATCATTCCCACTATCACATAATTGAGATACACTAAGCAAATTATATTTCAAACCATTCACAAGATAGACATTTTTAATGCTATGGTTGGAATCACTCCCAACACTACCAATACCAACAATGTCGCACTTTCCTTTGTCACCAAGAGTGATTGTTCCAGTGAATTGCTTCTTTAGATCATTGAAATGAGAACTCCTACCACTCATATGTCTCGAGCATCCACTATTAATAATCCATTTTTGCTCTTTCACCTTGGTGATCTCCTGCAAGACAAAAATAAACCTTTGTGGCTAGACCTATAAGCAAATTTAGATCCATTATTAGGATAAACCATATTTGGTAAAATAGTGCCTTTGGGGAACCAAACTTGCGTTATCCGTTCTTTTCTCAAATGAACAGGAAATGTATTGCGAATAATATGTGGATTCTTTCTTCTATAGGGGCAGGTCTCTTTTACATGTCCCTTTCTAGCACAGTGGTGACATATAGGAGAGGTTCTGCTTCCTTTTGCCTTTACAAAAGTGGTAATGTGCTGCTTCTTTAAAAATCTTGGATTGTAACCAATACCACTTTTGTTTAGAGAACTCTGTTGCTCACCCAACATCCTATCATGAGTGCCTTTGGATTTGGTAAAACTTATCAGGGTTGTCTGTTGGTCTTAAATCTTATTATTAACGGAGATCTTCTCGTTCTCTAAGTCATGATGTTCACTTCTTAGAGAGGAGAGATCTTGCTTGAGTTCAGATTTCTCTGAGTCAAGAGTCTTGACTTTAATGTCAAGACCTGAATAAGAAGCTTCAAGACTTTTGACCCTCATAGACAGATCCTCAATAGTTCTTTCCTGGTCCACAGTTTTCTTAATAAGAGTGTTAATTTGAGCAATAAGTTTCTCTTAATTGGCAATCATATTAGAAAGGAATTCCGATAATACCTCTTTTGGACTTGCCATAAGTTCTCTTACAGTTACCTCAAGCTTCTCATCGTGGGATTCTTCTCCTGAGGCCATAAGAAAGACATTGGCCTTCTCATCATTGGAGTCAGAGTCAGAATCACTCCAAGTTGCCACCATGGCTTTCTTTTCCCATCTATCACCCTTCTTGGACTGGCTCTTCGTCTTTTGAGGGCAGTCTTTTACAAGATGATCTGTTTCACCATATTCAAAACAAGACAAAGGTTTAGTCTTCTTATCATATTTTTTGTATTAGGACTTACCTCGAAATTTAGAAGACACTGATCCATCCTTGTTGTTGAATTGTTTCTTCATTTTGAGGATTCGAGCAAGGCCTCTTGTGATAAGAGCAAAAGGATCATCCTCATTGTCATCCTCATCTTTGGAATCAGATCCATCTTTGGGCTCATCCTTCTTAGACTTGAGCGCCAAGTTCTTAGTGCTTGTTGGAAGTTCTCCATCGTCTTCATTAAGGATCATCTCATGCGTGATCAGTTTCCCAAGCAGGTCATCAAGGGGCAGAGTAGTGAGGTCTTGGGCTTCCTCTATGGCTGTTACTTTAGGACCCCACTTTTCTTTTGGGAGGCACCTCAATATCTTCCTTACTCTCTCAACGTTTGTAAAGCTCTTTCCAAGAGAGTCAAGGTTGTTGGTGATTTATGTGAATCGTGTGAACATGGCCTTGATAGACTCATAAGACTTCATTTTGAAAAGCTCATACTTTCGAAGGAAGATACTGATCTTGGTGTCCTTCACTTGGCTGGTTCCTTCATAGGTGACGACCAGCTTGTCCCAAATCTCTTTAGCCGGCCTACAAGATGAAATACGGTTAAACTCATCAGTGTTAAGACCATATTAAAGTAAGTTGATAGCCCTGTAGTTTTTGGAGACGAGTTCAAGATCTGCTTGGATGTATTCAGACTTCTTCTTCGCAACTTTGGTTCCATTTGGTCCGTCTTTCTCTGGAACCTTCGGACCATTCTCTATAACGTTCCAAAGTTCCAGATCATGATCTATAATGAACATCTTCATCAATGATCTCTAGTGGACAAAGTTGTTTCCTACAAAGAGTGGTGGTCTACTGGTAGACCTTCCCTGTGCAAATCCTCCGCTTGCTTCACTAGACATGATCAAAACTCACAAGATTGTTAGATCGAAAGTAGTGAGTAAAGCTCTGATACCAATTGAAGGTTCGATAATGTAAAACGAAGTAATATAAAGATACTCTAGAAGGGGGGTTGAATAGAGTATGCCAGTTTTTCGCAGCTAGTCTCAAGACTTTTGAAGCTCGTGCAAAACACTTTGAGAGTAGACTTAGTTTTTTCTCTGAAGACCTGAATCACGAAGTTAAACAATTCGAACCAAGTGCGGAAATAAGGTAAAGCAGTAAGTAAAGGACGCAATGAGTTGTTTACGAGGTTCGGCACGAACTTGGCCTACGTCCCCGCCTAGGGTTCTTCCACAACCCTAGGATTCAACCGGCTTTTATTGATTCACAAGACTTTAGATCCTAATAGATCACCGAGAAGCCTCTCTCCTATAAAATTGCAATATAGTCAACTCATGTTCCCTTGGAGTCATAGACCAATCTAGAAGAGCCCCACCTCTCTCAGCTATCTAGTACAATCCTCTTACACTTAGTGAATCAATCGCTTAGTGTCCACTTCCTGAGTTACAAAACTCTCGAGTATAACACTCTCTCAAAATATATCCTATAAGCTCACTGTGTAACTCTCAAATGCTTTGAAATGAAATAATAGACTCTTAAGAACTAGCAGAGAGCACACGAAGAAAACAGATTTCACTTGAGGGCTTGAGTGTATGAATGCTTGTGTTCAACGAATGTCTCTCATGTCTTCTCTTCTTCCTTTTCTTTTATAGAGAAGAAATCGGCGCCTCCAAAGAAGAATCTTCTCTTCAACGGCTAGGCTGATCATCGCAATCTTCGAGATCTTCTATACTTGGAAAGTTTTGAAGCCATGATCTCCGATTGTGTCCTTCTTACTTTTCGACTTTGGAAGGAGATAATATTTAAAAAACTTCCTTAAACGTTAGAATATAAAATCTGGAAGCATATAATAATATAAAATAATATTCGAACATAATATCATAGAGAACAGGTTTTGTGTTTCACAACACAGTTGAAGCTTCAAGACCTTTGACACAAACAGACTGTCAAAGCCTTTGAAACTTATTCCGATTTTCATCAAGGGACTGGAGTTATCACTTACTAATTAGATAACCCTAACACGGATAAGATTTAACCTAATAGTAGCATTAAGATTAAGGATTAACCTGGACAAATGCAACACCAAGCTACGAGTCAGCATTCAACATGTAATTGATTCTCTACACACCAGCTTAGTCCTAAGAGTCCTAAAAAGACATGATTGCTACCATGGATTAAGGTTCGCTACGAGGAATCTACAAAATCCTAGCAATAATCTCAACTAGTTGTACGGACTAGAAGAAATCAACAATATTCGCAAAAGAATCAATACGAATCAATAGGAATAAAACAAGAATATAAATCTCATAACTTTATCAAACCAAAGCTTCAATCCATAGACGAAACGGAAAAGTTTATATCTCCATAAAAATAAGACAAAACAAAATTAGGGTTTTTGGGTTGGAACGTTAGTCGGCCGGTCACATTCTCTAACTCCCACCCAATGAATAGGAATCAATATATAGTGTAAACCTAATCTATCTAATCTAATATAAATATATATAAATTCTATTATTCTATCAAACCTAAACATAATAATGATAGTAATAATAATAACATGGAGCGCAGCAGGCTAGCAAGAGTTGTTCTGAGCGCAAACAATCGGCCTCCATCTCCTCCGTATTACGCAGTTCATCAGCCTGGCCTTATATATGTAGACACATAGGTAGCCAGCCCACCTTTAATTCGCCCAATAAGCCCTTAAATTGCGATCTTCCTCTAAATTTATACGATCCAACTCGAAAATACCTGAAATATATAAAAACACTAGTGTAGACTCCGAATATCAAATAATACAAAATAACTATAAAATATGTAAAAACATGCATTAAAATGACCTAATATAATATGAAAATATATGACTAAAATAGACCCTATGAAACTACCCCATGCTTAGACTTTTGCTTGTCCTCAAGCAAACTTATCACAAAACAAAGACAACTAAAAAAGAAAGACAATGACTCAAAGAAATTTCTATGAATGATCACTCATCAGTATGGTTATCATCGTTACCGGAGTATTTATTATCTTAAAGCTCAAAATAATTATGACACTATGAGACCCACATCAAACCCTTCATACTCATTGCTTTAAACTCAAATTAGGTTAGGGCGATGGTTGCATTCAGAATGTATTGAGCAATCAAATTCATTAACACACTTAATAACCGTCATAAACACCCATAGATTACTAGGCATTTTCTACTTCGGATTTTATATAAAGCTCTTTTTTTTTCTAAACACTTTTTCTTCCTCCTTGCGTGAATTTTATCCTCCACAAATAGGATCGATTACTAACCGTATTTTTTTTCTCAATTCTTATGATTGTCGAGTGAACTTTATTCTCCTCGAACATTGGTTTATTGATGATTATTTTCACTTGAGTGAATTTTATCCTACTCAAGCGGTGTAAGCGAATTTTATCCTCCTTAAACTTATCAACCCAACACATATATCCAAACACATCAACATATAACCGAATTTACTAGTGCTTTTCATCAGGGGTTTAGACATATGCAATAGAAATCATATAAAAGTTTTTAAAATTGCTCTAAACTGAACATCCAACCAATAATCAAGTTATAACTAAAGCTCATAATCCAGATCATCTATGGGAATCCCACAAGTGTTATTATTGAATTAAAATTCAATTTTATTAACTCTTAAGCCATGAAAAACCATATATCATCATCGAGGTAATACCAATCATAGAAACAACTCTTCTATAAAACTAAAAGAAAAACTAACAAATAAAAAACAAAGACTCAATAAATTACTATGACCATGGGATAATAATCAAACATCTACAATGCAACCCATAATGAAATGCAATGCATAACAAAAATTGAAAAAAAAAAAACAAAAAACTAACATATATTTAAATACGGAGCTACACTTGAATTCTCCACCCCATGCTTAAAATCTTACTTTGTCCTTAAAGTAAAGAGAAAGAATAAAAGAGGTAAAGGAAACTCACCAAACAAATCAGGCATTCCAGAACTAATCTTCAACTCAAGAGGAGGTAGTGGTGTATCTCTGAACAACCCCTAAAATTCAACAACTCATCAAATTATAGGACCTGTCCAATCACCACAAACACTAGCAAACACAAGAAAACTTGGATGGTAATCAGCCGCCAAATCAGTTAAGTAACAAAGGAATATCAAAGCATAAAATTCAGCAAGATAGGTGACTATTCCTAAGTACTAACACCCTTAAAATACTATAAAAAAAATAGAAATTATAGCGTTGAGTGTTCAGCAGAAACTTTCAGTAACTCTTGGATGTAATTGGCACTTGCCAACCTTCTTAAAGTTGGATAAATATAGGCCTATCTCCTTTGCGATTTGTCCTGGCCAAAACAAAAGACGAAGAAAACACACCACAACCAAACACATTCCAACATCCAAGAAAACTATATCATCCAAGAATGATGAACAAAAAAGACCATCCAAACCAAGGTACATCCATCTTTCAGAAGTAAAATCATGAAAATTCTGATGGATACAAAGAGCATGAGACAAGCAAGCAAAGGTATAAAGGGACACAATCTGAATGCATAGAAACAAAATCTCTGAGCTGCCAGATTAATTCAGAAGCTAGTTTAGCAATAATACGTAGCAGCTGCACATCATATCCAAGCACAAATTCTCAGCCAAACTAAATCCATCAATCAAAGAGAACTAAAATCAACAACAAGTATCTAGCCTCAAAAGTCCAAGTAGATAACATGAGTAAAACCAACACTAACTCTTGCAAACATACTCAGTCACATATGATGGAAAAATCAAAGTGCACGTGACTTCAGGGAGTACGAAACCAAGAAGAATTAAAAGCGTAGTTATACTATACCACAAATTATCATCCCAGTTACAAATAGAAACTTCAACAAGAACAAAGCTAATAATAGATTATAAAGAATGAATAAATTGAGTGCTGAAACAAATCAAATTTGTACATCCCTGTTCAAATCAAACAAACACTCAACTAATTATGCAATATTATATCAAAGCATCAACAATCCCTTAACCCACATCAAAGAACACTTAAGCAGTAGCAACCTTGCAACACAATTCAACCCTTTCACTAATTCTGAATCAAAATTCAACACATTCGAGTAGAATCCGATTACAAGTGACAAGGGAAATCGATTTCGAACCTGCACTTAGCGGGAGGAGATTGAATTCAAGGGAACAGATTCAGGGATTGAAATCAAAGCCGGCACAGCAAGGACTAAGGCGGCGATTGGTTGATTACTAGAGCTTCGGGTGCAAGTGTGGTGGCTGCTACTAGGCTGTTGGTGAATGCGAGAAGAAAGGCTTCTGTGGTCGGTAGCGGGAGTCCGGTGAACAAAAAGGGACGGCGAGGTGAAGAGATGGTGATTAAAAGGGAGAAAGTCTAGTCGAGGGGCGTGCGGTGCGGCGCCAGCTAGGGTTAAGGCGAAAGGATGGCGAGGTCCCAGCGAAAAGATGAGAGGTGATGGAATGGTGGTTGCTGGCTACTGGATATGGTGGCTGGCCTGACGACGGCTCGCGTGCATCGAAGGTGGAGGCAAGTAGGAGAGAGAGAAGAGGCTGCGGGATGAGGACGAAGGGCGGCGACGACGGCCTGGGAAGTGGGAAGGAAAGAAGAGAGAACGAGTTAGGGCTCGACATTTTTTTTTCTTTTTTCTTTTGGAAATTAAGAAAAATATAAATAATCCTAACTAACAATAAAAAGGAAATAATAAAAAAAAATTAACTAAAAATAAAACGGAAATATAAAAAAAAACATACCTTGGGTTGCCTCCCAAATACCGCCTTTCTTTTATGTCATTGGCTTGACTTATTCTTAGTCTTAAATCCTTACCTATCGGACATTGTCAAAGCCCTCAACAGTCTATCATATTCCTTTGCACACATCTTACACAAGACGTCATAAGACACTAGTAAATTGAAATTATATAATATTTCATAAGTTAAAAACTCTTTCAATTTATCAAAGTTATGACTCCCTACTGAGGGAATATGATACCACCAGTTCAGTTCCACTTGTGGCTTTTCAAAATAACAATTAAAAGGATCAAAATAATCACCATTACCTTCCAAATTGCAAAATTTTACCTTTATTACCTCTCGAGCCTCAGCAGGTGACTCTAGACAAGGTTCATCAATGGGGGAGCTCGGAATGAATGCATCGGATGGAGTAGAAGACACAACACTTGAAACCTCATGCGTCGACTCATGAGATTTCACGTCATGAAGCACTAGACTCTCTCCTCCATCGTCAAAGAAACTATCGTTGTATGTGAACAATTCATCCTCGTTATGAAACCATCTAGGAGGGAACGAATTAAGAACAATGACTTCGACATGATCGTCCATTCTTGCATCCTTCAATGTCTCAGGGGATGGTGAAGTGGGTTGGTTTTCTTTATCAACTTTTAGGTGGCCATCTACTCTGCTATTATCTCGCTTGATGTTTGAATAAGTTGGCTAATTTGTTCCCCCAAGTTTTTTATTTTCTCACCATTCTCCGGCATCATTTGTGTAAGGGCTTGGATTTCATTTTCCATGTGTATGACAGAGTCCTCCATTGGTGGCAACAACGTGGTGAGAAACTCTTCTTGTGTCGATTGGTCACCCATGCAGCAGAAAAGATCCCATAGTCCCAACACTCCTAAACAAGCAAAGCTTCCGTTGTTTATGGACTTGGCAAGTTCTCATGTCTCAGAAGTCATCAAGTCAATTATGCAAAGAATCATATCCCGGATGCTGTCTTGATAACCCCGTGAATTACGGATGTCAACATACCTCTGCAATCTGGTAAGATATTTGTGAAAGCTCTCACCTTGAAACCACCACCACCCTCAACATCTAAAAAAAAAAATTAGTAGCAAAGGTGTTATGAACCATAAGATAGGTTCACAACAAAGTTAGTTATATACAATAGTTGACAAACACACAAAACAAAGAAAAAAACTTTGATTCCTCGGCAACAGAGCCATATTTGATAAGCGGTTTTTAGTCGCCTAAACCGTATCAAAATAAATTCAAACCTACCAAACTAATGTAGCGTGGTAAGCACGAGTCGATCCCACAGAGAACCAAGTTATTCATAAGTTAAGTTTATTTACCAATTAAGGCAAGACGGGGGTCTTTTAGTGGTGAAAATAAGAAAGAAAATAAAATAAATTATAAACAAGTTAATGGAGATAACAATTAAGAATAAAGTTTCATTTATAAACATCCACTTTAGTTTGACTAGTTGATCCTTGATTCTTCTTCAAGTTCTCTTCTCATCCTATTATTGTTCCTGTCCTGATCTTGTGTAAATTACTAGTCCTACAAGTCCTAGTAACCCTTACTAATTAGATAACCCTAACACGGTTAAGATTCAACCTAATAGTAGTATTAAGATTAAGGATTAACCAGGACACATGGAACACCAACCTACAAGTCAGCATTCAACATGTAATTGATTCTCTACACACCAGTTTAGTCCTATGAGTCCTAAAAAGGCATGATTGCTACCATGGATAGACATGGCCACGGGTCCGACCCGCCGGGTCGACAACCCGGGGTGGGTGACCCTAACCTTGACCCGCAGTTCGGACGGGTTAGGTGAACCGGTGGGTCGGTGGGTCGGACTGTCGGGTCTGCCACGTGGCACCAAATCGGGTATCCAACGGGTTTTGCAGGTCAACCATTTTTTTAAAAAAAAAAAACTTTTTTAAACCCAAAATAAAATTCAACTCAACTCAGGTCAACCATTTTCTTCATTCCACTCCCATCATTTCATCACACTTTAGATGTGGGAAAGAAAATGTTGGATTGTGGGAATGACAAGTAGGGTATGAGGATCTATATATAGAGGAAATAGAGGTATAGAGCCCACTTTCGATGTGGGACAGAAATATGAGATATGAAAGAAAATGTGAGAAATTGATGTTTCGACGAATCAAATTATTTGATGTAAAATATAATGTAATTAAAGTCTTTGGATTATATGGTGGAATATATTGTAATTTAAGTATTTTGATTATATGATGTAACATATAATATAATTAAAGTGTTTACCTCTTAGGATTTAATGAAATGAATAACACATTTGCTCAAAAAAAAATGAATAACACATGGTGATGAAACATCATGATATAATATATCAAGTTATGTTGGATTAATCTTTCTATTTAATTTAATTGATAGTTGTGTTGATCTATTAATCAATCATAAGTATTTTATTTTACTTGTATTATTATGTTACTTTCTTGATCAATGATTTCAAATCTAGGTTCATCTTCATATAGATATGTTAAACTTTCCCGTATAAAGTTGAATTAGCCACATGTTGTGTATACACTTAATGATGATGTTATTAGAATTACATACTTGGGTTGCTTGTTATTAAATGAAAAGACACAATGAAAAAGTATTGCCAATATTATATTTCATTCTTGTATTTGAAAACCCGAAGTTCTATATCATTTTGAAAATAAACGAAAACTCGACAGTAAGGATACTATACAAGTGTAACGGCTTTATCAATAACAATATTTGTATTATTTGAAATTATATCATAAAGACTCCTAACTTAGTATCATATAGAATCATATAGAATGATTTAATATTGGATCCACCAAATAACACAAATGTTTAAGGTATTTTGTTCAACTTCACACTTTCTTGTTACCTGTTCGTTATTTCTTTCATAATTAATAGATAAAATATTTTTTAAAAAATAATATTTATATAAAGTGTAGTACTAGTGTGTGTATATGATAAAAATTTATAAGTATGGATTGACATAAAAAAACCGAATGGTAGAGATTGAAGACATGGTGTAGTTTCTACCCTTGTTCTTGTCCCACATTGTGTTCTTGTCCCACATTGAAAACTAGAGGAAAGGGGGAAGGGTGCTAAGTCTATAAAAGGAGAAGCATGGGAGTTCATTTGTCTCACATTGTCATTGCATATTAGTGTATGTAATATTATGAATTATTCTAAGAATAATTTATATAATTAATAATTAATAATTAATTATATATTTATTTTATAAAAATTTTTTTTTTTTTTAAAAAAAATTTAAAATGGCGGGTTGACCCGGCGGGTCGAACCGGGTCGGACCTACCGGGTCGACCCACCGGGTCACGGGTTATCTTTTCCCCGACCCCAACCCTTACCCTCAACTCGAGCCGACCCTCGGACCCGTGGACCCTGACCCGGCGGGTCACGGGTCGACCCGCCCGACCCGTAACCCGTGGCCATGTCTAACCATGGATTAAGGTTCGCTACGAGGAATCTACAAAATCCTAGCAATAATCTTAACTAGTTTTACGGACTAGAAGATATCAACAATATTCGCAAAAGAATCAATACGAATCAATATGAATAAAACAAGAATAGAGATCTCAAAACATTATCAAACCAAAGATTCAATCCATAGACAAAACGAAAGAGTTTAGATCTCAATAAAAATAAGACAAAACGAAATTAGGGTTTTTGGGTTGGAACGTCAGTCGGCCGGTCACGTTCTCTAACTCCACTGTATGAATATGAATCAATATATAGTGTAAACCTAATCTATCTAATCTAATATAAATATATATAAGTTCTATTATTCTATCTAACCTAAACATAATAATGATAGTAATAATAATAACATGGAGCGCAGCAGACTAGCAGCACTTGTTGTGAGCCCAAACAATCAGCCTCCATCTCCTCCGTATTAAGCAGTTCATCAGCCCGACCTTATATATGTAGACACATATGTAGCCAATCCACCTTTAATTCGCCCAATAAGCCCTTAAATTGTGATCTTTTTCTAAATTTATACAATCCAACTCGAAAATACCTGAAATATATAAAAAGCTCTAGTGTATACTTTGAAAATCAAATAATACAAAATAACTATAAAATATGTAAAATATACATTAAAATGACCTAATATAATATGCAAATATATGACTAAAATAGACCCTATCATCATGAAATTCAGAGAGTGCCACCATTACAACGGGACAGAGATCCCTAAGGGCAACCATTGACGTTTTCCAACTGACTCATCACCCCTCCTTCCTGTAGGACTTTGGTATGACCCTTTGTGGCAAGAAGACATTGGCTGATCGTCATAAGAATCGAGAAGAACAGCTACAGAAATACCTCACTCTCTAACTTGGAATTACGTCAAGAACCATCTTTCAATACTCACTCAGACAACCCTCATATCCATACATAATTCCCGAAGACAATGTGTTTACCATCCCGATTTCCCGTGGAGGAGATCGATATTCAGGAGAAAGACTCGATATGACCATCAAGGGGTTAACATAGTAGAAGGGGTTGTTCCACACAAGCGGGGCTTGACCATATAAGAAGAAGGGTACTCCTGCTATCCCGTTTGCACAGATCATTCAATACACATTTCATAGTCAGGACATACCAATCATATCCACAACAAGCACTCAGCATAGAATCAATTAATGAACATTATAATGATCCCCATCAGGCTCAATTAATACATACAGCACATCAAGGTATCTAATGCCGCTCTTCGAGGAGCGACTGACTGGAGGGGCAAATACCTCACGATCTCTACCTAACTCGCCACTCCTACCACCTCGGTGCAATTCCTTGGAGTCTTCCATGCCCATCTGTAAATGATAAGCTACATTTCGCCTACCCATTCCCAACTACATCCAATAGGGATGGTCTAGTGCATTTTTTACCCACTTGATCCCGTTAGTTTGATCCATCATATTTAATAAGCCGAGTTCATATTTAGTCCAATTGAGTTAGACATAGTTCATTTTGCCCCTTTAAAACACTTTCAAATCCTTTTGAAATTCATGGGCGATTTTCTAAAACATACACTCGACCCTTGCTTACCCGAATTGCAAAACCCCAGCTCTGATACCAAATTTGTAACGACCCAGATGTAAATATCAGGGTTGCGTTTCGAATGTCGGATACCTTCGTTCGAATCTTGCAATCCAGGTACGGGTCGAGGTTTCAAACCTCTTTTAAGGATCAATATGAAGGAGGGATTTCGAACCCTAAAATCATCGTAGGGACGTTGGGTACCCTTATCCTATCCTAATAACTAAGTCGTAAACTCATTTAAGGAAACCAAGCGGAAAACGAGATTAAGATACAACGTGCCAAGGCAGAGCCGGGTCAAAACCAAATCATAAGTGGAACAATTTATCATTTAGCCAAGTTAGCGGATTAGTCAGGTTCTTTGATTTCACCAAGGAGACTTTCCGTCACAGAATAAAGGAGCATGTACATAACACTATCCACGAAGTCAGGCCCAGTAATCGCATGCGGGTCCTCTGACCGCGCTGAGGCCATATAACATGTCTATACCTAAATAAAGGATGATCTAATGCAGTATAGGATTTAAATCACACAAGCATGCTTATCAGGATGTATGAATATAAGTGCAGAAATATAGTAAAGGCGCCCAAAGAATGCCAAGTGGCATATCCCCAATTTGTGCCCACTCTGGGGTCATATCTATCTGTACCCAACTCCGAGGTAGGACGCTCGGTCGGTGCCAGAGGCATCTGTCCGTACCCAACTCTGAGGTAGGACGCTCAGTCACCGCCGCACTCATATCACAATATAAGACTCGACTCGGGACTGAAACGATATGAAGCACGAATGCCCCCAATGGCCCTAGCAACGACTCTAAAGATAACGACCGTTCTCTTTTCAAAATCATAAAGAACAAGGATGCTCATTCATAAATGCAAGTCCTAAGCATGATACTACATGGCATGCTTTTATGCATATGCAACACTTACACACTATACTACACATCAGTCAGGAGTTCTAGGTTATTGAGTAAGTCCCGTAGGATACTTACCTAGAGGCGCGCAGAATCCAAGCAATCAACACCAATAGCAAGCAATGTCCAACATATCATAAATCACCTAACATATCATAAGTCTATCAAAATCACAGGCGCCCCTAACTATCATACATAACTTCACATATCCCATTTCAGATCATTCCGTCTTATCTCATCATATATCAAATATCATTTCCTGCTCATCTCATCTCAACATATAATATCTCATCCATCGTCTCATCTTGCACCAACATATAACATTTCATATCTTATTTCAAATTCTCATAATTCTCAAGCAAGATTCAACAATAAATTCACCGAGTTAATTCAAGTAAATCATTTTCCTAAAGTTTTCAAAACTCTTAAATCTTAAGTTAAGTCAACTCATATTCAAAATAATTTCTCAAATCATACTTGTCCGAATTCCGACATTAATTATACAAATCCTTAACCAATTTCCCAAAATCATATTATTAAAACAATCCCGACATGTTTATTTTCATAATCATTATATAAATAAATTTTGACATTAAATCACCAAAGCAATTCCATTTTCACAAATCATATTTATATATCAATGACAACAATTCATCTCAAATTTCTTAAAATCACAAATTAAAATATCACAAAATACATATTCAAATGATATCATTTCCCAAAATAACTTTATAAGATATGAAATTCCAAAAAGAAGAATGTAATTTCCAGAATTTATAATCATCACAAAAGTCAAAATATAACATTTTAATACTAATAATAACTACCTACAAAATATAGAATCATATAATAATAATGGAATAAATAACGATCATATAAAATTCTATATTAACATAACATAACACATAAAACAACCTCTTAATATAAAGAAGCCAAGTCCAAAGAAGGGAATCAGGGCCAACACTCAACCCGGATAGAAGCCCAGAACCGAAAGTCAAAACCCAGCTTAGAACCGAAACAATGACCCAATCTGATGGTGATTTAACTGAACCGGGTAAAATAGGCCCGAACTGCCGGTTCACAAAAAGAAAGGAAAGGGGTTGGTTCACTGAACCCTCCTTCACCAAATCTGCAGAACAAAGTTTCTGCTCGGCGACGGAAAACACGGAAGAAAGAAAGGGAAAGAATTCCGGCCTGCCAGCGACCACGCTCCCGACCTCCAATCTCCCCAAATCTGATTTTGAAAGAAACCGAACCCGACACTTTTCTCCAAAGCAGAATCCTCGGCCCTGATTTGAACAAAAATAGAAAAGAAAAGAGAAGCTCCTAGCCAGCGTCCCTCTCTCGCTCACAATCCGACACCCTCACTCGACCACCCCTTTCGCGACGACCAAGGACACGAAAGCATCTAAAAGCATGCAAAGGAGAAGAGTGGAAACGGGGCTCACCGAGGGGTTCGTTCTAGAATTGTCGGACATACTTCACCCAGGTGGATTGGGCTTCGTCGGAGGTAGATCTGCACCTGGGTGGCCTCCGACGAGTGCATAGGGGTTAGAGGTGGACTATTATGGTGTGCTTCAGGGGAAGAAGGAAGAGGAGAGGCTTACCAATTGGAATGAGGAAGAACAGGGGCCAGGGGTAGGAAGAACGGGGCTGCTTGATGGCCCTGACTTCTCCTGGCTCGGACGACTGCTGGTCTCGGCGGAATGGAGGATATAAGAGATGCGGGTTGCTCAACAAAAACGAGAGGGAGGAGGGTAGCTTGGTGATTCCGAAGACAGAGGATGGGGGGAGTGATGTTGGTGGCTGCAGAAACAGGGGGCAATGGTGGCTCGAAGGTCCCACGGGGGGGTGGAGACGGTGCTCGGAGAGGAGGTCGTGGTGGTGGCTTGGTGGTCTGCAGAGAAGGACAAAAAGGGGGAGAGAGAAGAATGGGTTTGGTCCCCTTTGTGAGGGTGTGTAGGAATGAGGTGAAAGAGTGTTATAAGTCGAATGGCACAAGAGGCCTAATTTACAAGCTGTAAATACTATACAATACAGGGAGGAGGAATGAGAATCTTCCCCAACAGCATTTGAGAACGAGAGAGAGAGAGGAAAAGAAATAAAATAGAAAATGGTTCCACAATGACAATTTTAGATTATGCAAATCCAAACTTGAAACCCACTAATCCCAACTCTAACGAAAATTTCGATTCGAAATTTTCAAATAATCTTCAAACGAACGTAATTAAATTAAATTTCCAAACTTGAAGCCCGAAAGCGGAAATGGAATCCGTCAAAATCCAAATTCTAAAACGATGCTGGAAGGATTTTAAAATCGAGACTTGTGCTCGATGACGAGTTTTATTCCACTTTTACAAATTGAATAAAATAATAATGTATTTAATTAAAATAATACTAAAATAATATAAAAAATATATTCGGCCTTTAAAATACTAATATTTTGTTTAGCTTGAGTTAGGGATATATTGCATTTGTGACTATGATCAACAACACATCACTCCTGAGTCCTGAAGCGTCACATGTGTTATACATTGTGTTGGTGAGCTTTACTTTTGATATTGGTGACATATTTTTTTAGTCAATCAATGACCCACTATAAACAGTTATTTCAAGTTAATTACAAAAAAAGTGACATCAATAAAGTTTTATTAACGTGTATAGTAATATGTCATGAGTTGTACAAAAGTGACACCAATCAATTATTATAATTGAGAACGTATTATTATCAATATATATGAATGTGTTATAAAAAAAAAGTTACGGAGTATAAAAAAGTGTTAACAAACCATTAGATTAAAAAAGTAGCATAAAAAATTAGATTACATCAAACAATTATGTTAGAAAAGTGGAATTAAGCAATTACATTAAAAAAATATCAAACCATTATATTAAAAAAGTGACATCAAAGTAAAAAAAATATTTAAACATTTAAAAATAAATAAAAATTTAGTCAAACTCTGACTGGCTAATGTTTAACCATTGACTATGGACTTTAATTGGTTGGTTGAGGTCTGTTGTGAGCCTAATTCGCCATGTTTTACACTTACTTTTATATCGATTTCTGCATGCATTTCATGCATTTGGGTTAGATTAATACAGAATTTGTGTACTTTATGTTGATTTGCAATATATGGAGGTCTACACAAGTTTTTGTTATAATTCGCAGAAATCGAACACACTTTGGAGCTTAAAGGAAAACTCATGAAGAAGCTAAGGATGGTGCAGCTGGAGAAAAAGACATTTTTCACCATTCATCATTCTGAATTAAGCTTTGATGTCTTCATGAGAGTTGTAGCCCTCGGAAAGAGCTTTCCCACACATGGTAATATGCGTCAATCCGACGAACGAGGACTCGGGAAAGTGTGTTTAAAGAACAGAACAAGAAACTGAGCACAAGTCAATATCGACTCATCCTACTCGATATTGACTCAATCTGGTCGAAAATTAAAGTCAAACCGATATGGACCAGAAGCAAGAAGTGAAGAAAAAGGGCAAGTCAATATTGACCTCAGTAAGTCAATATCGACCACAAAATCGACTCAATATCTTCCTCAGAAATCAAAACCGATCCAAGACGGAGAGTAGCTGAAGAATCAACTCGATATTGACCGGTTCTAGGTCAATATCAACTAAAAGTCACTCGATTTTCATCTCTAGAGTCAATATCGACCAGGTGAAGAGAAACCGAGGAAGCACGGGTCAATATCGACTTAACTAGGTTAATATCGACTTAACTAGGTCAATATCAACTTAACCTAGTCAATATCGACTGGACCCACGACGGCGGATTCCGAGCTTAACCGTCTTCTTGTTAAGTTTCTATCCCGAATCCAATGGAGATATTTTCGAGATCAAATTCTATCAAGACCTATCAAGATCTATCAACTCCATGAAGGATTTATCCACAAATTAGATATAGTCCTAGTTGATTTATTTCTTTTATTCCATTATTTAATCTTTAAGCCTTAAGATAAAGTAGATATAGATATAGATAGACTTTCTTACCTTCATTAGAAAGGGTTGGAAGCCTATAAATAAAGCCTTAGGGGCTGGTTTTTATTCATTGAATTTCAGAGAGAACAAGTAAGTAGTTACATAGAGAGAGTAGAGGAGAGAGTTTGTGGCGAGAGAAGTTGGAAAGGCGAAAGCGGATTTGGCTTCGATTGGTTGTAAGCTTTCTTTAGTTTATTTAATGAAAGTTATTTCCTTTTATTATTGATGTCTTTCTTGATGATGAAGAGCGAGTAGTCCACCACTTCTAGGGTCGGGGTGAGCCCGACGGTGGCCATGTGAAGTAATGCGGTAAAG
The DNA here is from genome assembly GCA_037127255.1 of Persicaria tinctoria. NCBI lineage: Eukaryota > Viridiplantae > Streptophyta > Magnoliopsida > Caryophyllales > Polygonaceae > Persicaria > Persicaria tinctoria. Next base: position 24,175,122 of record JBANSL010000011.1, on the reverse strand, counting down.
GTTTGATCTTTTTATGCAATTCGTCTTCTATCCCTATGAGCATGATTCTTTTGCGAAAGTTGAAGGTGATCCTTGTTTATGTTATTGAAGCGAAAGTGATCTTAAAACAACTTGGATTAATTATGTGAAAAGGGTTAGTAACAATTAGGGTTTATGCAAAAACCTCTATATTCCTATTTGTTAATATCGAAAGTTATTTGATGGAAAGCATGATATTTTATGCCTTTATGTGTTATTTTGCATGGTTGTCGTTGTGGTGTTGAAACCTCGATCTTGGAAGTATTTTAGTTCATTGATTTATTTCACAAAGTTCCAAGTTTTAAAGTTTCTGCAGTCAATATTGAGTTGTATTCTGTCGATTTTTGTAGTCGATATTGAGTATCTCCAGTCAATATTGACTAAGGTTGTGCACTTGTGTTCTGTTTCTGTTTTGGGTCAATATTGAGTCATTGTGGTCGATTTTTCTAGTCAATATCGACCAAGTTTGCTGTCTTTGCTTTCTTTTATGCTTTTATTTGTTATTTCTGTCAATCTGTCCGTGAGATTCTACTGCTACCTGAGATCAGCTGACACGCTTCCACGAGGATCGATCCTGACAACCTTCTACTACAACGGGAGGAAGTCTTGTATTCATTTGCTGAGACAGGGAAGTCATTCTGATCTATACTTTACATTTATTTCATACTTGACCATCCTCCTGCAACAATAAATTGGCGTCGTTGCCGGGGAAGCTATCATTCGCGCCTTAGGTAGTTAAAATCTCACTTTCTGTTTGAGGTACTTTGCAGGTATATGCGTCGTTCTGGTCAAACACCTGAGTTTGACGCCTTAGACGAACCGGAACGCCTGATACACATCCAAGCTAAACTCCAAAGAGCCATGGCAGCTGCAGAGACACAAGAACAGCTGATTGAGAGGCTTACAAGGGAACTAGCCGCCAGGGATGCTGCTGTCGCTACTGAGAGAGCAGGAAGAGAACAAGAAGCCGAGTGTGCGAGGCATTTACAAGATGAGCTTTCCCAATATCCTACCACTACAGAGGATTACAAGCACCCGACACTCATCGTGCCTGAATCGGCTATTCTTATCCCTCAAAATAACTATAAAATTCGCACTCTTTTCTTAATAGAAATTAAACATAATGCATTTTATGGTAGAGTTAATGAATGCCCGCTTCAGCATATTACAAACTTTACTGACATGTGTCGTACTCTTGCCGAAGGTACCACCCTGGAGTACATCCTGATGAAGGCTTTCCGTTGGTCTCTCGCTGGTCCCGCACTTAAGTGGTTGGAAGGACTGAAACCACGATCTCTCACGACATGGGCTCAAGTAAAGCAGGAATTTCTCAATAAATTCTTTCCTCCTGCCAAGACAACCCTCCTTTGCCAAAAGATTATATCTTTCAAACAACAGCCTGGAGAGCCGCTAGCAAAGGCATGTGAACGCTATAAGGATCTGCTGCGATCCTGCCCTACTCATGGACAACAACCTGCATCGTTCAGGAGATCTTCTTCAACTCTCTTGATCTAGCTGCTAAGGATAGGATCAACACATATACTCACTATGAGTATCTGACAATGCCTCTAGCTGACGCATGGGCTGCCCTCGACAAGCTGACCAACTATGACAACAAGTATGGGACACCAATCATTTATGAGGAGAACCCCTATGCCAGGCCAGCACCATCCATGCCCCTCTATGAGCCCTCTAAGGAAATTGATCCAGATGTCAAGGAGCAATACTACAAGGATCAGAATCGCAAGCTCCTCAAGCAAGTCCAGTATATTTCTGTCAACAAGCCCTGCATAGAATGCGGATCACATAGGCACACCACTACTGAGTGCCAACACACAGAGCAAGCAAGGCTGGCAGAATACCATGAAGAGGCAGCTTACGCAGGGGGTCCCAATCGCTACATGGGGGACCAAAGGTTTCAGCAACCACAATGGAACCAAGGTGCCCCTAGGAACCCCCCACCTTACAGAGCTCCGGGACATCCGGAAAGGGACCAAAAGAGGGATGATCTACAGACAATCCTAGAGGAAATGTGGAGGAACCATTCAGACACCAACCAGTCCTTCAACTCAGTCTACACTCAGATTCAAGGTGTCAACTCTAGGCTTGGGGAAATCGACGTCTGGAGGAAGTCAATGGAAACACAAATTGGCCAGCTAGCAGCAAGCATTCCTAGACAATCAGGTTCGCTCCCTGGATCTTCTGAGCCCAATCCCAAGGGGAAGACCGGACACATCGCAGCCGTAAAGTTCAGGAGCGGACACAAACTACACGAAACAGAGACTGAAGAAGCAAAAGACGACACTGCAGAGGAGGTCGATATTGACCAACACCAAGTCGATATTGACCAACACCTAGTCGATATTGACCACCCCCAGGTCAATATCGACCCATCTGCACCAGTGAACCCGAAACCGACTCCAGCAGTCGATTTCGACCAACCACCGGTCAATATCGACCATACTGTAGTCGATATCGAGTCCCCTCTAGTCAATATTGACTCATCTGCAACACCTCCAACATCTGTTCCGGCTCAGAATCAGAAAAAGAAGTTGCCTTTCCCAACAAAATCTCCAAAGGTTCCAGCAGAGAAGAAATTTCAGCGTTTCATCAAGATGCTTTAGAAGCTCAATGTCACCATACCCTTCACATAAGCTCTCAATGAAATCCCATCCTATGTCAAATTCCTCAACGAGATCCTAAGCAAAAAGAGATCAATGGCTGAGATTACAGAGGAGTGCAGCCATATGGATATACTTGAGAAGAGGCCAGATCCAGGTAAGTTTGCTATAACCATTGGATTTGGTCAATACAAATTTAATGCTTTATGTGATCTTGGAGCCAGTGTGAGTATAATGCCTTTAACAATTTGGTCCAAGATTAAGATAGGTGCCCTAGAGCCTGTGGATGCTAAGCTGTATATGGCCAACAACACGGTGGTCATTCCAACAGGCATGGTGGACAATGTGCCAGTACAAGTAGGTAAGTTCTTAGTCCCTGCTGATTTCTTAGTTATTGATATGCCGGAGGACCCTGCTTGTCCAATTATTCTAGGAAGACCCTTCTTGGCGACGGTGGATGCCAACATAAGCGTAAGGAAGACAGTGCTCACTTTCAACATCAGCGATGAGGTAATTGAGTATTCCTTTAATAAAACCGAAAGACATACAGGTCCAATGGAAGAGGTAAAATCTATCTTAGCTGGTTACATCACTTGCGGGGAGCCTAAGGTAAGAAATATGACTCCTGAAGAGCTGGAAAAGCGGGATATGGAAGCCCAGGTGGAAAAGATCATGGCCATCCTGAACGAAGAGGCAGAGAATCCAATCGAAATAGACCTAGGTAAGTCGATTTGGACTAACTATTTTTTGGATGCCTCGCCAGGTCTTAAGTATGGGGTCAATATCGATTCGGAGAAGTCGACAGAGCCACAAAGGCACTCAATATTGACTACCACAGGTCAATATCGACCTCCCTATGCCGAGTCGATTCCTCCTATTGAGCAGAAGCCAGTCAATATTGAGCCCGTCAACTCAATATCAACTACCACAGGTCAATATCGACCTCCCTATGCCGAGTCGATTCCTCCTGTTGAGCAGAAGCCAGTCAATATTGAGCCAGTCAACTCAATATCGACTACCACAGGTCAATATCGACCTCCCTATGCCGATACATCCCCACCAGATATCGAGCAAAACGACTCAATATCGACCCCTTTTGGTCAATATCAACCTGCATCTCCTGAGTCGATTCCTCCTGTTGAGCAGAAGCCAGTCAATATTGACCCATTCAACTTAATATCGAGTGACCTTACTCAATATCGACTTGAAAAAATCGACCCATCTCCCTCCATATCGACTGAGAGTCCACCTGAAGAGCAGCACAACTCGATATCGAGTGACCTAACTCGATATCGACCAGACCCTCAGGAGCTTCCGACATCCGATTTTGCGAAGGTAAGCCAAGGTATGAATCTTTCATCTCCTATTTCAATTAAAGATCTATCTATACATGGGAGAGGTTTGCCTTGGTATGTGCGATTATGTAGGGTTTCCAATGATGAGCCTAAAGAGTATGAAGTTGGAGACAAGCTCTATGTTTCCAAATCAAAGGATCATTGGTTTCCTAACAAATTCAACAAGAAGAGGATGTGACCCTTTGTGGTGAACAAGATCCATTCAGGAGGATTACAGTTGATGGACAAGAATGGAGTCCTATTTGAAGCCCAAGCTACATGGGCCCTGTAGATGGCACCTTGAGCGTAAAAGAGAAGTTGGCCTAGCGACTATAAAATCTAGAGCTTGTACATAGACATTTATTTTTTGGACTTTTTGGACATTGTTGCTTTTGTTTGTTTTTTTTGGTTTTGAACTTTTAGTTTTTCTATTGTGGGTATTTCTCTTCTACATTTTTCAGGTCCATGTGGATAGAAGCAAGCCAAAATCGGACTCGGCCAAGGCATCTACACTCGATATTATGAAGCCATGCACACCTGTCTAGTGAGTTTCTTTCTTTACTCTTGTTTTTATACAGTAAGGACACTGTAATGTTTAAGTATGGGGTGGGGGAAGGGCTTACTTTGGGCATATTTGATATATTTGACATTTGATTATTTCATGAATTGCTTATACATGGCTATTTTGGAATTCATATTTAATTTATGGGCTTATATGCATGTTTTCCAAAATTTGAAAAAATGACCCCCCATTGAAAATTTTGATAAATGTCATGGAAGCTTTATATTGAACTCGACGATAAAAAATTAGATTAATTAGAGATATAGCATGAAATTGCCTAGTAAAGGGAAGTCACAATGAAGCGCATTATTTCTTGAAAATCATGAAAGGAGGTAAAATTTGATGTTGCTTTTGACATGTTGCATGATAAGATGATGGAGGACTTTATATTTCCATACAATGCTCATTGTTTATATTCCTAGCCACACCTATGCTTATGCTTCACAAAAGCCATATTATGCCTTATTTCAATTATTGCTCCACATGTTCTAAATATTTGCCCATTCTTTACCTTATTTCCTATCCGGAGATTATGTTGAGAATGATGCTACATTATGGAGATGTTATATGCTTTTTGTGTTGTTATTATCATTATTGGAGTTTGGTAGGAGAATGTTCGAAATATATGGAAAATTTAATGAGTGAGAAAAAAATCCGATCACCTCAAGAGATAAAGGCAGATTGACCCTGCTCGCTAAGATAATAGTTTGGCGAGATGGGACACATTGTGAGGAGTCTAAAGCACTAAGTATCCGGGGCCATTCATAACACCCATGTTTGTGACTCGTGAGAAGGCAGTGTTGAGGTTAGAGAGGTAAAAGCATTATTATTGATAAAAGCATTATGAAAGGTGATGAATCGTATGAAAAAGGAGTGTGGTATGAAAATTTTGGAAATACTCCATTTCCCCGGATCATTAGCACCACATTGCCAAAAATTGCCTACCTTTAGCCTTTTACCAATCTACTTCTTATTGAGCTTAATTAAAATCCTCTTGATTATTAATGCTTTGTCACAAATGAATGTTTTTTGCATTACCCTTCTTTTGTGAGTAGATGTATCCTTTGTGTATTTGCACATGCATGGATCTGTGACACTAGTACCTTTTCGAGGATGGTAATTGATTGTAGGGTTATATAAGAATGAATCTAATATGTTGAGAGTTTTGATTTCTTCCCCTGCATGACAAATAAAAGTATTGCTTAAGGACAAACAAGCTTAAGTATGGGGTGTTTGTTGTGAGCCTAATTCGCCATGTTTTACACTTACTTTTATTTTGATTTCTGCATGCATTTCATGCATTTGGGTTAGATTAATACAAAATTTGTGTACTTTATTTTTATTTGCAATATATGGAGGTCTACACAAGTTTTTGTTATAATTCGCAGAAATCAGACGCACTTTGGAGCTTAAAGGAAAACTCATGAAGAAGCTAAGGATGGTGCAGCTAGAGAAAAGGGCATTTTTCACCATTCATCATTCTGAATTAAGCTTTGATGTCTTCATGAGAGTTGTATCCCTCGAAAAGAGCTTTTTAACGCATGGTCATATGCGTCAATCCGACGAACGAGGATTCGGGAAAGTGTGTTTAAAGAACAGAACGAGAAACTGAGCACAAGTCAATATCGACTCATCCTACTCGATATTGACTCAATCTGGTCGAAAATTAAAGAGTCAAACCGATATGGACCTGAAGCAAGAAGTGAAGAAAAAGGGCAAGTCAATATTGACCTCAGTAAGTCAATATCGACCACAAAATCGACTCAATATCTTCCTCAGAAACCAAAACCGAGCCAAGACGGAGAGAAGCTGAAGAATCAACTCGATATTGACCGGTTCTTGGTCAATATCGACTAAAAGTCACTCGATTTTCATCTCTGGAGTCAATATCGACCAGCTGAAGAGAAACTGAGGAAGCACGGGTCAATATCGACTTAACTAGGTCAATATCGACTTAACCTAGTCAATATCGACTGGACCCACGACGGCGGATTCCGAGCTTAACCGACTTCTTGTTAAGTTTCTATCCCGAATCCAATGGAGATATTTTCGAAATCAAATTCTATCAACTTCTATCAAGACCTATCAAGATCTATCAACTCCATGAAGGATTTATCCACAAATTAGATATAGTCCTAGTTGATTTATTTCTTTTATTCCATTATTTAATCTTTAAGCCTTAAGATAAAGTAGATATAGATATAGATATAGATAGACTTTCTTACCTTGATTAGCAAGGGTTGAAAGTCTATAAATAAAGCCTTAGGGGCTGGTTTTTATTCATTGAATTTCAGAGATAACAAGTAAGTAGTTACATAGAGAGAGTAGAGGAGAGAGTTTGTGGCGAGAGAAGTTGGAAAGGCGAAAGCGGATTTGGCTTCGATTGGTTGTAAGCTTTCTTTAGTTTATTTAATGCAAGTTATTTCCTTTTATTATTGACGTCTTTCTTGATGATGAAGAGCGAGTAGTCCACCCACTTCTAGGGTCGGGGTGAGCCCGACGGTGGCCATGTGAAGTAATGCGGTAAAGGTTTGATCTTTTTGTGTAATTCGTCTTCTATCCCTATGAGCATGATTCTTTTGCGAAAGTTGAAGGTGATCCTTGTTTGTGTTATTGAAGCGAAAGTGATCTTAATACAACTTGGATTAATTATGTGAAAAGGGTTAGTAACAATTAGGGTTTATGCGAAAGCCTCTATCTTCCTATTTGTTAATAACGAAAGTTATTTGATGGAAAGCATGATATTTTATGCCTTTATGTGTCATTTTGCATGGTTATCGTTGTGGTATTGAAACCTCGATCTTGGAAGTATTTTAGTTCATTGATTTATTTCACAAAGTTCCGAGTTTTCAAGTTTCTGCAGTCAATATTGAGTTGTATTCTGTCGATTTTTGTAGTCGATATTGAGTATCTCCAGTCAATATTGACTAAGGTTCTGCACTTGTGTTCTGTTTCTGTTTTGGGTCAATATTGAGTCAATTTGGTCGATTTTTCTAGTCAATATCGACTACCACAGGTCAATATCGACCAAGTTTGTTGTCTTTGCTTTCTTTTATGCTTTTATTTGTTATTTCTGTCAATCTGTCCGTGAGATTCTACTGCTACCTGAGATCAGCTGACACGCTTCCTCGAGGATCGATCCTGACAACCTTCTACTATAATGGGAGGAAGTTTCTATATTTGATTGTGTTAGTTTATTGTAGTTCCAACAATGTGTGTACTTGGATTTGGTATTTTGTGTTGTCTTTCTGATATTTATGTTCTTTTACTATGTCTTGGTGACATTTTATTGTTATTGTTTATGGTTGTTTCCTTCATCACAAATTCTGTTATTATATATTTACATTGTTCTGTATTTTTTTTCTTGTAGGAGCTCAATCTTCTGATTCATCCACCTCTTATACTGGTTCTGATGTCAGTTATTTTAGTTTTCCATTTGGAATTCTTTTGTTGATGACCAAGTTGTAATTTTTTCTTAATCTGATGTTTGTTTTTTGGGTAATTGTCTTTGATTGATCAGGGTTTGGAATATTACATTCCTGTTTCTGAGCGATTTCGTTGTAGATCCAACATATATTCAAATCCTTCTGTTTGTGATCTGATTAAGGAGCATTTGTCTGTGATAACTCCTTCCCTTGATGAAAATCGGAATAAAGTTTCAAAGGCCTTGACAGGATGTCTGTGTCAAAGGTTTTGGAGCTTTAACAGTTGATGAAATCCAAAACCTGTTCTATATGTCCGAATACTATTTAATATTATTATATACTTCCTTTATATTATATATATGTCTTTCCTTGTGATGCGTGTTGAGAAGATTCAAATCGAAAAGATCATGGCTTCAAAGTTTCCAAGTTTAGAAGATCTCGAAGATGGCCATGATCTAGACTAGCCGTTGGAGAAGATTCTTGGCGCCGATTTGTCTCAATATATAGAGAAGGAAGATGAAGACAGAAGACACATTCGTTGAACACAAGCTTTCATTCATTCAAACAAGATCTGTCTTCCAAGTGTACTCTCTGCTAGCGCTCAAGAGTTTGTTGTTTCATTTCAAAGCCTTTGAGAGTTACACTGTGAGCTTATATGATATATTCATTTATAGTGTTACTCGAGAGTTTGTAACTCGGGAAGTTGCACTAGGCTATTGATTTGTGAGAGTAAGAGGATTGTACTAGATAGCTGAGAGAGTTGGGGCTCTTCTAGATTGGTCTAGGACTCCAAGGGAACGTGAGTTGACTAGATTGCAATTGTATAGGTGAGAGGCTTCTCGGTGAGCTATTAGGATCCTAAGCTAAGCGAATCAATAAAGCCTTTTGAATCTTAGGGTTGTGGAAGAACCCTAGGCGGGGACGTAGTCCAAGTTCATGCCGAACCTCGTAAACAATTACTCGTGTCCTTTATCTATTGCTTTACCTTATTTCCGCACTTGGTTCGATTGTCTAACTTTGTGATTCAGGTTTAATCTCAAAGGATTTTATACGAGCTCCAAAAGTCTTAAGACTTTCTGCGAAAAACGGGCATACTCTATTCAACCCCTCTTCTAGAGTATTTCAATATTACTTTGTTTCACATTATCGAACCATCAATTGGTATCAGAGCTTTACTCACTGTTTTTGATCTAACAATCTTGGGAGTTTTCGATCATGTATGGTGAAGCAAGCGGAGGATTTGCACAGGGAAGGTCCACGAGCAGACCACCACTCTTTGTAGGAAACAACTTTGTCCACTGGAGATCCTTGATGAAATTGCTCATTATAGATCAAGATCTGGAACTTTGGAACATTATTGAGAATGGTCCGAAGATCCCAGAGAAAGAAGGACCAAATGGAACCAAAGTCGCAAAGAATGAGTCTGAATACATCCAAGCAGATCTTGAACTCGTCTCCAAAAACTACAGGGCTATTAACTTACTTTATTGTGGTCTTAGCATTGATGAGTTTAACCGTATTTCATCTTGTAGGTCAGCTAAAGAGATTTGGGAGAAACTGGTCATCACCTATGAAGGAACGAGCCAAGTGAAAGACACCAAGATCAACATCTTCCTTCAAAAGTATGAGCTCTTCAAGATGAAGTCTGATGAGACAATCAAGGCCATGTTGACACGATTCACAGAAATCACCAACAACCTTGACTCTCTCGGCAAGAGCTTTACCAAAGTTGAGAAAGTGAGGAAGATACTGAGGTGCCTCCCAAAGGAAAAATGGGTTCCAAAAGTAACAGCTATTGAGGAAGCACAGGACCTCACCACTATACCCCTCGATGACCTTCTTGGGAAGCTGATCATGCACGAGATGATCCTTAATGAAGACGATGGAGAACTTCCAGCTAGCACTAAGAACTTGGCAATCGAGTCTAAGAAAGATGAGCCTAAAGATGGATCTGATTCCGAAGATGAGGATGACGATGAGGATGATCCTTTTGCTCTTATCACTAGAGGCCTTGCTCGAATTCTCAAAATGAAAAAGCAATTCAACAACAAGGATGGATCAGAATCTTCAAAATTTCGAGGTAAGTCTCAATACAACAAGTATCAAAAGAAGACTAAACCGTTGTCTTATTTTGAATGTGGTGAAACAGATCATCTTGTAAAGGATTGCCCTCAAAAGACAAAAAGCCAGTCCAAGAAGGATGACAAATGGAAGAAGAAAGCCATGGTGGCAACTTGGATCGATTCTGACTCTGACTCCGATGATGAGAAGGCTAATATTTGTCTTATGGCCTCAGAAGATGAATCCCACGATGAAAAGCTTGAAGCTATTGTAAGAGAACTTATGGCAAGTCCAAAAGAGGTATTATCGGAATTCCTTTCCAATATGATTGCCAATGAAGAGAAGCTTATTGCCCAAACTAACATTCTTATTAAGAGAACTGTGGATCAGGAAAGAACTATTGAGGAACTGTCTATGAGGGTTAAAAATCTTGAAGCTTCTTATTCAAGTCTTGACATTAAAGTCAAGACGCTTGACTCAGAGAAATCTGAACTCAAGCAAGATCTCTCCTAAGTTCTCTAAACAAAAGTGGTATTGGTTACAATCCAAGGTTTTTAAAGAAGCAACACATTACCACTTTTGTAAAGGCAAAAGGAAGCAGAACCTCCCCTATATGTCACCATTGTGCTAGAAAGGGACATGTAAAAGAGACCTGCCCCTATAGAAGAAAGGATCCATATATTATTCGCAATACATTTCTTGTTCATTTGAGAAAAGAACGGATAACACAAGTTTGGGTTCCAAAAGGCACTATTTTACCAAATATGGTTTACCCCAACATTGGATCCAAATTTGCTTATTGGTCTAGCCACAAAGGTTGATGTTTGTCTTGCAGGAGATCACCAAGGTGAAAGAACACAAATGGATTATTGATAGTGGATGCTCGAGGCATATGAGTGGGAAGAGTTCTCTCTTTCTTGATCTAAAGGAGCAATCCACGGGAACAATCACTCTTGGTGACAAAGGAAAATGCGACATCATTGGTATTGGTAGTGTTGGAAGTGATTCCAGCCATAGTATTAAAAATGTCTATCTTTTTAATGGTTTGAAGTATAATTTGCTTAGTGTCTCTCAATTATGTGATAGTGCCAACAATGTCAGATTTAACAAGAAAAGATGTATAGTGTGCAGAGAAGATACAGGTGAAGTTATATTGACTGCATATCGTTACAACAATGTATACGCCGTAAATGTTGATCAAGTGGCACAAGGAAGCTTAACCTGTCTAAAAGGTTTGACGGACGATCCAAAGCTCTGGCACATGAGACTCGGTCATGTGAGTCCACATACATTACAGAAGCTTGTGTCCAAAGGGCTTGTAAGAGGGCTACCTGAGATGGACTTCAAAGGTATTGATATGTGCAATGCATGCACACGAGGTAAACAAACACGTAGCTCTTTCAAACCCAAAAAGGTTGTAAGTTCTTCTAGACCCCTTGAACTTTTACATATGGATTTATGCGGTCCTATGCGAGTCAAATCTCCCAATGGTAAAAAGTACATGCTAGTTGTTGTTGATGATTTTTCAAGACATACGTGGGTTGCATTTTTAAAAGTAAAATCAGAGGCCTTATTTGAGTTTTCAAAACTTTGTAAGGAGTTGCAAACTTTAAGAAACGAGCCCATAGTGTCAATTCGGAGTGATCATGGTAGGGAGTTTGATCAACTTCAGTTTGATTTGTTTTGTGCTAAATATGGCATCTCCCATAATTTTTCTGCTCCTAGGACACCTCAACAAAACGGGGTTGTGGAACGAAAGAACCGCACCTTAGAGGATATGGCCAGGACTCTGCTTTTAGAAAATGCATTACCTAAAACCTATTGGGCTGAAGCTGTTAACACAGCTAACTATATTTTGAATCGTTGTCTTATTCGTTCTATCTTAAAGCAAACTCCTTATGAACTTTTCAAAGGCCGCAAACCACTTATATCTTACTTTAAACCCTTTGGCTGTACTTGTTTTGTTCGTAACAATGGAAAAGATAACCTCGGGAAATTTGATGCGCGTAGTGATGAAGGTATATTTCTTGGCTACTCCACAAGTAGCAAAGCTTATTGAATCTTCAATAAAAGGACCCAGGTAGTTGAAGAAAGTATACATGTTATATTTGATGAATGCAATGACGGTTCTTTGAGTGAAAGTGTTGCAGATATAGATCTTAACATCCATGCAGAGAACGAGGAAGGTGATGATGCTGCTACCAAGAACACAGAGAAGAGGAACATGCAGGAACCGATTCTTAACGCTGAAGAATTGGCCCAAGGTGTTGAAGATTCGTCCAAAGCCCTTGGTGTCCAATCCAACAGTGTTGAGACGTCAGAAACTGCTGTAACTGAACCTAACAGGACCACGGAGTCAGATGTACCACAAGTCAATCCTACTGGTGTGACGAATCAAGGAGCTGAGACTAGCAAAAGGAAATTCAAATACTCCTCATCACACTCATTAAAGGATATCATTTCTGACCCTATTTCTAGTGTTCAAACTCGTTCTAAACTTAAAGATCTTTGTGCTTTTCACGCGTTTGTTTCTCTTAATCAGACAAAGAAGGCAGATGAGGCACTTCAAGAGCCAGATTGGATCATTGCTATGAAAAGCGAGCTTAACGAATTTTAAAGAAACAAAGTCTGGAACTTGAAGCCAAGGCCAAAGCATCAATCAGTCATTGGCACACGATGGGTATTTCGAAACAAGCTAGATAAGAATGGTAAGATTGTGAGGAACAAGGCAAGGCTTTTTGCTCAAGGGTACAATCAAGAGGAAGGTATTGACTACGAGGAGACTTTTGCTCCCGTAGCCAGGCTTGAAGCTATTCACATTTTATTAGCATTTGCATCTTTTATGAGAATAAAGTTATATCAAATGGATGTCAAGTGTGCTTTTCTTAATGGTTTCTTAGAGGAAGAAGTTTTTGTGGCTCAACCCCCAGGTTTTGAAAATTTGGAATTTCCCAATCATGTTTATAAACTTGACAAAGCGCTTTATGGTTTGAAACAAGCCTCAAGAGCTTGGTATGAGCGCTTGTCAAAATATCTTTTAGAAAATGATTTTAAAAGGGGGTTGATCGACAAGACTCTTTTTATCAAGACCAAAGGAAATGACATTTTTGTTATTCAAATATATGTTGATGATATATTGTTTGGTGCTACTAACATATCTTTGTGCAAGGAATTTTCTGACATTATGTGCAGTGAATTTGAGATGAGCTTGATGGGTGAACTAAACTTCTTTTTGGGATTACAAGTTCATCAATCCAAGTAAGGGATCTTTGTCAATCAAAGCAAGTACCCTAAGGATCTCTTGAAGAAGTTCAAAATGGATCAATCCAAAGCAGCCAAGACTCCCATGAGCTCAACATTGTCTCTAGATCAGGACAAAACTGGGAAAAGTGTCAATCAAAAAAAGTATTGAGGAATGATTGGATCTTTATTATATCTCACGGCTAGTAGACCTTACATTATGTTTAGTGTTTGCATGTGTGCTAGGTTTCAAGCTGATCCTCAAGAATCTCACCTCGTGGTTGTGAAGAGGATCTTTCGATATCTCAATAGCACTAAGGAGCTTGGACTATGGTACCCAAAGCAAAAGGATTTCACATTAATTGGATATTCTAATGCAGATTTTACAGGCTATAAGGTGGATAGGAAGAGCACATCAGGATGTTGCCAATTCCTAGGAGCATCCTCGATCAGTTGGCACTCAAAGAAACAAAACTCAATCGCTCTATCCACTACATAAGCCGAATACATTGCAGTTGGAGCCTGTTGCTCCCAAATCCTTTGGATAGCTCAACAAATGCGAGATCTTGGCATCAACCTCAAAGACATTCCCATTAAGTGTGACAATACAAGAGCCATCTCTATCACTAAGAATCCTGCTCAGCATTCAAGGACCAAACATATTGATGTAAGGGAACATTTCATTCAAGACCATGTTGAAAAAGGTGATGTGTCCACTTCGTTTATTTCAACTGATTATCAATGGGCTAACACTTTTACTAAGCCTTTGGCAGAGGACAGGTTCACCTTCATTAGACGAGAAATTGAGATGCTTAACAAGGATGCACTTTCGTAGGGGGAGCATTCCCTTTACGAAAGATAAATTCTACTTAGTGTCAAGACCCTTGAGAATTATTGCAAGGTTTGTGAACTAAATGGTAGATCATATATATCGGATCACATATATTTGGTTAATATCTATTTAGATATTTAATCAAGTATATTTTTTTTCGGATTTTAAAATCTTCTATTTGTGTTATATTTTTAAACCGTTGAGATATCTTAATTTTGGAACTAAATATTTCGGTTTTTCAGTCCGATTTTGATGGAATAATTTGAATTTTGAATTGGAAACTTTTCAAATTTTGGAAATGATATCATTACCCTCCCTTGGAACTCTAAACCCGTCCCATCACTCCATCATCTCTCTCTACTTAAACCCAATTCTGTACCCGATTACATCACAAACCTAGAACTTATCCAAACCCTTTCACCTTCTCCTTCTTCAACCTCTCAACCTGTTCTAAGAAAACCCTAGCCGATTTCCTCCATGGCACCCAAATCAAAGAAAGCTTCTACACCCAAAAGACTTGGCGCTACCTCCAAGGGAATTCAGGTCACTACCACCTCTCCCACACCTGAACCCAATCCTCAAGCCATTGTCCCAACTGTTTTCCAGAGCACCATCGCTGAGAGCACGACCACTGTTACCAAGAGCTATCAAAAGCGCTCTGCTAAGAAGCCCCTCAGTGCGAAACAGAAAGGGAAAAAGAAGATCTTGGCTGAGGAGGTGGACGAGGAAGAGGAGGAAGATGATCTCGACGCCAGTCTAGAAAGAGATGCTGCCAAGGAAGCCGAAGCCGAAGCCGAGGAGGTTCCATCTGAGGACGAGCCTGAGGAAGAAGACGAAGAGCAAGACGGATCTAGAGAGGACGAGGAAGCTGAAGGAGATGAAGCGGGGTCCGGTGAGGACTCGGGGTCTGAGGAAGAGGAGGAAGAATCTCCCTCTCCTTCTCCTCCTCCCCCGTCTCCAAAGAAGCGAAAAGCCCCAACTGCTGTCAAGCCTCCTTCTCCCAAGCGCACCAGGAAGGGCACCCTTAGAGGTCTTGAGGTGCCTGCCAAGAGACCTGCTCCAACGATTGCTCGCAGGAAGAACGCTGATCCACCTGCTTACATCCAAGTAAACCAATCCTTGCCCTCCTCTTGGTTTGAAAATGCTGAGACTGCTGGTAAGTGGGTAGATGAGTTTCGAACTCGTAGGATTTGTTGTTCTGATTTTTTGGATATTGAGTTCTTCGAAGCTTTGAAGCTACCCTGCATTGATCTTCTCAAAAAATCCCCAGCCTGGACCCTTCTCAATCTTGAAATTGTTTACTATCCTCAGCTTACCCGCCTGTTCTACATAAACTTAAAAGCCAAACACGACGCCAATGGTTGGTCTTTGGAGTCTGTTGTTAAAGGGGTTAGAATCTCTTTCAACTCCAATGACTTTGCAGATTTCCTTGGCCTACCTATCCCATGTCCACCTTCTGAAATACACCCCTCGAAAGAGAACTGCATCATCCTTGCCCGAGCCAAGTAGGTTATGCCGGAGATGAGCAGGATAATCAAGATGCTGCAAGGTCTGTGGACGAGGCTCACTGATGATGCTCCGGACGATGAAGCTTAAACCCTACCCTACCCTATCCCTATCCCAAACTTGATACATTGCTGGTTTTTGGAAACTTTTTCAAAACTTTTGGTGACTGTTTTACCTCCTCCCTTTGTTGAAAGACAAAAAGGGGGAGATGATCTGTGGTTGTTTAGACTTGAAAACCTTTCTGCTTGAAGGTCTTGGAAGACCTTGGTTTTGATTTTTTGGTTTTCGGTTGGATGGCTTAGTACTTAGTCTGATTTCACTTATATTATTTATGCTTGACTAAGTTGCATGGATGCACAGGTTTTGTCTTTCATCAAGGGGGAGATTGATAACTCCCTCCCTTGATGAAAATCGGAATAAAGTTTCAAAGGCCTTGAGAGGATGTCTGTGTCAAAGGTCTTGGAGCTTTAACAGTTGATGAAATCCAAAACCTGTTCTATATGTCCGAATACTATTTAATATTATTATATACTTCTTTTATATTATATATATGTGTAACTAATCTTTCAGGAAGTATCTTCGAATTATTTCCTTCCTTGTGATGCGTGTTGAGAAGATTCAAATCGGAAAGATCATGGCTTCAAAGTTTCCAAGTTTAGAAGATCTCGAAGATGGCCATGATCTAGACTAGCCATTGGAGAAGATTCTTGGGGCCGATTTGTCTCAATATATAGAGAAGAAGATGAAGACGGAAGAGACATTCGTTGAACACAAGCTTTCATTCATTCAAACAAGATCTGTCTTCCAAGTGTACTCTCTGCTAGCGCTCAAGAGCTTGTTGTTTCATTTCAAAGACTTTGAGAGTTACACTGTGAGCTTATAGGATATATTCATTTATAGTGTTACTCGAGAGTTTAAAACTCGGGAAGTTGCACTAGGCTATTGATTTGTGAGAGTAAGAGGATTGTACTAGATAGCTGAGAGAGGTGGGGCTCTTCTAGATTGGTCTAGCACTCCAAGGAAACGTGAGTTGACTAGATTGCAATTGTATAGGAGAGAGGCTTCTCGGTGAGCTATTAGGATCCTAAGCTAAGCGAATCAATAAAGCCTTTTGAATCCTAGGGTTGTGGAAGAACCCTAGGCGGGGACGTAGGCCAAGTTCGTGCCGAACCTCGTAAACAATTGCTCGTGTCCTTTATCTATTGCTTTACCTTATTTCCGTACTTGGTTCGATTGTCTAACTTTGTGATTCATTTTTAATCTCAAAGGGTTTTATACGAGCTCCAAAAGTCTTGAGACTTTCTAAGAAAAACGGGCATACTCTATTCAACCCCCCTTCTAGAGTATTTCTATATTACTTTGTTTTACACTATCGAACCTTCAATTGGTATCAGAGCTTTACTCACTGTTTTTGATTTAACAATCTTGCGAGTTTTCGATCATGTCTGGTGAAGCAAGCGGAGGATTTGCACATGGAAGGTCCACGAGCAGACCACCACTCTTTGAAGGAAACAACTTTGTCCGCTGGAGATCCTTGATGAAAATGTTCATTATAGATCAAGATCTGGAACTTTGGAACATTATTGAGAATGGTCCGAAGATCCCAGAGAAAGAAGGACCAAATGGAACCAAAGTCGCAAAGAAGGAGTCTGAATACATCCAATCAGATCTTGAACTCGTCTCCAAAAACTACAGGGCTATTAATTTACTTTATTGTGGTCTTAGCACTGATGAGTTTAACCGTATTTCATCTTGTAGGTCAGCTAAAGAGATTTGGGACAAACTGGTCGTCACCTATGAAGAAACGAGCCAAGTGAAAGACACCAAGATCAGCATCTTCCTTAGAAAGTATGAGCTATTCAAGATGAAGTCTGATGAGACAATCAAGGTTATGTTCACACGATTCACAGAAATCACCAACAACCTTGACTCTCTCGGCAAGAGCTTTACCAACGTTGAGAAAGTGAGGAAGATACTGAGGTGCCTCCCAAAGGAAAAATGGGGTCCAAAAGTAACAGCTATTGAGGAAGCACAGGACCTCACCACTTTACCCCTCAATGTCCTTCTTGGGAAGCTGATCACGCATGAGATGATCCTTAATGAAGACGATGGAGAACTTCCAGCTAGCACTAAGAACATGGCACTCACGTCTAAGAAAGATGAGCCTAAAGATGGATCTGATTCCGAAGATGAGGATGACGATGAGGATGATCCTTTTGCTCTTATCACTAGAGGCCTTGCTCGAATTCTCAAAATGAAAAAGCAATTCAACAACAAGGATGGATCAGAATCTTCAAAATTTCGAGGTAAGCCTCAATACAACAAGTATGAAAAGAAGACTAAACCGTTGTCTTGTTTTGAATGTGGTGAAATAGATCATCTTGTAAAGGATTGCCCTCAAAAGACAAAAAGCTAGTCCAAGAAGGGTGACAAATGGGAGAAGAAAGCCATGGTGGCAACTTGGAGCGATTCTGACTCTGACTCCGATGATGAGAAGGCTAATATTTGTCTTATGGCCTCAGAAGATGAATCCCACGATGAAAAGCTTGAAGCTATTGTAAGAGAACTCATGGCAAGTCCAAAAGAGGTATTATCGGAATTCCTTTCCAATATGATTGTCAATGAAGAGAAGCTTATTGCCCAAACTAACATTCTTATTAAGAGAACTGTGGATCAAGAAAGAACTATTGAGGATCTGTCTATGAGGGTTAAAAATCTTGAAGCTTCTTATTCAAGTCTTGTCATTAAATGTATATTTATGAATGAAGTTTGTCCTTGATCATATTTGTTTCTCATTTCAATTCAAATCATACTAATCTTTGATGTTTAAGTAGGACATTTGTTGTGACACTAGGTGGTTAAGGCCCAAAGTATTGTTGACAATTTTGGTTAGAGTAGTTTGAAGTAGAGGTGTAGTAGCCTTGTATTTTATGATTTTGAAGTTTATGTGGTGGTGACAATAGGTGGTTAAGGCCCAAAGTATGTTTAACAATCATATTAGTTACAAGTAGTGGCGACACTACCCCCTCGTGTTTTCTGTTATGGAAGTGTATGGGTTGACATTTTCTGTTATTGAAGCTTATGTGTTGACACTAGTTGACCGGGTAAGTCACAAAGTAGTGCTGACACTGATATTAGGTACAATTACTTGTGACACTAGCCTTGTATTTTTTTGTTATTTTGTAGTGTATGTTGTTGCATGAGGTGGCTAGGGCCCAAAGTCATTTGTTACATTGTTGGTTAGAGTAGTTGGAAGTATTGGTGATACTATCCTTATATTTTGTCTAATGTTGAAGTGTATGTGGTGACGTTTTCTGATATTGAAGTTTTGTGTTGACACTAGGTGGATAAGGCCGAAAGTAGTGTTGACACGAGGTGGTTAATGTCCAACAATGATAATTGTAACTCAAATAACTGTAATCCGTTTTCAGTTTACAGTTTTACAGTTTTTTTTATAGTTACTCTGTAATGAACCGACCCAAATAACTGCTACAAGGAAGAAAAATGTATAATTATTGCCCATATATATATATCCATAAATAATTCTTTGTTGTCCATTGTTGTCTGCAAACTGATTTTAACAAAAATCAGTATACCTGAACTTTTAATCACACTGTTAACACATTCCCCTCCAAAAAGATGAATTATGGAAACACTGTTGAGTTTTGCACAAGATTCCATCAATTGATGGATGAGCTTGATGGAGTTGTTTACCGGGGGTATCACATGACTCTCGTTGATGAGGCATGTGAGACTAACAAAGAGGCTCGCATGGCCGAGTTGGTGGAAGCCGTTGTGGTTCATTATACATTATATGAGGAATTAAAAAGATCAATAATAGCAACTGAACATCACATTCGGATTGCATCCAAAGATGAAGACGGTGAAGCACTATCAAAGGTGATATTTGAAGTTTTATCCGTAAGTTTTTTCCATACTGTATTGACTCTTGTATTTTATGTTTTATGTAGATGGAAGGAGAACTGGGAAAACAAAGACATATGTTTGAAGAGGAAAATGACAATCTCATGGAGTGCGTTAAAGAAGTTTTAGATGCTTAAATGGAAAGGAGGACGACGATTGATGACTTCTTAGGACCGTAGTTCTACTATATTAATAATTGATAATATTGGAACTTATTTATATGTTGAATGTATTGTTTTTGTTTTTTTAGTTTCTATGTGTTCCATGCTAATGATACGATGCAACATATTAATATCATAATAATCATATGATTATTTTGTAATTTCGCACCTCATATTTGATATTATAAAGTGTTACTTAATTTTTACGTCTATCTCTTGTGATACTGCGGACACATTGATTAGTTTGTGGATTGTTTTGGTAAAAGTAGTGCTGACACTGTTTAACTAAGTTTTTATGATATTGGTAATTTGCTCAACATCATCTTAGATTTGCTAAACAATAGTTTATATTTGCGCAACAAACGAATATCCAGTTATAAACACAAATCACATATTTGATTGTCGAGGGGAGAGAGTTGTGCTGACATATAGAAAAGAACACAACTGTTCAGAAGCAGTTATAGTTGTCTGCATGTTGAAAAATACTATCCACCTTAAAACCACAGGGAAAGCAACTGTCTTCATGTTTACGAGAAAACTGTTCAGAAGCAGAGTACACAACTGTCTACACCAAACTACATTCCAAAGTTTGCAAAAAAAAACATGAAATTGCGTTGTAGTTGATCAACCAAGATTTAGTTTATGGCCTTGAATCCCCTTTGAAGTCATTTTTGCATGTGATTTCGCTGCCTTCACAACTTTTGTGTTCACTTCATTCAGCTCTGAGCAGACAATATCTGTTAGATACTCCACCCGTAGCTTTGAGATATTCTTGAAATTGCCCTTTTCAAATCCACACTTGTACCCTCTCTCTGTCCCAAAGAAGGTCTCAATGTGATGCATGAGGCATACCCCAGAATGCAGAACTTTCTCATCTCCAGCCCAAGCGATGGCGACATTTGATGTTGGTGCAGTTGACACTGTTTATGCCTTTGCTCCAAGCCCCTTGTCTGTTAGATAAGCAATCAGCATCTCCCCCTGCATGGATTGAATTATAAAACATGTAATTTTAATTGTAAACTGAGGTGATATTTAAATGAAATTAATACAACTAAAGACATATTAGATATCATTAATAAAACTTACCAAACATTCGAAGGGTGATGGAAAGCTGCAAGTTGCATCAGTGCAAGATGGGGTGATATAAACGATCTGGACAACTTTTTTTTAAAGTGGAAGACAACCATGACATAAAACATTTCTCGTTGAACCCCAAATACAATCTAATCAACATAATATAAAACAGATAAACATTAGTGATTGAGCTTGTTAACTTTGATTTCAAATTCAGTATTTAGAGAACTTTATTAAGGTGATTGCGAGGAAATACCATGTCTACATCTCTCAAAGAAATGTGTAGTGAAAAAGACAATATAGTATCAAGGTGGAGGTTAAACCTCTTAAACTGTTCATCACAAGCTTCTGATGATACACTCTCCACATTAAACTGGGTCTAGAATAGAAATTAGTAAAAAAACAGACCCATTGTAATAATGACAAAGAATGGAGTGTAATTGAAGGATGAACTGGTAAAAATATTACAGATTTGTTGATATTAACAAATAGTCTTGCTGGTGATTGAGCACTTTTATACTGTTCCTTGTGGTTGAGGACAACTGTCCATGCATCAATAATGACACTAGACAAGTGGGTTTCATCTTCAAGTATACCCATGTCTGTCCTAACAATTTCAACAGACTTGTGTTTAAATAAAACTTCTCTACAAAGGGAATCATTATGAAGATGGATTAAGTAAAAATAATCTTTTACCTATAACTAAACATACATTAAGTAAATTAAGATCAAAATGAACTTACGTGCTTTGAGTTGTTTTCATTGCTAAATAGGCTGAAATAGTGCGCTCAATTTCAGAGATAGGATCATTAATATCAACAACACATGAATAATAAGGGCTTCTCAAAGATGCAGAAGGTTTAAGTGCTCTCCTTGCAGCTTCTTCTCTCTTTGTGTCATTCAGTTGTTCTGCAGGATTCACATCAGCTGTGTTGACACGTGGTGATCTCCATGTTGGCAATGTAGCAGGGGACTTGCATTTTCTTCTACATCCCAAATGGTTCTCTGGTGGAATATCATTTTCAAATTGAGTGGGTAGGGGATTTGGAGTTGTGCATAATATGTCTGCAGTTTTAGCTTGAACATCCTGGTGTATTGGCGGATGACCATGGCCGCCTGGAGGAGCTTGGTTTGGTTCATTCGTATCATTTTTTGGATCTCCGGTGTTATGTGATGTCCCTTTATCTTTCTTGAAAACATGATCATTTAGAATTATATCAAAGGAAAATTCCCCATCTACTTTGATGTTTGATTTCAATTTCTGCTTATTCTGATACACCATCTCAATTTGAGTAATGAAATCTAAGAAAGTAGGGTCTGACCAGAATTTTTCTTAGGAGTCGGTAAAATGTGTGTTTGGAGAGTCATTCATATAAGACCTGTCAGCAGCATCTGTTGCATGCTCAGGGGTTAAATCTTCCATCCCTAGAAGCTGGTTTACCCCATGTAGAAGTCTTTTTACCTTTTCATCATGTTGTAGTTCAAGCGGTACATTTGTAGACCACTCAACAAAATCGGATATAGCAGATGCAAGGACATAAGTTTTTTTAGCAAAAAACTTTATCCAACTCTAGAAGATAACAGCACATAAAAAACAAGAATAAAAAATAACCAGTAAATATCAGAACATGCTAAATTGCACCAATATTAGATTGGATTAGTTTAAAGAATTCATATAAACCTCTACTGTGGGTGGTTGTTTTTCTGGATCAGCAGGGTGACTGGTGCCTTCATCGTTTTGTGCAGTAGTGCGCGGACAAGATGTAGACGGTATGTCTTGATAGGGAGGAATAATTTGGCGAGCCTGGACAAAGCCTCCGGTACTAATATCATCAGTTTCTCGTTTGCGCAAAATTTTGTAATTCATGCCAACAAACACTGGGAAACAACGACTCATTCTTCTGAGTGCGGTGCTTGTGAATAGTTTCACCCTATCCATATAAAACAATTGCAACACCAAGGTGATAAACATATATTTGTATAATGATGGAGCGGGGGAATGCTGACATGAAGAATACTGTACGTACATTGTAAAGAAATTAAGTTAACATCAGAGGAAAGGTTTAAAAAAAATACTTACAACCAAGAATAATAGAGGCCCTCTGAAATTGCCATTCTTGTTCTTTTCCCAGCTTTTCTTTGCATCAACCAAACTTTCCAACACGAGACCACACCAATTTAGGTCTTTCATGTCACCCAATTGAGGAACTACTCTTATTAAATTGGGGTTGGCATGCCCGTTTCCTAGAGTATCAATATAGAGTATAATATAACAATAAAGTTCAAAAGGAATTGATCACCACAGTCAGTGTCAGCTATCAATTTATCCATTACCATAGTTGTTGTTATATTATCCTGGACCTCAAATGTGCTTCTCCAATCTTGCACAAGACTGAAATTCTCTTTAGCTGTTTTTCTTCCAACTAAAATCTTCCCCATGGGGAACCCCATTGTGATATGCACATCTATTTCTGCAATTTCAAGTTCTCCTTCATTAGCCAGCACCAAGAAATAATTGTTAGCATCAAACTGATTCACTAACCAATATGAAAGATGCAGTGGTAGGGTAACAATATCCAAGTTGAACAAAAATTCAAACCCAATATCTTGAATGAATTTCGTCTGCTTGTCATTCATTTTTTTCAATGATGACACCAACAAGTGTGGGCTTGAACGTGCCTTCAAACCCAGGAGAATTTTTTGTCTTGTGTTCCTCTCATTCCTCACAATCATCTGCCTGTTTTATGTGTTAGGTTATATTTCGGTGGGATCTGTTTGTTCATCATATGTGATGATATGCACAGTTGGGTTTACATGTTGAAAAACTATCTCATTAGGTGAATGGTTATCCAACCTTCCAATTTCAATGGTTTCCACACCAACAGTGCTAACAGGAAGAGCAGTCACAAGGTAAACTTCTTTCTTACTATTTTTCGAACAAGTGGTTGAGAATCTTTTGATTCAAGAGACCGACAACCGTCCCCTCCTTCATAGGCTTTACCAGGCTCATTATCATCAAAAAGTTCATCTTTGAAGGGAGGTGAATCTCTAGATAAATCAACTATTGGAGGTTTAACTCCAGATATTTTTTATCTCTTGGAAGTTCGATTTGGGCTTTATAGAACAGGTGAATCATTTCAACTCTGGGGACGTTTACCTATAGAATGAACACTTACAATCAATTTCTACAAATATTGGAAGTAATGACATTGTAATAGAAGGCAGTTTATACCGTATAAAATTCAAAATTGAATGATAAATCCATCACATTAATTTAAAATTATAATGTGCAAGTAATTGAATTAGCAATGGTAGCTCTTGGAAGCCTGAATAACTACTTGATTATAAACGTTCAAACCTCTTGAATAAGCGCCATTTCCTAATTTTCGTGAAAACTAAACCCTAAACACAATTCGTTCTAATTTAAACTATAATATACAAAATAGAAGAAATCAATCCTTTCGGATCTGATGACATGTTGATGTATATGATAGATTTCTTATCCACAATCCAATAATCAAGCGTGAAGAAATCTCGCAGAGAAAGAGAGAGAGTAGATTTAGCTGGAGGATGAAAACAAAACGAAGGTGATGGAGAACTTCTAGAACGAGAAAAGCGTTTTAGACATTTACATTGGTTGCTTTTTATATTTTTTTAGGAAAACCGTTTTTCTTTTCTTTTTTTTTTTGTATAAAATCGGGAATTGTGTAATACTTTATTTATTTCTTATTATTTAACTTATAATTCCATACCTTAAATTTATTTTTTCACAATATGATTATTTAATTTTCAATAGAATATGATTGCATAACATGGTTTATTGGTAGATATTTGCTCAAAAACATATTATATTTGCTCAACAATAGTTTATGTTTGCACAAAATTCGAGAGTTCTGAAATTATTGGTAACATGATCTTATTTTCTCTCTTTATGTTTACATACTTTCTTAATAGATTATTGCACAACATCGTAATATTTTTTCTCATTAATCGTATAAAATTGCACAACATTGAAGTGTAGTAGGGGAAACATTTGCTCAAAATCATTTTATTTTTGCTCAACAATAGTTTATATATGCACAACAATCGACACTTGTGAATTTGATAGAAACATGATCTTACTTTCTTTATTTCTGTTTTCATAGTTTCTCAATAGATTATTGCTCAACATCGTCTTATTTTTGCTCATCAATAGGATAAAATTGCACAACATCGTATGATTGATGAAAACTTGCTCAACATCATCTTATTTTTACTCAACGGTAGTTTATATTTGCACAACAACAACACTTTGTTGGCAACATGATCTTATTTCCTCTATTTATGTTTTCATAGTTGCTCAATAGATTTTTCTCATCATGGTCTTATTTATGCTCATCAATAGAATAAAATTGCAAAACATCGTATGATTGGTGAAAACTTGCTCAACATCATCTTATTTTTGCTCAACAATAATTTATATTTTCACAACAATAACACTTTGTTGGCAACTGTAAAGGCTCGGATTTTCAAATCCTAATTTTTCAGAAAAAGGAAATTAAAAATGAATTTAAATCGAATTAAAAGCTCGTTTAGCGGATTCCGACCGTAATATAAAATTTGACGAACGATTTCCATCCTTTTACCTTGAAAATTGAAAATAATTATCAGATGACAATATCCTTGTCTATTTTAAAAATCTAATTGATCGAGAAAGCAAGAGTCGGGGAAACTAACATTCAGAAACTAATTTCGGGATTCAAAATTCGCGTATTTGGAATTTATTTCCGGGTAAATGTTTACCCATTTCTACACTCTACCCTCACCAACTCCCTCACCATACCTCTTGAAAGGTTACCCCGTCATTCACCATTGATCATCATCACCTGCTCCCTCCTTCACACGCTTCACCATCACTCCCGCCCTCTCTCGGCTTCACCATTCCCTCACCATCACCATGATGCTTCATCACCAACTTCAATCTCTCCATCTCCATCTTCATCACCACCATCGGCGTCACCATCTTCGATCATAATCTCC
The DNA here is from genome assembly GCA_037127255.1 of Persicaria tinctoria. NCBI lineage: Eukaryota > Viridiplantae > Streptophyta > Magnoliopsida > Caryophyllales > Polygonaceae > Persicaria > Persicaria tinctoria. The sequence goes on along the minus strand of JBANSL010000011.1, from coordinate 24,149,345 downwards.
ATCGCCGCCACCGATTCCTCGTCCCTCCTTTCACCTCAAAGCCACCAGCGGTAGTAGCAATATCCCTCGGAGCCACTAGGAGCAGCCACCCGAGCCACCGCAGCTCCGACGACCTCCCTTGTCCCATGTTCCCACAACCAAGGTTGTCGCCCGATTCGTTCTCGAAACAAAATTCCGGTAAGCCGTTCTCACTTGTTTTCGATCGGAATCACCCCCGAGTTCTTCAATCAAAATCACCCATGTCTGACGCAGGTTCGACGAGCCATCGCGAGCCACCGACGAAGCCCAGAACTCCGTTCGAGAGCTCCGAAGTCGCGAACACGTCGGTGAGCTTCCAAGCTTCCTTTCATTTCTCGTTCGATTTCGTTCTTTCTTTCGATGCTTAGAGTAGTCGGGGGGGGGGGTGAGCGAGAGCTAAATGCGGATAGTCGAGCGAGCTCGAGAGCCTCGGTAGCTCGAGGGCAAGGCAGAGCGACCGGCTGGCGGGTGAGCTGAGCAGCGGGCGCAAGAGCAGGCAGGAGAGGAAGCACACGGACGCGGGGTGTGAGCACGCGAGCGCCGGCGCAGGAGTAGGTTGTTGAGCAGCTATGGCGGGGCTTCCTCTGCATTTGAAATTGGAGGAGGAAGATGGCCAGCGTGGCTTGTGGGCCCCTCCTTTTCTAACTTATATATATTTGTTATATTATATAACCGGTTGGGGATTAATAATTGCGGGTTCGGTTTGGTTCGGTTCGGGTTTAACCGTTTACTTATCTAATTAGTGGTGATTAAAATAAAGATAAAATATTATTTTGGGAGAATTATAAGGGTTGGTTTATTAAATAAAAATGGTCGGGATATTAGGGGATTTGAATATAATTTATAAAGGTGTTTAATAAATGGTATTTAAAATATCATATAATACTATTTAGATTTAAAATATATTATTGAGAATTAAAGATTTATAAAGAATTTGGAAAATTATTTCAAGGTTGGAAGTAATCTAATAAATAAATTTAAAAGGGAATTTAGCGAGTATTTTCAAGGATCGGAATACTTAACTATTTAACTGGGATTTGAAACGGTTTTGAAACTAACTTGGGAATAAGACTTATTCGATGACTAACTAGCATGATAATATGATCGTTTGACTAACGGTATGATTCGTATGACTAATAGCATGATATTGTGGTGATTTTTAGAAGGGATTAATGTTCGATACTTATGATGTTAATGATATATATCCTCATGGAAAGTATGAGTATGAAATAGTAATATGCGAATTTGGCTAAGTATGATAGGGAGGTTATTTTAAGTTGATGAGTTGGCAAGTTATGATGAATAGTATGAGATAAGAGATGGTTGATCGTAATGAACTGAAAGTATGGTTGATGCAAGCTTGTTAATTATCTGCTTGTATGAATGTGTGTTATATTTGTTCAGAGTGGCTAGAGACGTATACTTAGTGTATTGTCATTATGTACTTCGATGATACTTTGTGATCGTGACAACTGTGTGCTGGATTCTTCTTTTGTCGATCTCCTAGCAAGGTAAGTACCTCCGGGGCTTACTCAATAACCAGTACCTCCTGCCTGATGTGTCGTATAGTATGTAGGTGTTGCATATGCATAAGAGCATGTCATGTAGTATCACGCTTAGGAATTGCACTTACGAATGAGCATTCTTATTCTGTATGCGTTTGAATACAGAACGGCCCTTATCTGTGAGTCCTAGAGTCCTTGCTAGGGTCATAGGGCAGCCCAGTTTCATTGGGTGTTGTCCTCCTTGAGTTATATATATATCACGAGATACGAGATGAGCATGAGATACGAGATGAGCATGAGATATGATATGATGATGAGATCTGATATGTTATAGCATCGTACTGGCCAGTCTCCACCCTATTTGGAAGTGGGGTGGTGGCAGAAGAGGGATATACCACTTGATATTCTTTGTTAATGCCTTACTTAAAATTCTGCACATATGAATTAGGAACATGATAGTGTGGTTAATATTCCAGTAATGCATGAAGGCATCCTTTATTCTAGGTATAGGCGTATTATATGTCCTCAGCGCAGTCAGAGGACCCGCGGGCGGACTCTTGGCCTGACTTGGTGGTATAGTTTCAGGTACCCGATACACTGTTTGATTTTGTGCTGTTATGACGGGGTCTATTCATATGGTGGAGAGTGAGTGTTTTAAACCTGACTTCACTAGATTTATGCTTTTGGGATTCTCCTTACTTATACTCTATTTTGATCCGGCTCTGCCGTGGCACTGGTTGTATCGTTTTCAGAACTTATGCCCTTTGCATGATAAAGGATTTCTCGCGTTGTAGACTTAGGACAGGTATAGGGGTTTACCCCGGGGTCTCCAACGGACCTTCCAGATTTGGGTGCGAAATCCCGCTTTAAACTACAACCCTTCGGTTTTAAACCTTCAACCTGTACTCGGAGCGCAAGATCCTAACGAGGGGTTTTATCCCTCGAAACGTAACTCGAGAATCATAATCTCGGGCCATTACAGCAACATGATATTATTTTCTCTACTTATGTTCACATAGTTGCTCTATAGATTATTGCTCAACATGGTCTTATTTTTTCTCATCAATAGAATAAAATTGCACAAAATCGTATGGTTGGTGAAAACTTGCTCAAAATCATTTTAATTTTGCTCAACAATAGTTTATATATGCACAACAACAACACTTTGTTGGCAACATAATCTTATTTTCTCTATTTATGTTCTCATAGTTGCTCTATAGATTATTGCTCAACATGGTCTTATTTTTGCTTATCAATAGAATAAAATTGCACAACATCTTATGATTGGTGAAAACTTGCTCAACATCATCTTATTTTTGCTCAACAATAGTTTATATTTGCACAACAACAACACTTTGTCAACCTTGTATCGTTTTTTGAGTGAACAACAATGATATAAATTTGAAATTTCATGAGCACCGATGGCAAAATTGCGCTGACATAGATGGAAAAGAGTATACAAACTCGTATTATTACATGATAAAATCTAAAAATTTATTCTATAATATTGAATTAATGTTTATTTTGAAACATAAATGTCATTTAGAATGTCTAAGCTGTATTATTTCGTAACATTACTTTTATATAATACCGATGGTAGAAATTGTGCTGACAGACTTATTTCAAATGCTTCAACCTTCTCTTGAACTCTCCCATTGAAAGCTTTCTATTTGAAGGTGGTCTTCCTGCTCTCTTTCTTACTACTAGGGGTAACATTTGGTAGATTTTATCACATCAGGGATGTTCCCTTCATCTTCTACCAGCACTGGATATATTGTTTCTGCATATGCCATACGCCAAGCATCATTGCTGTAAAATTTTGCAACAAAATCAGACACATTTGCCTTTATGTGTGTAATGGCTGCTAGAGCATGTACACACGGTATTTTCTCGACATCAAATACCATGCACGTACATGTCCTCGCTCATAGATCAACTATAGCTAAAGCTCCGTGACCTTTGATCTCAAATTGTGATGAATTCATCCTTTCTACTTTGCATAACCCAACTTGCTCTTGTGATTTCCTTATAACCTTAAGGATTTCAGGAGTTATTCTGTCTTGGTTTCCTAGTGCATTCTCTCTTCTTTCCTGGAACCATGATGTGAGCTTTTCTCTAGCAAACTCCATAAGGGACACAATGGGATAATCATTTTTTCCTTTGAAAACGGAGTTCAAGCTTTCGGCATTGTTGAATGTCATCATGTTGTATCTATTACACTTTGCATGTGCTCTGGCCCATTTATCAAAACCTGCTAACACCAGATATTCTGACAGTTTTGGACAGGTTGCTTGTATTTGTGCAAGGTAGTTGTTGAAGTCTTGGATAGTGTAACTCTCTACTGCTTTTTTAAACATTTTCCTTAGTTCTTTTTTCTTGAATGTCGCTTTGATGTTTTGTTTCTAGTGCCACATACATATGCAGTGTGTAGTGGTTGGGTAAACTAAAGATATAGCCCTTGAAATGCTAGCATGTCTATCAGAGACAAACACTAAGTCATTTGATGGAGGCACAACCTTCAGCAGCCGATACAAAAACCATTCCCAATAGCTGTTGTTTTCGGAGTCAACAATGCCAAAGGCAAGCGGAAAAATATGTCTATTTGCATCTTGTGCAACTTCTCCAAGCAACGTGCCTATATATTGCCCAGTTAGGAATGTTCCATCAATAACAACAACCTGGTATATAAAGAAATGAAATTACTGATCTTATTGAATTTAAGAAAATCAATAAGAACAGAATTTATGCTAACACTGATTAATACATATCTTCTTTAAGAGGGGGAATGCTTTGATGCACTTTCCAAGGGAGAGGAACAAGTACTGAAACCTGTCTTCTTTGTCTGTTGAAAATAATAATAATATAGTCCCATTTTTTCTCTCAATGAGCATATGGCAAAATGATGGTAAATCTGCATAATTTGATTCTGGTGTCCCCTTAACAATTTCATGTGCAATTTTTAATGATTTCCATGCTCTCCAGTAGGCAATTGACATCTTTTTTCTGTTATCATCTTATCCATTATCTGTGTTGGTTTGTATCCAGCGTCAACACTGTGTAATTATATTCAAATTTGAATAAATAATATATTAAAAAGAAAGATTAAATATAAATACTATTTTTTACAAAATTTTCTCACCTTGATTTGATGATGCTTGCAATCACAGAGGATGAAGGCTGTTTGCAGTGTTTTGTTCTGAAATCCCACGTGCAGGTGTGCATGTCAACATATACTATAACCTCATGTCAAGTTGGACCAAACGTTTTGACATCCACTTTCCATTTGTAGTTAGGATCTACACAATGCACCCTATAATACTTTGTATCTGATTTTTCCACACGAAAACCAAATATCTCGGTTATTGACAAGATTCCGAAAGCATTCTTAATTGCTTTCCTTGATTCAAAGCTTTTGCATATGCACATCAAGTTTTGTGAATATAGATTCAGACTAGGCATAGTAGAGCTGTCAGCATCCTAATCTTGTAGTGTAGTTTCTCTCCTATGTGGTGTAGAATAGAATGTTCTCCATATTTCATCTGCAGAATCTTCATCACTTGCAGTATCACTATTTACAGAATACATGTCCTCTCCAGTATCTTCTAACAATACACTCTTCATCCTGGTGTCACCGATCAATGTCATGCTATTTTCCCCCGAGACAATGTCAGTTATATTTAGATTGCATGTCACCAACTGTAAACTGTCAGCTGAGAATGCCTGTTGATCTTATTGTTCACTATATGTTTTAATGGTTACACACAACTCAACAGCAAATTGAACATCCTATAGTTGAGACAACCTTAAAAAATCTTTCAAATCAGCATCACATTCAACATTAAGTGGAGCTCTCGAGAATTTAAAAGGGTGTAAATGATTGAATTCTAATTCAAATGCATTGTCTATATTGAATCTATTGTGCACTTTTTCAGTTAAACCCTGTAGTGTTATTAAGTCATCAATCATAAACACCTTTGACGTAGTGTCTCCAACAAAGGTTGGACCTGAATCATCAAATAACCATTTCCCATCATATACAACTGTAGTAACGTGGGTTGCCAATGTAATCTACAGAGTATGAATTTAAGAGGATAAATACTTTGCAGTAGTAACAAACGCAATCTGATTGAAACGATTACATGAGAAATCAAAGTACAATAAGGAATGGGGAATTTCAATAAGTTGTCAAATGCAATATTGGATGAAATAGTGAGGAATTCATATCATCTAATCAATTATATGAATATAATACAGTAGTTATGAACACAATCCTAAAAAAATTTGCACCTTCGGTGCAAATTTTCTGTCATTGAAATGTAGTGATGACAGGAGCAATTAAAGTACAATGAGGAATAGATACTTTATTATATTGTCAAATGCAATAATGGATGCAACAGTGAAGAATTTATATCATTAAATCAAGTAGATGTATAGAATACATCAGTTGTGAACAAAGTGTAATGGTTACATAATTATATTGTCAAATGCAGTGATGACATGAAACATTCAAAGTGTAATAAAGAATGGATACATCATTATATTGTCAAATGCAACAATGGATTTGCACCTCCCGTGCAATTTTCTAAGACTCAAGTGCAGTGCTGACATGGCTCAATCAAAGTGCAATAAGGAAGTGTAGTGATGACATGAACACAATATTGGATGACATGAACACAATATTGGATGAAACAGTATGGAATCTATATCTTTAAATCAACTAGATGAATACAATACACATGTTATGAGAAAAATTCTATAAAACTTGCACTTCCGGTCCAAAATTTCTATAATTCAAGTGTAGTGATTACTTGAACAATCATAGTGCAATCACAGTGTAAGCAATCATAGTGATGACTTGAGCAATGTAAAATATTAACAAGCATAGATAAGCATAAACATACACATATTCGATTGGAAACTTGAAAATTACACATATATAGCAAAAAATGACCATAATCAGTAATTCATGCTTCAAAAATCAATCAAAATTTGCGCCAAGGCGCAAATTTTGATGCATTCTATAACATTAATCATTTGATTCTACTGTATGTGTGACTCCATAACCTTAATCACTTGATGCTTAAAAAAAGAATCAAAATTTTTGCCTAAGGCACAAATTTTGATGCATTCAATAGCAGCAATCATTCGGTTCAACTATATTTTCATACAGGTATAGCATATATAAGCATAAATAAGCACAGATTCGATGGAAGACTTGAAAAACACACACATATAGAAAAAAATGTGCATAATCTGTAATTGATTCTTCAAAAATCATTCGAAATTTGCGCCAAAGGCGCAAATTTTGACGTAATCTATAGTTGTAATCACTCAATTCAAAGCAGTAATCCATAGCAGTAATCCAAAAATAGAAGGAAATTTGCGCCTTCGGTGCCAATTGAAGGAAATTTGTGCCTTCGGTGCAAATTGAAGGAAATTTGCGCCTTCGGTGCAAATTGAAGGAAATTTGAGCCTTCGGTGCAAATTGAAGCAGTAATCCAAAAATTGAAGCAGTAATCCAAAAATTGAAGGAAATTTGCACCTTTGGCGCAAATTTAATGTGATTCTTCAGCATAATTGATAATCAACTTAGAATCGTCAAAATTCTAGTAAAATTTGCGCCAAACCATAAATTCAAGGTAGCGTTTGTTGTATCTTGTAATCGAATGCTTTGCTTACCTGATTCCGTAGAAGAGACTTCGAAATCGGTGGTTTTGATGATGTCGGAGAGATGATCGGCCGTAAATCCTCGCAATCGCCGTTGAGCAGTTCGGGAGGGAGAAAGAGAGAGTGTGCGGAGAGGGAGAGCCAAAGGAGAGAGAAACGCGCATGGGAGAGAGGGAGGAGGCTTATATTTAGGACATTTCACAAAATTGTCCCAAAACGTGGACATTTCACAAATTATGCCCTATTTCGTGGATATTTTGCAAATTCCCCCTTAAATAAATTTATTTGGAGTCTATTTAGCTAAATAACTATTTAAAAATATATAATTACAATAGCCTTCCAATTTTTTATATTGTCAACCGAACAAAACTCTAGAAAAGATTCAAGAGAGCAATATTGGAAATCAAAGTGAAATTTTTTTTTGATTAGGAAAGAATTCAGGTGGGTTGGCCCTACCCGACAGCATCCTTACGGATGAGGTCAAGGAGACCTGGGTCATTTTTGATATCGATTCCTCGGGCAGAGCGGCAAAGGTGTGCAACCTTATCCGCCACTCTATTGCCCATACGAGGAACGTGAGAGAACACTACTTCTCTCACCATCGATAGCAAGACTTGAACGTCAGAAAGGATTAATTCTATCTCCCAAGGGCATTTATATTTTCCTTTTAAATGGTCCATGATTATCTTACATTCACCTTCAATTTGGATCCTATCTAAATTGAGTTGTAATACTTGATGGACCCCCATTTTGAGGGCAAGAGCCTCTGCTGTAAGCGGATTCTGTTTACCAAGTTGTTGATGATGAATGAAGACTGGTCGACCTTTCCAATCCCTAATAACGACACCGGAAGAGTTGTTGCCATTAGAAAGAGAGTAACCATCGAAATTAAGTTTAAACGTGCCCCTTGGAGGCTTGCGCCACTGAATCTTTTTTTTTTGTTGTTCTTTTTTAAAGACACCCCCCGATTGGGGCGTATAACCTCCTCGACTTCTGCCTCGGCAGCGAATGTTTTGTTCCAGTTATCTATGTGAGATTTGATTAGTTTTAGGACCGAATCTTTACGCGTAATGGCGATCTGTTGAAACAAGTGTTGGTTCCTGAAGTACCAAGTCGTCCACCAAGTGAAAGTGAGGTTAGACAGGACCGCAGGTTATAGACTCTTCTCAATTGCAGATAGAATGGGTCTGAAATCCCGAGACTGGGCAATTAGACTAGCAATAGTTGATTGGTCTTGGGTTGTAAATTTGTATATTGCTTTAATGAAGTAACATTCCAAAAATAAATAGACCTCGTCCTCGGGTGCCGAATTGCAGAGGGAGCAAGTGGGTGGAACTGCCGAACCTCTACACACCAGCTTGGAAGCAGTTGGCATGCTGCTTTGCGCAATCTTCCATAGGAAATTCTTAACTTTCGGAGGGATATTAATCTTCCAAATCCAGGCATTACAATCAGGAGATGGCAAGGACTGAGCTGTTATCAATTTGTAACCACTGGCAATAGTGAACCATTCCTCCCTATCCGGCCACCAGTATAGACGGTCTTGCAGATTCGAAGAAGGAAGAGGGATGTCTAAAATCTCTTGTACTATATTCGTAGGCAGAACCCTATGAAGTTTTTCACTCCACCACTTACCACCTTAAATATAGTCACTGACGGTCTCATCCAGATTGAAAAGTTGAGGGCAATCAACTCTAGCCAGTAAGGATGAGGTTGTGATCCAGTTATCTGTCCAGAACTTTATAGTGCATCCATTTCCTACCGACCAAATCAGGCCCGCTTTAAAAGTGTCAATTAAGTCGGACAGCTTGGACCATTGCCAGGAGCTAGCCCCGGATCTTTTGTAATCGAAAATACTGGTGGAGCGCAGGTACTTATGTCTGATCATGGACACCCAGATGTTGTTAGACTCGGCCAGAATTTTCCACAGAAGCTTCATCTGGAGAGCGGCATTCATATCACTAGATTTACGAATTCCCAGACCCCCGAACTGCTTCGGTTTGCAGATCCTATCCCAACTAATCAGAGGCCTGTATTGGAGGTCCTCATTCCAAAAGAAGGACCAATTTATCTGGTCTAGTTCCTTATGCAAAGCAGAAGGAAGCATAAAATTCTGCATCACATGCAATGGCTTAGAGGAGAGATTGGAGTTTATCAAAGTGGCACGTCCTTGTTGGGAGAGAGCATTAGCCCTCCACTTAGTCAATTGATGTTTGGATTTACAGATGATATCTTCAAATGTGGTATTGGTGACCCTTCCATTAATAATTGGACAACCTAGATATTTCTCTACTGAATGTTCGTTTGTAATGTTGAGGCAGTTGCACAGCTCCAGAATCCTATGATTCGGAATATACCCTTGGTTGCTTGGAAGCTAGATTTGTGGTAATTGACCTTCTGGCCTGATACTTCACAGTCTGAATCAACTATCATTTTCACTTTTCGCCCTGCATCCACGCTTCCTTTTGAGAATATGATGATATCGTCGGTGAAAGAAAGGAACGGAACTTGAGGCCCGTTGTGTCCAATTGGAAAACCAATGTTAGTTCTTTTAAGGCTAGCTTCATCATCCAATTTTCGAGCCAGAATCTCAGCACCTAAAATAAATAGGAAAGGAGATAAAGGATCGCCCTGGCGAATTCCCCTTGACAGAAGAAATAGCTCAGTAGGGTCGTTATTGACCAGTCCCGACAATGAAACAGACGTTATACATTCCATAACCCAAGAGATAAATGTATCACGAAATCCGAACTTTTGGAGCACGCTTTTAAGAAAAATCTAGTTGACCTTGTCGTATGCTTTTTCCATATCTAATTTTATTGCTAGCCACCCTTCCCGACCCCTACGACTTTTTTAGGAGTCGAAGATTTCATGGGCTATTAGGACATTGTCTTGTATAGCCCTATCAGACACAAAGGCGCCCTGCAGTACGTGGATGGATGAGTTTACCAATAACTTTTTTCATTCTATCTGTCAGAATTTTGGAAATTATTTTGTAGATATTGGAACATAAACTAATGGGGCGGTAATGACTAGTGGCCGTGGGGTTATCCGTTTTTGGGAGAAGAGAGATAAACGTATGGTTAATTTGTCTGAGCATTTTTCCGGAGTGGAAAAACCCTTTGACCGCACAAATAACAGATTTTCCGACGATATCCCAATATTTTATGTAGAATTCAGCTGTGAATCCATCCGGCCCCGGAGATTTGTTTTTCCCTAGATTAAAGACCTCCATTTTAATCTCCGAGTTATGAGAAAGTTGTTTTCCTCTGATTAGATGAAAGGTTGTATTAAGTCCAACATTTCAGAAAGGAGCCTGTCGTCAATTGGTTCTTTCTTGAACCTTGTCTCAAAATCCCTTTTTATTTCATTCTTAACATTTTCTTCACCCACAATCATCGTACCAGAAGATGAGGTTATGTTCCGAATTCGTTTCCTGTGTCTTCGACCCGAAGCCACCCGATGAAAGTACGCTGTGTTGGAATCCGAGAGTTTGAGGTGTTTGGTTTTAGCCCTTTGGCTCCAAAACGATTTTTGAAATAGTAGGAGCTTTTCTCTCTTCATGAGAAGCCGTTTTTACTTGCTGTGGTATGTTTGGTAGTTTACACCGGGTCCTGCCGACTATATACGCAGGAGCTCCGTTTCCACCACCTTTAGCTGACGAAATATATTGCCGAAACTTGTTTTATTCCATTCTTTTGCCTTTTTTTCAGTATTTTCTATTTGAACATTAATTGAAACATGGCTGAGCCAGGGCAAGACGCTCGCCATGACTGCTTAACTATGTTACAAAAATCTTTTCGAAGTAGCCAAGCATTCTCAAATTTGAAAGGCGGGGCTTTGAAGCTAGTGTTACCTTAAAGGGAAAAAGAAATAGGCCAGTGATCCGAAGAGGAGAATGCACCGTGATAGGTTATCATATTAGGGATTAAATTAGTTATTTCAATTTCTAGTTAGCTAATTAGTTTTGTTGTTTAATAAATTAGAAATTTCCTAATTATTTTATATGGTAGATAGATGCTTTCGGATATTTTGAGCTAACAATGCAGGGAAAAGTGAACAAGATCGAAGAATAGAGATTCTGGGCTCAATTCGCTGCCAGCGAGTCTAGCCGATCAGATGACATAGGAGCTGATTTCATCTGCTGATAGCGAATGGAACTCACTGACAGCGAATCCAGCAATGATGCCTAGTGTCTGAAGCTAGCATTAGCCTTGTTTGCGGCCTGATCAACCGCTCTCATGGTTCATGCCCAGTCTTCGTCCATTGTCGTTACCGTTGATCTTATTCATTCTTCATCATCCTCATTCATCCGTGCTCGTGGTTCGTGTATCGTCGTCGATGTCGTTCTTCATCATTCTTCTTTCAAGCTTCGTCACCTTCGCCGCCAACATTTTTACAAAAATGTGAGTTATTCTTTACCTCTTTCTCTCATATTTTTATGATTTGTTGTCTTTCATTTTTATTGAGGACAATGAAGAGTTTAGGTTGCATTCATAGATTCATGCATTCATGTTTATTTTGTTGTTATTTTATTCATCAATTCATGTTTATTTTTCATTAATTTATTGCATTAAAAAAAGCAAAAAAAAAAACGAGAAAAAAATTTCCAAAAAGATCAGGCATTGCATGTATGTTTTATTCAAATACCCATCTTGCCTTAGTTTGTCCTCTATTTTATTTTTATGAGTTTTACCATATATATGTTCCATAATATGATATAATTACATATCCTTGTCACATACTTGAGATGATTTTTATGGGAGTATGACTTGTTAGTTCAATTGAGCTATGATTCTTAGTCTTGGGCATTATTGAAATCCAAAAAAAAAATATTGTCCTAGTGAGAATTTTTGGCCTTATAAGGATTTTCATCATATTTATTTCCTTTTGTTTTCTTGTGTGAAATTATACTCTCCTTACGCACTTACCTCTTGAGATTGACATTGTTATCTATATTTGAGGCCGAATTTATATGTCTTTTGCTTATGAGTTTCAAATGATAGAGGCATGATTTTCTTAGCCATATTATTATACATATCCACCCTACATATGTATCCTTTGCTTGTAGCCGAATTTGAGCCTTAGCCTTTTCTTTGAAGCTCCACAAAAATGTATCCTAGCTGATGATGAGTCTTACCCTATCTGGGAATTAGGATTATAATTGGTGAATGATTGATTTGTTTGAGTGGAAAATAGATTATTGTTGAGAAAGTTACAAGTTTGGATGAGTATGTAATTTTAGTTTTATTCCTCACATTGTGCATTATTGTTTTGGCTCTAAAGAAAAAAAAATTAAAAGAAAAAAAAAAGAAGAAAAAGTGAAAGAAAAAAAGAGAAAAAGAAAAAAAAATGAATAAAGAGCCTTATACCTTTATTATGTATGCGAGAACTAAAAAAATATGTATGCTTAAGAGAAAGTTCTTTTTGTTGAGTGTTTTGAGAGTGAAAGTTTGAGTTATTTTGGTTTTGGAAGTATTTGGTGTCTAGTGTTCTTCCGGTTGTTCTTAGGGCCTTTTTCTCGGATTTTTAGCACCGCAAGCCTAAATATTTTCCTACCTTAATTCCTTACCAAGCCCCATAACAACCTTGATGATACAATCCGGGAAACATCAAACTGGCCAACAACAAAGCAGCTGAGATCCATGTTTAAACATTCAGACTTATTAAATAATAGGATAGACTAAAGTTAACTAAACAATAAAAATATAATACAATCATGGATCATTAATCTTCATCACTTCAAATCCCTGAATAAATCTCAGCTGCTTTGTTGTTGGCCAATTTGATGTTTCCCGGATTGTATCACTTGATAAAAGACTCGTTGATGTCTCTTATAAGTGCTGACATCCACGGTGGAGAATATGTGATATATGTGTCAATTTCTATGTAGCATTTTGGATTGAGTTGAGAGATTTATTGTTAAGCCTAAACACATGAGAGTGAGGGTAAGCACATGATCCCGGTGAGGTTGGATGAGATGTGCCTTTACTTTGAATCGCTCATGTACTTGCTAGGATGTTGGCTTTCATGCTCATGGCTCTTACCCTTTGTTGTTGTTTTTGACAAGGTTAGTGCTTGAAGATCATATTTGTGGTATGATGGTTTTGCTCTTGTTTTTGCATTGCTTGAGGAGACGCAAAAGGTTAAGTGTGGGGGAGTTTGATAATGCACATTTCTAATAGGCATTATAGGGTAGTTTAGATGCATTTGCATTGTAGAATATGCATGTTTAGTGTCAATTTAGATTAAACTCTTTTCGTGGCAAAGTTCAGAATCTACGCTATTTCGGTTGAATTGTGTGGAATCGTAGATCCGACATGGTGGAAAGCAAAGGAAAGGCGAACAACATGTCCAAGTGAAGTCAAGAAAGAAAGCTAAGGAAAGAAAGAAAAGAGACAAGAAAGAACAGGGGAAGAATGAAGAGAAAACAAGCTTATGGGCATCTGTCGCTTGTAGCGACAACTGCAATCGCTAGTTGAGTTAGTGGGAGCATGTCCAGGAGCAGCACGACTCGCTGCCAGTGAAAGGAAACTCGATGCTAGCAAATGGAGTCGTTCAGCAGACAACTTGACTTGCTGCAGCGGATGGTCACTCTCGCGGCAGCGGAACGGTGGACTTACGGAAGTGGAAAAGAAGGAACCGGAGAAGCTTGAAAATATTCCAAGGCATGGACATTCGCTGCTAGCGAGTCTAGTAGCGACGTGGTAGCGAAAATCCAACAATAGCTTGATTAAGGCCTTTCGCTGCTGCTGTAGGAGGAAATCAAGTTTAAAATATAGAAATATAAATCAAACCAGATCCGTACCCACGCAAATAATTACAAGACCTCCTCCTAATGTAGCTGCGGGAAGTCGGGATCTATCCTCGAGGAAGCACGTCAGCGGATCTCAGGTAGCTGTAAATCTCACAGACAGAAAGACATAAATTACAAAGAAAAGCGGAAAAGAAAATTAAAGCACAGAAACTGGTCGATATCGACTACAATTCCTCGATATCGAGTAAAAATATCGACGAACAGAAACCAAAATCGACGAACAGAAAGCATAACTCAGCAGAACAACCCGATGTCGAGTAAACTTTCCTCGATACTGAGGAAACTCCTCGATGTCGATAAAAACTTCCTGATTTCGAGCAAAGACATAAACTTAAATTTGCAACTTTTCGAACGCAGAACACGAATTTCGATGAAATTAATCAATAAACTAAAGACTTCTTAAATCAGGGTTTCAACACCACAACGATAACCATGGAAAATAACACATAAAGACATAAAAGATCATGCTTTTCATCAAATAACTTTCGTTATTAACAAATAGGAAGATAGAGGCTTTCGCATAAACCCTAATTGTCACTAACCCTTTTCACATAATTAATCCAAGTTGTATTAAGATAACTTTCGCTTCAATAAAACAAACAAGGATCACCTTCAACTTTCGCAAAAGAATCATGGTTTCAGGGATAGAAGATGAATTGCATAAAAAAGATCAAACCTTTACCGTATCACCTCACATGGCTACCGTCTGGCTCACCACGATCCTAGAAGTGGGTGGACTACTCGCTCTTCATCATCAAGAAACTCATCAAAGATTTCAGGAAAATAACTTGCATCAAATAAACTAAAGAAAGCTTACAACCAATTGAAGCCAAATCCGCTTTCGCCTTTCCGACTCCTCTCGCCACAAGCTCTCTCCTCTACTCTCTCTATGTAACTAATTGTGTGAAATTGAATGCTTAAAATCCAGCCCCTAGGGCTTTATTTATAGGCTTCCAATCCTTGCTAATCAAGGAAGGAAAGTATATCTAATATCCTAAAGATAGAATTAAATAAAGATAAAACATTAATTCTAAAGGGAAATAATTAAATATCTAAGATATCTTCATTTGGTAGATATATCTCTCTTCTTGGATAAATCCTTGATAAAACTTGATAGACTTGGATAGATTCGGATCTCAACAGCCCAACTCGACTCGGATAGCCCAACAGCGTCACGCGGCCTAGAGCACTTTTGCTCGATATCGAGTAATTTACTCGACATCGAGGAAATGTGGTTGTCGACTTGACTGGCTTGGCTTTCTCGAGGAACCTCTTCCCGACTTGGCCCGGACATGTGCCTTCGGTTTGGTCGACATCGAGGATCTGTTGCTCGAGTTGTCTTGCTTCTCTTTTCGGCTTCTCGATCAGCTTCTGGATGGTACATCGACTTGGATTTTCCTCAACATGGAGGAATTTTCTCGATATCGACGAACATCTTCAGCTCCCAGCTTCACTTGTCGATGTCTGGTGCTCAGCTCGATATGTGGCCAACTCGATATCGACTAACCTTGCTCGATATCGACCAAGCTGTGTTGACTCGATTTTCTTGCTTCCAGCTTGATTTGTCCTGGTTCCGCTGCTCCTTGACCTTGGACTTCTGTATTTGACTTTGAGCTTTTCTTCCTTTCTTAGAACTGCTGTAAATTGCTTTGATTTCTGCGAATTTAAACAGAAACTGGTGTAGATCCCATAATTTGGCAAATAAACATAAACTACACAGATTATGTACTATTCTAGCCCAAATGCATGAAATGTATGCAGAAAATGATATAAAAGTAATTATAAAACATGGCAAATTCAGCTCACAACAAACACTCCATACTTAAGCTTGCTTGTCATCAAGCAATACTTTTAATTGTCATTCAGGGGAAGAATTTAAAACTCTCAACATCATAGATTCATTCTCATATGTCCCTGCAATCAATTACCATCCTCGAAAAGGTACTAGTGTTACAAATCCATGCATGGGCAAATAAAAACAACATCTACTCACAAAAGGAGGGTTATGCAAAAACAATTTATGTGACAAAGCATTAATAATCAAGAGGACTTTAATTTAAGCTCAATGAGGAATAGATTGGTAAAAGGTTGAAGGTGGGCAATTTTTGGCAATGTGGTGCTGATGATCCGGGGAAATGGAGTATTTCGAAAACTTTCATACCACATCCCTTCTTCATAAGATTCATCACCTTCCATAATGCTTTTGTCAATAATAATGCTTTTACCTCTATGACCTCAGCACTGCCTTCTCGCGAGTCGAAAACATGGGTGCCGTGAATGGCCCCGGATACTTAGTGCTTTGGACTCCTCACCTGTGTGTCCCATCTCACTGAACTATTATCTCAGTAAGCAGGGTCAATCTACCTTTATCTCCTGAGGTGACCGAATTTTTTCTCACTCATTAAATTTTCCATATATTTCAAACAATTTCCTACCAAACTCCAATAATGATAACCAAAACACCATATGATAATCTTCGTAATATAACATCATTCTCAACATAGTCCCCAGATGGAAATAAGGTAAAGAATGGGCAATATTTAGATGATGTGGAGCATATATATGAAATAAGGCATATTATGGCTTTTGTAATGCATAAGCCTAGGTAAGGCTAGGAATTTAAACAATGAGCATTATATGGAAATATAAAGTCCTCCGTCCTCTTATCATACAACATGTCAAAAGCAATATCAAATGTTACCTCATTTCATGGTTTTCAAGAAAATATGCACTTCATTGTGACTTCCCTTTACTAGGCAATTTCATGTTATATCTCTAATGAATCAAATTTTGCATCGTCGAGTTCAATAAAGCTTCCATGACATTTATCAAAAATTTTAATGGGGGTCATTTTTTTCAAACTTTTGGAAATCATGCATATAAGCACATAAATTAATAATGAATTCCCAAAATAGCCATGTATAAGCAATTCAAGAAATAATGCACAAATATGGTCAAATATATCCAATATGCATGAAGTAAGCCCTTCCCCCACCCCATACTTAAACATTACAGTGTCCTCACTGTATAAAAAATAAGGGTAAATAAAGAAACTCACAAGACAGATGTGCAGGGCTTCAAAATTTAGTGCAATGTTATTGGGCCTAGTCCGATTTCAGCTTGCTTCTATCCCCATGGACCTAAAAAAATGTAGAAGAGAAATACCCACAATAGAAAAACTAAAAGTTCAAAACCAAAAACAAACAAAAGCAACAATGTCCAAAAAACCCAAAAATAAAGTTTATTTACAAGCTCTAGATTTTATAGTCGCTAGGCCGACTTTCTCTATTAAGCTCAAGGTGGCATCTGCAGGGCCCATGTAGCTTGGGCTTCAAATAGAACTTCATTCTTGTCCATCAGCTACAGTCCACTTGAATTGATCTTGTTCACCACGAAGGGCCCCATCTTTTTCTTGTTGAATTTGTTGGGAAACCAATGATCCTTTGATTTGGAAACATAGAGCTTGTCTCTAACTTCATACTCCTTAGACTCATCATTGGAAATCCTACATAAGCGCACATACCAAGGCAAACCTCTCCCATGTATAGATAGATCTTTAATTGAAATAGGAGAAGAAAGAACCATACCTTGGCTTACCTTCGCAGAATCGGATATCAGAGGCTCCTGTTTTGGTCGATCTCGAGTAAGATTACTCGATGTAGAGGAAGTCGGCTCTTCTGGTTGGCTGCTGCTCGAGGGAGGCAGTTTTTGGTCGATATCGAGGAGTTATTCTCGGCTTCTAGTGGTTCTCTCATCGATGAAGGCGAAGTCAAGGCAGTAGGATTTTCGTCGATGTCGACCAATTTCCTCGATGTCGAGGATTCCTTTTCCTCCATTGGATTGCTCGACGAAGCTTCTACTAGTGGAGGGCTCCGATTTTGGTCGATGTCGACCTAATTCTTCGATGTCGAGGAAATCTGGTCGACATCGACCCCATACTTGCATCCTGTCAAGGCATCCGAGAAATAATTAGTTGACATCGACTTACCTTGGTCGATGTCGAGCAGATCATCTGTGTCATCGTTTAGGATGGCCATGATCTTCTCCACCTGGTCTTCCATATCCATCTTTTCCAGCTCTTCAGGAGTCATATTTCTTACCTTAGGCTCCCCGCATGTAATGTAACCAGCTGATATAGATTTTACCTCTCCCATTAGACTTGTGTGCCTTCCAGTTTTATTAAAAGAATATTCAATTACCTCATCGCTGATGTTGAAAGTGAGTACTCCCTTTCTTATGCTTATGCTGGCATCCACCGTCGCCAAGAAGGGTCTTCCTAAAATAATTGGACAAGCAGGGTCCTCCGCCATATCAATAACTAGAAAATCAGTAGGGACAAAGAACTTACCTACTTGTACTGGCACATTGTCCACCATTCATGTTGGGATGACCACCGTGTTGTTTGCCATGTAAAGCTTACTATCCACAGGCTCTAGGGCACCAATCTTAATCTTGGACCATATTGTTAAACGCATTATACTCACACTGGCTCCAAGATCGCATAATGCATTAAATTTGTATTGACCAAATCCAATGGTTACAACAAACTTACCTGGATCTGGCCTTTTTTCAAGAACGTCCATCTGGTTGCATTCCTCTGTGATCTCCGCCATTGTGCACTTTTTGCTTAGGATCTCCTTGAGAAACATGGCATATGATGGCATTTCATTGAGAGCTTCTGTGAAAGGTATGGTGACATTGAGCCTCTGAAGCATCTTGATGAAGCGCTGAAATTTCTTCTCTGCTGGATCCTTTGGAGATTTTGTTGGGAAAGGAAGCTTCTTTTTCTGGTTCGGAGCCAGAACAAGCATTAGAGGTGTTGCAGCTTTTTCGACGTCGACTTGGTTCTCCTCGACATTGACAAGATTTTCCTCGATATCGACTACTTTTCTCGATGTCGAGTTGCTGTTGTGTGTAGACGAAGGGTGATCGGGTTTTTCCTCGACATCGAGTTGTCCTTCCTCGATATCGATCAAGTTTTGTTCGACATTGACTTGCTGCTCATCGATATCGAGTTTTTGTTCATCTCTATCCTGCTGCTTTCGGATTTCTGGCTCGCGTAGTTGGTGCCCGCTCCTGAGTTTCGCAGCAGTGATGTGTCCGGTCTTCCCCTTGGGATTTGGTTCTGAAGATCGAGGGAGTGTACCTGACTCGGGACGCCTGCTGCTAGCTGGCCAATCTGTATATCAATCGATTTCCTCTAGACATCCATTTCTCCAAGCCTAACGTTGACACCATGTATTTAAGTGTAGACAGAATTGAATGACTGCTTGGTGTCTGTATGGTTTCTCCGCATTTCCTCAAGGATGGTCTGTAGGTCATCCTTCTTCTTGTCCCTTTCCGGATGTCTTGGAGCTCTGTATGGTGGGGGGTTCCTAGGCGCACCTTGGTTCCATTGTGGTTGCTGAAACCTTTGGTCCCCCATATAGCGATTAGGACCCCCTACGTAAGCTACCTCTTCGTGGTATTCTGCTAGCCTGACTTTCTCTGTGTGTGGGCACTCAGTAGTAGTGTGCCGATGTGATCCGCATTCGATGCAAGGCTGGTTGACAGAAAGATAGTTTACTTGCTTGAAGAGCTTCCTATTCTGATCTCTGTAGTACTGCTCCTTGACATCAGGGTCAATCTCCTTAGAAGGCTCGTAGAGGGGCATGGATGGGGCTGGCCTGGCATAGACATTCTCATCATAGTTTATTGGAGTCCCATATTTGTTGTCGTAGTTGGTCAGCTTGTCGAGGGTAGCCCATGCTTCAGCTGGAGGCATTGTTAGATACTCATAATGAGTATACGTGTTGATCCTATCCTTAGTAGCCAGGTCAAGAGAATTGAAGAAGATCTCTTGAACGACGCAAGGCTGTTGTCCATGTGTAGGGCAGGATCGCAGTAGATCCTTATAGCGTTCCCATGCTTTTGCTAGCGGCTCCCCAGGCTTCTGTTTGAAAGCTGTAATCTTCTGGCGAAGGAGCGCTGTCTTGGCAGGAGAAAAGAATTTGTTAAGAAATTCTTGTTTTACTTCAGCCCATTTCGTGAGGGATCGTGGACGGAGACCTTCAAGCCACTTCAATGATGGACCAGCTAGAGACCAACGAAAAGCCTTCATCAAGATATATTCCAAAGTGGTACCTTCAACAAGAGTACGACACATATCAGTAAAGTTGGTAATATGTTGAAGAGGACATTCATTAAATCTACCAAAGAAAGCATTATTTTTAATCTCAATTTCATAATTATTTTAAGGGATTAGAATGGCCGATTCAAGCACGACAACAGTCGGGTGCATGTAATCCTCTGCAGTGGTCGGGTATTGGGCAAGCTCAGTTTCCGCTTGCCTCCTTCACTCAGCTTCCTGCTCCCTGCCTGCTCTCTCAGTGGCGAGAGTAGTATCCATGGCGGCTAGTTCCCTCTGAAGCCTCTGTATCAGATGTTCCTGTGTTTCTGTGGCCGCCATGGCTCTCTTTAGTTTAGCGTGGACGTGTATAAGGCGTTCCGGATCGTCTATGCCATCAAACTCAGGTGGTTGACCAGAACGGCGCATACACCTGCGAAGTGACTCAAAGCAAATGTGAGATCTAACTACCTAAGACACGAATGTTTGGCTCCCCGGCAACGGCGCCAATTTGTTGTAGGAGAAAATCAAGTTTAAAATATAGAAATATAAATTAAACAAGATCCGTGCCCATGCAAAAAATTACAAGACCTCCTCCTGATGTAGCAGCGGTTAGTCAGGATCAATCCTCGAGGAAGCACTTCAGCGGATCTCAGGTAGTTGTAAATCTCACATACAGAAAGACATAAATTACAAAGAAAAGCGGAAAAGAAAACGAAAGCACGGAAACTGGTCGATATCGACTACAATTCCTCGATATCGAGTAACAATATCGACGAACAGAAACCAAAATCGACGAACAGAAAGCAGAACTCAGGAGAACAACCCGATGTCGAATAAATTTTCCTTGATATCGAGGAAACTCCTCGATGTCAACTAAAACTTCCCGATTTCGAGTAAAGACATAAACTTCAATTTGCAACTTTTCGAACGCTGAACACGAATTTCGATGAAATTAATCAATAAACTAAAGACTTCCAAGATCATGGTTTCAACACCACAACGATAACCATGAAAAATAACACATAAAGGCATAAAAGATCATGCTTTTCATCAAATAACTTTCGTTATTAACAAATAGGAAGATAGAGGCTTTCGTTTTAACCCTAATTATTACTAACCATTTTCACATAATTAATCCAAGTTGTATTAAGATCACTTTTGCTTCAATAAAACAAAAAAGGATCACCTTCAACTTTCGCAAAAGAATCATGCTTTCAGGGATAGAAGATGAATTGCATAAAAAGATAAAACCTTTACCACATCACCTCACATGGCTACCGTCGGGCTCACCCCGATCCTAGAAGTGGGTGGACTACTCGCTCTTCATCATCAAGAAACTCATCAAAGATTTCAGGAAAATAACTTGCATTAAATAAAATAAAGAAAGCTTACAACCAATCGAAGCAAAATCCGCTTTCGCCTTTCCGACTCCACTCGCCACAAGCTCTCTCCTCTACTCTCTCTATGTAACTGATTGTGTGTGAAATTGAATGCTTAAAATCCAGCCCCTATGGCTTTAATTATAGGCTTTCAATTCAATCCTTGTTAATCAAGGAAGGAAAGTATATCTAATATCCTAAAGATAGAATTAAATAAAGATAAAATATTAATTCTAAAGGGAAATAATTAAATATCTAAGATATCTTCATTTGGTAGATATATCTCTCTTCTTGGATAAATCCTTGATAAAACTTGATAGACTTGGATAGATTCGGATCTCAACAGCCCAACTCGACTCGGATAGCCCAACAACGTCACGCTGCCTAGAGCACTTTTGCTCGATATCCAGTAATTTACTCGACATCGAGGAACTGTGGTTGTCGACTTGACTGGCCTGGCTTTCTCGAGCAACCTCTCCCCGACTAGGCCCGGACATGTGCCTTCGGTTTGGTCGACATCGAGGAACTATTGCTTGAGTTGTCTTGCTTCTTTTCTCGGCTTCTCGATCAGCTTCTGGACGGTACATCGACTTGGGTTTTCCTCGACAACGAGGAATTTTATCGATATCGACGAACATCTTTAGCTCCTAGCTTCACTTGTCGATGTCTGGTGCTCAACTCGATATGTGGCCAACTCGATATCGACTAAGCTTGCTCGATATCGACCAAGCTGTGTTGACTCGATTTTCTTGCTTCTTGCTTGATTTATTCTGGTTCCGCTACTCCTTGACCTTGGACTTCTGTAGTTGACTTTGAGCTTTTCTTCCTTTCTCAGAACTGCTGTAAATTGTTTTGATTTCTGCGAATTTTAACAGAAACTGGTGTAGATTCCATAATTTGGCAAATAAACATAAATTACACAGATAATGTACTATTCTAGCCCAAATGCATGAAATGTATGCAGAAAATGATTTAAAAGTAATTATAAAACATGGCAAATTCGGCTCACAACACCTGCTAGCGGAAAATTTCGCTGCTAGTGAAATCTGACGCTGAACTATACATGGAAAGTCTAACTTCTATCTAGTTTGTTTATGAAGTTTCTATCTTATTTGTCTTTTACCTTATTTATGCAAGACTTTAGGCTTATAAATATGATGTTTAAGGTTAGTTTTCTCATGAAAAGGATTCAAGTAGAGAAATCACCATAGAAGAGAAGAAAGCTTAGGTAAGCCATGTTTGTCTAATTTTCTAATTTCCATCTACACTTTTGAGACTTGGTTGGTGGTTTGTGAGTTTCTAATATAAGTTATTTTTTCTCTATAATTCTTTCAACTTATTTGTGTGATATTGGTTATGTTATTGATGTTATCTTGATTAGCTACCTTGATAATATTGATTTCATGCTAGGATTTAATACTTTCGTATTTGTGTTATTTTCGTAGTAGCACGCATAAGATTGTAGATTCCGTGTTTGAAGCATGATTATGTAGGGAGTTGACATATATCTTAAACATTGATTTACCGTGTTTAATTGGTGTTATTTATATGTTGAAGTTCTTGGGACGTTGTGCTATCTCTTTGTTAAACTTTGACTATGTTAAGGTTGCATTGAGGTGCAAGGGATTAATTGGACTCGTAGAACTTTTAATCTATTTAAACCAAGACGAGAGGAATTCGTAGGAAACGATAATAATTTGAAAATGATTCGATGAACAATAAAACCAACCAAAGTCGAGAACTTGTAGGTGAAGACGCTTTTCTTCTATCCAATATTTGCTTTTGTCAATATTGTTTTCTTTTATTTTTATTCATAAAAATCTTTTCTTTTATATTGATAAATACACAATATTTAGAAATACTTGATTATCTAGGGTTCGACCCCTTACTTGCATACTATACTAGTTTGTTTGTTTGAGATTTATTTTTGGCGATGTAAATCAACGATTTTCCCTCCGTCAATGTGCATAAATGATATTATGAAAAAATGAATATAATAGGGCATAATTCTAATAAGTGGGCCCATCTTCCTCCGCCCTCCTGACGAGTCCGACTCGCCAAGACCGTCTCAGCACCTGCATCTTCCTCCGCCCTCCTCCCACTGCGACCGAACCCAAAGCCATCCCAAGTAGCTTGGCGCCGACGAACCCAATCCCCGGACCGAACTTCAGATCGTCCCTCGAAGCCTCAAGCACTTGCTTGTCGGGATTGGGGGTATAATTTCTGGGCTCCTTTTCTTAGCCTTGTTCCTTCTAATTGGTATCGGTTTTGACTGGGCTAAACTTGTTTTTAGTCGGGTGTTGATCGAAGTTGATCGATTGAATTGGATTTGAAATATTGGCTTTGGAGGTTTTGCTTGTGCACTGGCTAATTGGGTATTGTTGTTGTTGCGATGTTGTTTGCCTTGTGGATTGGTTCTGTTAACCTTAATAATTTGACTAGATCACCTCTATATTAATTATTAAAGAGGGTTGTCGATTCAAACGTGGTAATGAATTTAGCTTGAGTAGTTGTTACAATTGGGATGTTGATTTAAGCTTGGGGATTGTTGACTTAGATTTATTATATTGACAAACTAAACTATTACGTATTAAATAAGTGGCTAATAAGTTACTTAATTGAGATAGGGAATTTTTACTCGGACATAAGAATTCGATCCTATTAATGGTTTACAACTAATGAATGAATTTTCTCCGGAGTGGGCACGGAACAGGAGATATGTCACTTAGCATTCTTTGAGCGCCTTTACCGTACTCCTGCACTTATAATTATATATTCTAATAAGCATCCTTGTGTGATTTAAATCATGTACTGCATTAGATCATCCTTTATTTAGGTATAGACATGTTATATATATGGTCTCAGTGCGATCAGATGACCCGCAGGCGATTACTGGGCCTGACTTCGTGGTTAGTTTCAGGTACCCGCTCCCTTTTGCTTGCTGATTGCTTCTACGGCGGGGTTTTCTCTTGGGACGAGAGTGTTAAGAAGACTTCGTACATCTTACAACTTGACTTTATAAAAGTGTTTTGGTCTAGCTGGACATTTAGAAACAATGTATATTTATTTTGATTTAGACTCGTGTTGTTCCTTTGTGAGTTTGACTAGTTGAAATAGGACAGGATTCCGTGTGAAAGCACAAAATCATCTTTGAATTATTTGACAATTTGAGGGTTTGAAATCGCATTTTCTTGAATTGCATCGCTTATTTCTCAAGACTTAACATGGTTATAACTTAATCTAATCAGTATACAGTTCGTAGTTAGATTGCTAAGATCGGGAAGATGGGTAAACCCTCCCTCTAAACGTAACCTGAATATTTTTCTATTTTCTTTTCCTTACTAGACTCGGGTGTAGAGTATGTATGGGAAAAGAGGACTTAGAAAATTATTTCGACCGTTACATAAAGCCACCCTGAGGTCCTGAATCCACCACTGGTCTTAATTTCCTATAACACGGGATTTAAAATTATTAATCAGTTCCTTAATTAGCTATATACTTCCCATGCAAGCAAACACGATCAATGTTTATAGAAAATATAAAATAAAATTTATTTAAATATAAATAATTTATTTTAACAAATAAATAATATAGATATAAATAAAATAATAGATATTAAATAATTAATTAATTTTGATATAAATAAATTTTTTCCAATAAAATAAGCTAGATATAAATAATTAATTAATTAATTTTGAAAATATATATATATTTCTATATATATATATATATCTATATAATATATATATAGGGAAGAGTTAAAATGTAAAATATTCTTAGGGTGTAAAATTGCTTAAGGTGTAAAATTTTGTGTGGGGGTGCGCGCGCCAGAAAAATAGGAAAAAAAAACCGGTCTGAACCGAAAAAAGGAAAAAATAGAAGAGAACCGGCTCCCTCCCACACACGCTTGGGCATTCGCAAAACCAGTCAGGATCGAACAACGAGAAGCTTCAGCTTCTCACCAGCGATAACAAGCAGGCAAAATCAATTGCAAAGAGCTTCTATCCTCGATAGGATTCAACGAAGATCGGTCGAAGATCCCGAAAAGAATCAGTAACCACAACAACAGTATCAGAAGAAGAAAATTTCAGATAAAGGTGCACAATATCTTCGTCCTTATTGTAGATTCAAATTCGAATTCGTTACCCTATTAATCTGGCCAAAATTGGCATAATGTAATATTGTTTCAATGTAATTTATATAAACGATTAGAAGTAAAAACGAACCCAGGGTTTGAACTTTCAATAACACCAACAATCTGTCAATTAAAATACATTTGCACTTCGAAACTGCAAAAATTGAATACAAAACACTGATATTAGACAATACGATCCTCAATTACTTGAAATTGATATGAAAATGAACTGAAAGCAATGCTATCTGAGATTTTTGTGTCTGATCTTAATATTCAGTTTAAAATGTTGGTTTAGCACTTACATATTTTTAAATTGCACTATTGAGAGATTGATGACATTTAAAAAAAAAAAAATTTATCTGACAAATTTTACAATCCAAATTACATATTGTAGAACATATGGAGTGTGTGACAGAGTCACCTAATGAAAACATAGAATCCTCAGCTGCTTCTACTACTGCAATTTTTTGTGCAACACCAATCTGTTCTGATGCAGACCCTGGAACAAATATCACTAATCTGCTAGTACAACTTCAGCTATCATACAGAGTATTTGTTACACCAAACAGCACGAAGTATTGGATAACCATTTGCAGTGTAGAATTTGAGCCAAAAGAAGGAAAAGTGTTTCAGACATTGAATGAAGCTATGAAGGCATATAAAGATTATGCATATAAAGCGGGATTTGATGTAAGACATGGTACAACAGTTAATGTTAAAGGTATAGAGCGACTGAAGTACTCATACTACAACATATCAAGATACAATAATGATAATGAGACAAAAAAATTAAGAAGAAGATTATCTAAACGAGTTGGGTGTACTGCTTAAATAATATACAAATATGTAGCTGAGCAAGAATATATGGTGAACAACTTTGAGGAGAAGCACACACATCCTTTTGTTGATGAAATATGCAAGGTATGCATGAAGAGTAATAGGAAGATGCGAAGCCATCATCAAAAATTTGTACTAGACTGTGCAAGGCAAAGAGTTGGACCAGCAAAAGCGTACAGATTATATCAAGAAATGGTGGGAGGATATAGCAATGTGCTTGAATTGGTTTGTACTTTAGGTTGTGAACTGGATTTATTTGAACGGTAACCATATTATTTTTGGTAATTAACCATATTTTTTTGTTCGATAACTTTGATGACTACCGGAAGGTAGCCAAGGAGTTTCAAAAAAATACAAACAGAATTACAACTTGGTAACCATGGTAATGTACCGATGGTAACCACAAGTCGTGGTTACCACATATGTGGTAACCACGACTTGTGGTTGGTACGTGGTATGAAATTTTATGTACCACCAGTTTGTGGTTGGTACGCGGTAATCACCATTTTTTTGTGGTTACCGTACCATGCCAACCCTAAGCATTGATAGGTTCTTCCATAAGCAAGAAATATGCACTGCATTTTATTTTGCTTTTAATGTGGATGAAGACAATCAGTTGAAGAGATTGTTCTTGTGTGATGCAACAAGTAAGAAAAACTTTTCATTGTTTGGGGATGTTATTTCATTTGATTCAACATACAATACAAACAGGTATTACAAAGCATTCATATTGAACAATTAGTAAGCACTTTCATAGATTTTAGTTATAAAACAAACAAAAATATTGATTGCCTGCTTTATCCATAAATATAATAACCAGACTAAACATATATCATTTATAGATGCACAAAATAATCTAATTTTTTATGGATGCTCCTAATTTTTTATTTATATGCATTTGTAATAAAAACTTTGCACATGTTTTTTTTAAAATTAATCTAATGGTCATAAATTTCTTATATTAAAGGTACACAATGGTGTTCAATCCCTTCACAACATATGACCACCATAAATCATTGGTACTGCTAGCATCAGGGCTTTTGATGAACGAGAATGTGGATTCATACGTGTCGCTGCTTGAGCACTTAAAAAAAGCAATGGGTGGAAGTCCTAGAATTTTCACAACAGACCAAGATCCATCAATGAAGATTGTTGTTCAAACTGTATTCCCAAAGGCTAGACATATATTATGCATGTGGCATATCATGGACAAGTTATCTCAGAAAATAGACAACTCTTCAACTGCACTGCAAATTTAATTGAGTTTATGTTATATTATGAAAGTGGAATTGAAAATCAAAGGCATCTTCAAGGAAAGAAGAACTATGACTGTGAAATCCTGGAACCAATTCTGATTTCGCCACTTCCTCTAGAAAAGCATGCATCAACATTATACAACAATAAAAATGTGAGGGAAATTTCAGGAAAATTTGCATGGAGCATTGTACAACTGCAGAGTGACAAATGTGACAGAGCTTGAAAAGTTGGAGATATATACTCTCAAGGAAAACAACAAGATATACACTATTGGGCACAAACTTGAAGATCATGATTGTTGCTGCTCTTGTAACTTGTTCAACAGGTTAGGATATCCTTGCCAACATATATTAAATACTTTGAAGGATATACAACTGGAGAAGTTACCAGAAACACTATTGTTGACTCGTTGAACCAAGGCAGCAACTCTGAGCAATGTTTTCACATTGGATGATGTTTTCGTGAGACAGTCAACTACAAAGCAAGAACAAAAACTCCTATTGACAAATATGTTAGTTGGATTTCATTCTTGTGTGGACTTAGTTAAGGACAATAATGATCAGATTAGACAATTGACATATGCATTGACAAATGCAAAAAAAAAAGCTC
This sequence comes from Persicaria tinctoria, assembly GCA_037127255.1. Classification (NCBI taxonomy): domain Eukaryota; kingdom Viridiplantae; phylum Streptophyta; class Magnoliopsida; order Caryophyllales; family Polygonaceae; genus Persicaria; species Persicaria tinctoria. The sequence continues at coordinate 24,121,012 of JBANSL010000011.1, read as the reverse complement.
CTACAAAGTGCACAAACATCAGCATCTTCAACGACTTCAAAGTCTGGTATGTATGATGAGTTTGATGGGGCAACCCCAGATTACTGATTACTTATTTACACCATTTTATAAAAAAAATTATTGCACACACACATACACACACACACACACACACACACACTCACACACACACACACACACACACACACACACACACACACACACACACACACACACACACACACACACACACACACACACACACACACACACACACACACACACACACACACACACACACACACACACACACACACACACACACATATATATATATTCAAAGTATTCTAATGTTAATAAGTTTCTTAACTTGAAGGTATATTTGATGAGTTTGCTGGAGTAAGCCTCCCGAAGAATGTGGAAATAAGAGACCCTAAAAAAGCAAAGACAAAGGGAAGTGGGAAGAGACTTAAGGAATCATCAATTCAAGCACAGAAAAAAGGGAAATGAATATACTCAATCTGCCATGAATAGGCACCTCACAACAGCAGGACTTGTGGTTGAATGCATCAGAGAGGTCTTTGAAGAAGAAGACAAGAGGGGGATGAAGACTGCAAAGTTTCTTGGAAGATAGGCAATCAAGAGCAGGGAGGAAGCAATAGAAAATGAAGAACACATAATTTACTTTTGCCATCCTCATTATCTATTTTATTAAAAATGTATGTATTTATTTTTAATTTGAAGTTTAAGTGGATGAAACAATTGTCTTTTGAATTTAAGATTATTATGAATATTAACTGTAATTTTGAATTTTATAATATTATGGATTTCAGTATATTTCAAATGTAACTGTAATATTAACTGTAATCACAGTTAATATTATAAATATGAACTGTGATTTATAATAATGAACATCACTTCATAATATATGCACAATATACTGTTGTCGATGCACAATAAGATGTTACATTTGCACAATAGGACAATGTGATTGCACATTATCATATTGACTTTATAACTGCACATAATACATTTATAATTGCACAACACGGGGGTACTTGTGCACTATAACAGTAGAAAAAAGAAATTGGACTTAAATGTGAGTTTTAAACTATATAAAATGCACACAAAGTCAAATCCATTCACAAAAACCACAAAAAATATAAATAATAATAGATTTAAAGTCAATTAGATATATAAAAAACATTATATTACATAAATAAAAAACATTATATTTTAAATATGCACAATAAGATGTTATATTTGCACAACAGGACAATGTGATTGCAAATTATCATACTGGGTCTTGATAACTGCACATAATAAATTTGTAATTGCACAACACGGGGATACTTGTGCACTATAACAGTAGAAAAAAGAAAATGGACTTAAATGTGAGTTTTAAACTATATAAAACGCACACAAAGTAATAGACGTTCACAAAAATCACAAAAAATAAAAATAATAATAGATTTAAAGTCAATTAGATAAATAAAAACATTATGTTACATAAATAAAAAAACACTATAGTACATATGCACAATAAGGTGGTAGATTTGCACAATATGACAATGTGATTGCACATACAATACGACAATGTGATTGCACATTATCATACTGGGCATTTATAACTTCACATAATACAATTATAATTACACAAAACGGGGGTAGCGGTACTTGTGCACTATTACAGTAGATAAAAGAAATTAGACTTAAATGTCAGTTTTAAACAATATAAAACGCACACTAAGTCAAAGCCATTCACAAAAACCAAAAAAAATAGAAATCCAGACAGATATAGACAGCCAACAGGCAAAACTACACCAACATAAAAGCATAAATAAATCGCCAACTCAATTATATAAATAAAAGCATTATAATACATATTCACAATAGGGTGTTAAGTTTACACAACATGACAGTGTGATTGCACATATAAATACTAGGCTTGCAGATGACCATATAATAATGTCACAACATAAAGGTATATAGATGCACATAATACCTTTCAAAATGCACAACGCGGGGTTGCTCATGCACTAATTAAGGTGGAAAAAGATGTTGGACTAGAATGTGAGTTTTAATTTAAAAAAAACGCACAAAGAGTCAAATCTATACACAAAACCCACGTATATAATGCCAATAGACCCAACTGCACCAACATAAAGTAAAATAGACAAAGGCAACCCAACAAGGGTATCGCAAAGGGTTATACATTACAAGACATTCATGACACAAAATGTGTATACCCTCAAAAGGAATAACAACTGTCCAGGAAATACTAATGTTTGAGTAACTATTATTTTCTATCCCATCAATCCAACCTCAATTTCAGAGAAAGAACGCCTTTTAAGGTCAAGGATGCATGTGCCTTAGCTTAAGCTAAAATTTCAGAGCGCACTGCATTGACATCAGAACAGATTATGTCAGTCATGCACTTCACACGCAACTTTGAGATGTTCTTGTCACTCCCTTGTTCAAAACCACACTTGAATACCTTCTCCAATCCAATAAATGCCTTCATATGGCGCATTAGACAAGTACCATAATGGGAACGCTTTTCTTCACCAGCCCAGGGAAGATAAATGTGTGATTGACTACAAAGAGAAACAAAGTCCGCCTTCTTCGAAAATCCTTTAGACCTCAAATAATTAATCAAGAAGTCATGCTGCAAAATAATATAAAAAAAGAGGAAATTACTATAAATGACAAACTGAAAAATAAAAATAACAAAAAAAAGGCAAAAAGCAAAAAAGTGAAAGATAAGTATGAAAACTAACCAAAGTACCGAGTGTATATTGGAAGATGGAACTAGAAATTGGAGTATCACTTGACACATCCAGGAATTGAACATCTTTCATCTTCAGATTAAAGACTAACATGCAATAGACTGGCGCGTGATAAAGACCAAACACAAACTATACACAAATATAAAGAAAAAAGTCACTAGAAAACAAATAAATTAAGAAAAAGAGTAAGGTAGATAAAACAAAAAAAGTATTAAAAGCATAAAATAAAATTTAAACTCAATTACCATATCAACATCTTTTAACTGAATGTGAGAAGCAACAGCCAGTTCAGAATCAAGGCGGATACTAAATTTTGCCAAACGGTCAGTAAAGTCATCTCCAGGGGGATTTAGGGCAAATTGCTGGAAAAAAAAAAGAAAGAAGAAAGAACAAGGAAATAAACACATGTAGAATGGTAACTAAATTGAAAAAAAGGAGATAAGCCCATGCGCTCATAACAGAGAAAACCACATCAAAATCTTTTTCAAGGGATTTAAAATCATCTCTAATAACTTCAACAAATGAATTCTTAAAACGAACTTCACTGCAATAGGCAAACAACAAATTATTAAAAATAAATATAACTCACAGAAACATAAATATAAAACGGATTTTTCGCGAGGTAACCCTGTGGTATAGCGTATTTCGGATGGTAAACAAGAGTTTCAAGTTTTTCGCCTCTTAACCCTGAGGTTTTAAAACTTTTTGCGTCGTGCCCAAAACATTGATTTTGGTTGAGAAATGGGAGTTTTATCTTTAAGATGGTGGTATTTTGTAATATTAAAAATTTTGAGGGTTTTATTAGGAATTAAATCACAATAATTTAAAACAGAAACGGAGAAGAAAGAAGAAGCAGGTGCAACTCCGACAAGTGGGTGGGCGGCAGCGAATCGAGATGGTGGGGTGGCTCCGACCTTGGCGCCGGTTAGAATCCTGCAAAAATTGACCCCAAATTTCCGAAAACCCTAACCCCTAAATTTTCGCACCGGTTATTTTCTTATAACTCCCTCCCTTTATGAAAATCGGAATAAGTTTCAAAGGCCTTGACAGTCTGTCTGTGTCAAAGGTCTTGGAGCTTTACAAGTGTTGATGAAATACAAAACATGTTCTATATGATATTATGTTCGAAATATTATTTTATGTTATTATATGCTTCCAATATATTATTATATATAACTAACCTTTCAGGAAGTATTTTCGAATATTATTTCCTTCCTTATGATCCAATTTGAGAAGATTCAAATCGGAAAGATCATGACCTTCGAAGTTTCCAAAGATAGAAGATCAGTTGGCACTCAAAGAAACAAAACTCAGTTGCTCTATCCACTACAGAAGCCAAATACATAGCCGCTGGAGCCTGTTGCTCTCAAATCCTTTGAATAGCTCAACAAATGTGAGATCTTGGCATCAACCTCAAAGGCATTCCCATTAAATGTGACATTACAAGTGTCATCTCCATTACAAAGAATCCTGTTTAGCATTCAAGGACCAAACATATTGATGTAAGGCATCATTTCATTATAGACCATGTTGAAAAAGGTGATGTGTCCATTTCGTTTATTTCAACTGATTATCAATGGGCTGACATTTTTACTAAGCCTTTGGCAGAGGACAGGTTCACCTTCATTAGACGAGAGATTGAGATGCTTAACAAGGATGCACTTTCGTAGGGGGAGCTTTCCCTTTACGAAAGATAAACTCTACTTAGTATCAAGACCTTTGAGAATTATGTCAAGGTTTGTGAACTAAATGGTAGATTCCAAATATCGGATCACATATATTTGGTTAATATCTTTTTAGATATTTAATCAAGTATATTTTTATCGGATTTCAAAATCTTTTATTTATGTTATATTTTTATTCCGTTGAGATATTTTATTTTTGGAACAAAATATTTCGGTTATTTCTCTTCTATTTTAATGCATTGATTTGAATTTTGAATTGGGAATTTTTTTCAAAATGGCAATGTTATTATTACTATCCTTGGAACTCTAAACCCGTCCCATCAACTCCATCATCTCTCTCTACTTAAGCCCCAAATCTGTACCGGCCTCCCTCACAATTTGAAACTTATCTAAACCCTTCCAAATTCCCTTTCTTCAACCTCTCAAACCGTTCTAAAAACCCTAGCCGATTTCCTCCATGACTCCCAAATCAAAGAAAGCTTCCACACCCAAAAGACTTGGCGCCACCCCCAAGGGACGCTAGGCCACTGCCACCTTCCCTACACCTGAACCCACTCCTCAAGCCATTGTCCCTGCTGTTGTCCAGAGCACCATCGCTTGGAGCATGACTACTGTTACCAAGGGCTCTAAAAACACTCTGCTAAGAAGCCTCTCAGTGCGAAGCAGAAAGGGAAAAAGAAGGCCGAGGAGGAGGCCGAGCTTGCAAGGAAACTTGTCGAGGAGGAAGCTAAGAGAATCCGGAAGGAAGCCGAGGCCGAGGAGGTTCCTTCTGAGGAGGGGCCTGAGGAAGAGGACGAGGAGCAAGACGGATCTGGAGAGGATGAGGAAGCTGATGGAGACGACGCTGGGTCCACTGAGGACTCAGGGTCTGAGGACGAGGAGGAAGAGGAGCCAGAACCTGTTGCCTCTCCTTCTCCTTCTCCTCCTCCCCCGTCTCCAAAGAAGCGGAAAGCCTCAGCTGCTGTCAAGCCTCCATCTCCCAAGCGCACTAGGAAGGGCACCCTCAGAGGCTTTGAAGCGCCTGCCAAGAGGGCTGCTCCAACAATTGCTCGAAGGAAGAATGCCGATCCACCCGCCTACATCCAGGTAAACCAATCCTTACCCTCTTCATGGTTTGAAAATGGTGAAATTGCTGGAAAGTGGGTAGATGAGTTTCGAACTCGTAGGATCTGTTGTTCTGATTTTTTGGATATCGAGTTCTTTGAAGCCTTGAAGTTACCTTGCATTGCACTTCTCAAAAAATCCCCAGCCTGGACCCTTCTCAATCTTGAAACCGTCTATTATCCCCAACTAACCCGCCTGTTCTACATAAACCTAAAAGCTGAACACGATGCCAATGGTTGGTCTTTGGAATCTGTTGTCAAAGGAGTTAGAATCTCTTTCAACTCCATTGACTTTGCAGATTTCCTTGGCCTACCTAGCCCTTGTCTACCCTCTGAAGTACACCCCTCTAAAGAAAACTGTATTATCCTTGCCTGGTCCAAATACCTCCTACCCGAAGGATCTAACAGCACCTCAAAGTAGCTCACCCACTCATCCCTTACCCTAGAGGCAAAAATTATATTTAACATCATTGTTCGTTGCCTCTTACCCCGTCTTAACTCTGGCTCGCTCCTTACCGACAATGCCATGGTCCTACTTTACCGAATCCTCAATGGCCTTGATCTTGATCTGGCCAACACCATTTTAGGATCCATGGCTCACACAAGAAAAGCCAGGAAAGGAACTCTCCTCCCTTTTGCCACCATTTTGACCCAAATCTTCAAAGCTTCTGGAATCGATTTAAAAAATGAAGAACAACGGCATCATATGGGTAAGTTCGAATCCAAGAGCCTTGAAATGACAGGCATCACTCGGTCTCCCCAAGGGACTTTGAGTCTTGCCTCTCCTTCAAAAGCTCTTCCCACTGCATCAGCCGTTGATGAACGCATGGACAACCTAGAGTTGGGCTCGGAGGAAGTTCGCCTGGATATCAAGGAGCTGCACAAGGATTTCATGACGGAGATGAGTAGGGTAACCAAGCTACTGCAAGGTCTGTGGACGAGGCTCACTAATGATGCTCCGGACGACGAAGCCTAACCCTATTCTACCCCATCCCTATCCCAAACTTGATACATTGCTGGTTTTTGGAAGTTGTTTCAAAATTTTGGTGACTGTTTTACCTCCTTCCTTTGTTGAAAGACAAAAAGAGGGAGATGATCTGTGGTTTAGACGTGAAAACCTTTTGCTGTGAAGGTCTTAGAAGACCTTGGTTTTTGTTTTTTTGTTTTCATTTGGATGGCTTTTCATGCTTTAAAAATTTGATCCAACATTTGTCTAACCCATGCAGGTACTTTGTCCGATGTCACTTATATTATATATGCTTGACTAAGTTGCAGGGATGCACGGGTTTTGTCTTTCATCAAGGGGGAGATTGATAACTCCCTCCCTTGATGAAAATCGAAATAAGTTTCAAAGGCCTTGACAGTCTGTCTGTGTCAAAGGTCTTGGAGCTTTAACAATGTTGATGAAATACAAAACCTGTTCTATATGATATTATGTTCGAAATATTATTTTATGTTATTATGTGCTTCCATTATATTATTATATATAACTAACCTTTCAGGAAGTATTTTCGAATATTATTTCCTTCCTTATGATGCAATTTGAGAAGATTCAAATCGGAAAGATCATGGCCTTCGAATTTTCCAAAGATAGAAGATCCAGCTCAAGCCATGATCTAGACTAGCCGTTGGTGAAGATCCTTAGGCGCCGATTTGTCTCAATATAAAGAAAAGGAAGATGAAGACAGAATACACATTCATTGAACACGAGCTTTTCATACACTCCAAGCCTTCAAGAGAAATCTGTCTTTGTGTGCTCTCTGCTTGTCATAAGAGTCTGTTATTTCTTTTCAAAACATTTGAGAGTTACACAGTGAGCTTATAGGATATATTTTGTTATAGTGTTATACTCGAGAGTTTGTAACTCCGGAAGTGAGCACTAGGCGATTGATTCACTAAGTGTAAGAGGATTGTACTAGATGGCATAGAGAGGTGGGGCTCTTCTAGATTGGTCTAGGACTCCAAGGGAACGTGAGTTGACTAGATTGCAATTGTATAGGAGAGAGGCTTCTCGGGGAGCTACTAGGATCCTAAGTCTTGTGAATCAATAAAAGTCGGTTGAATCCTAGGGTTTTGGAAGAACCCTAGGCGGGGACGTAGGCCATGTTCGTGTCGAACCTCGTAAATAATTCATCGAGTCTTTTATTTACTACTTTACCTTATTTCTGCACTTGGCTCGATTGTTTAACTTTGTGATTCAGGTTTTCAGAGAAAAGACTAAGTCTAATCTCAAAGGGTTTTGCACGAGCTTCAAAAGTCTTGAGACTATCTGCGAAAAAACGGCATACTCTATTCAACCCCCCTTCTAGAGTATTTCTATATTACTTTGTTTTACATTATTGAACCTTCAATTGGTATCAGAGCTTTACTCACTGCTTTTGATCTAACAATCTTGTGTGTTTTCGATCATGTCTGGTGAAACAAGCGGAGGATTTACACAGGGAAGGTCTACCAGCAGACCACCACTCTTTGTAGGAAACAACTTTGTCCACTGGAGATCTTTGATGAAGATGTTCATTATAGATCAAGATCTGGAACTTTCGAACATTATAGAGAATGGTCCGATGATTCCAGAGAAAGACGAACCAAATGGAACCAAAGTCGCAAAGAAGGAGTCGGAATACATCCAAGCGGATCTTGAACTCGTCTCCAAAAACTACAGGGCTATTAACTTACTTTATTGTGGTCTTAGCACTGATGAGTTTAACCATATTTCATCTTGTAGGTCAGCTAAAGAGATTTGGGACAAGCTGGTCGTCACCTTTGAGGGAACTAGCCAAGTGAAAGACACCAAGATCAGCATCTTCCTTCGAAAGTATGAGCTTTTCAAAATGAAGTCTAGTGAGTCAATCAAGGCCATGTTCACACGATTCACAGAAATCACCAACAACCTTGACTCTCTCGGCAAGAGCTTTACAAACGTTGAGAAAGTAAGGAAGATACTAAGGTGTCTCCCAAAAAAAAGTGGGGTCCTAAAGTAACAGCTATAGAGGAAGCCCAAGACCTCATTACTCTGCCCCTTGATGACCTGCTTGGGAAACTGATCACGCATGAGATGATCTTTAATGAAGACGATGGAGAACTTCCAGCAAGCACTAAGAACTTGGCGCTCAAGTCTAAGAAGGATGAGCCCAAAGATGGATCTGATTCCGAAGAGGAGGAAGACGATAAGGATGATCCTTTTTCTCTTATCACAAGATGCCTTGCTCGAATCCTCAAAATGAAGAAACAATTCAACAACAAGGACGGATCAGAGTCTTCTAAATTTCGAGGTAAGTCTCAATACAACAAGTATGATAAGAAGACTAAACCTTTGTCTTGTTTTGAATGTGGTGAAACAGATCATCTTGTGAAGGATTGCCCTCAAAAGACAAAGAGCCAGTCCAAGAAGGGTGATAAATGGAAAAAGAAAGCCATGGTGGCAACTTGGAGCGATTCTGACTCTGACTCCGATGATGAGAAGGCCAATATTTTTCGTATGGCCTCAGGAGATGAATCCCACGATGAGAAGCTTGAAGCAACTATAAGAGAACTTATGGCAAGTCCAAAAGATGTATTATCGGAATTCCTTTCTAATATGATTGCCAATGAAGAGAAACTTATTGCCCAGACTAACATTCTTATCAAGAGAACTGTGGACCAGGAAAGAACTAATGAGGATCTGTCTATGAGGGTCAAAAGTCTTAAAGCTTCTTATTCAGGTCTTGACATTAAAGTCAAGACGCTTGACTTAGAGAAATCTGAACTCAAGCAAGATCTCTCCTCTCTAAGAAATGAGCATCATGACTTAGAGAACGAGAAGATCTCACTGAATAATAAGATTCAAGACCAACAGACAACCCTCATAAGTTTTACCAAATCCAAAGGCACTCTTGATAGGATGTTGGGTGAGCAACAAAGTTCTCTAAACAAAAGTGGTATTGGTTACAATCCAAGGTTTTTAAAGAAGCAGCACATTACCACCTTTGTGAAGGCAAAAGGAAGCAGAACCTCTCCTATATTTCACCAATGTGCTCGAAAGGGACATGTAAAAGAGACCTGCCCATATAGAAGAAAGGATCCATATATCATTCGCAATACATTTCCTGTTCATTTGAGAAAAGAACGGATAACACAAGTTTGTGCTCTCTACTTGTCCTAAGAGTCTGTTATTTCTTTTCAAAGCATTTGAGAGTTACATAGTGAGCTTATAGGATATATTTTGTTATAGTGTTATACTCGAGAGTTTGTAACTCGGGAAGTGAGCACTAGGCGATTGATTCACTAAGTGCAAGAGGATTGTACTAGATAGCATAGAGAGGTGGGGCTCTTCTAGATTGGTCTAGGACTCCAAGGGAACGTGAGTTCACTAGATTGCAATTGTATAGGAGAGAGGCTTCTCTGGGAGCTACTAGGATCCTAAGTCTTGTGAATCAATAAAAGCCGGTTGAATCCTAGGGTTGTGGAAGAACCCTAGGCGGGGACGTAGGCCAAGTTCGTGCCGAACCTCGTAAACAATTCATCGAGTCCTTTATTTACTGCTTTACCTTATTTACGCACTTGGTTCGATTGTTTAACTTTTTTATTCAGGTTTTCAGAGAAAAGACTAAGTCTAATCTCAATGGGGTTTGCACGAGCTTCAAAAGTCTTGAGACTATCTGCGAAAAACCGGCATACTCTATTCAACACCCCTTCTAGAGTATTTCTATATTACTTTGTTTTACATTATCGAACCTTCATTTTCTTCTTGGCTTAGATCGGAGCCGCCGCCGCCAGGGTCGGAGCCACCACCTCCGTCCGAATCCGCCACCAAAATTGCTTCCATCAACTTTAAAGGTTCATGTTTGTTACAATTACACTAGCTCACAATCTCACATTATTGATGCTATATGAAGAACCAGCAAAGCTACAGATTTTGAGTTTATGTTTGCCTCCTCCAATATCCTTCATTTCCAGTTGGTTCAATCCTGAAACACCCTTTTGTAAGTCTAAGAAACTTCTGTGAAGAATCAATTAATTCAATATGCAACATCTATTTTGCAAACTTTATGGCAGTATCTCGCAAAACTCAGGGGTTAGGGTTTCGAAAATTTGGGGCCAAATTTTGCTTGATTCGGAGCCACCTTCAAGGTTGGAGCCACCCCCACCGTCTGGATTCTCCGCTGCCCACCCACTGTCTGGAGTCGCACCTGGTTCTTCTTCTTCGCCTAAATCGCGTCTGCAAACTCCGGCCTGGTCCGGTCGTGCTCTCTGTCTTCTTCTTTTCTGTTCTAAATTAATGTGATTTAATTCCTAATAAAACCCATAAAATTTTTAATATTACAAAATACCACCATATTAAAGATAAAACTCCAATTTTAAACCAAAACCAAAGTTTTGGGCACGACGTAAAAAAGTTTGAAACCTCAGGGTTACCAGGCGAAAAACTTGAAACTTTTGTTTACCACCTGAAATACGCTATATCACAGGGTTATCTCGCGAAAAATCCGAATATAAAAAGATAAGTCAATGATAAAAAAAAAAAATACTTACACGTCAGAAGCTGATTTCTTAGATAAATATGCACAAATGCAACGCTCAATGTCAGACACACTTTCATTCACATCAACAACCCTAGAATAGTAAGGACTCTTTAAGGAATCAGCAGGTTTTGGTACCCTCTTACACCAAACATCTTTCTCAATTTGATCTTGCGTAGAAACATCTGAAACAACAGGGTAACCCCTAATAGACTTACGTAAAGGCAAGACATCAGGAGACTTTTGCTTCCTCTTAAACACTTTAGGAGTCTTACAATGAATGTCATTTGATGTTGAAATACCTAAAGAAGAAGCAAAATCTCCACCAGCATACTCCTTGGCAATATCGACAACAGAGGCAGGAACACTAGATACAACATCGACAACATTCGGTGCAACTCTGATATCTTTATGTGCATCAGTATTGGAGTTGGGTGCAGATACAAAACCCTTTGTACATTGATAGAGCATAATTAGTATTGCATAATAGATTACATTTAGCATAGTTTAGTTGTGAATATTGCATATTTTAGTTACAATTACATGTTTACTTCTGGTGTTGGAAGAGACGGAATCTACACGTGTTTATGGTTAATTTCAGGTAAATGTGGATCCGATGAGGAATGAGGAGACTCTTGGATGAAAGAAGATTCAATTTGAGGAAGAAAAGTGATGAGCACGGGAGCGGAGTTGAATTTCGAGAGCCTAAGTGAAAAAAAAGTCAGCGGAAATCGTCGCCAGACAAGCTGAACTTGTTTCGCACTTTCTGGAGGCCTCGGTGGTCTAATTGACTATCATAACCATGCGTTGGAAAGCACTCTTCGAGATCTACAACTTTCGTGTTAACATCAAGACCAAATTCGAAACAAAAAAAATTGTTGTGAACAGTATGGTTGCCCTGCGGCCAAGCTAGCCGCCCCACGGCCCGAACCTCTGACAAGTGACTTCACAATCGCCTGGCTGCCCCGCGGCCTGAGTTGGCTGCCCCGCAGCCTTCACATAAATGCCGAATCAGATTTGGACTTTAATTAGGGTTTTTTATGTTATTTCTTGGCCGACTTTCTAAAGGCTTTTAAGAGACATTTTAGGTTATTCTTTCACTAACCTTATGCACTTTAGAGAATTGTTGAGAGCGCCGTTGAGCATGAGCAACTAAACTCTCAAGGTTTTGCCTACAGTTTGGATATTTGATTGTTGAATTGTGAGTTTCTTAATCTAGTTCTTATTCCTATTCCAGTGTTTTGACTTCTTTGCTCTTAATACCTTGGATGTGTTTTATTCTCTCTGGCCTGATCAACTAGTTAGAGTAGATTCACTCAATTGCTAGGGTTTTGTAGATTCCTCGTAGTGAACCTTAACCCAAGTGGCAATCATATCCTTTTAGGACTCGTAGGACTAATTGGATGTGTAGGAATTTGAATACATCTTGAATATAGACTCGTAGTTTGATATTATATGTACCTTGGTTAATTCATATTCTTAATGCTATCTCTAGGTTGAATCTTAAACGTGTTAGGGTTATTTAGAGATAAAGGTTGATAGGACTCGTAGGACTAGTAATCTACCTAAGATCTGGACAAGGACATAGATAGGCAAAGACAAGAACTAGAGGCTAAAAAAATGATCAAATTCATCAATCGAAGTGATAAATTGTAGGTGAACCTAGTTTTTTCCACTGCATTCTACAATCAATTTACTTTGTTGGCATTGCTTCTGCTTAGATAAAAGGCGGATCTTTTTCACACCAAAACCCCCAATTTCTCTCTTAGCGATTAGACTTGCACTTGAATTGAATAGATTTCCCTGTGGATCGACCTCTTGCTTACACACTATACTAGTTGTGAGTTTGAGTATTCTTTGGCAGGAACAACGACAGGTTTTCCTCTTGTCATGGATACTGATCACAGTTGGCAAAATCCTGAGCATTTCCTCTTGAGTAGATTTATTTTAAGATTAGAAGGCACGGTCAGAACCAAAAAGATCAAAAGATGGCTCAACAGGAACATTCATGCCCATAGTCCCCTTACTCTTAGCAACTACAGAATCACCCTTCTTCCCAGCATCACATTCATTTTCAAAACAAACACGAACAAGCCCACCTCCGGCTACATGCCCAACTGAACCAATAGGATGATCGTCCTGAGCACACACTTTCATCTCACCCTTATTCTTGTAAGCTAACTCAATTTGAGAAAGATAGTAAAAAAACACATGATCTGACCATAGAGGATCCTGGGAGGAAATCGAGAGAGAGGGAGGGGATTCACTCAAATGAGAATGGTGTGCAACAGCATAACCACCCTTATCACCCTCACACTCCAAATCCACAAGCTTCTTGGTAGCATTTCTAATTGTTTTAACCATCTCATTATCTTTAAACTCAGGAGGAATTTTATTAGTCAAATCAACAAACTCATATATTGAAGTAGCAAGGGCAACAGTTTTTTGAGCAAATGAGTGAATAAAACTCTATAAAAAACAAAAAAAAAACCAAAAGACAAACAAATAACCAAAATCAAATAAAACATAAAATAAAATTTAAAAAATTCACTTATATATAAGGAACAACAAAAACCTCGATACGAGATGATCCTTTTTTAGGAACAGATGGATTGTCAGTAGGAGCAATTGAAGGAGCAACACATGAAGAAATAGGTTGATATGCAGGAACAGATTGACGTCCTTGATTTCTGCCACGTCCAAAGCCTCCATTGCAAATATCATCATCCTCACATTGACGAAGCATAGGTGATGTCAACCTCGTAAAAACAGGGAAAGACCGATTTACTCTCCTCAACATAGTACTTGAGAATAACTTCGCCCTATTAATATAAAACAGCTAACAAACACAAAACACAAAAAAAAAAACACAAAACATATTCAGAAACAAAGTAACTAAAAAATGTAATACATAGTAAAAAAATAAGGCCAAAAGCTTCAATATGAAAGATAAGTATCACTGGAAACAAAATTATTATAAATACAAGACATGATAATATAAAAGCACAGCAGAATAGTATAAAATGCAAAAGATAGTAAAAAAAATACTCAGAATGAGGAAGAGGATAGGACCTCTGAACTGACTGTTTTTGTTCTTTTCCCAAATTTTCTTTGAATCCACTAAGCTTTCAAGAACAGAAGCACACCAATTCAATTCTTTGAATTCCCTCTTTCCACATAAAACTTTAACCAAGATTTGATTAATATTCCCATTTTGGTTACTGTCCACAAGCAAGGAATGAAATAACACAACAAAGTTGACAACAAATTGATCGCTAGCAACAACATCAGCAACCATATGATCAGTAAGAACAGATAGATTAATGGAATCTCCAACAGAAAACAAACTCCTCCACTTCTTAGGAATATCTAAGTTATCTTTAGAACTTTTCCTACATATCAAATTCTTCCCTATAGGCAAACCTAATGTAATATGGACATCAAGTTCAGTAATATCTAACTTACTTCCATAATCCAAAACCAAGCAACATCTGTTCGCATCAAACTGCTCAACCAACCAATGACAAAGACACAAAGGAAGATAATTAATGAATACCCAAATCTAATAAACACCCAAATCCTATCCTCTTGATACAATATTTCTGTTTATCATTAAAACTAGCCAAATGCAGAAATAAACGCACGAGGATTGGACCTTGTTTTCAAAGAGGGGTGTTGATTATCCCTTCTAACCCTCAGCTTGTTAACAAAAACAACCTCATCCCCAACATCTTGGGGGACAATTGATGCTTGGAGTAGCACATCAGACGGTACAGTATGCACATTAGTCCCTTACGATTGCACATGCTCTCCAACAGTTGGTTGCCCTTCCTTATCAACAGAAACACCAACTCTAGAAGGAACCTCATCAGTCACATTGGGTGGGATATGAGAAGACAAAATCTCAGGACCATAAGTTGAGGAAATACCATAAAACAAAGATTTGGATGAACCACTCATACTATTACGATTTTCCCTTGATTGCCGAATGAGAGGCACGTCATCTTCTGAGTCCATATCCATTGACGCCCCTTCCCCACCTGATAAAGAAACCCTAGGGGAATCGCGTGCCAAATCAATATCTTTAGGAGCAGAAAGAGGGCCCCGAGATTTCTAAATACGTTTTGAACCATAAGACACAACATCTAGAGATTGACCACCACCCTTAGACCTTGTTCGTTTACCTATAAGGAGGCAAATGTCAAAATAATAGAACAGTAAAGCAATAACAGATCAAAAATATAAACAAAAACAAAAACCCTAACCACTCATAAACTGAACACACATAGCAATAAATACATAAAATTGACAAATGAAAATAAATGAACACCAAAAATTAACATAAACCGAACACAAAATAGAGTATAAACACAAATTCACAAAGAACATTACAAATATCAAACACATAAGATCATAAACGACTAAAAAAAATAGATAAACAAACAACCTATAAATCACCGAAAACGAAAACGAAACAGCTTAAATACACAAAGGCACACAACATTTGCACAACTACAAGCACTGAAACATAAAATCGTTGAACAAAAGGTAAAAACAAAACCTCACAAAATCGAAGAAAAAAGAAAACCCTAACAACCAGGACAAATTAAATAGCCGAGAGTAATAGGAAACCAATGTCGTACCTACTGGATACCTTGACATGATGAAAGAACGACATCAAAAACAGTGCACAAAGGATCGTCGGAGATCAAGGACGCCGAGAATCAAGGACGAAAACTCGAACGGGAGAGAGAAAAGAAGATCATAGCTGAAGAGGAAAAGGAAGAAAACAAATGCAACGGGAGTAATAACACAAGCAGTCCAACACAAACAGGCCCAACTCCATTCGAAAAAATAGTAATCCGAGACCCAAAGTGTTAATTAGGGAAATTTTACACCTTAAGCCAATTTTACACCCTAAGGTAATTTTACATTTTAACCTTTTCCAATATATATCAAAATTGAAAGCAAAATATAAATGAATTTTTAATAACCTTTGTCCTCCCTTTATTTGGTAAAAAAAATTATTTGATTTTTGATATGTTTTTTTTAAAATAAAAACTTTATAAAATATGTTTTTATAATTTCATACTCGTTAGTAACAAATATGGAACATGTAATTGTAAAAAAATAAAAATAAAATATTTGATATTTAATATACATTTTTGTTCCTTAAATATGTATAAAAAATCAAATGACATATTAATTTTTTTATTGGAGGAAGTATATATAATGATAAAATCACTTCTTTGGGTTAAAAAAAAAATTGTGTTAAATGCATGATAGCATGCATTTAGGTAGGCATAATAGGTTGCATTTAGCTTAGTTAAGATGCATTTCATGCATGGATTAAGTACAATTTGCATATTTGCTCTCTATGTTGGTGGAGTCGGAATCTACAGGTTTTTATTGATTATTTCAGGTAACTATGGATCCGAGGATGAGACATGGGTCAATGACGCATTATATGAGGATGTATAGTTGATCGAAGAAGCTTACATGAAGATCTCAAGAGGTCCTGAGAAGAAGAAGCGAACCTAAACGAAGAACAAGTCTGCAGAAGTTATCGCCAGACATGCTGAACTTGTTTTGAACTTTTTGGAGGTCTCGGTTGTCCGATTGACTATTATAATCATGCGTTGGAATGCTCTTTCAGAGAACTACAACTTTCCTGTTGCCAAGAAGAGCAAATTTGAGACGGATTTTCGGTGAAAAACCAATGCCGCAGCCGCAGCATGTATGTCGCGGCTGCCGCCAGGGCCACTGCAGCGGGATATGGGAGAGCTGTTGATGCCGCGGCCGCAGCATTCATGCCACGGCCGCATCATTTGACCTTAGCGCAGCGTTTTATTTAAGAAACCCTAGTTTCGTTGTTGGGTTGTTTTGGCCGACTTAGAGTTAATATAAGGTCGGATTTATGTTATTTTGGGGACAACTTCTATTCTATTCTTTCGTTCTATCAGAACATTTGAGAGAGAGCGATATTCGCCATAAGCGGCTAAACTCTCTTCGTTCTACTTGCAATTTGAAGCTTTATTTGGATTGATTGTGAGTTTCTGAATCTTGTTCCTTATTTCCTATATTGAATGCTTCAACTTCTTTGGGCTTGATTGTTTATTGTTTTGTTCTGTCTTGTCTAGCCAACTTGTTAGATCAATTCAATTGCTAGGGTTTTTAAGATTCCTGATTGCGAACCTTAACCCAAATAGCAAACTTATCCCTTTAGGGCTGATTGAACTAATTGGATAGGTAGGAAGTTGGATGTGTTGTTAATTAAATCCCTCTTTAGGTACTGCAAATACCTTGGTTAATCTCTGAACTTAAAGCTATTAATTGAGTTAAATCCTTCTTTAGGGAATATTTGATTGATAAGGGTTTCTATGACTGATTGGACTAGTAACTATATTAGGTCGGGACAAGGGCATTCATAGGAAAACTAAAAGGACAAGATGAAATTACAATATCAATTCAACCAAATAAAGTGGATATTTGTAGGTAGAGCGATCTTCTCTAAATTGTTTTGCATTATTTGTTTTTATTTTATTTTCTTTTCAATCTCAGTCAACCAAAACCCCCCTTTCTACTAATTGGTAAATATACATTGATGAGAAATACTTGATTCTCTATGTGATCGACCTCTTACTTACTTGCTATGCTAGTTCTAGTTTGTAGGTTTTAGTTTTATTTTGATACGGTTTACGCGACTAAAAACCGTTCATCAAATTGGCGCCGTTGCTGGGGAATCAAGTTTATTTCTTTATTTTGTGTATTTATTGATTTTTGTGCATATATTTAACCCATTGTGAACCTATCTTACGGTTCACGACACCCTTGCTACTAACTTTTAAAGATGTTGAGATTGTTGCAGTTTGAAGGTGAGAACTTTCACCAATATTTCACTAGATTGCATGAGTATGTTAATGGCCTTGGTTCATGGGGTTATCAATATGGTGTACGGGAGATGTGTGTTTACATATTTGATGGGATGAATGTTGAAACACGGAATCTTGCTAAGTCCATGAGTAATGGAGGCCTATTGGATATGGGACTCTTTGAGATTTGAGATTTTTTCTACAACATGTGTCGACAGGTTGAGCGGGAAGTATCAATCCGAATTCTCACACAAGTGTTGCAGCAGTTGGAAGAAGAAAAAATGAGCCGAATCAGAAAATTGGAGGAAGAAATGAGCCGTTGTAAAAACTTGGAGGAACAGATGAGCCAACGCATTCAAATTTTAAGTGCAAAAGGTGAGAAAGAAAGGAGCTTCGAAGAAGAAGAGGAGGAATTGGTTGTAGACAATGATACTGTCTTCGACGATGGAGAAGAGGGTCTAGTGCTTCCTGACTTGGAATCTAATGAGTCGACGCACGAGGTTACATGTGATGTGTCTCCTACTCCATTTGCAACATCCATTCCGAGCTTGCCCATTGATGAACCAGGTCTAGAGTCATCAGCTGAGGCTCAAGAGGTAACAAATGTAAACTTTTGCGAATTTGAAGGTAATGGTGATTATGTTGATCCTTTTGGTTGCTATTTTGAAAAGCCACCAGCAAAACTGTGCTGGTGGTATCATATTCCTTCTGCAGAGAGTCATGCTAGACTCTTTGATAGATTGAAAGGGTTTTTGAGTTCCACGTTTTCTGCTTTTAATTTATTGTGCTATGATGTGCCTTGTAAGATGTGTGCACGTGAATATGATAGGCTACTGAGGGCCTTGACGATGTCTGATAGATAAGATCTTGAGACTGAGAATAAGTCGGGCCAATGACAATAAAGAAAGGCGCTTCTCGGGAGGCAACCTGAGGTAAGTTTTCTAATTTAGTTATTTCAATTCCTAGTTAGCTAGTTTTCTTTTCAATAAATTAGGTTTCCCATTAGGCATTAGATAGTTGTTTTTGGTTTGGGATAGACTAAGCTTTAAGGAAAGGCCACCAAAATCCTCAGATCCGACCTATAGAGACCCATCCACCACATTTTGAGTATTTCATTCATCTCTTCCTCTATCTTTTTATGTTTTTGTTGTCTTATATGTTTCATTGAGGACAATGAAAGGTTTAAGTGTGGGGGAGGGATTGCATTGCATATAGATAGAGTTTGCATATCATGTTTACTTATGTTATCATGTTTATTTATGTTTTCATATTTATTTTTACTCATATCTCACATTTAAAGAAAAATCACAAAAATATCATGCATTGCATTTATGTGTTATTAAAGATACCCATCTTGGTTTAGTTTGTCCTCTAATTTATTTTTATGATCTTATTGCATAAATCCCATGATTGGATTGAATTGCTTGAAAATGATTTTTGGAGCATGATTTGAGAATATAATTGAGAAAGTATGGTTCATAGTTGAGGTTAAATTGAAATCATTATATATATATATATATATATATATATATATATATATATATATATATATATATATATATATATATATATATATATATAACCCTTGTGAGTTTGATTTTGGCCTTATAGGGACTTTACATATTATTCCCTTTTACTTTTATTGTGTGATTATACTCTTCATATGCTTGTTTTTCATGACCGTATTGCACATGTTTGTTGCTTGTGAATTTCAAATGATTGAGGCATGTTTTCTTTAGCCATATTATACCTTATCTACCCTTTGCATTATCCTTTGCTTGAAGCCCATCTGAGCCTTACAGCCTTTTTTTTATAGCTCCACAAAAATATATCATAACCAATGATTAACCTGATCCTATCCGGGAATTAAGAGGAGAATTGGTGAAAAATCTTTATGTTGGAGTTTCTTTGAGTGGAGATGATGTATGTATGGTTGTGCATTGTGAGAGGCATAGCCGAAATAAGGTAACCCTTCTTGCATCAAAGAGATGACTTATTACTAGGGGCCTAAGGAGGATAAAATTCACTTAGGAGTAAAAGTCTAGTAAGCTTGGACCTAGGGAGGATAAAATTCACCTAGGGGCAAAAGTAAGCATAAAAGAAAAGAAAAGAAATCATCATCCAAATAGAAAAAATGCATGAGTTGTATGGTTATTGAAATCGAAGAGTGCTTATTGATGTGTATTGGAGTTTATGTTATTGGAATAGTTTGTGAAGTATGGAAGTTTTGGTATTGTTCTGGTTGGTTGTTATTCCTTTTTCCCGGATTTTTCGCACAACAAGCTTAAATATTTCTTATGCCTTATGTTCCTACCAAAGCCCCATTACAACCCTATAAAAGTCCTCATGATGTTGTTTGCAAGTGATAACTTTCACGGTGTATAGAGCATTTTGGATTGAGTTGAGAGTTGGACTTTAAAGACTAAACCCATGAGAGCTTGAGTGAAACACATTTTCCCGGTGAGGTTGGATTAAATTTCCTTTTACTATTGGATCGCTCATATATTTGCTAGGATATTTGTTCTCTTATTCATGGCTCATATTGCTTGATGTTGCTTTTCTAAAACTTTAGCATGAAGTTCTTTTTGTGGGATGATCAATTCTATATTTGTTTTTCATTGCTTGAGGACAACCAAAAGCTTAAGTGTGGGGGGATTTGATAGCATGAATTGAGGTAGGCATAATAGGTTGCATTTAGCTTAGTTAAGATGCATTTCATGCATGGATTAAGTACAATTTGCATTTTTGCTCTCTATGTTGGTGGAATCGGAATCTACACGTTTTTATTGATTATTTCAGGTAACTGTGGATCCGAGGATGAGACATGGGTCGATGACGCATTATATGAGAATGTATAGTTGATCGAAGAAGCTTACATGAAGATCTCAACGAAGAACAAGTCTGCAAAAGTTGTCGCCAGACATGCTGAATTTGTTTTCCACTTTTTGGAGGCCTCGGTTGTCAGATTGACTATTATGACCATGTGTTGGAAAGCTCTTTCAGAGAGCTACAACTTTCCTGTTGACAAGAAAAGCAATTTCGAGATGAATTTTCTGTGAAAGACCAATGCAGCGGCCACAACATGTATGTCGCGGCTGCCGCCAGGGCTGCTGCAGCAGGATATGGGAGAGTTGTTGATGCCGCGGACGCAGGATCCATGCCGCGGCCGCAACATTTGACCTCAGCGCAACGTTTTATTTAAGAAACCCTAGTTTCGTTGTTGGGTTGTTTTGGCCGACTTAGACTTAATATAAGGCCGGATTTATGTTATTTTGGGGACAACTTCTATTCTATTCTTTCGTTCTATCAGACAGTTGGAGAGAGAGCGATGTTCGCCATGGGCGGCTAAAATCTCTTCGTTCTACTTGCAATTTGAAGTTTTATTTGAATTGATTGTGTGTTTCTGAATCTTGTTCCTTATTTCCTATATTGAATGCTTCAACTTCTTTGTACTTGATTGTTTATTGTTTTGTTCTATCTTGTCTGGCCAACTTGTTAGATCAATTCAATTGCTAGGGTTTTTTAGATTCCTGATTGCGAACCTTAACCCAAGTAGCAAACTTATCCCTTTAGGGCTGATTGAAATAATTGGATAGGTAGGAAGTTGGATGTGTTGTTAAATCCCTCTTTGGGGACTGCAAATACCTTGGTTAATCTTTGAACTTAAGGCTATTAATTGGGTTAAATCATTCTTTGGGAACTGTTCGATTGATAAGGGTTTCTAGGACTGATTGGACTAGTAATTATATTAGGTCGGGACAAGGACATTCATAGGAAGACTAAAAGGATAAGAGGAATTTACAATATCAATTCAACCAAATAAAGCAAATAGTTGTAGGTAGAACGATCTTCTCTAAATTGTTTTGCATTATTTGTTTTTATTTTATTTTATTTTATTTTCAATCTCAATCAACCAAAACCCCCCTTTCTACTAATTGGTAAATACACATTGCTGAGAAATACTTGATTCTCTGTGGGATCGACCTCTTACTTACTTGCTATACTAGTTCTAGTTTGTAGGTTTGGGTTTTATTTTGATACGGTTTACGCGACTAAAAAACGCTCATCAATGCACTCCAACAGACCGATCTTAGATCCATTTCAATTACATCACATAACACTTGTCCAGTAATAATTTTAAGTTGTAGAAAAAAATACACAGACAAATTTAGGATCCATCCGTTATATAAAATAAATAAATAAAAGTTCAAATGTTGGATCCTTGATATGTCATAATAGATTTAAAAGGAAAAATAAATAAAGAAAGAGAGTAAAAGCAAAAGTAAAAATAATACTAAAAAACAACAACAACAAGAAAGTAGAAAGCTCAAAGACAAAAAAAAAATTACAAGGGTGGATGATAATTCGTCCTATAAATTTCTAAAATATGGACGAATCCTAGCTTCTTCGGGGTATTTTTTATAGAGAAAATATGCCAAACAGGCCACTTTTTGAGCCCAAATTTAACAAAGGTCCACGGACCTCTACATATTAGGTTAAAGGCCACTCCTTTTTTCTGTGCCCCCCCTTCCATCGATCTCCCTTATCTGTTGCTCCCTCAATCGTCCCCCCTCAATTTCTCGACCCCCCTTATCTGTCGCTCTCTTTCTCACTCTGCGGGTTCTCGATCTCTCGCTCAATCTCTCGATCTCCCTCAATCTCTTCCTCCCCCAATATCTCGATCTCCCTCAATCTCTCGGTGACATCGGTGTCGGCGTAGGTGATGACGTCGGCTGGCTGCAGAAGGTCGAGTGGCGGGAGGCGAAAGCGACGGGGTTGTAGGAGGCGGAAGCGACTGGATCGGAGAAGCAATCGATTCCGTTCGGCTGGGGATCACAAAATCGGACTGCACGGAGCTCGACTGGGCCGAATCGGTTCTGTTCTGGTTCAATTAGCCGATCGGGACGCCGGCCTACTGAGTCGGAATTACACGGCGAACTACCTGAAGAGGAAATCGGACTACGTGACAGCGCTGGTCCCAAAGGCGGGGTTGGAGCAGCTGTGGAAGAAGATGGCGGAGCCGCATAAGTTGGGGCTGGTGTTCAACTCGTACGGAGGGGTGATGAACCAAATCGCCTACGATGCGACGCCGTTTCCGCGCAGGGCTGGGAACCTGTACAAGACACCGTACTCGGTGAATTGGAACCAGGAAGGGGCGGCGCTGGAGAGCCAGCAGATTGGGGAGATTAAGGCGCTTGAGAAGCAATAGACGTTGCTGCTGTTGAAGTTCCTAATTTTCAGCATTTTCATTGTTAATTAATCACCAAATTAATCGATCCATATGTGCGCATGGGATTTTGCAAGGTGAGTTCCTCATGTTCACCATTTTCGTTGTTAGCAAATTAATATTACAAATTATATTAAAATTACAATTTGTTTTAAGCATTTTTATTGGTAATGAATAGTGAATTTGCGGTTAGTTTGCTTTGTGATTGAGTTTGCTTTGTTAGAGTTTGGATATTGGCAATTTCATCAATTTTTTTTTTGTGAGATCTGAAATGCTGAAAATAATTTTTATTAGCAAAATTCGTTATGTTGAAATGCTTAAATTAATTTTTATTAGCAAAATGTGATTTGAGTTTGTTTTGTTGATAGTTTTGGATATTTACAATTTCAACAATTTTTTTGCCTTGTCGAAACTTTTTGTAGAATGCTGAAATGTTGAAATTAATTCTTACTAGTAAAATTCATTATGCTGATATTAATTCTTATAAAACTATTTGAACTACTATATATTATACACAAGCATATATTTTAGCATTTAAGCATTTTTTTAGCATTTCAGCATTTTTCAAAAAAAACCTCCATTTTCATCAACTCCGGTGTCGAAGTGATGACGCGAAAAGAAAAAGAAAAAAAACAATAATTTCAGCAAAATTATTTTTTATTAGCAAAATTCATTATGCTAAAACGCGGAAATTAATTCTTATAAATTTTTATGGGCTACTATATCTTACACAAGCATATATTTCAGCTTTTCTTTGGAAAAAAATCCGATTTCAACAACTTCAGAAGTGGTGATGCGAAAAAAAAAGAAAGAAAAAAAAAAGCTACTCTGGTTTCATCAACACAGTTTCAGCAACTCCGGTTTCACCAATTCCGTTTCGACAACGCGAAAAAAAAATGGAAAAAAAATTTGAAACAGGAGTTTCAGCAATTCCGTTTCAATAACACGGGAAAAAAAAACTGGGAAAAAAAATTGAAAGAGGGATTGCAGAAACCGTATGTGCTGAAACCGTATGTGTTGAAACAAGAGTTTCAGGAATTCCATTTTACCAACGCGAAAAAAAAACTGGAAAAAAAAACTAAAACAGGGGTTACTGAAACCGTATGTGCTGAAACAGAAGTTTCGGCAACTTTGGAAATGCGAAAAAAAAAATGATGCGGGAAGGGGGCACGAGAGGGGGGCACAGAGGGGCGGTGGACATTTAGCTAATTTGGAAGAGGTGAGAGACATTTTCCTAATAAATGCCAAAAATTAAGAAATCGAGGTAATCACCCTTTTTTTTACAACTTGCATTGACTATTGCACACCAGTTAACCTATAGAAGAAACAAATCCATAATTCATCTATAAAAAGTGTATATAGCACCTATACTGAGTGCATATAGCACATGCATATAACCACTACCAAGACTAGTCACGATTTGGAAGTCATCCATGATCCAATACCAAGACTAGTCACGATTGGAGGAATTGTTCTATGTGGTGAACTTGATGGATGGGGGCCAAAGCAAATTAATCTCGATGTCCTTCACTCAAGGAACCCCCCCCCCCCCCCCCCAATAAAATAGACGGAAAAGTAGGTTTTGTAATATTAAAACCAATTACCAAAGTGTGATATTTACTAGTAATTCCCCTATTTTAAAATTTGCAAAATTTCCGTAGTTATGTCTTGTATAATTTTATACATATTTGATGTTATATCATATGTATCAGAAGAACTAGCATTTTATGCTCTCTCTATCGAAAAAAGAAAAAAACATTGCTGCCAAAAGAAGATTTTGCCAAAGAATTGGGTGAGATATGAGCAACAGAGTTGTGTCAAATCACATAACCCCCCAAAATGTGGTGGGTTGTGATCCTCCTTGATTTGAACATACCCATTTCTTTTATAGAAAAATTATAATTTCAAACATAAAAATCATAAAACTTTATAATATTTTCAAAACTTTATAATATTTTTTTGAAAAGGAAATAATTCGACGTACCAGACAAGCCTGGTGAACCGAGAGGCCGAAAGCGGCAGACAGACTAACTGTCATGATACAACAACAAAGCCAAAAAAAATAAAAAGAAAGACCTGCCCCAATCAATCACAAAACGCCTCCCCCGCACATAAAGGTTGCATTGTCCTCAATGCCGAAACACAAAGAACAACACATAAAAAGAAAAGATCAGAGTGTAAGGATGGTAACATAGTGCTCACTGGTGCGGCGGTGGAAATGGGTAGCACTGTTGGAACTACTGGACAAAGGAGTCGAAGTTGCTCTAAATGCCGGAGATAGCACAGGATGCTTCTCCGGTCTCCGGTACATTTGAACTCCACGCCCTGAGCTAACTGCAGCTGATGAATCTCATCCAACTATTGAGAATAATGACCAGAAGAGGAAGAGAGGGCATAGCTCATATCAATGTCAGAATATGTAGCCTGAGGCCGGCTAGACTCTCCTCGAACAAAAGAAGCAAGTGGGACATCCCACCCAACAACATCAACAGGGGCCTGATCCTCATCGTCATCAACATCATCGTACTCATCAGTAGAAACGTCCACAGCTTCCGGCGGCAAGTTAAAATCAACGATCGTCGGTCCAAGCAAAAGCTGACGAGGTAGACGAATAAGGTGGTCACCTGTACGACCAGCATGCCAAATAAACGACGCTTGATCACCCTCTAGGTGTCTCATCTTAGTCAGCATCTCCAGGAAAATGCGAGACTCTCCATCCATCGGCACCAAATCTGTAACTCTCACCCCGCAGCGTACAACAATCAAAGTGATCAAACCACCAAAACCAATAGTCCTAGTATCTCTCTGCGCCCCCCCCTACTAACATATCAGCACAAGCATCCAAGAACAACTTAGCCCAATCTGGAGTAAACTCTACCTCGGGGGTGAAACAATACATCGCCTCCCACGCCTTCATCGAAACCTTGTTTAGCTCATTATGCCTGAAGAAGGTTTTGTTGAGCACCTTTTGGCAGAGACGAAGTGCAGGGTGGGTGATCTTGTAGTTGTAGTGCCCTCTCCTACAGATGCAAGGGGAACTAGTAGAAATGGCCCAGGTATCATTCGGTGGGGACCTCAGCATCCTACACCTCTAGTTAGGAGTAGGAGGGTGTTTAATACCCAAATAAAATTCCAGTTGTGAAAAAGTCCATGAATATGTATCTCCCAACTAAGTAAACTCAATCTGACTCAAATCTTCAAAGACCACCAGGGTCGCCAAAAACTCTCGGATCAAATCCGGATAAGTCAGCCCATGCATGAAGATAAAATGGTCAAGGCCCCCATTCTCGAGAAGGGTCGTACAGGGCCCTTCTAGACCTAAAGCATCTAAAGCCGGATGATCGAAAAACTTGGTCGTCGAGTATTTTCTAAGCCTAAGCTCATTCCATCTCTCTAGTTCATCTGTGTCTAATGTGTTTGGGGAAATCATGCATGTGCGGAAAAGAAGTCATGGCGATGAAATAGATTGAAGAAATGAGACAAACTTACAAAATCTGACGAAACATTGCACACTGGTAGAGCGACGGGCGCCGTCTGACAGGCGGCGGGGGCCGTGGATTTTTGGGCGACAGGTCGCATTCAGTTTACCAAAAAAAATCTTCATCCGACGTCAAAATAAGCCCGTTTCCTCCCCCTTTCTTCATGAAAAGTTGTTCTAAGGACTTGGGAAGGGTGCTTTCGAACAAAATTTGGTCAGAGGCGACGGTTTGAGGTTTTGGTGAAATTTGAAAGAGGCTGAAAGTGGAAACTGAGGATGTGTATTCATAGATCGGGGAGTGTAGATTTCGAATATGTGGTCGAAATTCCGATTGAAGCAACAGTTCGAATGTAGTGTAAGGATTTGTGATAAAGGAGAGGGTTTGGATGGTTGAAGGATATGGAGGAGGGTTTAGAGGTTAGGGATGAAGTGAAGAGGGTAGAATAAAATAGGGTTTTAAAATATAGAAGTGGGCCCACCGACCAACGAACCGGCGACCCAACTCCCTTTTGTCCTCAGTGAGTCGCACCTCTGTTTTGGATCCCGAAATTCAAAACTTTCCTTCTAAACTCGTTCCAAACATCTCCAAAATGCAAAAACTAACAATCCTAATGCTAAAGAAAACAGAATAAAAGAAAAATAAAAAGAAAATAAAATAAAATGAAAGTACTCACCTCGGGTTGCCTCCCGAGCGCTACTCACCTCAGGTTGCCTCCCGAGCAGCGCATTTGTTTCACGTCCATGGCTCTACGCAATGATGTAGTCCTATTCCTCGGGGCGATCCTCCCATTGCCAAGAGTTCATAACTTGGCTGGCGATGTCCTCATGATATTTTTTTATTCTCTGGCCACTCACCTTGAAGGTATGACCATCCATCGGATTTTGTAGATCAACCGCACCATAAGGGTAGACATGGGTCACAATGTATGGACTAGTCCATCTAGACTTGAGCTTTTCAGGGTGATGTTTTAGACGTGATACGTACAACAGAACCTTATCTCCTTGGCGGAATTCTCTTCTCAAAATGTGCTTATCATGCCATGCTTTTGTTTTGTCCTTATAAATCTTAGCATTTTCATAAGCATCCCAACGAATTTCCTCTAACTCCTGAAGTTGAAGCTTCCTCAATTATCCCGCTTCAAATGCATCCATATTTGCTTGTTTGACTGTCCATAATACCTTATACTTGAGATCAACTGGCAGATGACACGACTTTCCATAAACAAAATAAAACGGAGACATCCCAAGAGATGTCTTATAAGCAGTACGGTAAGCCCATATCGCATCATCCAATATGAGACTCCAGTCTTTTCTATTCAAAGCCACATTCTTCTCTAAAATCCTCTTGACTTCCCTATTAGACAATTTTGCTTCTCCATTGGTTTGAGGATCGTAAGCGGTAGAGACCTTCGTAGGTCACATTGTATTTCCCCTGTCATTGATAACAGCTTTGGGCATCCCAAATCTAGAAAATAGGCTCTTCAATAAACTAGCAAATGTGCGAGCATCAACAGCCTTTGTCGCCTTCACCTCAACCCACTTGGTCACATAATCAACCGCAAGGAAAATGTAAACATTTCCCAATCAGCTGGGAATCGGTCCCATGAAATCGATACCCCAGACATCAAAGATTTCGCTGCCATTATCGAAGATAGCGACATCTCATTCCTACATGAGATATTTTTAGTTTGCTGACATCGATCACAAGTCCTGCAGAAAGCATGAACATCGTGAAAGATATACGACCACCAGAATTCCGCTTCTAGGACTTTCCTAGCTATCCCCTGTCCTTCAAAATGTCCACTGCTTGGGTGCGAATGACATAATCTCAAAACATAAGTTACTTCATTGTTCAGAAGACATCGACGAACAAACATAGTAGCGAGCATAGTAGCGAGCAGTGCTTCTATAAAAAAGGATCATCACAAACATAGTAGCGAGCATCATGCCGAATTTCGTCCTTCTTCGCTTTCGGGCAATTTGAAAGGAAGATTCCATCCACCAAGTTATTAACAATATCCACAAACCAAAGGTTTCTTAGTCCGAATACTCATAAGCAAAGCAGGCGGCTCACAACCATCATCATCAAGCAAATCAGAAGTCGGAGCACTACTCAGGCGGCGAGCGTCGTGCATAGGGCGGCGGGCACCGTTACAACAGTGTCATCCCTTGTCGAAATTCTCAACAATCCTTCATTAGGAAATTCTCCCAATATTTTTGGTTGCTTTCCCCCACCATTAGTTCTATAAATTCTGCTCAGGTGGTCAGTTACCAAATTCTCTACACCCTTCTTATCTCTGATTTCCAAGTTGAACTCCGTCAGAAATTGAATGCATCGAATCAATCTCGACTTTGCGTCCTTCTTTGTCATCAAATAGCGTAGTGCCGCATTATCCCTATAGACCACCACCTTGGCACCCAATAAATAAGGACATAACTTCTCTAAGGCAAACACCACAACTTACAACTCTATCCGTCAAGCCGAATTCAACATCATAGAAGCATAATAGATTACAAGAGATGCTTTCTCAACTTTTTTCCCCAAAATAGCCCCAACGGCATAATCACTAGCATTACACATCAACTCAAAGGGCAAAGTCCAAATAGGAGCCTCAATAATAGGTGCTGAAGTCAACTGATTCCTCAACTCATGAAAAGCCTTCTTACAATTATCATAAAAAACAAAGGAAACATCTTTCTTAAGAAATTCACATAATGAGGAGGTTATCTTGGATAAAATCCTTGATAAACCGCCTATAAAATCCTAATGACCTAAGAAAGAGAGAATCTTACGCACATTAGTAGGATAAGGTAGAGACTGAATAAGATCTATCTTAGCTTTATCTACCTCAATGCCTTTCTTGGACACAATTTGACCAAGAACAATCCCTTATTCAACCATAAAATTACACTTTTCAGAGTTTAAGACCAAGTTAGTTCCAACACATCTCTTAAGCACTGGTGATAAATGATGCAAACAAGAATCAAAATGATTCCCATGCACAGTGAAATCATCCAAAAAAACTTCAATAAAATGCTTAACATACTTATAAAATATACTCATCATGCATCTTTGAAATGTACCAAACGCATTGCATAATCCGAAAGGCATTCTACTATAAGCAAAAGTACCAAAAGGACATGTGAAAGTAGTTTTATCCTGGTCCTCAGGTGCAATAGGAATTTGAAAATATCCAGAATAACCATCCAAAAAGCAAAAATAGGACCGGCCGGCAAGACGCTCAAGTATTTGATCAATGAAATGTAAAGGAAAATGATCCTTCTGTGTCGCATCATTGAGTTTGTGATAGTCAATGCAAACTCTCTAACCAGTCCGTACCCTCATAGATACCATCTCACCTTCCTGGTTCTCAAAGATCATGATACCTCTCTTCTTAGGGACCACTTGTGTAGGATGTACCCATTGACTATCAGAAATACGGTAGACCATACCTGCCTTAAGGAGATTCAAGACCTTCTTTTTGACAAACTCCATCATAGGTGGATTCAACCGTCGCAGAGGTTGTCTTGTTGGCTTCGCATCGCCCTCCATGAGTATGCAATGCATGCACAATGTTGGATTGATTCCTTTGATGTCAGCAATGGTTCATCCCAAGGCAGTGCGATGTTCCCTAAGGACATCTACCAACCTTTGTTCCTGGTCAAAAGTAAGTATATTAGAAATCATCACAGGAAGTGTGTCACCCTCTCCCAAAAATGCATACTTCAAATTATCAGGGAGGGGTTTCAATTCCACTTCAGGCGCCTGAATAACAGACGAAAGACGTTTTTCACTAGGAGGATATAATGATTCAGTTCTATAAGCATGGGACCAATCATCTGGGTTGGCATCAAGCGCCAGAGACAATTCTTATAGGTTATTAGACAAAGCATAATCATAAGATAATTTACCCAAAAGGGATTCCAAAATAACCTATAATTGGACAGAACGATCAATATGCATAATATCCCTAGTGAAAATATCTACAACATCAACCAGATTCAGAGAATAAGCAGCGGATTTCCCATCAGGGATAAAAAATTCAACCTTATTCCCAACAATTTCCATAGTTAAATACCCAGAAAAACAATCAATTTTCGCTTTAGCAGTTCGCAAGAAGGGTCTACCTAATATGATGGGAGTCCCATATCAATTACATAGAAATCAACAGGGAAAATAATATCATTAACCATAATCAAAATATCTTCAACCACCCCCTTAGGGTGAAAATAAGAGCGATCAACAAGTTGTATAACAACCCTAGTTTCATTCAGAGGACCCAGACCCAATTCATCATATAGTTTGTACGATATCACATTAATAGATGCACCAAGATCAACCATGGCATTTTGAATCTAACTTCACCAATCGTACAAGGAAGAATAAACATAGCCGGGTCTCCGCATTTTTCACGCAATCACTTTTGAAAAACTAATGAAAGATTTTCTTGAGTTCCTTACCTTCTCTTTCCTTCTCCCGTTGTGATCTTTTGGTTGTGCAAACTTTATGAAGAAATGTGGCATAACAAGGAACTGATTCAACTAGACTAAGGAGAGAAATATTTACCTTGAGTTTGGTGAAAGTATCGAATAAGTCTTTGTCGTTTTCCCACTTACGATCAGGATTCAAGGCATGAGGAAAGGGTGGTACAGGTTTTGAAACCTCAAGAGACCACTCCTCCGATGATTTCCTCGAAGATTCAACAACATAAAAAACCGGCTCCATCATTGGAGGTAGCCGTTACAACAGTGTGCCTCCGATTTTTCTTTGTTTTCTTTTTCTCTATAAATCATCTCCTTAGACATCCTTTCTAAACTTTCATTGGCAAAATTCAAAATTTTACCTCCAAGAACCATAGCCATAGAGTCTTCTCTGGACAAATCCTTTCTCCAATTTCTCAACTTGAGTTCTTCTAGCACATGGGACATATGTCGCAGAAGTTATCCTTGATGTCTTACCATCATCATTAGATCTTTGAAAGCACCTCCCTTTAAAATTCCAGAGCATATACAATGTGATTCTTGAGCTTCTTGCTTCTCTTGAGAATTTGATGTTGCCATCTGGGTAGCCATCTTCATTACAACCTCTGTCAGTTTCGCAACTTTCTCCACACATCCCTTCATAGGATCATCCAATGCAAATGGATTCCCAAATCCACTAGACCTCCTGTACTGCTGAGTTGAATTTGCTAATCCATCAAAGATTTGCATAGCTTCTTTTGACGTGTTGTCTAGTATATCACCTCCACTAGTAGCATTGATGACACTACGCTTATGGTCAGGCAACCCCTCATAAAGATAGAGAATCAAATCCTCTTTAGGAAATCCATGTTGTGGGCAACTTGCCTTGAGTTGCCTAAATCTCTCAAGATAGCCATAGAGGCTCTCCCTAGGGAGTTGTCCTATGCTAGTCAACTACTTCTTTATTTTGCTCAGATGGGTAGCAGGTAAATTTTTTTGTAGAAAAGCTTTCTTCAATTCCAACCAAGTAGTGATACTTCCTTTAGGAAGACAGTGTAGCCAATCAATCGTTGTGTCTTTCAGGGTGAACAGAAACAACCTCAATATGAGTTGACCATCCGTAAATCTTTGAGGCCTGAGTTAGTTACAAACACTAACCAATTCAGTAAGATGCTTATTTGGCTCATCTCCAATCTTACCATGGAAAACTGGAAGAATCAATAACCAATTACCTTTGTATCCCAACTTGGAGCCTTCAGGGAGTTCAGGTAGTGTAATCGCAAGGTGTTGCATATTTAGATCAGGTTCCGTTAAGTCTCTCCATGTCCTCTTGAGAGGGGGTTCAACATTTTTAGACATCTTTTCTTAACCTTCAAAAAGACTCAACAAAGATTTATTAGTAACCAAAGAGTAATCCACCAAGGTGAATTACTCAAGATAACAAATAAGAATAACAAAGGAAACAAAGTAATTCTCCCTAACAATGGTGCCAAAATTTGGTGTGGTGAGAATGTCGATACCTTTCTACAACACCAAAAAGAATAACCCAAACCAACAACTCAACTAGCAACCTAGTAACTAGTATAGCGGAATAGTAAGGGGTCGATCCCACAAAGAGAATATCGTTCCTTTCTATCAAATCACTATCAAAAGGGAAAAATATCAAAGAATAATTGAATATCAAAGGAATTGAATATGGAAAAAGTAACAATAACGAATTAGTGATAATTATGAATGAGATAGTTTCCCCTACAACCTTAACCAATTTAATGGTGGATCACTCCAACCTTAACCAATTTAACAATTCCAATAACATAAGCAACCAAAGATAGAGGCACAACTCTCTAACCCTAATTAATGCAATTGGTAAAGTAGAATTGCATGTCAATGTCCCCTACACACCCAATTGATGCTTTCAGGGGATTGATTGGCTATGTTGTGCTACTAATCCAATTAACTTATAATTAAACCATTAGCAAGAAGGCAAATTCCATGAAGGTGGTCAATCAAGAGGGAATACATGCAATCAATCAATAAAGAACAAAGACATTGAATCAAACAAACCTAGAATAGATAGAAATTAAGTCTCGAAAATCATATAACCATGTCTCTAAATTGCAGGCCAAACAAAAGAGGTTTAGTTCCTCATGGAAAGTCTTCCATGAGGAACAAAAGAGGTTTCCTTGTTTGGAAGAGTTTAAGAGACTTGTTTTGGAGCATATGGAGGCAAAGGAGGAAGCTAAAGCAGACCAAGGAAGCACGACATTGGAGTTTATTGAAGACAATTGAGGAAAGTCAGACACTGCATAGGCGGCATCCGCCGCCATTTGCACGGCGCCCGCCGTTGGCCGATTTCCAGCAATTGCGATTTTTGATCTGAAGACATTATTTCCTATTATTTTATTCTATTCCACATACTCTTTGAGAGGCTTTATTTGGTTATTTTAGTTCTATTCGCCGTGTGTTGTTGATTATTTGTGAGACTATGAACACAATTAGAGAGAGAGAGAGAGAGAGAGAGAGAGAGAGAGAGAGATAATTGGTCTATGAGTTGCTAAACTCATAGTTTCGTCTGTGATTCGAAGACATGGTTGTTTGGATTGTGAGGATTTGATTCTATTTAGTTATTCATATTTATAGTTATCATCATGTGCTTAATTATCATATTTGTGTTCATTTCTATGCTTGATCACGATGTTAGGAATTGCATCTTAGCTATGAATTCGTTGTTGTTTTCTCGATAGCAAAGAAAGGTATTGAGATAGTGATGTTTCTTTGTCTTTGTCGTGGATGATTTCAATTGATCTATGTTGAGGATATTCGATTAGGGCTGAGTTCGGTATGCGCCTATTATTCTTAAATGCGTTGAGTCAATGTGCCAATTGGTCTTGATTACTTGAGTCATTAATGCTATTCTTTAGTGATATTGAATAAGATGAGTGAATCTCTATGTATCTCTCAACTTTAATCAAATAGACCTATGAATATGAATAATTAGTAGATCCATTCGAGGACGATGAATTCCAACTATTGTCAGAGAATTACAGGTGAAATGTTCTTTCTACTTTGCAATCATAAATCTGGTTCCTTTTACATCTTTGTTACTTACTACAAATCATTGCTTTGTCATAAGAGTCTTTGCTTAGAGTTATTAAATAGGAAATCGCATTTGGGTTCGACACTAGACTTCATTGCTATACTAGTAGTTATTTGGTTTATCAAGTGATTGATTGCCTAATCTATTGATTTTCTGTTTGAGTTTGGATATTATTACTATTTGGGAAGGGGCGAAAGTGCCAACGACGTTCGTCTCCCACCAAATTCTTGGCGCCGTTGCAGAGGAGAAGAAAGGAGTTTGCTTTTCTTTATCTCTTGCCTAGTGTTCGGGTAGTGCATGTTGGTTTCTCTATATCTTTGCTTGATCGTTTATTCTCTACGAGGTTACGCACTATGAGATCCATTCCTCCTAAGTACCGGCTAGGTTTTTCTCGAGTTTTAAAAGGGGCATTAGACGTTGTGGTTGACTCTCCTGGTGACGTCATCTTTGGATTCGCTTGCTTGTGATGCCTCTATGTATACTTAGGACATTTTTCCCAAGGATTAATCTAAAGTGTAGGATTACTATCAAGTTTCGGTGTCAGGATGAGAGTATTGCTAGTGCTATTCATGCTTGGAGTAAGGTCGATGGATGTTTGTAGCTTGTACAAGAAACCTTAGCTGAGGTTCCCCCTTTTTTTTAGTGTGGAGAAGGACCTTGATTTTAGTGAGCTTAACCTCCAGCAAGGTCGGAAGAAGATTTGTGATGATCACTACACTACCAATGTTCAGGTGCTTTCTTCATCAAGTATTGCTCCATATTCTGATGCCACCTCATTGCCCCCCCCCCCCCCCAACTTCCTTCCTTCTCCTGTGTATCACCATCCTCTCGTTGCCGCTTCGGTTGACTTGTAAGCCTATTTAGATTGGTTCTCAGTAGCTTTTATCAGATACAACTTACTTTAAGATTGAAGAAGAGAGTTTTCTCAAGTTATGAGCAACTAAACTCATTGTTTCGCCTGCGATTCGAAGACATGTTTGGTTGAATTATGAGGCTTTGATTTCTTAGTTATTCCTGTTGTGAGCTGAATTTGCCATATTTTATAGTAACTTTAATATCGTTTTCTGCATACTTTGCATACATTTGGGTTAGCTAGTACAGAATCTATGTAGTTTATGTTTATTTGCCAAATTATGGAATCTACACCAGTTTCTGTTTAAATTCGCAGAATTCGAGACATTTTACAGCAACTCTAAGGAAGGTCAGAAAAGCTCGGAAAACCACTACAGAAGTCCAAGGTCAAATAAGCAGCGGAACCAGTCGAATCAAGATGAGAGCCCAGGCTACTCGATCTCGAGTAAGCCTTACTCGATCTAGACGAGCATGTCCGAGCACAGGCCTTGTCGACTAGGAGCCAGACCAACCCAGCTCCGGAGCCCTACTCGATCTCGAGGACCACTAGTCGAGATCGACGACACCTCAGCGCCACGCCCGGGGTTGACGAGAAGAAGAGCTGGTCGACAAGCCGAGGATGAGGACGAGGACGACCAGGCAGCACTCGCTACCAGCGACTCGACTCGCTGCAGCGGACCGCTCGCTGCCGCGGAAAATCTCGCTGCCAGCGGGATGCACCAAGCCGACGGAGAAGCCTACTCGCTCCAGCGAAAGGGGCAACTCGCGGAAGCGGAAGGGAAGACCCAACTCGATGTCGACGAGCCCTTGTCGAGGTCGACGAGACCCGTGAGCCAAGTCCGAGCCACATCGAGCACCAGCTAACCGAGACGACGAAGCCGAGCCAGTCGACAACACTCCTACTCGATGTCGACGAGCCCTACTCGACATCGACGACGAACCCAGAAGCTGTTGACGTGGCTTGACGAATCCTACTCGGAGTTGGAGTCCTTGGAAGCCGAGAAGACCAAAATCTATCCGATTCCATCAACATCTATCATGGAAGAGAGTTTTATCCACTTGAGACGATTTAGATATATTTAGATTTAATTTCTTTATTGCTTTTATTTATCATTAAGCATTTTAGATATAGTTTTAGATATAGATATAGATATTCTATCCTTGATTAGTAAAGAATAGAAGGCTATATATAAAGCCCTAGGGGCTGGTTTTTCATATATTCAATCAGACAATCTTAGGGAGAGAGAAGTAAGTAGGAGTAGAGAGAGAGAGAGAGAGAGTTTGTAGCAAGCAAGGTGGAAAGTCGAAAGCGGATTTGTCTTGTGGGTTGTAAGCTTTCTTTATTTAATTCAATGCAAGTTAGTTTATTTTGTTATTTGATGTCTTTCTTGATGATGAAGCGTGAGTAGTCCACCCACTTCTGGGGCTGGGGTGAGCCCGACGGTGGCCATGTGAGATGACGCTGTAAAGGTCAGATCTTTTTATGCAATTCGTCTTCTATCCCTATGAGCATGATTCTTTTGCGAGAGTTGAAGGTGATCCTTGTTTGTATTATTGAAGCGAAAGTGATCTTAATGCAACTTGGATTAATTATGTGAAAAGGGTTAGTAACAATTAGGGTTTATGCGAAAGCCTCTATATGCCTATTTGTTAACAATGAAAGTTGTTTGATGGAAAGCATGATCTTTTATGCCTTTATGTGTTACTTTGCATGGTTATCGTTGTGGTGTTGATACCCTGGCCTTGGAAGTCTTTTATTATATTGATTTATTTCAGTTGAAAATCTGAGTTCTGAGTTTGAATTTGCAATTTAAAGTTTCTGTCTTTCTTGTCGATATAGAGTAGAACTAGTCGATATCGAGTAGAACTAGTCTATGTCGAATTGAGTTTTCTTCTGTTGTCGTCGATTTTCAGTTTTTGTTTTTGCCAGCTGTTGTCGATCTCGAGTAGGGTTTAGTTGAGATCGAGTACGCCTGTTGCTTTGTTTTATTTCCTGCTTTGCTTTGTCTTTTCTGTCTTCGTTTTGTTCATTGCTTTTAGTTGTTATTTTCTCCTTTTATTTCTGTCTTTTCTGCTGCTTGTCTGTGAGAATCTGTTGCTACCTAAGAACTGCTGACGTGCTTCCTCGTGGATTCGATCCTGACAACCTTCTACTACAACGGGAGGAAGTCTTGTATATATTTGCTGAGACAGGGAAGTCAGTCTGAACTTTATTTTATATTTATTTCATACTTGACCATCCTCCTGCAACAACAAATTGGCGCCGTTGCCGGGGAGGCAATCATTCGCGCCTTAGGTAGTTAAATCTCACGTCTACTTTGAGTTACTTTTCAGGTGTATGCGCCGTTCTGGTCTACCACCCGAGTTTGACAGCTTAGACGAACCAGAGCGTTACCTACACATCCACTCTAAACTCAAAAGGATCATGGCGGCTGCTGAAACACAAGAACAGCTGATTGCCAGGCTTACAAGGGAGCTAGCCGCAAAGGATACCACTATAGCCAATGAAAGGGCAGCGAGGGAACAAGAAGCTGAGCGCGCAAGGCAAGCAGAAGCTGAGCTTGCCCAATATCCAACTATTGCTGAGGATTATATGCATCCAACCCTCGTCGTGCCTGAATCGGCGATTCTTATCCCTGAAAACTCTTTTGAAATTCGCACTCAATTTCTTATAGAGCTTAAAAATAATGCCTTTTTTGGTAGATTTAATGAGTGTCCTCTTGAACATATTACGAACTTTTCTGACATGTGCCGTACTCTTGCTGAAGGTACAACTCTGGAATATGTCAAGATGAAGTCTTTCCGCTGGTCGCTGGCTGGACCTGCACTGAAGTGGCTTGAAGGGCTGAAACCAAGATCACTGACAACATGGGCCCAAGTAGAGCAAGAGTTTCTGAACAAATTCTTCCCACCCGCCAAAACACCACATCTCCGTCAGAAAATCACCGCCTTCAAACAAAAGCAAGGGGAACCACTGGCAAAAGCATGGGAGCGCTACAAGGAACTTCTGCGATCTTGCCCTACTCATGGACAGCCACCCTACGTCATTCAGGAGATCTTCTTCAACTCTCTTGATCAAGTCACTAAGGACAGAATCAACCACTATACTCGCTATGAGTATCTGACAATGCCGCCAAGTGACGCATGGGGTGTGCTAGAGAAGCTCACCAACTACGACAACAAGTATGGGTCTACTGCAACTTATGAAGAGAACCCATACGCCAGGCCAGCACCTTCCATGCCTCTCTATGAGCCTCCTAAGGAAATTGATCCGGATGTAAGGGAACAGTATTACAGAGATCAGAACAAGAAGCTCATAAAGCAAGTAAAATATCTTTCTGTCAACCAGCCTTGCATTGAATGCGGATCGCAGCGGCACACCACTCCTGAGTGCCCACACATAGAGCAAGTCAGGATGGCAGAACACCATGAGGAGGTAGCTTACGCAGGGGGTCCCAATCGCTACATAGGGGACCAAAGGTTTCAGCAACCACAATGGAACCAAGGTGTCCCTAGGAACCCCCCGCCCTATAGAGCTCCAGGACATCCGGAAAGAGACCAGAAAAAGGATAATATATAGACAGTCCTGGAGGAAATACGGAGGAATCACTCAGAAACTAGGCATTCCTTCAACTCCGTCTACACTTAGATGCAAGGGGTCAACTCTAGGCTTGGGGAGATTGATATATGGCGAAAATCAGTTGATACACAGATTGGTTAGCTGGCAGCAGGAATCCCCAGACAGTCGGGTGTGCTCCTTGGGTCTTCAGAACCAAATCCTAAGGGAAAGACTGGGCACATCGCTGCTGTAAAACTCAGAAGCGGACATCAACTGCAAGAGCCAGAGGTCGGAAAGCAGCAGAACGACGAAGAACAGCAAGTCGACATCGACAACGCTGTAGTCGACATCGAGGAGGGCCTAGTCGACGTAGAGGAGAAACTTCAGAAACCTTCGTCTGCACTAAACAGCAACTCGACAACGCCCAATCTAGTCGAGATCGACAAGGACCTAGTCGATGTCGAGAAGCCTCTAGTCGAAGTCGACAAAGCTGCAGCCCCTCCGACGTCTGTTCCAAATCCGAAAAAGAGGCTGCCTTTTCCCACAAAATCTCCAAAGGACCCGGCAGAAAAGAAATTTCAGCGCTTCATCAAGATGCTTCAGAAACTCAACGTCACCATCCCCTTCACAGAAGCTCTCAATGAAATGCCATCCTATGTCAAGTTCCTAAAGGAGATACTGAGCAAAAAGCGATCAATGGCTGAAATTACAAAGGAATGCAGCCATTTGGACATACTGGAGAAGAGGCCGGATCCAGGTAAGTTTGCTATAACCATTGGATTTGGTCCATACAAAATTAACGCTTTATGTGATCTTGGAGCTAGTGTGAGTATAATGCCTTTAACAATTTGTTCCAAGATTAAGATAGGTGCCCTAGAGCCTGTGGATGCTAGACTTTATATGGCCAACAACACGGTGGTCATTCCAACAGGCATGGTGGACAATGTGCCAGTACAAGTAGGTAAATTCTTTGTCCCTGCTGATTTCTTAGTTATTGATATGCAAGAAGATCCTGCTTGTCCAATTATTCTAGGGAGACCCTTCTTGGCGATGGTGGATGCCAACATAAGCGTAAGGAAAGGAGTGCTCACCTTCAACATCAGCGATGAGGTAATTGAGTATTTCTTTAATAAAACTGAAAGGCATACAGGTCCAATGGAAGAGGTGAAATCTATCTCAGCTGGCTACATCACCTGCGGGGAACCCAA
The DNA here is from genome assembly GCA_037127255.1 of Persicaria tinctoria. NCBI lineage: Eukaryota > Viridiplantae > Streptophyta > Magnoliopsida > Caryophyllales > Polygonaceae > Persicaria > Persicaria tinctoria. The sequence goes on along the minus strand of JBANSL010000011.1, from coordinate 24,081,204 downwards.
GGTCAGAAATATGACCCCTGAGGAGCTGGAAAAGAGGGACATGGAGGCCCAGGTGGAGGAGATCATGGCAATCCTAAAGGAGGACGCAGAAAATCCAATCGACACAAATGAAGGTACGTCGTTATGGATTAATTATTTTTCGGATGCCTTGACATGAACTAAGTATGGGGTCAAGATCGACCAAGACTCCTCGACATCGAGGACCCTAGTCGATCTCGACAAGACACAGAAGCCTCCACCAGCACCAGCGTCATCGAGCAGCAACACAGAAGCTGAGGGCTACTCGACATCGACTAGGCTTGTCGAGATCGATCACCACCAGGCTCCACCAGCTCCTGCTTCCTCGATGCTGCAGCCACCAGGAGCAGAACCCTACTCGACATCGAGTAGGCCACTCGATGTCGACAAACCCTCGACTTCACCAGCTCCTGCATTCTCGAGCAGCCCACCACCAGAACCTGCGGAATCATCGAGATCGACTAACCCTAGTCGAGATCGACCAAACACTGTGGTCCCCGATTCCGTCGCTGCAAAGGTAAGCCAAGGTATGGATCTCTCTTCTCCTATTTCCATTAAAGATCTATCTATACATGGGAGAGGTTTGCCTTGGTATGTGCGCTTATGTAGGATATCCAATGATGAGCCCAAGGAGTATGAAGTTGGAGACAAGCTCTATGTCTCTAAATCAAAGGATCATTGGTTCCCTAACAAATTCAACAAGAAGTGGATGAGACCTTTCGTGGTGAACAAGATCCATTCTGGAGGATTACAGCTGATGGACAAAAATGGAGTCTTATTTGAGGCCCAGGCTACATGGGCCCTGCAAATGCCACCTTGAGCTAAATGGAAAGTCGGCCTAGCGACTATAAAATCTAGAGCATGTACATAGACTTTTTAGGACTTTTTGAGACTTTGTTTTTGGTTTGAAACACTTTTAGTTTTGCTATTGTGGGTATATGTCTTCTACACTTTTCAGGTCCATGGATAGAGGCAAGCTATATCAACATTCATACTCAGCCCAGGAGGTACTTCCATTCGAAATTTAGAGGCCCGGCACATCAGTCTAGTGAGTTTCTTTCTTTACCCTTGTTTTTATACAGTGAGGACACTGTAATGTTTAAGTATGGGGTGGGTGAAGGGCTTACTTTGTGCATATTTGCCATATTTGACATTATTTATGCATATTTAGAATTTATTTCTTTGGATTGCCACATGTCTATTTTGGAATGCATTATTTATCTATGTGCTTATATGCATGATTTCCAAAAGTTTGAAAAATGACCCCCATTGACGATTTTGAATAATGTCATGGAAGCTTATATTGAACTCGACGATGCAAAATTGGATTCATTAGAGATATAGCATGAAATTGCCTAGTAAAGGGAAGTCATAATGAAGTGCATATTTTTCTTGAAAACCATAGAAGGAGGTAAAATTTGAAGTGTTGAGAATGATGTTACATTATGGAGATTATTATATGGTGTTTGTGTTGTGATTGTTATCATATTTGGAGTTTGGAAGGAAATTGCTTGAAACATATGGAAAATTTAATGAGTGATAGAAAATCCAATCACCTCAGGAGATAAAGGTAGATTGACCCTGCTCTCTAAGATAATAGTTTGGAGAGATGGGACACATGGTAAGGAGTCCAAAGCACTAAGTATCTGGGGACATTCATGACACCCATGTTTGCGACTCGCGAGAAGGCAGTGCTGAGGTCAGAGAGGTAAAAGCATTATTGTTGATAAAAGCATTATGAAAGGTGATAAAACTTATGAAAAGGAATGTGGAATTTCAGTTTGGAAATACTCCATTTCCCCGGATCATTAGCACCACATTGCCAGAAATTGCCCACCTTTTAGCCTTTTACCAAATCTACTCCTTATTTGAGCTTAAATTGAAGTCCTCTTGATTATCAATGCTTTGTCACTTATGAATGTTTTTTGCATAACCCTCCTTTTGTGAGTAGATGTTGCTCTTTAAATTGCACATGCATGGATTTGTGACACTAGTACCTTTTTGAGGATGGTAATTGACTGTTGGGTTATATAAGAATGAATCTGATATGTTGAGAGTTTTTGATTTCTTCCCCTGAATGACAAATAAAAGTATTGCTTGAGGACAAGCAAGCTTAAGTATGGGGTGTTTGTTGTGAGCTGAATTTGCCATATTTTACATTAACTTTAATATCGTTTTCTGCATACTTTGCATACATTTGGGTTAGCTAGTACAGAATCTATGTAGTTTATGTTTATTTGCCAAATTATGGAATCTACACCAGTTTCTGTTTAAATTCGCAGAATTCGAGACATTTTACAGCAACTCTAAGGAAGGTCAGAAAAGCTCGGAAAACCACTACAGAAGTCCAAGGTCAAATAAGCAGCGGAACCAGTCGAATCAAGATGAGAGCCCAGGCTACTCGATCTCGAGTAAGCCTTACTCGATCTAGACGACCATGTCCGAGCACAGGCCTTGTCGACTAGGAGCCAGACCAACCTAGCTCCGGAGCCCTACTCGATCTCGAGGACCACTAGTCGAGATCGACGACACCTCAGCGCCACGCCCGGGGTTGACGAGAAGAAGAGCTGGTCGACAAGCCGAGGATGAGGACGAGGACGACCAGGCAGCACTCGCAACCAGTGACTCGACTCGCTGCAGCGGACCGCTCGCTGCCGTGGAAAATCTCGCTGCCAGCGGGATGCACCAAGCCGACGGAGAAGCCTACTCGCTCCAGCGAAAGGGGCAACTCGCGGAAGCGGAAGGGAAGACCCAACTCGATGTCGACGAGCCCTTGTCGAGGTCGACGAGACCTGACAGGCCTAAGGTCGTTATGCCAAATCAAAGTAAATTCCTAAGGTGCAAACTATAACAAGTATAGTAGGTAAGCTAGGGTCGAACCCACAGGGAAACAGAATCAATTGTAAGAGCAAGTATTATTACCCAAAAGTAACCAATTCAAGGAGAAGTTTTGTGTGTAAGCAATAGTGACAGAACAAGTTGCAAATAGAGGTTGCGAATATATGATGGAAAAGTATTACACCAGGTAATTATCCGCACAACAATTGGGATGGTTTATCATCGAATTCTATAAATCTCAAGTTCTAATGTCCAAGTAATTGTTCTCAATTCAGATCGTGTAATGGCTTTTAGTCCTACCAGTCCTAAAAGCGCTTATCACCAAATTACAAGGGGAAACCTTCACCGAATAATAAAGCAATAGCATTCAAACATGAATTATAATGAGATACAAGCGATTATAACAACCCGTTAAAATAGCCTGTAATCGAATCTCCTTCACAATCTAACACAAGCAACCTACTTATGACGATTGTGTCTGCTACAATAGGTCTACAACCCCAAACCTGGAGTTGGAAACCCTAGCAATATGACTAGTATTGATAAACCTAGGTGATCAATCCAGATTAACCAATAATAAGCAATAAAGCAATAAGCTCAAGAGATCGAAACAATTAACAAAGGACGAACTAGAGTAGAATACTCACAACCAATTCAATCGAGGGCTTCAAAGAACCAAGTGTAACAAAGGAGAGTTAGTTCTCCATAGGGTTTGTGAGATGAACAAAGAAGGGAAAAATACGTCTCTGGAAAATAACCTAATGGAATCCTAAAAACTGCCCCCTTCGGAAATAATATAAACTAATTAAAGGGTTTTTTAAAATCCCGTAAAAAATATAAATTAACAACTAATATGATAGGGGAAAATCGGATAAGAATCCGTCTCCAGGGACTGACGCGGGCGCGCCATGTAGCAGCGCGGGCGTGTCAGTGAGTGTCTTGCTACTTCTCTCTGAGGCAACGACGCAGGTACTCCCTCCTAGCAGCGCGGGCACGTCAGTAGCAGCGCGGCCGCGCCAAGCTCGCCTGATTCCAGCTGCTTCCGAACTTCTTCACTTCAACTCTTCTATAACTTTCATGATCCTATGATTTCCTCAACTTCTTCAACAAGTTCCGAATCACCAAGTTCATACAAATATCCCTCACAATGACATGTAAATGATGACAAAAACTACTAAATGCGCTATAGAATATATCGCATATCAAATTCCCCTATACTTAAACCTTTACTCGTCCCGAGTAAGCATAGAAACTAAGCCTACTCTCACCACAAATCTCAAAGGTTCACAGACAGTACAAGGAAAATGAACACTAAATACTAGTAGTTTCCACCATCTCAACAATCAGCACAAAAGACAATCAAAATAGGAAATGAGACTTACAATTATATCTCGACCATCTACACCTTATAGCTCCCAGAGGCCTACCCGAAAACCTCCTTATCACTCCACTTCTTATGTCGCCTTCGCCAAGAGATTAATCCTAAACACTCAAAGTAAACGCTCATCTTGCCAAGGCGCCCTTTTGGGGTTTTCACCAAGCCACTCATTTTTTTTCAAAGATGGTACTCACATAAACATTCTCACTTCCCTCAAGTCTCATATTGCCAAAGCCTAAAGCTCGCCAGACTACCTGCTTTTTGCCTGAGTCGCCTTTTCGGGTTTTCAACTCATCCCAGGATTTTGATTGTCTCTTTTCATTTTTTTTTATTTTTTATTTTTTTAAATAACAAGTGCAGAATCTGTACAAAAATAATGCGGAAATGAAATATGTACAAGATATGTAAATCCTTTCCCTCCCCCATACTTGAATGAAGCATTGTCCTCAATTTGAAAGAAGACAGAAATAAGTAGGGAGAAAGGAAACAGAAGGACTCACTGAGGGGGTGGATAGTGGCGAGAGTAATCCTTTCGCATGCGGCGAAGCTCTTCCCTCATTCCTCTGAACTCGCCAAAGCCTTCTAGGATGTCGGCCTGCTGGTGTAGAATCTGGTTCTGCACTCTATCTTGGTTTTGAACCATCGTCGTCAAACTCCCTACGTCTTGGCGTAGAAGGCCAATCTGGTCAAGCAGGTAACCCCACTGTTGAGGCTGTTGATGAGCATCCTGAAAAGCTTGTGGGGGCCAAGGGGCCCACTGATGTGAATCCTGCTGGCTCTGATATGTCGGGTGAGAATCCCAACCGTGAGAAGGGGTATGATAAGCAGGTACCTCCTGCTGTGGGTTCTGCGCGAAACCCTGAGTATCTGTCTGAACAAAAGCCTGCGGAGCCACAGGCGCATCCTCAATCGTGGCAGCTCCAGCTGTGCCACTACTGCTACCCACTTCTAGGCGATGTCGTCTACCCAGAACTGATGTCGGAAAATAATCAGCCTCAATATACCAATCAGTCCAAGTCTCAGACCAAGGAAGGGGCTTAGGGAGCCTGAACTGATGCTCTTTCTTCTTGCCTGTACACCAAATGGTTCCCCCATCCGGCACAGAGTGAAGCATCAAACACCTCCGCAGATACTCCTCTGTGTAGGTCCTTACTATGACCTGCTCCTCCAGCTCTTGCAAACCACCTGGCTCAACGCCTGCAGCAATGGCTACGCGAGTAATAAGTCCGCCTTGGACCATTTCTGGTCCAGCGACACTGTGATCCCTTCTGACCTTGTCGAGCCCATCGAAGAAAAGCCTAACCCAGTCAGGAGTATAATTTGCAGTAGGCACAGCGCTGTAAGCAAACCTCATGTGTGTCATGGAGAGCTTGGTATCTGTGGTCAGCCCATAATATTTCCCAGCGACGATCTTGCACAACATACGGAAGACAGGATGAGTAATCCTGCTGTTGTACTCGTTACTGGTTAAGAATTCCTCTCCAGACACCGCTCTAAAGAATGCAACTAGGTCTGGGTCGGTCGCGGCTGTCACCCATCCATCAGTTGGGGCTTTAGTGATCCCCAAAGCAGCTCGCATCCTCGCTGCAGAAATCCTGTAGGTAGTGCCATTGAACCTGAAAGAAACCCCTCTAATTCTGTTATCCCCAAGGTTCAGCTGATATGTCGCAAGGAACTGCTTGCAAAGTTCTGGGTATCCTACAACTCTCAACTCCAAAAAATCTCCAATACCAGCATGAGCTAGACACTTCTGCATATAATCTAGCATCTGAAGTCTCTGAAGGGTCTCTCTATGCAAATATTTTGTAGAACTGACACAGTTTACCTTATTGTAAATAGCCCACTCCTCTTCAGACAAATCTAACTCATCATCAGATTGACTCACCTCTTCCTCCGATGAACTCATATTCGACAGATAATAAGACTAGATCCGAATCGAAATAAGGATAGCTGAAATAACTCACAAAGAACAGATGAGGCTCGGCTCAGGAGGCCGACGCGGGCGCGTCAGAATCACCGCGCGGGCGCGTCAGTAGTTTCTTCCTCTTGTTTCGTAACCCTGACAACGCGGGCGCGTTGAAATGCAGGCGCGGCCGCGTCGGTGGTTTCTTCAGATTCGGAAATCGCCCAAAACGGCTGTCGACGCGGAGCTTCTCCCCGGTGCCGAGGACGAAAGAAAAGGAGAACGGGTCTTCAGTGCTCCGGGACTCCCACTGGTCGACGGGGGCTCACGCCGACGGCTGATGGTGAGGTCGGCGATGGAATGTGGGTGGAGGGGTGGCGGGTTGGTGGCGCAGGGGAGTGAGAGGAGAGGATGTGGGGTAGGCTAGGGTTATGTTTGCATTTGAGGGATGATGATGGGGCTTGAAGATGGCGGGCTGGCCCGAAGCGGGTTTTCCAGCCCGTGGTCTTTTTTTTTTTTTTTTTTTTTTTTAGGGACGAAAAATTAACACTGCGGAAGCAGTGGGTCCGAAATGCGGATGCAATTCGTCACCAGAAACTCCTTCTTTATTACCTACAAGTTAGAATAAAATCGAGTTAAGGGGAAGAATGCAATACCTTGGGTTGCCTCCCAAGCAGCGCCTTTGTTTCATGTCGCTGGCTCGACTAAGCCTTTTTTATTATTCTAACTCTGCATTTGGCTCCTCCAAAACTAACTCATCCATAGCCTCCTTTGGGAACCCTTCATAGTATGTCTTAAGCCTTTGACCATTTACCTTAAACTTCTTGTGGCTATTTGAGTCATATAACTCTACAGCTCCATGTGGGAAAACTTCAGCAACAATGTATGGTCCCCCCCACTTTGACCTGAGCTTCCCAGCGAAGAGTTTCAGGCGAGACTGAAAAAGTAGGACTTTGTCACCAGCTTTAAAGTCCTTCCTATGGATGTGCTTGTCATGCCATGCCTTGTTCTTCGCCTTGTAAATTGCAGCATTATCATAGGCGTCCAAACGTAACTCCTCGAGCTCGCCTAACTGTAGCTTCCTGTGTTCTCCAACCCCGTCACTCTGCATATTGCATTGTTTCACAGCCCACCAAGCCTTGTGTTCCAGCTCAACAGGAAGATGACATGCCTTACCATAGACAAGTCTGAAAGGAGACATCCCAATTGGAGTTTTGTAAGCAGTGCGATAAGCCCACAATGCATCATCAAGTCTCAAACTCCAATCCTTCCTGTTAGGATTTACAGTCTTCTCGAGAATGGCTTTGATCTCTCTATTGGACACCTCTGCTTGGCCATTCGTCTGTGGATGGTATGCGGTGGAAACTCTATGTGTGACATGATATTTCTTCAGCACGGCAGTCACAGTTTTGTTGCAGAAATGGGTACCCCTGTCACTAATCAGTGCTCTAGGAATTCCATGCCTGGCAAAAATATTGCTTTTCAAGAACCCTGCCACAACTTTAGAGTCATCAGTTCTGGTGGCCTTCGCTTCCACCCACTTGGAAACGTAGTCCACCGCAAGTAAAATATACAAGTTCCCACAAGAACTAGGAAAAGGTCCCATAAAGTCAATGCCCCAAACATCAAAGATTTCGCAAAAAATCATCGATGATTGTTGCATTTCATTCCTTTGGGAGATATTCCCCATTCTTTAACACCTATCACATGCCTTGCAGAGAGAATAAGCATCCTTAAAAATATGTGGCCAATAAAATCCAGATTCAAGCACTTTTCTAGCAGTTTTATTGGCACCAAAATGTCCCCCACAAGCTTGAGAATGACAGAATTCAAGAACAGATCGTACCTCATTATCTGGAAGACAACGACGAATTACCTGATCAGCACAATGTTTCCAAAGGTATGGGTCATCCCAAACATAGTGGTTTGCTTCTCTTCGAATCTTCTCCGTTTGAGCCTTGGTGTGATCCGGGGGAAATTCCCCACAAACTAAGTAGTTCACAATGTCCCGGTACCAAGGGTTTACAGAATGAAGTCCTAGAACGGACTGAGATGGGGAGAGAATATGCTCGGAAGAATTTACTTTGCAAAAATCGGAGTCAGGAGTCATTAATAGCGTGGGCACGTCAGGGAACGACGCGGGCGCGCCAGTACTCAGCGCGGGCACGTCAGGGAACGACGCGGGCGCAGCAGACTCCGGCGTGCTTTTGTGCTCGATTTTGCACAATGTGTCATCCGGAAACGTGCCTAAGATGGGTTTCTGTGACTCCGGCTTGTCCTCCTCATTCACCAATCTGCTTAAGTGGTCAGCCACCAAATTCTCCGCTCCTTTCTTGTCCTTAATCTCCACATCAAATTCGCTGAGCAACAGGACCCATCGAATTAATCTTGGCTTTGTCTCCTTCTTTGTCATCAAGTAGCGGAGGGCTGTGTGGTCTGTGTAGATAATCACTTTGACTCCAAGCAGATACTGTCGAAATTTCTCTAGTGCAAACACCACGGCTAGCATTTCTTTCTCAGTGGTGGAGTAGTTGCGCTGCGCTCCATTCAGAGTCATGGAAGCATAATGGATCACATGAGAGGCTCTTCCCTCTTTTTGGCCTAGCACTGCTCCCACTGCATAGTCGCTCGCATCACATGATCTCAAATGGGCGAGACCAATCTGGTGCCTGAATGATTGGTGCAGTAGTGAGGCGTCCTTTCAGCGAGTCGAACGCCTTTTTGCACTCTTGTGTGAGTACAAAGGTCACATCTTTCTTCAGAAGCTCGCACAAGGGTGAGGATACCTTCGAAAAATCCTTGATAAACTAGCGATAAAAACCTGCATGGCCTAGGAAAGAACGAACTTCGCGCACATTAGTAGGATAAGGCAAAGACTGAATTACATCAATCTTCGCCTTATCGACCTCAATACCCTTTGCAGAGACTATGTGGCTTAAAACAATTCCCTGTTCTACCATAAAATGACACTTTTCAGAGTTCAAAACCAGATTAGTTTCAACACATCTTTTTAACACTAGTGTCAAATGGCTTAAACAAGTATCAAAGCTATCCCCATGTACTGTGAAATCATCCATGAATACTTCAATGAAATTTTCAATGTATTCAGAGAAGATACTAACCATACATCGTTGAAATGTCCCGGGTGCGTTACATAGTCCAAATGGCATTCTGCGATATGCAAAAGTACCGAAAGGACATGTAAATGTAGTCTTCTCCTGGTCCTCTGGCGCTATGGCCACCTGAAAATATCCAGAATATCCATCCAAAAAGCAATAATAGGGGCGCCCAGCAAGGCGTTCTAGCATCTGATCAATAAAGGGGAGGGGGAAGTGATCCTTCCTGGTTACTGTATTCAGCTTGCGATAGTCTATGCATACCCTCCAACCTGTTTGTGTTCTGGTAGGGACCAACTCACCTTGTTGATTCTCCACGACTGTAATACCTTCTTTCTTAGGGACAACTTGTGTAGGACTTACCCATTGACTGTCAGAAATTGGGAAAATCATGTCTGCGGACAGCAATTTCAGCACTTCCTTCTTCACCACATCCATCATGGGAGGATTTAGCCTTCTCTGTGGCTGACGTGATGGCTTAGCTCCATCCTCCAGTAGAATCCTGTGCATGCATGTAGATGGGCTAATTCCCTTGATGTCAGCGATGGTCCACCCTAGCGCAGTTTTGTACTTCTTCAGAACCTCCACTAACTTTTCTTCCTGCTCTGCTGAAAGCTTACTTGACACAATAACTGGTAAAGTGTCATCAACTCCTAGGAAAGCATACTTGAGATGACTAGGGAGTTGTTTGAGTTCAATTTCAGGTGCCTGCACAACAGATGGAACAAGCACTTCGCTGGGAGTCAGTAGATTGGGGCCAATGCCCAAAAGATGTGGAGAGAACTTACCTTTTACATCCATCTGGGCTACTAATTCCTGCATGTTAGATGTAATTGAAAAATCTGTATAGGACTTGTCAATCGCATTCTCAATAATTGACTGCAACTCATCTTCCCTAGAAATATCAAATAGATCTTGAGCTAATGGTTCAATCACATCAATAGAGCACAGAGAATGGTCATCAACAGGATGTTTCATAGCCTTGTATAAATCGAATTTAACCTTTTCTCCATCAAATTCCATTGTTAGTGTCTCAAAGACACAATCAATTTTTGTCCTAGCTGTTTTAATAAAAGGTCTACCTAATAAAATAGGCGCATCATGCTTATCATGTTCCATATCCAGGACAAAGAAATCTGCAGGAAAAATCAGTTTATCGACCATGAACAAAACGTCTTCTACTACTCCTTTAGGGTATTTATTAGACCTGTCAGCTAGTTGCACAATTACTCCAGTTTCATGCAAAGGTCCTAAATCTAGTGATTTGTAAAGTGAGTAAGGAAGCACATTTATGGAAGCGCCCAAATCAAGCATAGCTCTATCAAATTTTACATCTCCAATGACACAGGGGATAGTAACCATACCTGGATCAGTGCACTTTTTCGGCATTCTCCTCTGAAACATAGCGGAGACCTGCTCACTTACTTTCACTTTCTTTTTACCTTTCAGCTTCTGATTCCTCTTTACCGTGCAAAGCTCCTTCAAGAACTTTGCGTACTTGGGCACAGTTTTTATCATTTTCAGCAGAGGAATGTTCACCTGGCACTTGCTAAATGTCTCGAAAAGCTCTGAATCATCGATTATCCTCCTCTCTTTGAGTGCCTCAGGGAACGGAGGTTTTGGTTTCTCCGACCCGAGAGGGGGAAAATTCGGTCATACATATGTATCGACATAGGGCTCGGATTCAGGCGGAATTTCGTTCTCAGGTTCAGGACTCGACGTGGGCGCGCCAGTACCCAGCGCGGGGCCGCCAGTGTTGGGCGTTGCCACATCAGAGACCTGCGTGCTTTCCTCCTCTTCTTCCTGATTTTTCAGCTCTTTTCCGTTTCGAAGAGTTATAGCACTGACGTTCTCCCTTGGATTGACCACCGTTTGAGATGGTAAACTCCCTGACGTCTTTGCCTCTATCCTCGTGATTGCTTCAGCCATTTGCCCCATTTGTTTCTGTATATCTTTTATGCTCGATTCAGTTGTCTGAACATGCGCAGTAAAGTGCTGTGTCAGGGTATTGAGCATGGACTCAGTAGAGGGAGCGTTACCCTACTGCCTCTGATTGTAGGGAGGGGGCTGTTGCTGTTGTGGTTGGTTTGGTGGATCCCTCCATCTGAAATTTGGGTGATCCCGCCACCCTGGGTTGTAGGAGTTTGAGTAGGGGTCATGTCTGGGTCTCTGAGGTCCATTTCCACCTATAGCACTTACTTCAGCGGTGTCTTCCTGGAGTGTAGGACAGGAATCGGTTGGGTGGAAGTTATCATTGCAGATTCCACAAGCCTTGAGTTGTTGAGGAGTCCCTTGCAGAGTGAGCCTCTTATCCATTTCCTTCAATTCAGCAATATCTTTGGATTGGTTAGAGTCTACCGAATTGACTCCTTTCTTTCTGGTGGACTTCCCAAAATTTCTAGTTCCCTCAGCCATTTCCTGAATCATTTCCATGTCTCCCTCTGGCGTGGCATTCATAATGTTTCCTCCGCAGGCGGCATCAATCGTTCTTCTATCAGATTCCAGCAACCCCCCATAGATGTATAGGACTAGGTCCTTAGTGCTGTAGCCATGGAAGGGGCAATTAGCGCAAAGCTTCTTGAACCTTTCATTGTAATCGTAGAGGGTTTCATCATCTTCCTGCTCTATATTGCTGATCGCCTTCTTCAAGGTGTTCTCCTTCTTAGCAGGAAAGAATTTCTCCAGGAAGGCCTTGTGGAGCTTAGGCCAAGTGTCGATGCTCCCTGTAGGAAGACTGTAGTACCAGTCATCCGCAGCATCGACCAGCGTGAACCCAAAGGCTCTCATCTTTATCTGTGCTTCATCTATATTGGCCGATTTCATGCTCATGCACACATTATGAAACTTCCCCATGTGCTTAATGGGGTCTTCTCCAGCCAATCCATGGAATTTGGGCAGTTGATGAGTCAGCCCAGACTTTAGCTCAAAATGGTTGTCATCCCCCAGAGCAGGGATTGTCACAGCAGGTGCCTGCTGTGTGATGTTTGCTGCTGTCAGCTGTCGCAGCGTCTGATTTACATTTCCAGCCATTGGATCAGGTTGTTGGGAATGTTGGTGTTGTTCTCTAAGGCGGCGGTGGTATGTCCTGTCAATTTTCCAATCAAAATCAACAAGATGGGGATCAGTAGCACGAGTGCGAACCATGCAAGAGGTTCGCACCTAAACAGGTAATAAGACAAACAAGAACAAAGATAATCCGTTTCCCCGGCAACGGCGCCAAATTTGACAGGCCTAAGGTCGTTATGCCAAATCAAAGTAAATTCCTAAGGTGCAAACTATAACAAGTATAGTAGGTAAGTTAGGGTCGAACCCACAGGGAAACAGAATCAATTGTAAGAGCAAGTATTATTACCCAAAAGTAACCAATTCAAGGAGAAGTTTTGTGTGTAAACAATAGTGACAGAACAAGTTGCAAATAGAGGTTGCGAATATATGATGGAAAAGTATTACACCAGGTAATTATCCGCACAACAATTGAGATGGTTTATCATCGAATTCTATAAATCTCAAGTTCTAATGTCCAAGTAATTGTTCTCAATTCAGATCGTGTAATGGCTTTTAGTCCTACCAGTCCTAAAAGCGCTTATCACCAAATTACAAGGGGAAACCTTCACCGAATAATAAAGCAATAGCATTCAAACATGAATTATAATGAGATACAAGCGATTATAACAACCCGTTAAAATAGCCTGTAATCGAATCTCCTTCACAATCTAACACAAGCAACCTACTTATGACGATTGTGTCTGCTACAATAGGTCTACAACCCCAAACCTGGAGTTGGAAACCCTAGCAATATGACTAGTATCGATAAACCTAGGTGATCAATCCAGATTAACCAATAATAAGCAATAAAGCAATAAGCTCAAGAGATCGAAACAATTAACAAAGGACGAACTAGAGTAGAATACTCACAACCAATTCAATCGAGGGCTTCAAAGAACCAAGTGTAACAAAGGAGAGTTAGTTCTCCATAGGGTTTATGAGATGAACAAAGAAGGGAAAAATACGTCTCTGGAAAATAACCTAATGGAATCCTAAAAACTGCCCCCTTCGAAAATAATATAAACTAATTAAAGGGTTTTTTAAAATCCCGTAAATAATATAAATTAACAACTAATATGATAGGGGAAAATCGGATAAGAATCCGTCTCCAGGGACTGACGCGGGCGCGCCATGTAGCAGCGCGGGCGCGTCAGTGAGTGTCTTGCTACTTCTCTCTGAGGCAACGACGCAGGTACTCCCTCCTAGCAGCGCGGGCACGTCAGTAGCAGCGCGGCCGCGCCAAGCTCGCCTGATTCCAGCTGCTTCCAAATTTCTTCACTTCAACTCTTCTATAACTTGCATGATCCTATGATTTCTTCAACTTCTTCAACAAGATCCGAATCACCAAGTTCATACAAATATCCCTCACAATGACATGTAAATGATGACAAAAACTACTAAATGTGTTTCTTGTCGATATAGAGTAGAACTAGTCGATATCGAGTAGAACTAGTCTATGTCGAGTTGAGTTTTCTTCTGTTGTCGTCGATTTTCAGTTTCTGTTTTTGCCAGCTGTTGTCGATCTCGAGTAGGGTTTAGTCGAGATCGAGTACGCCTGTTGCTTTGTTTTATTTCCTGCTTTGCTTTGTCTTTTCTGTCTTCGTTTTGTTCATTGCTTTTAGTTGTTATTTTCTCCTTTTATTTTTGTCTTTTCTGCTGCTTGTCTGTGAGAATCTGTTGCTACCTAAGAACTGCTGACGTGCTTCCTCGTGGATTCGATCCTGACAACCTTCTACTACAACGGGAGGAAGTCTTGTATTTATTTGCTGAGACAGGGAAGACAGTCTGAACTTTATTTTATATTTATTTCATACTTGACCATCCTCCTGCAACAACAATTCCTATGATTATTTCATTAATCTTGTCCTTATTCTATGTTGTTAATTCTCTCTTGATTGATCACCTTGATAGAATTGCATCTTGCTAGGGTTTTAATTGATCCGTAAGGATAATTATACCTTTTGTACCAATCACAAGCAAGTGATTTCGTGAGAAGGATCTTAATTGTGTATGATAATGGAAACTTGGTTAAATATTGGTTCCTAAGTTGATGGGGTTAAGAGAGTGACAACTCTTGACATCACAAGCCCAAACTTTTTCCTTATAAAAAACTATTCTCATATGATGTCCATGTGTTACACCATGTTTTTATAGTTAATTCTGCTTCTTATTCTGTTATTTTGGGATGGATTTATTAGGAATTTGTGTAGTTATGCTTAATATTAACAGATATGGAGTCGACACAAGTTTGATGGAATTTTCAGGAGTTTAGAGCTGATTTGGAGAAGTTTGGACGACATTCATCATTTTGAATAAAGTTTTGATGTCTTCATGAGGGTTGTATCCCTTGTAAAGAGCTTTCCAACGCATATTCATATGCGTCAATCAGACAAACGAGGACTCGGGAAAGTGCGTTTCAAAACGGAGCAGAATGTTGAAAGATGAAGAGAGGAAGATTTCGACCAAACATGGTCGATATCGACTATAGCCCAATCGAAATTTCAGAGTCAGACTCGACACGACATCCAGACATGGAGACAGGTCAATTTCGACCTTACCTGGTCGATATCACTACTAGAAAACTTCAATTAGACAACTGTTGTTAATAGATGTCTTTCAAAAAAAATTCTGATCTCTATGTGCGTGTAGTAAAATATCAAAACTTTCCACATCGGTTATGAGCAGATGTCTTTTCTTTGTTAAAACATCTATTTTATTTTGAATATAGATATAAATGAGCCCCTTGTTGTAGGAGGAAATCGAGAATGCAAATATAAAATACGAATAAAGCAAAGCAAATCAGATTTCGTCCCTTGCAATTGATTACAAGACTTCCTCCCGATGAATCAATGGGAAGTTTGGATCGATCCACGAGGAAGTGTGTCAGCGGATCCTAGGCAGCGGATGAATCTCACGGCAGAAGTCGACTACAGATGCTCGATCTCGACTAAGGTTAGTCGACGGAAGATCGGACAAGTCGAAGCAAGCAACAGCAGCTCCCGGTGGTTGGTCGATATCGAGGAGAGGTTACTCGATATCGAGTAAAAGTTTCATCGACGTCGGGTACCTGCATACCAGAAGCTACAACGATCTAGGATCGATGGTCAGAAGTCGATGTCGACCAGTTTTGGTCGATATCGAGGAAAAACACAAACTTAACGAAATAAAATAAAGAACAAGGCTTTGCGAAATAAACTATGTATGAAAGAAAACTTCCAAGATCGGGGTTTGCAACGACAATAAACAAGCATGCATAAGGCAAGATAAATAACAATAATCATGCAAATTGCAACGAAGGATCAAGCTTTCGCCTTTTCCAACAATTAGACAACTCCTTCAAGAAAACCTAATTGTATCTACCAATTTTAGGTTTACAATCCAAGTTGTTAGCATGGATCTCCATTTAATGGGTAATAAACACATAAAAGGAAGTAGATGCTCAAAACATGATAAAGGTCGGATCTTTACCTCAAACACGCAGGGCTATCGTCGGGCTCACCCCAACCCTAGAAGTATGTGGACTACTCGCTCTTCATAGCAATTGCAGACATTGTTGATTGAAAAGGAACTTGCATTAAACTAAACCAAACAGTGCTTACAACCAAAGGAAGCCAATTCCGCTCTCGTTTCACAAACTCCTCTTGGCCTCCACTCTCTCTCTCTCTCTCTCTCTCTCTCTCTCTCTCTCTCTCTCCTACTTCTCTCCGAAATTGAATGAATAAAATCCAACCGCTAGGGCTTTATTTATAGGCTTCCAATCTTTGCTAATCAAGGAAGGAAAGTCTATCTATATCTACTTACTTAAAGATAAATCATGGAAATAAATAAAACTAGGATTATATCTAATGTGGATAGAATATCTTCTCCCTTGACTTGATAGCTCTTGATAGATGTGGATAGAATTTGATCTCGAAAATATCACCATTGGCTTTGGGATATAAACTTAACAAGACTCACAGACTGCTCGGCGTCGGCTCCCGGGATTTACTCGATATCGACTAGGACTCCTCGATATCGACTAGCGCTTTCTCGTCTTCCGCTCAAAAACTCGATTCCGGCCTCCAGAACACATGTCGACTTGACTTTTACTCGACATCGAGTAAATTCCTCGATATCGAGCAAGGCCTGGTCCGTCTTCAGCGTCTTCGTCTATCTTGGCTCCTGGACGTGAAAATCGACCCAAGTATTTACTCGATATCGACCAAATCATGTCGATATCGACTAACCTGCTCTAGCTCCTAGCTTCACTTGTCGATGTCTGGTGCTCTAGCTCGATATGGGTTACTCGATATCGAGTAAAACAACTCGATATCGACTAAGTCTCTCAGCTTTCTGCTCTGTTCTTCAAACGCACTTGCCTGAGTTCTTGTTTGTCGGATTGACGCATATGACCATGCGTTGGAAAGTTCTTTCCGAGGGCTACAACTCCCATGAAGACATTAAAGCTTGATTCAGAATGATGAATACCGAAAAATGGCCTTTTCTCCAGCTGCACCATCCTTAGCTTCTTCATGACTTTTCCTTTAAGCTCCAAAGTGCGTCCGATTTCTGCGAATTATAACAAAATCTTGTGTAGACCTCCATAATTGGTAAATAAGTGTAAACTACACAAATTCTGTACTATTGTAGCACAATTGTATGAAATGCATGCAGAAATCGATATAAAAGTAACTGTAAAACATGGCAATTTAGGCTCACAACAAACACCCCATACTTAAGCTTGCTTGTCCTCAAGCAATATTTTTAATTGTCATTCAGGGGGAGAAACAAAACTCTCAATATATTAGATTCATTGTCATATAACCATGCAATCAATTACCATCCTTGAAAATGCACTACTAGAATTCTGTTATTTAACATCGGACAATTAACATCGTCCAAAAAAGCAGGTGATGTTAAATAGATTTTTAACATCAGTTAAAAAAATGATGATGTTAAAAAAAAAGCACACATCACACTGATTTATTGAGCGATGTAAAAAAAATTTAGAAAAAGTTAACACGCGGGATTGAAATATGGAGTACGAGAAATCCCGTTCATCTCAAATACAAGCGGGTGAATTTATCACTCGGAAAAAAAATTATGAATTTATGGAATTGTTTACAAAACAATTATCAAATACAAGCGGGTGATTTATTGAGTTTGTTTCCCAATATTTCTAACACTCGGAAAAAAAAATGGAATTGTTTACAAAACAAAAAGAATAGATCGAAGGCTTATGAATTTATGATACTTGGAAAAATTAAAACACAACTCCAAATCTGGACTCAGCTCCTTTCCTCTCAGTCCCGACTCCTCTTCCAAATCGACGACTCCTTGTTGCTCACCCCTAACCCCTTCCTCCTCCAATCTCGCCGGCTTTGGAACTCGAGGGTGGCTTCGGTAGGGATGTAGTCCCTCTGGTGAAATCCCTTCTTCGTTCTCGTACGATCCCATCTCTCAACTCTTTCCTCAACCGCGAAATCCCTCTTTCACTCTCGTCGTCGTGTCTCCGATGCGTGGCCTGTGGTTTCCGTCGAACCGAGCTTTGCCTCTATTAGTTGTCGTTTCTCTCGCCATCGAAATCGAGCTGGGCTGTCAACATTCAAGTATGCTTTTGAAATCCCAACTTCAACCGTCGAAACCCTTTATATGAACTAGTTTTATTTAGTATAGCTAGCTAAAATTGATATCCAGTTTTGATTTAGGGTTTCTTTAGGTTTGAAGTACTTTCTAATTTAGGTAATGAAACTAATTTGGGGTTGTGTTATTTGATTTTGGGGCTTTCAGACTAAAGAGCAGGGGTTCTCCGTTTGTAGGTATGAAATTATGCCTTTTCATTTTCAATATTTGTGATTTAGGGTTTTTTGTTATTGGATTTGATTTCGCCTTATAGGAGTTTGGGGCTGTCCAGATAAAGCCCTAGGGAAAGTTGTTGAGTTTCTTAAATGAAGCTAAATCTATGTTGTATTAACGCTACGATTTCTTACATGCCATATAGGGTCAAATTTGAACACATCATCAATCAAATGGCATGTTGCCTTTGATCTCTCCAGGATGATGTTCTTAAAAATCAATGACAGTCTATCCTGAGTGACATTTTTGTTGATTTGTAAGAGTTTATATCTTGATCGCTTTATATAGGACGCAAATTGTGGAAATACTCTTTTGATTTCTCTTGAGGAGCTTGTGGAGGATGGATTGCTGTTGGAGAGTGAACTCCCAGCCCCAATGTACGACTTTTGTCATTTGCAATTGATTAAGTTTTTGCCCATCTTTCTTTTCCTGTTTTTTTTAATCCCCCACACTTCATATAATTCCTTGCAGACAATCTGAGACGGTGGATTTCTCATCTGTTGACAACATTAAGGATCCTTTGGTGGCGGAAGTAATAAGTCCTAAAACATTTGTCTCTTTAAACATCATGCCAGTTATCAACTAATAAAAAAAAATTATTCAAACTATGCTCATAAGTCATAAATCATAATTGTTAGCTTTAAGTTGGGTTGCTAGATTCCTACATTACTTTTTACTGCAAGTAGCTTTCATTCAGAACAATTGCTTGTCACCTCCTTTCTTTAGTGATTTGATATTTGCTATATACTGAATTATTGTACTTTAATACCAAAGTAAGGTAAACAATAGAACTAAAAATCTAGATCATTCTAGGCTAAGTGCATGATGAAAGACTCACAACTCCATCCGGGACAATGCATTTGGATGCCTTTCTGTCTTTGATTTGCTTACCAACCTTGATCTACTTTTCTTTGACACTCAACATTTTTTTGTCTCTCAGTAACTTTCCATGTGGCATCCACATTTGTAAAGATATCCAATTGGTGCCCTATATTTCAGGCCATTCTTGTATTTAATAAAAATAAACATGGCAGCAAAATATAATATGCATCACATGGAAAAGTCAAACCACAAGGTTAATGACCATGCAAAATTCCAAGTTATTTATCTTGATTTGCCCCTTAAAACATCATTTACTTTATTTCATGATAGAAAAAGCTTAATTTGTGATTATCCTTATTACATTATAGGATCTTGCAGACTTACAATTGTACTGTTTTTCTTAAGTGAGAAGGAACACAAGGGATAGGGAATTTTTTTTTTTGAGACAGGTGATCCCAACTGGTTTCTCTTAGGCTGCAGAAAGGCTAATTACAAGTGAAGGGGAAATTAGAGAGCAATTTGAGGATTTCTGCAGAGACCTAGATATAATAAGTGAGTTTTTCGTCATCTTTGTTCATATTTTTTGTCTTATTCTAAATGTGTTAGCATACATGGATATTCATTAAAAAAATTCGATTTGATTTATGCGACTCTTTGCATTTACACATACAGTTCAACAATTTTCTTACTACAATCTCGTTTTTTAGGATGGCTGGAAGATGCTGCCTATTTTGATGTTACCGTAAATTCATTCTGCTGGTATCAATGGCCTGAACGGCTGAACCTTTGAAAGACTATCATCTTTCGCCTTTGGTGCAAATTTATGAAAGCAAGAAAGAATATGTAAGTATTGGCTTTCTTCTCAACTTTTCCTCGTTAGATATTTGTGCTTTCTTTAATGTTACAACTTACTTTTGATGACAACAGTTGGGCAGGTAAACACTTTTGTAGCGCAACAATTTTTATTCCAAAGTCAATGTAAGAAGGTCAAAGACTCTGCCAGAAAGAAAGGGGTCAAGATAATGGGAGATATGCCTATTTATGTGGGATATCACAATGCAGATGCCTGGGCTAATAGAAAGCAATTTCTACTCGCGGGTCTCGTGAATGAGTGGTTTTGATTTTCTTCTCTCTTTTGTTGTCTGAATCCTTCTCAAGTTAATTATACATGTAGGGGAGAGGGAGATTACCAAATTGATTATGTCCCAGCTCTAAGGATTACAGTAGCAGACAAACTGAATGACAGAAGGTACATCACCCGTAAACCTAGCACATGTGTCTTTGAGACTCTAGTTTTTTTTTTGTGAAAAAAGGAATGTTTGTGTCTACTAGAAGTACTTCTGCCGCAATTTATGAATCACATTTTTAACTTGGTTCTTTTAAGTTAATTTATGGATAAAGGAATGCTTTGGGCAAGTTAGGAATAGTTAATGTACTGAACTGAACAGTCGTACTATTCTTCAATTTATGATTTCCAGTCTCATATCACTTTGAAAGTACGTGATGGTATCTTGCTCATTCCTATAAGGTCATTGAAGAGAGCCCTTGATAGAAGGTTATATCTTCTCGTCCATGGAAAGACCTATGGCTCTGAAGATGATAAGCATGTCTGGCATTTTCCTGAAAAGGTTTATGAAAATGAAGAAACATTGTGCAAGGTAATATGTGGAAGATAATGTCTTTTCCTTTCTGCTATGGTAATTTTCTTATTGTGATTGGTGATCTTTCTCACAGATACTTCATTGGAAATGCCCCTATGGCACATCTAGTTGCACAAGCTGCAATCTGTAATTTTCTTACTGTTTGCGTGTTTATTAGTCAAAGGTTCAATAGCTTTAGATGCATTTGTAGCTCATTTCTTTCAATTCTTTCTTAGATTCTAGATATTAGATTCAATTTTAATAGGTTCAGTTTTAGATTTTAGTTGTAAGTAAAATACATATTTTAGCTTTTAAATTAAGTAAACTGCAGATTTTAGTTGAAGTCTTGAAAAAAATTCAATTTGAGTTTATTATGAATATGAAATTACGCATCTCAATTTAAGTATGATGTTGGATTTATTTAGTTGGCATTATTTAGTTGGCATTTATTGAAGATGGTGACCTGGTTAGTTTAGAAGCATTGCAAAATGTCCAGTGTCAAACTGCTGTATTTTTAGATTAAGCAAGGTGTTGCACTTAGGTTTATTATTGGTAATTTAAAGCCTTTTAGCTCAAATGGATAGAGCGTTGTACTCAAGTACAAAGATGCGGGTTCAAATCCCACAAAGGCTACAATAAAGGGAAAAAAAACTACAAATATGTCATTTAACATCAGGTAATACCCGATGTCTTTCAAAAAATAAAATCGATGTCTATGTCGGTGATGTAAAAAGTAAAAACTTTTTAACATCGGGTAATAGCCGATGTCTTTGTATGTTATAACATCGGATATATTTTATAATCAATGTTATACTATATCAAAGACATCATATTTAAAAATATAACCGATGTTATAACATACAAAGACATCGGCTATTACCCGATTTTAAAAAGTTTTGACTTTTTACATCACCCACATAGACATCGATTTGTTTTTTGAAAGACATCGGCTATTAACCGATGTTAAATAATAAAATTCTAGTAGTGAGGTACTAGTGTCACAAATTCATGCACGTGCAATTAAAAAGCAACTTCTACTCACAAAAGGTGGGTTATGTAAAACATTCATAAGTGACAAAACATTAATAATCAAGAGGACTTTAATTTAAGCTCAATAAGGAGTAGATTGGTAAAAGGCTAAAGGTGGGCAGTTTTTGACAATGTGGTGCTAATAATCCGGGGAAATGGAGTATTTCCAAACTTTCTCAACCACATTTCTTCTTCATAAGACTCATCACCTTTCATAAATGCTTTTCCCAATAATAATGCTTTTACCTCTCTAACCCTGGCACTGCCTTCTCGCGAGTCGCAAACATGGGTGTCATGAATAGCCTCGGATACTTAGTGCGTCGAACTCCTCACCTGTGTGTCCCATCTAGCCAAACTATTATCTCAGCGAGAAGGGTCGATCTACCTTTATCTCCTGAAGTGATCGGATTTTTTCTCACTCATTAAATTTTCCATATTTTTCAAACATTCCTTCTGAACTCCAAATAATGATAACAACACAAACACCATATAACATTTCCATAATGTAACATCATTCTCAACATAATTCCCGGATAGGAAATAAGGTAAAGAATAGCAATATTTAGAACATGTGGAGCAATGACTGAAATAAGGCATATATATGGCTTTTGTGATGCATAAGCATAGGTATGGCTAGGATATAACAATATGAGCATTATATGGAAATATAAAGTCCTCCATCCTCTTATCATGAAACATGTCAAAAGCAATATCAAATTTTACCTCCTTTCATGGTTTTCAATAAAATATGCACTTCATTGTGACTTCCCTTATCTAGGCAATTTCATCCTATATCTCTAGTGAATCCAATTTTGCATCGTCGGGTTCAATTAAAGCTTCCATGACATTAATCAAAAAATTTCAATGGGGGTCATTTTTCAAACTCCTGGAAAACATGCATGTAAGCCCATAAATCAATAATGAATTCCAAAATAGTCAAGTATAAGCAATTCGTGAATTAAACTCTAAATATGCACACATAATGTCAAATATATTAAATATGCACAAAGTAAGCCCTTCCCCTACCCCATACTTAAACATTACAGTGTCCTCACTGTATAAAAACAAGGGTAAAGAAAGAAACTCACTAGACAGGTGTGCAGGGCTTCAAAATATCGAGTGAAAATGCTTATGGGCCTAGTCCGAATTTAGCTTGCTTCTATCCCCATGGACCTTAAAAATGCAGAAGAGAAATAGCCACAATAGAAAAACTAAAAGTTCAAAACCAAAAAGAAAAGCAACAATGTCCAAAAAGTCCCAAAAAATAAATGTCTATTTACAAGCTATAGATTTTATAGTCGCTAGGCCGACTTCTTCATTAAGCATTAGCCTAGCTCATCTTTGTCCGGAGGTATAGGTGGATCTGGTGGTTCCTTCGGTGGTGGGAAGCGTGGAATGTCATCCGGGGGCATCATGTGAAGAAGCTTAAACCTCCCCGAGTGGACGCTCCATGGCTCCCATTCATCTTCCCTGGCTCGAACTAGCATGTATAAGGGAAGATATAAAGAAAATATACATACTTCATCATCATACCTCTTCCGCTTCATTAATTTATTTGTTTGCGCGTGTCCACCACAGCAAAACGGTGGAGTGGGAAGAGATATTTCCACCTCATCATGCGGAGCTTCATGCCACTTTGCTAGGACCCCATACTTGAATATGAACATCGGTTTCTCAAAATCATCGGGGATAGCCTTCACCTTGTAAGGTAAAAGAGATCTTGGAATCCCCTGGTCAACAATGTCCAACTTCTTCTCTTCTAGTGCTATTTCACCTTGGGATCCTTCATATGATTCATCAACAATAGGTATCAAAGTAGGAATGAAATTCGAGGAAGGACATACCTGGTTGTCGACATCGAGTGGGTCAATGGGCTCGTCGAGAGAAGGGCATGGTCTTTTAGACTGAATGGAAGCCTCAAGCCTTCGGATTTCGTCTTCCAATCGAGCTATTTCCCTTAATCGTGACTCCTCCACTACGATCCTATTTCTTCGTCTCAAATCTTGAACCCATTCTTCCCATGCAGGATTCCCTTCGACAAAGTCTTCCATCTTTGTACCTAAGCTTTGAAGTCACAATGAAGAACACAACTTAGTAGCAAAAGCTTGCCACCCAGTTGGTACCGGCAAGGTAAGTGGTGGTAGGGTATGTGATAGGGTAAGAAAAAGGGATGGGCTTTTCTGGACCTTTAAACACAATTAAACTAGGCGCGATTGATATCTCCCCGGCAACGGCGCCAATTTGTTGTAGGAGGAAATCGAGAATGCAAATATAAAATACGACTAAAGCAAAGCAAACCAGATTCTGTCCCTTGCAAATGATTACAAGACTTCCTCCTGATGCAACAATGGGAAGTCAGGATCGATCCACGAGGAAGCGTGTCAACGGATCCTAGGCAGCGGATGAATCTCACGGTAGAAGCCGACTACAGATGCTCGATCTCGAGTAGGGTTAGTCGACAGAAGATCGGACAAGTCGAAGCAAGCAGCAGCAGCTCCCGGTGGTTGGTCGATATCGAGGAGAGGTTACTCGATATCGAGTAAAAGTTTCGTCGACGTCGAGTACCTGGAAACTAGAAGCTACAGCGATCTAGGATCGAAGGTCAGAAGTCGATGTCGACCAGTTTTGGTCGATATCAAGGAAAAACAGAAACTTAACGAAATAAAATAAAGAACAAGGCTTCGCGAAATAAACTATGTATGAAAGAAAACTTCCAAGATCGGGGTTTGCAACGACAATAACCAAGCATGCATAAGGCAAGATAAATAACAATAATCATTCAAATTGCATCGAAGGATCAAGCTTTCGCCTTTTCCAACAATTAGACAACTCTTTCAAGAAACCCTAATTGTATCTACCGATTTTAGGTTTACAATCCAAGTTGTTAGCATGGATCTCCATTTAATGGGTAATAAACACATAAAAGGTAGTAGATGCCCAAAACATGATAAAGGTCGGATCTTTACCTCAAACACGCAGGGCTATCGTCGGGTTCACCCCAACCCTAGAAGTAGGTGGACTACTCGCTCTTCATCGCAATTGCAGACATTGTTGATTGAAAAGAAACTTACATTAAACTAAACCAAACAGAGCTTACACCCAAAGGAAGCCAATTCCGCTCTCGCTTCACAAACTCCTCTTGGCCTCCACTCTCTCTCTCTCCTACTTCTCTCCGAAATTGAATGAATAAAATCCAGCCCCTAGGGCTTTATATCTAATGTGGATAGAATATCTTCTCCCTTGACTTGATAGCTCTTGATAGATGTGGATAGAATTTGATCTCGAAAATATCACCATGGGCTTCGGGATAGAAACTTAACAAGATACTCGGACTGCTCGGCGTCGGCTCCCGGGATTTACTCGATATCGACTAGGACTCCTCGATATCGACTAGCGCTTTCTCGTCTTCCGCTCAACAACTCGATTCCGGCCTCCAGAACACATGTCGACTTGACTTTTACTCAACATCGAGTAAATTCCTCGATATCGAGCAAGGCCTGTCCATCTTCAGCGTCTTCGTCGATCTCGGCTCATGGACGTGAAAATCGACCCAAGTGTTTACGCAATATCAACCAAATCATGGTGATATTGACTAACCTACTCCAACTCCTAGCTTCACTTGTCGATGTCTAGTGCTCCAGCTCGTTATGGGTTACTCGATATTGTGTAAAACAACTCGATATCGACTAAGTCTCTCAGCTTTCTGATCTGTTCTTGAAACGCACTTTCCCGAGTCCTCGTTCGTTGGATTGATGCATATGACCATGTGTTGGAAAGCTCTTGTCGAGGGCTACAACTCACATGAAGACATCAAAGCTTGATTCAGAATGATGAATACCGAAAAATGGCCTTTTCTCGAGCTGCACCATCCTTAGCTTCTTCATGACTTTTCCTTTAAGCTCCAAAGTGCGTCCGATTTCTGCGAATTATAACAAAAACTTGTATAGACCTCCATAATTGGTAAATAAGTGTAAACTACACAGATTCTGTACTATTGTAGCCCAAATGTATGAAATGCATGCATAAATCGATATAAAAGTAACTGTAAAACATGGCAATTTAGGCTCACAACACCCCTCAAATTTATTTGTGACATGTTCACTTGTTGTTAAAATGTCATTATTTTTCATTAATAAGCTTTTGAAGATGTCCACAACAAGCCTAAATTTTACATTTACATCACTATTTTTAAAATAGTCAATGTATTAAAACACAATAGACATCTTTTTTATTATATTGATTTTGTGTTTATTAATTTCATATATATAATTTTTTATTGTTTTAAAATAATCTATGGTATGAAATATGTACATAAATGATGTATTAATATGATATAAACATCATTTTCAATTTTCATAAAGATGTTGTTGTCAGCAATATATATGATGTATTAATATGATATAATTTTTTATTTTTTATCCACCTGTTTTCTAAAGCTCTTCCAAGTATGGTCTAACTTCAAAAATCAGCTGCATACCCAAATGTCAAGGTAAAACAGAAGATCATCTAGATTGAAGACATGCTTTTTGAAACAATTTGAAGAGCAAAGTCATATATCATAATTTCACAGTATATTGATTAAAGCTGCCGGAATAAGAAAACAATCTACCAACCAAACCATGCATCACACAAAAATAGATATGATTTAGAATCAATTACCTGGTTTATATTGCTTGGGAAAGGTGAATACTCTTCTTAATAGTTGCGTCAGATTTATATACATCACAAAGCAAGAAGATCAATAAAATGGAGGCCCAAGCTGTTCAAAATCTAGAAATTTATGAAAGATTGCATGAATACCTTCATTTTATCGATTCCGACTTCTACCTGTGCCTTGGCTAGCAACCAAGCACCAAAACTCCAATGAAAATCATTCAAGGGAATTTAGTTTAGGCTTTCAACAAGAAAGCACATTTCAAAAAAGTGATGGAGAAGGAAAAGCACAAACCTTGTAATAGGTCTCCCGATCTAGGCATGTGGCGCGCTTGGCTTGCGGTGCTTTGCCGGTAATAAGGATTCCTATATCATTTAGGGTTTCCTGTTCTCCCATCCCCTACCATGTTCTTCTTCTTTCCAACTGCCTCTTCGCCTAATTCAAGAATCAATTGAAGCAGCACAATCAAATGGAGGAGAACTTAGCATCGTTGGCTCTTGGCGGCGTTCATGGACTAGATCGAGTTGTCGTCGATGTGGGGTTTAGCCGCCGAAGTCGGGTGGAGGAGGAGAGGGGCATTGCTACTGGAGGTGGTGCTAGGCAGTGTTGGAGTCGACCAACCGACAACATGAAATCTTAGCCAGAGCCGACATCGAGTGCACATAAACCGAATCCGAGAAAGACACTTGATATCGACCAACTTTGGTCGATATCGACCAATCCCTTAGATCGAATACGAGCCGATTCCGAGTCATATCTTGATTCCGAGTGAAGATAATTTTGATTGAAGATTTCCTTGCAAGAAAAGAAAGAGATAGTTTATCTTTTTTTTTTATCTTTTTTATCTATCCTAACGGTGGAATATTTAATTACTCTTTAGGATTTATTTAGTTTACCAATGTATGATTTATTTCCTTTCAAGTAGAATTATATCTTTTAGTTAGATAGAGATATAGATAGATATTCCTTTCCTTGATTATCAAGGATTAAAACCTATAAATAAAGCCCTAAGGACTAGCTTTTATTCATTCAATTTTAGAGATACAATTCCAATAGAAGTAGAGAGTTTAGGAGTTCAAAGCTTTTAGGGTTTTGGCGCTTTTGAGAAAGTTGGAGTGTCTGGATTGTAAAGGTAAAAAATTTAGTTTAATGCAAGGTTTATTTCTTTCAATCATGGTTTCTATGGTGATGAGCGAGTAGTCCACCTACTTCTAGGTCGGGGTGAGCCCGACGATAGCCATGTGCGCTTGAGGTAAAGATTCGATATTTATTATGTTTTGATCATCCACTGCCTTTTATATGTTTATTGCCTACTCGAAAGAATAGATATTCATGTTAAAAAACTTGGATTATAAACATAAAATTGGTAGATACAATTACGGTTACTTGAAAGGTTGTCTAATTATTGTAAAAGGAGAAAGCTTGCTTCTTTGATGTGACTGCATTCTTATTTATTCATATTATCTTACCTTATGCGTGTTTAGTTATCGTTTTGGTAAACTCCGATCTTGGAAGTTTTCTTTAATATATTATCTTCAAATCTGTCAAACTTTGTTATTTTTGTCCATCCTTCGCTTCCATCCTCACGGTATTCGACCCTCTTTTGCCGACACAAGGTTTCTACAGGTACTCGAAATCGACTGATTCAGGTCGAAATTGAGTCTTCTGGTAGACTGGAAATCTTCCGATCCGGTCGATATTGAGTACTGACTAGGTCAAAATTGAGCACTCCCACTCGAAATCGACCTCTGCTTGTCTTTGTCCTCTGCATGTACAGATAGGAATCGACAAGGACATGTCGAAATCGACTACACTTTGCACAACAACCATAGATTGAATAACTGGTCGATATCGACTGGACACAGGACGATATCGAGTAAGTGTGCTGGAGTCGAAATCCGACGTGGACGTGAGCTATAAAGGATCCGCTGACCCGCTTCCTCGTGGATCGAACCTGATTCCCTTCCACTACAACATGAGTAAGTCTTGTATTTATTTGGGAAGGCTAGAACTCGGTTTTAATTTATCTTTTGTAATTTCAATTCGATTTTTTCCTACATCACCATACTTCCTTCCTTCTTTTTTCTCAAACCCTCTTCCCAAGAAACCAAAAACCTTAAACCCATCAATTCCAATCTTCAAAACTAACCATCACAACTCGAAATCTACTTAAAAATCTATTGTATTTTTATTCACCATCATAATTTCACCCTATCAATACCATCAAACAATCACCTTCATCACATTTCATCCATATTCATCAAATTCAAATCCACACATCCCCTCCAAATCCATTCTTTTTCAATCCCATAATTACCCAAACTCATCCTTCCCATTCATCAAGGCTTTAAGGTCAAATTTCATGCATAAAGGAAACTTTTGGAGGGAGTTTTTACGTCCTTTCAACAACGTTAAAATTCGAAGCTCCCGCTACCCAGAAATAATCGGCTCCCGCCGCTCTACACCGGCCCCCGATGCTGTTACAAATGAGAGTTTTGTTTCATTTTTGTGAGCTCTTTCGATCTTTTATCTTGGGCTGTCAATTATGACATCTGTGCCCGATATGGATATGTCGACATACTTCACTTAAGAGTAGAAGGAGCGCTAGATCAGTCTAAATAGTCGAAGATACACATCCAATATGTTCTTCGACATAGACATATTGGAAACAATAAGATTGTTTTGTCCAATGACTTCATTGCTTTCTTAGGATGGACTTGAAGATTTTATTGAGGTTAGCGCGCCGACATACCCAGCATTGGTGGGCGATTTTCTGGTCACCCTTGAGGTCCGTTATGACATTGAGATCTTATTCTGTATGAGACGAAGGGAATTCTTGGAAATCAAAGACACACTAGCTCAAGCTTTTGGGATCACTAAACGCTAGACAACCGATAATGCATATTTGATGTAGACATTACAGGTGTTTCTTATTGCTTTTAGGTATTGGTTTTGCTATGTTTTGAGTCTAGTTCCATTTATTACTTGTGAAGTAGTCGAGTTCGGAATCTATGCGTTTTTAGTGTTTATTCTATAGAATTACATTCCGACCTTGGATGGACTATGGAAAGATCTTAAGAAGCATGTTTTAGAGCACATGAGAGCTAAGGAAGAGCTAATGAGGAGCAAGGAGGCACGACATTGGGATTCGTTGAAGGAATATGAGGAACGTCGAGCACTGCAGGAACGGCGGCCGCCGCCCCTTGCACGGCGCCCGCCATTGCCCCATATCCCGAATATGCGGTTTTGGATCCGAAGACAATTCATGTATATTATTTCTTATTAATTCCTTAGGGTTTTTGTCGACATTTAGAGACTCTATTTAAGTTATTTTCAGTTCAGTTCCGCCGTGTGTGGCTATTGTTTGAAACTATGAACACCATTAGAGAGAGAGAGAGACAGAGAATTGGCATATGTGTTGCTAAACTCATAGTTTTGCATGTGATTCGAAGACATGGTTGTTTGGATTGTGAGGATTTGAGTTTATTTGATTATTCATGTTTTTAGTTATTATCTTGTGCTTAATTTATATTTGTATTCCTTTCTATGCCCGATCAACAAGTTAGGAATTGCATCTCTAGGTATGAATTCGTTGTTTTTTTCTTGATAGCAAACAAAAGTATTGATGATAGTGATGTCTCTTTGTCTATATAGTGGATGATTTCAGTTGATATATGTTGAGGATATTTGATTAGGATTGAGTTCGGTATTCGCTTATATGTCTTGATTGAATAGAGTCAATGTGCCAATTGGTCTTGATTACTTGACTTCTTAATGGTATTCTTTAGTGATATCGAATAAGATGAGTGAATCTCTGCGGATCTCTCAACTTTAGTCTAGTAGACCTAAGAATATGAATAATTTATAAATCAATCCGAGGACCATGAATTCCAACCATTGTCAGAGAATTACAGGTGAAATGTTCTTTCTATTTTGATAACAATTTGCTTTGTGATTTGCAATTTAGTTACTTTTATATTTGCTATTTGTCTAAAGTTTATTGCTTTTTCTTTAAAGGGTCTTGTCTAGAGTTATTGAATAGAAAATCGCTTCTCCCTATGGGTTCGACACGGGACTTTCTTGCTATACTAGTAGTTATTTGGTTTATGAAATGCTTGATTGCCTAATCTATTGGTTTTGTATTTAAGTTTGGATTTTTATTACTAGATTAGGAAGGAAGAAATTTCCAACGACATTTGTCCCGCATCAATAACCGATTGGAAAAAGGCTTTGAGGGGCTTTCTGTGGTCTGGAGGATCCTGCTGTAGTGTATTTGAGAGGTTGGTTTTGGAGTATTGCTTTACACCTGAAGCCACTAGAACTCCAGATTGGGTTCCTACACTGACTTGCTTTGTAGAACTTATATATGCGGCGATCACATCATCTCTTTCGGAGACCTGATATCCCTGATTGTACATCAGGTGTGTGTTGATTTGAATGAGTTTCAACCTCTGAGCCCCACGTATACCTATCATATCTCACCATTGATAAGGGCTAGCATAATTGAGAAGGTTTTCATTGCATCCTCCACGATACGATTCTGTTGGATGGCAGACCCTTAGGGACAATACCATCGACTTCTTCTTATGGAGTTACCTACTTCTCATACATTGATCAATTTTCCCCTCCCTCGTGATGATCTTGTTCTTTCATATGAGATTCTTTCAAATCATGAGGATGTGGAATCTGAGAACTCCAATGAGGAAGCACATCAAGCAGAGGAGGAGTACCTGGAGGCGGATTATGATATTGAAGCCGACGACGATCCTATTTCTACTCTACTAGAGGATTTTGATCACCGCCTGACTAAATTGGAGGAGCAACAGTCATCTCGCCAAATAGAGATTACAAGCAGAATGACCAAGTTTCAACATACACTTGACATGCTTGTAACTCAACTTCAGTACTCTCCATTCCAGTCGTCGCTTGCCCAGTGATCGGTGCGCTTCTTTTTTCCTACTCTTGGTCTTTATCTTTGTTCTTTTTTATTTTTCATTGAGAACAATGCAACGTTAAGTGTGGTAGAGGAGAATTAGATAGATAGATAGTTCGTGTTTAAATTCAGTTTCATGTATAGTTTGCTTTATTTTCAAATTTAATTTGTTGTTATCATGCATCATATTCAAGTTTAGTATGTTTTAAATTCAGAAAATCAAAGAAAAAATTGAAAAATGTCAAAACAAATTATAAAATATCATGCATTGGATTTATTTATTATTCATACACCCATCTGTCTTATTTTGTCCTCTATTTCTATTTTCAGCAGAGTCATATAAGTTCCATGGAGTTTTGGATGAATTAGCCCTGTCTTTTTTTAAACATGATTTGGCAATGGTAATTGAGCATGTATGGTCTAAATTCATAGGCATAATCTATATCCAATAAATATTTGTCTTAGTGAGGATCTTTTGCCTTATAGGGATTACATCTATATTCTCACTGCTTTTATTGTGTGCTTTACTTTTCTTATGCATTTATCTCTGATTATTGACATGGTTATTATTACTGAGACCGATTAAAATACATGATCATTGCATATGAGTTTCATATGATAGATTCAATTGTTTCTTAGCTTGTATTTATCCATATCTACATTACATTATGTATTTGTTTGAAGCCAATATTTGAGCCTTTAACCTTTTCTTTTGAAGCCCCGTAAAATTCATGTATCTTAGCCGATAAAAAGGCTGACCCTTTCGGAAATTAGGATATAGAGTTGATTATGGAATGTCATTTTAAGTAGAGAAAGAAGTGCTATAAAGTGTTGTAATATTATATGCTTTATTTCCCTCATATTGTATGCATTAGTGGCTCGAAGAAAAGAAAAAAAAAATATCAAAAAAGAAAAAAAGAGAAAAGAAAAAGGATATTATTCATTGAAATAAAGAGTCCTGGTCTTATTTTTACATATGAGAGTTGGATAAATGTTTGATTAAGAGTTTGATTAGGAGTCCTGGTCTTTTTGAGTTTGTAACAACCCGAGTTATAGAACCCAAGTTACGTTCGAAGGAATGAATACCTTCACTCGGATCTTGCAATTCTAGTACGGGTTGATTAGAAAACAAAGAGTTATGTTTTAAACAGAGGGATTTCGTACCCTAAAATTTCGTAAGGTCCATTGGGGACCCGATGTTTACACCCCGTTACCTGTCCTAATTTACAATATATGCAAAGTAGTTTAAGTCTAAACAAGTAAGTGATGTGCGCCTACTATTCCATGTTTTGCATCGACTTTTATACAGATTTAGCATGTACCTGCAAACGCAAAGGATTATCTGCACCCTTCTCTGGAACATCCAAAATCACTGATCGTTCTCCCGCGCGTTAACTTTGAAATTCGTCCTTATTTTATTTATGAAATTAGAAGGAGTCAAATTCCAGGGAAACCTTCTTAATGCCCTTTAGAGCATGTTACTGTTTTTCTAGATTTATGTGAGGCTATTGCAGATGATGCAAATCTAGAATATCTGAAACTAAAGGCTTGCCGTTGGTCTCTTGCAGGAGTAGCATCACAATGGCTAGAGGGTTTGCCTCCACAATCTATTCGCGTTTGGAACGAACTAAGGGACTTGTTCCTTAGCAAGTTCTTTCCTCCAGCAAAGACAGCGCAACTCAGACAACAAATCACGGCTTTCAAGCAAAAGCTAGGGGAACAACTTGCCAAGGTATGGGAGCACTACAAGAGACAGCTGAAATCCTATCCTATGCATGGACAACCACCCTATGTGATCCAGGAGATCATCTTCAACTGCCTGGATGCGCCAACTAAGGAGCGGATCAACAACTACACATCTTATAGGTATCTTGAGTATACACCAAGTCGTGCTTAGGAAACCTTTGAGACCATGGCCAATTATGACAACTCATATGGGACTTCTGTGACCTTTGAAGAAAGGTATGAAAGGCCTGCCCCATCTATGCCACTATATGAGCCACCTAAAGAAGTTGATCCGGACTTCAGGGACCAGTTCCACAATGATCAGGTATGTCGTCTCACCAAACAAGTCAAATTTCTATCTAAAAACCAACCTTGTTTGGAATGTGGGTCTGTGAGGCATAACACTACTACGTGCCCACACGCTGACCAAGTGTAGCTAGCACAAACCCACGAATAGGCACGTTATGCGGGGGGGCACTACTCAGGCCAGCATCAACAACAGAAATGGAGCCATTATTGCCAGCCCGGTGCCAAAGAGATGCCCCGCCCTATAGAGCACTTGGCCACCTTGACAGGGAAGGTAAGAAAGATGTCCTGCAGGTTATTTTTGAAAAGATGCGGAGGAATCATACACAAAGCAAACAATCCATCAATTCCATCCACACTCAAGTGCATGGCATCAACTCTAGACTTGGGGAGATAGACATCTGTCGAAAGACTATAGAGACCCAGATTGGTCAATTGGCGACATCCGTTACCAAACAATAAGGTACGCTCCCTGGATCCTCTGAACCTAACCCTAAGGGTATATCTGCAGAACATGTAGTCGTCATGAATCTCATTAGTGGGCGTCAGGTGCAAACGCACGAGCAAAACACGGAGGAAGAAGATACTAAGGAGTACTTGATATCGACCAAACCACTCGACGTCGAGGAGAATCTAGTCGATGTCGAGGACTCTGTACTCGATATCGACTAGAACACAGCACCTGCCCAGAAGTCGACTAATCTACTCAATGTCGACAAACCTATACTCGACGTCGACCAACCCATACTCGACGTCGATCAAACTCTAGCACCTCCAAAGAAGAAAACGCGGCCATTCCCAACAAAAAACTTTGAAGGACCCAACGGAGAAGAAGTTTCATCGTTTCCTCAAGATGCTTCGTAGGCTCAACGTCATTGTTCCCTTCATAGAAACTCTTCACGAGATGCCATCCTATGCCAAGTTCCTCAAAGACATTCTAGGCAAGAAGCGGTTGATGGCTGAGATCGTAGAGGAATGCAGTAAGATGGACCTACCAGAGAAAAGGCTAGACCCAGGTAAGTTTTCAATAACTATTGGGTTTGGTCTATACAAATTCAATGCACTGTGTGACTTAGGAGCCAACGTTAGCATCTTGCCATTGTCAATCCGGTCCAAAGTGAAGATATGAGCTTTAGAGCTTGTGGATGCCCGATTATACATGGCAAATAACACTAAAGTCATTCCAACAGGCATGGTGGACGATGTATCGGTACAAGTAGATAAGTTCTTTTTCCTTGCCGATTTCTTAGTTATTGATATGGCAGATGACCCTGCTTTTCCAATTATTCTAGGAAGAGAGTGCTCACATTCAACATCAGCGATGAGGCAATTGAGTATTCCTTTAACAAAACCGAAAGGCATACAGGTCTTATGGAGGTCAAATTAGTTTGAACTAGGTACATCACTTGCGGGGAGCCTAAAGTAAGAAATATGACTCCCAAAGAGATAGAGAAGAGAGATATGAAAGCTCAAGTGGAGGAAATTATGGCAATTCTGAACGAAGAGACCGAAGATCTACTCGATATTGACCAAGGTAAGTCGACGTCGACTACTTTCTTTTCAGAATTTTTTCCAGGTTATAAGTATGGGGTCGGGGTCGACCAGAAGTACTCGACGTCGAGTACTCTAATCGACATCGACCACTCCCAAAAGTCCCCATCGACTTCTTCCTCCTTGAGCAAAACATTAGGGGCAAAGAACTACTCGATGTCGAGTAATTTACTCGACGTCGACTAGACCCACACCACATCGAGTTCTCCTCCCTCATTGAGCAATCCACCAAACACTAAAAATTACTCGACGTCGACTAGTTCTACTCGACGTCGAACAGATTCTGACGTCCCGAACGATGAAATTTCAGCTAAGGTAAGCCGAGGTAAGGATATCTCTTCCCCGATTTCAATTAAAGATGTATCTATACATGAAAGAGGTTTGCCTTGCTATGTGCACTTATGCAGGGTTTCCAAAGATGATCCGAAAGAATATGAAATAAGAGACAAGGTGTATGTCTCCAAATCAAAGAATTATTGGTTCCTTAACAAGTTCAAAGAGAAAAAGATGGAACCTTTCACGGTGCATAAGATCCATTCCGGAGGATTACAGCTAATGGACAAGAATAGAGTCTTATTCGAGGCCCTAGCCACATGGGGGCTGCAGATGCCACCTTGAGCGGAAACAGAAGAAGTTGGCCTAGTGACTATAAAGTCTAGAGCTTGTAACAAGACAATCAGTTTTTAGGATCTTTAGACACTTTTGGGTTTGGTTTTTCTTTTAAATATTATTTTACTATTGTAGGTACGAAAAGCTACGAAAAGTACTCGACGTCGAGCAATATACTCGTCCTCAACCACCCACAAAAATTAGAGGAGCATGTGGTCGAGGAAAGGCCACCCTGATGATCCTGGACACTCGATATCGAGTGGATCTAGTCGATGTTGACTAGCTCTACTCGCTATCGACCACTTTGTAACACACTTCAGCACTCGATTCCGAGCATCTGCACATCTTTCTAGTGATTCTCTTTCTTTACCCTTGTTTTTATACAGTGATGATACTGTAAAGTTTATGTATGGGGTGGGAGAAGGGCTTACTTTGTGCATATTTGATTATATTTGCGCAGATTTGATCATATTTCATCGAATTGTTTATACATGGTATCTTTGGAATTATTAATTATCTATATGCTTCATGTATGCTTTCCAAACTTTATTTGAAATCACCCCCATCAAAAAAAATTAGAGTTAGTGTCATGGAACCTTTTATTGAACTCGACGATGCAAAATTGGATTCATTAGAGATATACCATGAAATTGCCTAGTAAAGGGGAGTCACAATGAAGTGCATATTTTTATGAAAACCATGAAAGGAGGTAAATTTGATCTTCCTTTTGACATGTTGCACAATAAGAGGATGGAGAACTTTATATTTTCCATATAATGCTCATATATTTATATTCCTTAGCCATACCTATGCTTATGCATCACAAAAGCCATATTAAACCTTATTTCATATTATTGCTCCACATGTTCTGTATATTTCCTTTTTCTACCTTATTTCCTTATTCAGGGATTATGTTGAGAATGGAAGTTACATTTTGGAGATTATTATTTGGTGAATTGTGTTGTTATATATCATTATTGGAGTTTGGCAGGAAATTGAAAAGTTATGGAAGATTTAATGAGTGAAAGAAAATCCGGTCACCTCAGGAGATAAACGTAGATCGACCCTGCCTGCGTTGAGATGCTAGTTCCGTAGGATCAGACACCAAGGTGAGGAGTCCGAAGCACTAAGTATCCAGAGTCATTCATGACATCCATGTTTACGACTCGCGAGAAGGTAATGCTGAGGTTAGAGAGGTAGAAGCATTAGAGTGAAAAAAAGCATTGAGCGATGTTTGGAAATGTCTCCATTTTCCCGGATCATTAGCACCACATGACCAAATATATCCCCCCTTTAGCCTTTTACCAATCTACTCCTTATTGAGCTTAATAAAGTCCTCTTGATTATTAATGCTATGTCACTTATGAAATGTTTTTGCATAACCCTTCTTTTGTGTGTAGATGTTGTTTTTATTCACATGCATGGATTTGGTGACATTAGTACCTTTTCGAGGATGGTAATTGATTGAAGGAACATATAAGAATGAATCTAAGATGTTGAGAATAATTTCTCCCCCTGTATGACCATTAAAAGTATTGCTTGAGGACAAGAAAGCTTAAGTATGGGTTGTTTGATGTGCGCCTATTTTTCCATGTTTTGCATCAACTTTTATATTGATTTCTGCATGCATTTCATATCATTGGGTTAGAATTATACATAATTTGCATAGTGTATGCTTATTTGGAAATTATGGAGATCTACACTAGTTTCTGTTTAATTTCGCAAAATCGAGACATTTTACAAGGAATTCGGAGAAGGAAGGAAACCATGAAAGTGCTTGAGGTCGACTACAGAAAGTCCAAGGTCAAACAGGAACTGAGCTAGAACACATCGAGCAGAAACAAGGAAGAAGCCACTCGACAGGACTAGTCAATGTCGATCATACTAGTCGATGTCGAGTAAACTCTGGTCGAAATTCACTGCTCGAGCACTAGTTGAGCATATCACCAGTCGAGAGTCCAGAAAATACTCGACATTAGGTACTCTACTCGATGTCGATTACCTATCGAGTGCATATCCTAGGCAAGATCGAGCACAGTCCGAGGAGCAAACGAATTCTACTCGATGTCGAGTACTTTACTCGATGTCGAGTACACCCTGGCGCTAGTCCAAGTCGAAGTCGAGTGAAGATTTGGATGTGAGATGTTACTTAGTAATTCTCATATTTACTTTTGGGAATTTTATTTGTTTTATTTGATTTATTTATCCAAGTTATATCTTAGGAAAGAGATAGTTAGATATAGATATAGATAGAATTATTCTCTCCTTGATTAGCAAGGACTTGAGCACTATAAATAAGGCCCTAGGGGCTGAGTTTTAGGATCATCCAAGCCACAAGCAATTGTGTTACATAGAGTTAGAGAGAGAGAGTGGAGGCCGAGTGGAGTTAAAGCAAGACGAGACGTTGTTGGCGATATTTGGTTGTAAGGTCTCTATTTCCGATTTAATGCAAGTTAGTTCTTTTATGTTTTTTATGTGTGTTTTGATAATGAAGAGCGAGTAGTCACCCAACTTCTAGGGTCGGGGTGAGTCCGATGGTAGTCATGTAAGGTAATGCATCAAAGGTACGATATTTATTGCGATTTCATCTTCTATCCCTGATTTACATGGTTCTTCTGCGACAATCGAAGGTAATCCTTATTTGTGTTATTGAAGCGAAAGTGACCTTAAGGCAAACTTGGATTAATTATGTGAAAAGGGTTATTAATAATTAGGGTTTATGCGAAAGCCTCTACTTTCCTATTTGTTAGTGACGAAAGTCATTTGATGAAAATGCATGATCTTTTATACCTTTAGCATGATTCTTATATGGTTATCGTTGTGGTGTTGAAACCCCAATTCTGGAAGCTTTTAGTTTATTGAATTAAAATCACAAATTTCGTGTTCATTTCGGTCTTTCTTTCATTGTAAGTTACGGTTTTTATCTGCACAGACGCACTAAAAGTCGACTACTTTCTAGTCGATATCGAGCACTCTGGTCGAGGCCGATTACTTCCTATTCAACATCGGCTTGTTTTTTGTCTTTTGTTGTCCAGCTACAGATCTGTTCAATGGCAGTGGTCGATATCGAGTACTTTAGTGGACATCGAGTACTCTTCTGGTCAATTTTGATAGCATCTTCAAACGAGAAAGGTGAGCGCTGACACGCTTCCTTGTGGATACGATCCTAAATACTCTACCACTACAACGTGAGGGATTCTTGTATTTTTATTTGCTTGGACATGGGGTTGGTTTCATTGTTTATATTCTATATTTATTTCGTTTATAGTTTCCCTCCACAATATTAAGCAAAACAAAAATCTAAAATACAAGGTTTCCATAACATAGTCGGATCAAAACATGGTAAAATAACCCAAGATAAAGCGTTAGGTGAGTCAAGTCAGTCTCTCCATGTATGCCATGTCATCCTTGATGGGGAAAGAGCTTATTAGGTTTTCCTCTTCGATTCGGGTTCGGACTAAATGTATTAACGAGGGGATTGTGCGGGGTGGTGATGGATCCATTCGGCGGAAGTAAGGGAATGGTGAGCTTGGGGCTGCTGAATGAGTGTGAAGAAGGGATACAAGAGGGAGTGAGGAAGGAGTGAAGAAGGAGTGGATTGCAGAGTTTTTTTGAAGACAAAAAAATTAGGAGGAGAGCTACATGCATTGGGGACAAAAGGAGAGGAAGTGAAGAGTATGTAGTAGCGCGGGCTGGCATCTGAAATAGGATGTGATGATGTTTGGTCTTTGGCTAGAAATGGGGTGGCATGAGAGGTAGAGGGAGGAAGGTTTGAAGGAGTTGTTGAGCTCGATTTGGGAAGAGGA
Source organism: Persicaria tinctoria (assembly GCA_037127255.1). Classification (NCBI taxonomy): domain Eukaryota; kingdom Viridiplantae; phylum Streptophyta; class Magnoliopsida; order Caryophyllales; family Polygonaceae; genus Persicaria; species Persicaria tinctoria. The sequence continues at coordinate 24,041,996 of JBANSL010000011.1, read as the reverse complement.
CAAGGTGAACTAGGGGTGAGAGGGTTGTTGCCCTCTCTTAATTCGAAATGAGAGAGGGAGAAAGAAGGCCAAAGGGGGAGGGAAAAGGAAAGAAAAGTAAGTGGTCCAAAAAATACCTGAAATAAATAAATCCCTACATCCGCTCTCATCACCTTTCCGAACCGATCATGAAGTGAATTTTAAATTTAAATTAGAAATAATAAATTTTCTTTGCTCAATAAAACAATAAATGGAATCCGTAAAATATTTTCAAGTCTCGGTATAAGAAAGCGGAATAAATTCGATTTTAATTAACTTCAAAGTTATGCTGGAATTCGCTACAAAATAATCAAAGTAAAATTAATTGATCAAGGACGGAGATTTTTAAAATTTTCTGAATATTAGGAATTCAATCAAACTTAAATTGTAATTAAGTTATAATTTATAAAATAATTGTTTTCAACTTTCGAGTCTTTATATTATCCACCTCTAAAAACAAGTCTCGTCCCCGAGACTAAATTCCTTTTTAAAAACAAACCATACCTTTTGAAAACTCAGGTCAGTTCCTCCTATGTTAGTTAATCAGATTTCCAAGGAGTCAAGAAGGAATTATCCATCTCTAAGGGCTAATCTCATATTCCACTTCCTAGGTTCATTTCTCAAGATCATTGTCAACATATCAAGATGAAGATATCAACATATCAAAATACCACATATGAAAAATGTCAACATAACCAAATATCATCCTATCATAATTCATAATATGAAGAATATCAACATATCAAATCTCATCATCAACATATCATATAGCCATGGAAATCTGCACCTCACTACCAACTACATAGGCACAACTAAGAACATAGATAGTCACAGAATCGGGCAATGAAACACACATCTCATGGAGAAAAAGGCATCTAAGGCACACCCACTACCAAGCTCACGAAGTCAAGGCATCCTCTTCAATTCATTCACAAAGGTCTAAGGTCCGAAACCTACTCCAAATTCATACATTATATATCTCAATGCTCAGGCCCAAACGAGTTCTCGGAAAATCCACTTACATAAGGTATTAATCTCATGATCCCAACTTTCCATCCAATGGGTTAAATCCCTCACATTCTAAATTCATAACTCTCCAATTAATCATAGCTCAAGTCCAATATCCCGAACCCTCCTTAAAACCTCTAAATAGTGAACGATCAAACTAAGCGTCTTTTACCGGAATCGTTCCATCTACCTATGTTCTTACTAATACATTCAGTTATTACCCTTAAGAGAGAGTTCCCGAACTGATCTGATACTCCTATTATACTTCCCATACCAGTACACACACTCGTTGCTAATCCACCTCTAAAGAACCAACTCCCACTACAACCTTATACAAGAGCATCCTCACATCTCATAACCTCAATTTGCAGTAAGCAAGTGTTAATTTTCATTAAGCTACTTAAGTATCCCAAAACAACACTAGCTCGTCACTCAACTATGTAGGAAAGTGCAAGAAATATCGCAACCGACCTCTCAAGCCAGATCCTAAGTCAGAGAGCCAAAAAATTATAAACCCGAAATCACGAACCATCGAGTACTTCCTCAACTGCACCTATTCCCAAGTGGTCAAAGTACGTGTCCTACCCAGGCTATCTCATTAGAGAACATCTAAACCAAATCGTATCTCCTATTCTCCCAAATGTTCAAAACATTTGCACTTACTGTCAACACCACTTCATCATTCAAGTACTCCCATATTTCCCGAGAAATGATACCTTACCTCTTAATGAATTTTATCGCCAACCATCTTTCTCGAGAATTTCTATGTCATACCCATTCGAATTACCCAAGGTTTCACAAGCAATCAGAATTTCCATATTCCCATGAACATTAGTACTCCCATATCATCCACCTGGACTATTTCCCGTATTCATCATTCAAAATCTTCCTACCTCCGAACCCAATCAATCAGACTCATGATCATTCCTAACGATATCCTTTACTTAGCTATATGCCTTTCCTCAATACTTACCCTTCTCTCCCCTATATCTCGATAATCAAGTCATTGTTATGCATACTAATTGTGATTTCTTCCCTATTCTAGAAATTTTTCAATCACGACCCTAGTAATTCTCCATATACCACTCTAGCAAGTATCCTCAATCTTACATGAATATACATTCACCATAAATCTCACATCCTGTCCTATACCATATAAACAATTCAAATCTATGATCTAGCAAACCTTAATTGTCCTAGCCACTTAATCTTCAAAGTCATCCATAATTCATTCCTCAAAAAAATTGTTACTAATCATAGTACGAAGAGCTTATACTTCTCCACATCCTCTCTACAAGAATCCTTAACCATACACGCCGAGTCCATCCACATCTTCCTTATCGATACCTACAAGGATTGATCCTATCCCTCACTCGGAATATTCACTTATAGTACGACTTTGTCTTCCGAAACCTCACCCTTCTCATCTTAAGATCCACTTAAGGCTCGCCTAGAAGGTCCATCTGAATATTCCCAAAATATGACTCCTATTTTGCCTAGGAACCCCCTCAACCTGTCTAACCAATGACTCCAAATATGATTCTATAATACACCATTACCAGTCGAAATCTCCGACTCCTAATTATCCTATCACTCCTCAGACTAAGTTGTAGTAGAACCCTGAGCCTTATTAGAGAGAATCCTCAAGTCCACACCACTCTACGACTATAGCCCGTCAAATCACCACATCATTAGTCATGCATCTGAAGCCTTTATTCCTTTGAATGCATCTAAGCCCATCATACATTGTTCTCTCCATCCGTATTCACCATGCACTCAAGAATCAATACACTCGGTAGAAACCATGCATATAGTAAGGTTACTAACCCAATTTCACGTGAAAGATTTCGACACTATAAGGCGAAGAAGATTGCTAAGGATATCAAATGATGAGATGGAAGGAATATAGCAGGAGAGGAAGTCATAAGAGAATATAATATCTGCAAATGGATACAAGAACTGTATTTTTCTTGATCACGATCAATGAAACATACTCGTCCTTCATTGTTGTCGATGATGTCAATTCTGGTACCTGCAGGTTTTGGGTCCACAAGTACTGAAATAAATGGTGAAAGAGATTTCCCCACAAGTACTGAAATTTCGACTATTTAGTAAGGAAGGTGGTGGCTCTCAACCAGGTGTAGCGTCGTTGGTCCTGGTCCCCCAAATGAAAGCTGTTAAACAAAAGATTAGTATAGCATAAAAGTAAAGAGTTGATCCCACAGAGAAGACTGATTCGTAATTCTTATGATGATTCTCAAACAAGTATCAATAAGGTTGTAGCAAACAAATGAAACAAATAAATACGCAAAAGAAGTAATGATTGCAAATTAATAATAATATAAGGAAAACGTTTCACCTTCAATTCTTGTTAATGGGTATGGTTCATGACCCTTGGAATGATTTCATTGTTATTCTCAATCAATGCAAAGCAATTGATATCAAAAGTTACGCCGAATTGTCTTAGATAGATTGATCAATAAAGGGACAACCACTTACATTCTATGAAATACAACATAGAACAGCATAAAGACCCAAATGCATGGCCAATTAGCAATATCAATCTCAATGCAATTAGGAATCAAGAGATTGCAAAGTTGTAGAGCTCTTAACCCTAATCTCATAGAAATCAATATAAACCAACAATCCTCATCCTGTAGAGACGATTGATGCTTTCACATGATCAATTTCCCTTGCTTGCAATAAAGATACCGATATAACGAAAGGAATCGCTAGCAAAGATGCAGTTTCTATCTTTATGATCAGTCATAGAGAGAAGCATATGCAATGTGACTACTTAAATGCAATAAAACATATAATTTCTCGGATCATAAAATTGCATAATAAACACTAAAAAGAGAGATTCTAAATACTTCATATGAAAGATAATGGAAATAGAACAAAACATATGCAATATGACTACTTAAATGCAATAAAACCTATCTATAATGTCTATCTAAAATATGCATTACCAAATCTCCCCACACATAAGCTCTTGCTTGTCCCAAGCAACCATGAAAAATAAACAAAATTAATGCATCTGACAAGAGACTCCTTCATAACATTTCCTCATCAAAAGCGACTTCAATCAAAAGTGCAAATATGAACAAGACATAAAAATATCATAACATGTATATGGGTGATCAAGTAGCCCACATTCTTATCAATCCAACCTCACAAGGGCAAATATGTATTTCTCTCACTCTCACATGTTTAGGCTTTAAGCATACCATCAACTCCATTCCATATGGAAACATCATCATTAAATACTGACACTTATATCACAAAATCTCCACCGGATACATCAAAGCAAAATAAGAACATCAAGAGGGCGTTCGCTCAATGGAAACCTTCGAAGAAGATTCCATTCGGCGGGGTTGTAATGGGGCTTGGTAAAAACATAAGGGCAAGGAATTGTATTTGGTCATGTGATTTGTGTATAGAATTAGGTAGGTCGCCTATTTGATCGCCACCTATCTCTCTTACTCTAGCATGGGGGAAAGTAGAAATGATGTGGATCAAGATGACCTTCTGTGGGTCCAACAATGATCTTGATCCAAGCGAGCTCTCAAGACCGATTCGAGGGCCATTGATGGCAAAGAGTCTTGTCCTCAAGAGGAAGAAGAAGGCGCCACAATGGAAGAAGATTCAAGATGCATGTTGAGTGGGCCTTGGCCCATGCCGAGTGCTCTTGAGTCCCGGCCATGTCGAGTAGCTTGGATGTGTGGGCTGATTTCTCCTATGTTATTTAGATATATTCAATTTACTGAATGTAGAAATAATGTGGAAGATTATATCTCTTCTAGATAAGTCTTGCCCACCAAGTTTTAAAATTATATCTTCTTAGGTTTACTTTTATCTTTAGGTTATTTTAATCTATCTTTATGAACCTAAATTCTATCTTGCACGATTAGAATTGATTTCACTTTGATTAAATCAGATAGAATATAATTGAGGAACCCCGTTATGGATTAAAGGGTTCTTCGATTTCAATCCTAAATGCCTTAAGCTCTTGTGTTCTATCACCCCTATGGCACTTCATCTCCATCACCATCATCGTTACATTGATCTTCGATAGCTCCCTTACTTTCCCTTGATGAAATACATTGGCTATGATACTAATCTTTACAGGATTTATAAAAGACAAAATTATAAGGTATTGTAGCTTATAAAAGTTGGGAATATAATATTTGTAGATTTTCGGACTTATAACTAAAAGGACGAGTTAAATTGTTTTAATTCTATATCATCTCTTTTATTAACACAAATATCTTTAGCTATAGGATTTTCGGTTAAGGATATTATTGGATAAACATTTGTGTTATTCTAGAATTAGTTTTTTTTATGATTTGTGTGAATTTGAATTGGAGATATGGAGATCTCGGCAACCATATCTCAGCAGCTATAAGATTCGGCCAAAAGATCTTAGCAGCGGTAATTCAAAAGAAAAAGAGCCAAGAAGATCACCATACATTTCGGCAGCAGTAACATTGAATATCCCCAGCGTTTTAAAGTTCAAATAGTTGTTGAAACTGATCGAGATTTTGGGGATTAAATCAGCAAAATATTAAGAGCTCTCGGCTATTAGAAGAGAAGCAGAGAACGATCAAGAGACACCTTTCACCAAGCCTTCTCTACACATCAAGAGCTATCAATTCTCCTAACGCCATTGCTGATTTACTTTGCTTTCTTTCTCTCTATTATGTCATCAATTTATTGCTTTTGAGAGTTAGAAAGTTTTGAGCTTCATCGTATAAGTGATTCGGGGTTAGCCGTGAGATGGCCCCATCTTCGACAAACAAGCAAGAAACTAAAGAACGGAAGCAAGAACTATCAAGACTCGATAAAGATAGCAAGAACGCAGCAAGAAAGACACAAGATTGATGCAAGACTCGACAAGAATCTCAAGAACAAGGTGAACTCGATATCGACTAAACAAGAAAAGAAAGACTCGAACAAGAAACTGAATAAAGACTCGAAATTGAGATGCAAGAATTGAAAGACACGACCGATAAGGACTGAGTCGATCTATATAGAACAAGATAAAGACCCCAGGCCTCCTAAGAGGGTAGGAACCAATACCAATGACTATATAACCCTCTCTACAACCCTAAACAACCAAGCGGACAACTTGGAGGCACAAGGAGGGGGCTCGTGGATACTAGGATCACCAAGTCTTGCGAAGTTGATGAACACAAAGCAAACCAAGCTGAGACAAGATAACAATTCGACAATTGAAGAGCGTAGCTCTATTCAATCGACAATCACTCAATGTGTTTCATACAAGTTTGAGAGACTAATTTCTATTATCAATGTTCCCATTTGAATTACAAGCTAGGAATCGAAATATATAGATGTTTAGGGGCTGTTGGGCCGAGTTTGCTGATAGAATAGGATAAATCTAACAACTAATTAAAACATCTAAAAACATAAGTAAATAAGGTCTCTAAAAATAATAACAAGAAAAGCCCGATTCGGCCCGATTGGAACACTTAGGCGAAATGGGATCCAACACTTAGGAAAATCGGCATTTTCATTAGCTATGGAGGCTTGGGGAGTTGAACCTTGCTCGAGAACAAAGCATGACTCACAAAGTTGAATGAGTCTCTCTGAAGCTTTTTAGCTCTAGCTCGAGTCATTGGTCCTTCTCCAAGAATGATAGGTGTGTTAGGTGGAGCAGTAGAATATGGTCCCGCATCATCTTCCCGTTCTTGAAATGGATTCGACCACGAATCCAAGTCTTCATCCACAGCGAAGTAAGGGATTAGATCGGCGACGCTGAATGTAGTACTCACGCCCATGTCTCCAGGAAGCTCCAATTGGTAGGCATTGTCGCCCACTCTCTTCTTTACCTTGAATGGTCCATCACCACGAGGTGCCAACATGCTCTTCCGTGCTTCTGGAAACCGCTGCTTCCTTAAGTGCACCCACACGAGATCTCCAGGCTGAAATGTGACCAAGCGACGTCCCTTGTTGGCCTTGTTAGCATTGTATTGGTCTAGGATGTGACCAAGCGACGTCCATTAGCTATGGAGTCTGCTCAGGCAGCTCCTTAATGAACTCGACATGCTTACCTGCCTCAAATGATTCTTTCTCTCTCATAGGATACGTAGTAAGATCAAAAGGGGTTAGTGGATTAACACCATACACACATTCAAATAGATTGAGTTTAGTAGCCGAATGCATGGTTTTGTTATAAGCAAACTCCACATAAGGTAAGACTTCTTCCCAAAGCTTCAAATTCTTCCTAATTATGGCTCTAAGGACAGTAGTGAGTGTTCTATTAGTCACCTCAGTTTGGATATCCGTTTGGGGGTGGCTAGATGTAGAGAAAAGCAATATAGTTCCTAATTTATTCCATAATGTTCGCCAAAAATGACTTAAGAATTTCACATCCCTATCACTAACAATGGTTTTAGGCACGCCATGCAACCTAACTACTTCTCTAAAGAATAGATGAGCAACGCCTCCTCCTGAGCTGCTTCCCATTTGAACTCACTTCTCTTCTTTGTAAGTTCGGTTAATGGGGCTGAAATAGTGCTGAAGTCGCGCACGAATCGCATGTAGAAGCTCGCAAGTCCTTGGAAGCTGCGTACATGTCCTATGTTGGTGGGGATCGACCCCTCTTGTATAGCTTTGATCTTTGCTTCATCAACACGTAGTCCATTAGAACTTACCACGAAACCAAGAAAAGACACTTGTTCATTACATAGCTCACACTTCTTTAAATTAGCATACAAGCGTTCAATTCTCAGCGTTTTAAGCACTTCTCTAAGGTGTGATTCATGTTCATTAGGAGACATGCTATAAATCCGAATATCATCGAAATAAACAACAACAAATTTCCCAATGAAGTTTCGAAGCACATGATTCATTAAACGCATAAAAGTGCTAGGAGCATTAGTTAAACCAAAAGGCATAACCAACCACTCATATAAACCAAGCTTAGTTTTAAAGGTTGTTTTCCATTCATCGCCTTCCTTCATTCTAATTTGATGATAGGCACTCCTAAGATCTATTTTAGAGAATATAGAAGCTCCATGTAATTCATCTAGCATATCATCTAATTTAGGAATAGGATGACGATATTTAACAGTAATATTGTTAATAGCCCTACAATCTACACACATTCTCCATGTACCATCTTTCTTAGGGACTAATAACGCAGGCACAACAATAGGACTTAAGCTTATTCAAATATAACCCTTATCCAACAGTTCCTGGACTTGGGTTTGGACCTCTTGGGTCTCAGTGGGATTCATACGATAAGCAGGCCTATTAGGCAAGGCAGCCCCTGGAATAAGATCAATTTGATGCTCAATTCCACGTATAGGGGGTAGACCTGCTGGTATGTCATCGGGAAACACATCTTTATACTCCTCAAGTAAAGCGAGTATGTTTGATGGAAGAGAAGCTTTAAGCTCTTCACTCAACATATTTAAGCTCTTACTAAGAAGCATAAGGGTGGTTTCTCCATCCGCATAATCGTCTATGAATGTGCTTTTGGAAGCCGAAAATATACTCTTAGACCGATTAGGGGGATCCACTTGGCTCGATTGAGCCGCCTTATCTAACTCATCTTTACTTACCTTGCGCTTCTCAATCTCGTCAGCCACTTGTGTAGGTGTCATGGGTTTGAGAATGACATTCTTGCCCTGAAAAGTAAAGGAGTATCTATTAGTATGACCATCATGTTGGACCTTACAATCAAATTGCCAAGGACGACCGAATGAAATATGACAAGCTTGCATAGGCACAATATCACACAAAACATCATCTTCATAATGTCCTAGTTTAATATGCACTTTAACTTGTCTATTTACTTTCAAGTTTCCACAATCATTCATCCAATGCAATTTATAAGGTCTAGGATGTTGGACAGTAGATAATTGCAATTTGTCAACCATTTCTTGACTAGCTAAATTACAACAACTACCACCATCAATGATCACATTTACAACCTTTCCTTGAACTAGACAACGAGTATGAAACAAGTTTTCTCTTTGATTATCATCACATGGTGCAGGAACAACACTTAAGACTCTCCTAACAATCAAAGACTCTCCATGTTCGTATTCGACCTCATCATCATCATTATCGGAACATATAAGGTTGAGATTCTGATCATTGTCGTTATTAGCATGCTCATCATGTTCATCACAAGAATTTTCAGACTCATATTCTCCTAAGTGATTAACCATGAGAGTTTTCTTATTAGGGAAATCCTTCATATAATGACCTCTACATTGGCATTTAAAGCAGACAATATCTCTAGAATGAATGGTAGAAGGGTTAGGATTACTCTCTTTGGGACAAGTAGATGTCCCAGATGATTCACGGCCATTCCATGGACCTTTTCCCTTGTCGAGGGGCTGCTGGGGCTGTCGATTATCACCTCTCCATTGGGGTTGCTAGGCTCGGTCTCTAGGACCCATTTCCGAGTGCCCTTGGGGCTGTTGAGGTCGATTGGAACGCCACCCTTGTTACTGGCCACTCGACACTCTATTACCTTGGCTCTTGTAGCGTTGTCCCTTCTCTACTTTGATTGCTAAATGTAACAAATCAGTAGGAGTAGTATAGGGAAAGTAATCAATTTCATGAGCTAAAGAGGGATGCAAGATCCTAAGATATCTAGCATTTGTTTTCTCATGTGATTCTACTACACTAGCTCTAGCCATGGTTTCTTGCATAAGGTTAATTGTTTCCTCAACAGTTTTACTACCTTGTTTTAGATTTTCTAATCTTTGCGAAAGCTCTATATCATAATGTTGAGGTACAAATCTATTTCTCATTAATGCATTTAGTTGATCCCAAGAAGCAATAGGTGCATCAAGGATTCTTCTTCTTTCTTTAACTATGTTATCTCAACAAATTAAAGCAAAACCTTGAAATTCTAGGGAAGCTAGTTGTACTTTCTTAGCATATGAGAAATTATGACAATTCCAGATTTGATCCGTTTTAATTTCACAATCAATATAAACATCTGGATCAGTCTTACCATAAAAAAGAAGGAATGTTTACCTTAACCTTACCTATACCGTCGTCATCATTGTACCTAGGTGCTCGGTTAGTGATAGCATGCATTTAGGTAGGCATATTAGGATGCATTTAGCATGATTTAGATGTGCATAATGCATAGTTTAAGCTAGATTTGCATTTACACTTGTGTTGTTGGTGGAATCGGAATCTACACGCTTTTATGGATTATTTCAGGTATATGTGGATCCAACTAGGAATGAGGAGGCTCATGGATGAAGGAAGAGTGAAGAGGAGGAGGAAAAGTGAAGAGCCCGGGAGCGGAATCGAAGTTAGAGAGCCTAAGTGAAGAACAAGTCAACAGAAGTTGTCGACAGACATTCTGAACTTGTTTCGCACTTTTTGGAGGCCTCGGTGGTCCGATTGACTACTATGACCATGCGTTGGAAAGCTCTTTCCGAGATCTACAACTTTCATGTTGACATCGAGACCAAATTCGAAACAGAAAAATTACTGTGAACAGTAAAAGCCGCCCCGCAGCCAAGCTAGCCGCCCCGCGGCTTGAAGCTCTGTCGAACGATTTCGCTGATCGCCTGGCCGCCCCGCGGCCTGTGGTGGCTGCCCCGCGGCCTTCACAGAAACGCCGATTCAAGACTGGACTTTACTTAGGGTTTTTATTAAGTTATTTGGCCGACTTTCTAAAGACTATTTAAGGTTTTTCTAGTTATTATTTTCATTAACCTTATGCACTTTATTCCATTGTTGAGAGCGTCGTTGAGCATGAGCAACTAAACTCTCAAGGTTTCGCCTACAGTTTGGATCTTTGATTCTTGAATTGTGAGTTTCTTAATCTAGTTCTTATTCCTATTCCAATGTTTTGACTTCTTTGTGCTTAATTGCTTGAATGTGTTTTATTCTCTCTGGCCTGGCCGACTAGTTAGAGTAGATCCATTCAATTGCTAGGGTTTTGTAGATTCCTCGTAGCGAACCTTAACCCAAATGGCAATCATATCCCTTTAGGACTCGTAGGACTAATTGGATGTGTAGGAAGTTGAATACATGTTGAATATTGACTCGTAGCTTGATATTATGTGTACCTTGGTTAATTCATAATCTTAATGCTATCTCTAGGTTGAATCTTAACCGTGTTAGGGTTATTTAGATATAAGGGTTTCTAGGACTCGTAGGACTAGTAATTTACCTAAGATCTGGACAAGGACATTGATAGGAAAAGACAAGAACTAGAGGCTGAAACAAAGATCAAATTCATCAATCGAAGTGATAAATTGTAGGTGAACCTATTTCTCTCCACTGCATTCTACAATCTATTTACCTTGTTTGCTTACTTCCGCTTTGATAAAAGGCGGATCTTTTCACACCAAAAACCACCCATATTCTTACTAGCGATTAGAATTGATACTTGAATTGAATAGATTTCCCTGTGGATCGATCTCTTGCTTACACACTATACTAGTTGTGAGTTTGAGTATTCTTTGGCAAGGACAACGACAGGTTTTCCTCTTGTCGGTTAGGATTTCCTCTTTGATTACGACTTGGGCGTCGCTCGCAATACTCCTCTTCTTGGAAGTCGTCATCTTGCTCCGAGTAATAGAATTGCTCTTGGTAGCCGCGTCCTCTTCCCCTTCCTTGTCCTTGATCCTGCCCATGAACAAACTCATTATTCCTCTCATTTCTCCCACCTCGTGGAGAGTTGTTTTCATTAAATAAAGGATTATTCACATTAAGATTAGGGTTAGGGTTAGGGTTAGGGTTAGGATTAACGACTTCCCTTTCATCTTGAGGCGTCTCGTCACGCCTTTGGTCTCACTGGCCACCCATGGTATTGGAACAACTAGGCCGAGAGCTCTTTAATGCCACCACCCTTGCTGTTAGCGCAGCCAATGATTCAAAGACACCGGTCGTGTTGTTCATAATGGTAGCCATGTTGTTCATCATGGTCTGAAATTGCTTGGGAGTAACTGTGGCACTCGAGGCACCTTCATTGTTGGGGTTGTTCTCATTGTTAACCTGATTATTAGACATCGTAAAAGAAAAGAAACAAGGAACTATGTAAAGATTAGTACAAATTATAAACAGCTCACAATTGTGTTTCGCTCACACTCCCTCTCTGATTGATATGTTACGCTTGCTAGAGCAATCCGCTTTGGGCAAATCAACAATCAAGCAAAGAACTTAACAATCAAAGTATAGAATCAAGAGAATGAATGAAACAATCAACAAGAGTTCTCGACAATAGGGTTGTGGTACTCGACAACTCAAAGAGAGAACTCGACATGGGTCAAGATCACTCGACTCAAGCAAACACAACTCGATATGGACAAGAGAACTTCTCGACAATTGAAGAAAAGTACTCGACACAAGTTGTAAGCACTCGACAATGGTATAATAGTGCTCGACGATAGCAAATAGACACACAAGGTGCTCGATCAAAAGAGAAGAGTACTCGACAATGATGAAAAATAAGAGAAATAAAAGAAAAACTAAGAAATAATGGAAATTTACCTCTTTTTGATTGAAAACATTTAAGTTAGGATGTTGGAGTTGCAAGGTAGGGTTTCAATTTTGTGATATCTGGGAGGTATGTGTTTGGGATAGGGATTGTCAACTAAGGGCTGTAGAAAATCACCAATTTTTGTCCTTAGAGCTTTCTAGCACTAGTAGAACAAACTCTATTTTTTTTTGACTTACTTTTACCCCTAGTGAATTTTATCCTCATAGGTCCAAGATAAATCTTTTTTTTTTTTGAATCTGATTATTTTTAATTTTTTTATATACTAATGCAAGAAAGACTCAAACAATTAAGAGGACTCAAAAATTCTTAGAGAATGGCGAAAAGATAAACAAATTTAACCCTAGGATAAATATATATAGACAACCTTTTAGATAAAATAGGAAAGTGGTTCTATCTTATGCCTTAATAGATATATGATAGATAAAAGGGATTTATTCTACCACAAATCAGATTTTATATAGGCAATAGATAATATGAAAATAGATATAGATAGATCAAATATTCTAAAGATAGAAAAGAGCAACAAACTAGGGTTTGTCTTTGTGTGGTGGTAGAGTCGGCCAAGCAAGGACTTATGGGGACAGCTAGGGCTGCCATCGATTGTTAGAGTACATAACAAGGGTTATGCACACTTGTGGTCGACTGCATTGGTCTCGTCTAGGCTTTGTGTTTAGGCTATGCAACCACAAACAATAACAAACTCAATATTAGTGCAAGAATCAATAAAGAATGCAAGAAGTAAATAACCAAACAAAAGACTGACTCTATTTTTGTGTTTTTGTGTTTAGGAAAAGAAAAGACTCAATCTTGATGTCGGAAACCAAAGCTCTGATGCCAATTTGATACGGAGTTAGCCGTGAGATGGCCCGATCTTCGACAAACAAGCAACAAACTAAAGAACGGAAGCAAGAACTATCAAGACTCGATAAAGACAGCAAGAACGCAGCAAGAAAGACACGAGATTAATGCAAGACTCGAAAAAAATCTCAAGAACAAGGTGAACTCGATATCGACTAAACAAGAAAAGAAAGACTCGAACAAGAAACTGAATAAAGACTCGAAATTTAGATGCAAGAATTGAAAGACACGACTAATAGAGCATATTTAGTGTTGCATAATAGAGTGCATTTAGCATAGTTTAGTTGTGAACATTGCATATATTTAGTTGAATTTACATAATCATTTGTTGAGTTAGAAGAGGCTGAATCTACATGATTTTCTGGTTTATTTCAGGTATAGTAGATTGAAGGTGAAATGAATTGGAAAAGAGAAAAAACAAGCTAAGGAAGATGCATAGGAACTGCGAAGTCAAGGAAGAAGAAGTTCGGAAGAATCGCCGGCCGCCCCGCGGCTCAAAGGGAGAACCGGAGGACTTCGCTGATCGCCGGCCGCCCCGCGGCCCGTGCGGAAATGCAACATTCAGAATGGATTTTAATTAGGGTTTTTGGTCTAGTTATTTGGCCGACTTTAAAAACACTATTTAAGACTTTTCTAGTTTATTTCTACCACTTACCTTATGCACTTTATTCAATTGTTGAGAGCGTCGTTGAGCATGAGCAACTAAACTCTCAAGGTTTCGCCTACAGTTTGGATCTTTGATTGTTGAATTGTGAGTTTCTTAATCTAGTTCTTATTCATATTCCAGTGTTTTGACTTCTTTATGCTTAATTGCTTGAATGTGTTTTTTTCTCTCTGGCCTGATCAACTAGTTAGAGTAGATTCATTCAATTGCTAGGGTTTTGTAGATTCCTCGTAGCGAACCTTACCCCAAGTGGAAATCATATCCTTTTAGGACTCGTAGGACTAATTGGATGTGTAGGAAGTTGAATACATGTTGAATATCGACTCGTAGCTTGATATTATGTGTACCTTGGTTAATTCATACTCTTAATGCTATCTCTAGGTTGAATCTTAACCGTGTTAGGGTTATTTAGAGATAAGGGTTGCTAGGACTCGTAGTACTAGTAATCTACCTAAGACTTGGACAAGGACATTGATAGGAAAAGACAAGAACTAGAGACTGAAATAAGGATCGAATTCATTAATCGAAGTGATAAATTGTAGGTGAACCTATTTCTCTCCATTGCATTCTAAAACCAATTCACTATGTTTGCTTGCTTCCTCTTTGATAAAAGGCGGACCTTTTTGACATCAAAAACCCCCCATATTCTCTCTTAGCAATTGGACTTGCACTTGAATTGAATAGATTTCCCTGTGGATCGACCTCTTGCTTACACACTATACTAGTTGTGAGTTTGAGTATTCTTTGGGAGGAACAACGACAGGTTTTCCTCTTGTCAAATTTGGCGTCGTTGTCGAGGAATTCTTATTGAATTCTTGTGTTGTTTTAATTGCTAATCTTGGTGTGAACCACCTATATGGTCCACACTCGTGCTACTAACTCATCTTTATTGTCTTTGTATTCAGAGATTGAGAGGACTCTCTCTAGATTGAGCCGAGAAGCTCGTGATCACTTTCGCGAGTTACCTTTCGATCAAGGAGAAGAAGAGAGTATAGAGAAGGCTGTTAACGATGATAATCGAACATTGAAGGAGCTCACAACACCAAACTTAGTCCAACAACCATTTGCTATAGTGTTCCCTGACCTTGATGAAGGTGTCAATTTTGAGCTAAAGTCTGGGGTGGTTCATCTGTTACCTAAATTCCATGGGTTGAGTGGTGAGGACCCCCACAAGCACTTATCTGAGTTCCATACTGTCGTGGTGGGAATGAAACCAGGCAATGTCATGGAGGAGCAAATCAAGTTAAGGGCATTCCCTTTCTCGCTTAAGGACACTGGAAATGCGCGGTTCTACTACTTGCCACCAAGTAGTGCAACAACATGGATTCAGTTGAAGCGGCTCTTTCTGGAGAAGTACTTTCCTGCGACCAAGTTAAACAGTCTGAAAAAGGAAATCAGCAGCATTGACCAGCAGGCTACAGAGACACTCTATGAGTACTTTGAGCGCTTCAAGAAACTTTGCTCTAGTTGCCCTCACCATGGTTTCTCAAAGAAGGATTTGGTGCTCTTTCTATTTAATGGATTGCTTGACGAGGAACGCAAGACGGTGAACTCTGCATGTGGAGGCAACATCTTGAACAAAACACCCAATGCTGCTTTGGAGGTGTTTTCAGAGCTTGCTGATGGCTCTAGACAATTCAGCAAGGGACTTCATGCTAGAGGGGTACTCGCTGTTGACTCCTCAACTTCCGCATTACATAGTGATGTGGCTGAAGTGAAGGATATGATGAAAAGGTTCATGCTACAAGGAACCCCACAACAACTTAAGGCATGTGGCATTTGCGCTGATCTTTATCACCCGACGGACACTTGTCCAATGCTACAGGAGTCAAATGTAGAGTTGAATGCCATGGGGAACTTTGTTCCGCAGCGACTCAGGTATGGTAACTATGCTAATCCTAATCATTACAATAACAACTATAATGCAGGTTACCAGGGGTATGGCTATGGTAATAACCAAGCCCCTTTCAATCCACAAGGAGGAACCCAATTCAGACCTCAACAACAATTTGATACCAGACAGAGAGGACCTCCACCAACTGATGATCAATCCAATGATAATCCTATCAAAGATCTCACAAAGATCGTCCTGAGTCAAGCTGACCACCAAAAGAATTTGGAGAAGCAAATTAGCCAATTGGCTCAATCGATGAGCGAATTGCAGGCTAAGGACTCAGCAAATCTACCATCTCAAACGGTTGTGAACCCCAAGGAGAACGTCAGCGCCGTGACGCTAAGAAGTGGTAAGGAACTGATTACCACTCCCCATAATGATGCTAACATAGAAAGTTTTGAAACAGGTACGAAGGAGGAGGAAGAAGAGGCTCGCAATCGCCGGCCGCCCCGCGACCACTCTAGTGACTCATCTGACGGGTATATAAGACCTGATTTCCCTCCTCTTAATTCTTTCAAACCCGTTCCTCCTTTTCCTGAAGCACTCAGAGACACAAAATGGCCAGACAATGACAAAGAGATCATTGAGACGTTCATTAAGTGTGAGGTAAAAATTCCCTTACTCAATCTGATTAAAATTATTCCTCGTTATGCCAAATTTCTCAAGGAACTGTGCATAATAAAGAGGAATCAAAAGTTGAAGGGGAAGCAAAAAATTAAGGTAAGCGAACATGTGTCTGATGTGTTTCAAAAGCGTATGCCTAAGAAATATAGCGACCCTGACATGTTGACAATCCCATGTGTGATAGGTGAGACTAAGTTTGATAAAGCTTTGTTAGACTTGGGGGCATCTATTAATGTTTTACCTTATTCTTTGTATGAATAATTGGGTTTAGGACCTTTGCATGAGACTAGAGTGGTGATCCAACTAGCGGATCAATCAAATGCCTTTCCTAGAGGCATAGTTGAGGATGTTTTAGTCATGGTTGACAATTTGATCTTTCCTGCTTATTTCTTTGTGTTAGACATGGAGCATGGTATTTAAAGACTGCTAGAACAAAAATCGATGTGTATTCTGGCTCTATGACTATGGAATTCGATGGTGAGAAGGTTGAATACAATATATATGACGCAATGAAATTCCCTTCTGATGATCATTCCTTATGCTTTATGGATGTCATTAATACTTGTATGCAGGATACCTTTTATATGAGTTGTGTAGATGACTTGCAGGTAGCTTTAGAAGCGCCTATTGAGGAGTTTTCATTGAACTATGTTTTGACTACTAACCTGCAAGATACCATAAGAGACTTGTCTTCCCTCCCTTCGAAATCACAAGAAGAAACCTTTATGGCACTAACCATTCCAAATGAGAAACTCTTACCTTCTATCGTACAGGCACCTGAAGTTGAGCTCAAGCCTCTTCCGGAGCATCTGAAGTATTCATTTGTGGGGGAAGTTGACACCTTGCCTGTCATCATCTCTAACAAGCTTACCAAAGAACAAGAAGATAGGTTGGTAGGAGTGCTCAAAGAGCATAAGACAGCTCTGGGATGGACCATAGCGGATATCAAGGGAATCAACCCAGCTACTTGCATGCACAGAATCTTATTAGAAGAGGGAGCCAAACCGGCCAGGCTACCTCAACGGAGACTCAACCCACCTATGATGGATGTAGTAAAGAAGGAGGTGCTCAAACCCCTTCAGGCAGGTATGATTTATCCCATCTCTGATAGTCAATGGGTTAGTCCAACACAGGTAGTACTAAAAAAGGGAGGCATAACAGTGGTTGAGAATCAACAAGGTGAGTAGGTCCCTACCAGGGTACTTTCAAATAGCCATCGCACCAGAGGATCAAGAAAAGACAACATTCACTTGTCCGTTTGGCACTTTTGCATATCGCATAATGCCTTTTGGCTTGTGCAACGCTCCTGGGACATTCCAACGGTGTATGGTAAGTATCTTCTCTGAGTATATAGAGCAATTCATTGAGGTTTTTATGGATGATTTTCAGTCCATGGTGATAGTTTTGATGCTTGCCTCAACCATTTGGCGCTTGTGCTTAGAAGATGTGTTGACACTAACTTAGTGCTCAATTCAGAAAAGTGTCACTTTATGGTTGAGGAAGGCATTGTTTTGGGTCACATTGTCTCCCATAAAGGGATTGAGGTTGATAAGGCAAAGATCGACATCATTCAATCATTGCCTTATCCTACTAATGTGCGTGAAGTGCATTCCTTTTTAGGCCATGCAGGATTCTACCGCAGGTTCATTAAGGATTTCTCAAAGATCACGTCACCCTTGTGCGAGCTGCTGAAGAAGGAGGTCACATTTGCTTTTGATGAGAAGTGCAGGACGGCGTTTGATGAGTTAAAGACTTGTCTTACCACTGCACCAATTATACAAGCACAAAATTGGTCTCAGCCGTTCGAATTGATGTGTGACGCTAGTGACTATGCTGTGGGAGCCGTGCTTGGACAAAAAGAAGGGAGAAGCTCTTATGTCATATTTGCTTGTGAATTACTCAACCACAGAGAAGGAACTTCTTGCTATAGATTTTGCACTTGAGAAATTTAGATCATATTTGCTTGTTACAAAAATTATTGTTTATACTGATCATGCAGCACTTCGTTACCTTTTGACGAAGAAAGAGGCCAAGCCAAGACTGATTAGATGGAACTTGTATTTAAGCGAGTTTGACATCGAAATCAGGGACAAAAAGAGTGCTGAGAACCTAGTTGCTGACCATCTAAGTCGTATTGTGCAGGGGGGAATAGACAAGAAGAAATAGTGGGGAGCTTTCCTGACGAAGAACTGTTACAAGTCTTCGCAATCGCCAGCCGCCCCGCGGCCACCGTAGGCCTCCCCGCGGCCGAGTCTACGGAGAATACTTCCTTGGCAATCGCCGGCCGCCCCGCGCCTAGCCCTGGCCGCCCCACGGCCCCTGCAGAAGCCGAAATCGAATCTCTCCTCAAGGTCAGTTCTCTCCCACGCCATTGGTTCGCTAACTTGGTCAACGTTTTAGTGTCGCAAGAGTTTCCACCCAACTTTTCGAAGGCTCAGAAGGACAAGATACGCCACGATGCTCGCTTTTACGTTTGGGATGACCCCTACCTATAGAAGCATTATGCAGATCAAGTGATACGTCGATATCTTCCCGACGATGAGGTACAATCTGTCCTAAATTTTTGTCATTCCCATGAATGTGGTGGACACTTCGGACCACAAAAGACAGCTAGAAAGGTACTTGATGCAGGATTCTTTTGGCCACATATATTTCGTGATTCATATGCTCTTTGCAAATCCTGTGAACGCTGTTAGAGAGTTGGGAATCTTTCTAAGAGGAATGAGATGCCACAAACTCGCATGATATTTTGTGAATTTTTTTATGATTGGGGCATTGACTTCATGGGACCATTCCCTAACTCTTTTGGAAACCTATATATTTTGCTTGCGGTGGACTACGTCTCCAAGTGGGTGGAGGCGAAGGCCACCAGAACTGACGATTCAAAAGTAGTTGCAGACTTTCTCAAGGAGCTTTTCTCTAGATTCTGATTTGGAGTTCCGAAAGCACTGATCAGTGATAAAGGGACCCACTTCTGCAACAAGACTGTGAGTGCGCTATTAAAGAAATATCATGTGACTCAGAGGGTGTCTACTGCATACTATCCCCAGACCAATGGGCAAGCTGAGGTGTCTAATCGCGAGATAAAGACTATCTTGGAGAAGACTGTTGACCCAAACAGGAATGATTGGAGTGTCAGACTTGATGATGCTCTATGAGCTTATCGAACGGCTTACAAGACTCCCATTGGGATGTCTCCGTTTCGATTAGTCTATGGAAAGGATTGCCATCTTCCTGTCGAGCTTGAACATAAGGCATATTGGGCGGTGAAGCAGTGCAACATGCAGATTGATGAAGTTGGGGATTTCAGGAAACTACAGTTGCAGGAGTTGGAAGAATTGAGATTGGATGCCTATGATAACTCCGTCACCTATAAGGAAAAGACAAAGGCATGGCACGATAAACATATCTTGCGAAAAGACCTCAAAGTTGAGGAAAAGGTTCTTCTATTTCAATCGCGCCTACAACTCTTCCCAGGTAAGCTTCGTTCTAGATGGACAAGGCCATATGTGATCACTAATGTCTTTTCTCATGGTGCAGTAGAGCTACTAAATGAAAGGAATGGAGACATCTTCAAGGTAAATGGCCATAGAGTGAAACCATACTTTGAAAGCTTTGTCAAATAGGACAGTGATGAGTTGGTTCTCATTGAACCAAGTGCTGAGGATCATTAAGGAGCCATAATATCGAGCCAACGACGGTAACCAAAGGCGCTGCTTGGGAGGCAACCCAAGGTAATAACTTAAGTATTATTTTCTTTTTGCATTAAGTTTTTTTTTAGTTTAGTTTTGGTTTGGTTTGGGCACTAACATTGCAGGAAGGAAAAGAAGAAGGAAAGGGACGAATGAACAGCTAGCCGCCCCATCGCCAGCCCGGCCGCCCCGCGGCTAGGTCACAGCGAAGTCTCTTCGCGAGAATCGTCGCCCGCTCCGTCGCCTGCCTTGGCCGCCCCGCGGCCCCTTCCGGATAGAAAATTTTAAAGGGGCACGAGTGGGCCCCCACTTGCTACACTAAATTAACCCTATCAACCCCTTTTCTTCTTTTTCCTATCTCTATCAGCTGCCACACCAAACACCATCTTCTCCTTTATCTTCTTCCACCTCATAAAACCTCCATTGAAGCCCACGTTCCAAGTTTTTAACCCCCACAAAATCACCCTCTTTCCCATTATTCCCATCTTCCGTCTACACAAAATCCCCCAAACCACCACTATCTCCTAGATCTACACACAAATCACCCATCCCGAATATTTTCAAGGGGATTTCTTTCGGATCCACAACAGAGTGAGAGAGTTTAGGACGTCGGAGAGCAGATCCTACATCGGA
Source organism: Persicaria tinctoria (assembly GCA_037127255.1). Lineage (NCBI taxonomy): Eukaryota > Viridiplantae > Streptophyta > Magnoliopsida > Caryophyllales > Polygonaceae > Persicaria > Persicaria tinctoria. The sequence goes on along the minus strand of JBANSL010000011.1, from coordinate 24,021,096 downwards.
GTTCATAGACTCGGCAAATCTCCGACCGCCCCATCACCAGTTGAGCCGCCCCACGGCTACTCCTGTCGCCGGATGCCCCGTCTTCACCCTCGGCTGCCCCGCGACCTCTACAATGACTCGTCATTTGTGAGTTTTCTTCACTTTCATTCTTGTTGGGTGATTTCTTTAGCTCGAATTAGCAATGTCTAGACCACATGGAATGACTAGAAATCAAAAGGAGAAATGGAATGGTTTAAACACTCGAAATTTCTTTGGTACAAAATTTTTTCATGAGCCTACGCTTCGATTATTAGAGATGGATGTATGCACTAGGCAATTTTTAGAGCATGGGGGCTTAGGACAGTTTTTAGGGAAGAATGCCCCTACATATTCAAGCTTATGTAAAGAATTTTTGGCAACTTTGAGTGTGGGGCGTACATCTATTGATTTTCGATTACTTGGGAGAGATTTTACGCTATCGAAAGAGAGATTAGGGCAGATTTTTGGTGTTACTACTGCACCTACTGCTGGTTGGCTTGATGTGTGTAAGGGAGAGGGTCCTTTGGCTTTTTGGATGGCATCTACTAGGCTGAGGCCAAGAAGGGCCAAGAAGGGCCAGGATGGCATCTACTAGGGTGCTTTTTGGATGGCATCCTGCATTACGGCTGACTCATAAGGTTCTGGCGAACACATTCTTTGCACAGGCTGAGGTCAACAAGATCTCGCTTAAGGATATGTCATTTTTGTGGTGTCTGACCCCAGAGAGCCCAGTGATTCCAGGTTGGGTGGATATGTTTCTGATTAACTACAAGGACATCCTAGACAAGCGCAACAAGGCGACAATTAGCTATGGGGGTCTTATCACCCTCAAAGCTCAAGCATGCATTGATGTGAGCGTTGTCCAGGATGTTCAGCATGGCTCGTTTCTATATGATGAAGCCCAGCTGAGAAAAGCTGGCCATTAGGAGGGCAAGTCGCCGATGTGGGTCTGGAGGACAGGCCATCTGCGGAAGATTCAGGTGAGATTGCCCCGACATCTTTCTTTTGGCCCTACTGCAGCTGATTTTTACATGGGCGATGAGATGGATGAGGATTTTGGTGATGATGATGAGGGTGCTCCTGATGTTGAGAAGGAAGATGCTGATGATGTTCATGGAGTTCAGACGGATATTGGATGTAGTGGTGCTGGACCTTCTGGCAAAGCTGGAGGTGCTAGTCCAGACTACTACGCATTGGAGCAGAGGATGACAGATATGTATATCCGCCAGGACACCATGTGGGAGCATCAGCAGATGATGTCGCGTCGTTAGGACGCCATATGGGAGCACGAGCAACAGATGTCCCAGCGCCGGAATTTGATGTGGGATCAACAGCAGCAACTATATGTGGATATTGGCAACATTCGTCGGGATGCCCGTGGCTTGACTTCCCACCTGGAGGATGTCTCTGAGAGCCATGCAGCGATCAGACGAATGCAGGAGCAGATGTGGCAGAGGCAGGAGGACTTCTATCGATTCGCCTATCCACAGTTTCCACCTTACCCGCCGCCGCCACCACCTCATCAGTGAGCATGTCAGTTGTTTCTTTTCTTTTCCCTTTTCTTTTTATTTTGATGTTTTTGTTCTCTTTTCTGCATTGAGGACAATGTCAGAACTAAGTGTGGGGGAGAAGAATTGCATGTCACGTTTGTATGTTTATTTCTATGGGTTGTATGCAACAAGTTTAGTTTCTACCATTGTTATTCCTATTTTAAAAAAAATGAAAGAAAAAAAAAGAGTTTTAGTTCTTGCATTATTAGGAATAGGTCTTATTTCCCCATATGGATGTCGTTTGTCCTCTATTTTATCTATTGAGATTTATGTCTCATGATGTGCTTGGATTGTTGAAGCCTTTGATATATGTTTTCTATACTATTTGGTGAGCATGATTGATTAATGATTGAGCACATAAAATCTTGGAATTATGGGTGATCTTGAAGTTCTAGACATGACCAGGTGAGCTTACTTTGGCCTATTCAGGACTGCACTTTATTTTGTCCTCTTGCTTGTTGAAAGTACTCTCTTCAATTGCTTCCTCTTTGGTTTGCATTTAGATATCTTTTTCAAGGCTGCATATTATGATTTCTGCACATGACTTAACATGATTGAGGCACCTTTATTAGCCCTATTTGACTCTATTCCCACCTTACATATTATCCTCTACTTGAAGCCAGTTTGAGCCTAATTGCCTATTCTTTTGTAGCTCCACAAGATTTTTCCATAGCCAATGATAGCCTGACCCCATCCGGGAAATTAGGAATAGTTGGTGAATATCTATATTGTGGATGATTGTTTTTAGTGGTGGATTGTGTGTATTTGAGGTGCATTTATGAGATGTTTGATTCTTGCTAGTACATTCATTACTTGGGACCTAATGAGGATAAAATTCACTTAGGGGCAAAAGTGAAGGAAAATCATTTGATATAGCGTGAATGAAAAAAAAAAGAAAAAAAAAAGAAGAGAAAAAAAAAGGAAAAAAAAGAAAAAAAAAATAAAGGAATGAGTTGAGTCTGGTTTGTAAAGTTTTATGCTTGAGATTGCTGTTGTTTGGCATTATAGAGATATTGTATGAGGAGTTTATGAGTGGTTTTATGATTTGGTTGCTTCCTTAGTTCCCGGATTATGAGCACCACATGACCAAAATTGTTCCATACCTTATATGTTCTACCTTGGCCCCATTACAACCCAATTAAAAGACCTCATGATTTTTGTTGTGTGTAGAGTCACCAGCGGCGGAGAATTAGAAGACTGATGCAAGACTCTTGTAGCTAAGTTTTTGAAGATTGAGTTTTGAGCGTAAACATTTAACCCTAAACACTTGAGCGAGAGTGAAACACATATCTTTTGTGAGGTCTAGAATGTATATGGTTGCCTAATTTCAGTTATTACTCCAATTATGTGCTATGATGTTGATTAATCTATTGTGTTTGCTAGTTTTTCATGCGCTTAAAAGAGTATTCAGGTGTGGATACATGAATTGCTATTCTGTGGGGTTGCAGAGATGAGTTTTCTATTGCTTGAGGACAAGCAAAGGTTCAAGTGTAGGGGAATTTGATATAGCACATTTAGTGTTGCATAATAGAGTGCATTTAACATAGTTTAGTTGTGAACATTGCATATATTTAGTTGAATTTACATAATCATTTGTTGAGTTAGAAGAGGCGGAATCTACATTATTTTATGGTTTATTTTAGGTATAGTAGATTGAAGGTGAAATGAATTGGAAAAGAGTGAAAACAAGCTAAGGAAGATGCATAGGAGCTACGAATTCAAGGAAGAAGAAGTTCGGAAGAATCGTCGGCCGCCCCGCAGTTTGGCTGGCCGCCCCGCGGCTCGAAGGGAAAACAGGAGGACTTCGCTGATCGCCAGCCGCTCCGCGGCCCGTGCAGAAACGCAACATTCAGAATGGATTTTAATTAGGGTTTTTGGTCTAGTTATTTGGCCGACTTTAAAAACACTATTTAAGACTTTTCTAGTTTATTTATATCACTTAACTTATGCACTTTATTCAATTGTTGAGAGCGTCGTTGAGCATGAGCAACTAAACTCTTAAGGTTTCGCCTACAGTTTGGATCTTAGATTGTTGAATTGTGAGTTTCTTAATCTAGTTCTTATTCCTATTCCAATGTTTTGACTTCTTTGTGCTTAATTGCTTGAATGTGTTTTATTCTCTCGGGCTTGATCAACTAGTTAGAGTAGATTCATTCAATTGCTAGGGTTTCGTAGATTCCTCGTAGCGAACCTTAAGGCAAGTGGCAATCATATCCTTTTAGGACTCGTAGGACTAATTGGACGTGTAGGAAGTTGAATACATGTTGAATATCGACTCGTAGCTTGATATTATGTGTACCTTGGTTAATTCATACTCTTAATACTATCTCTAGGATGAATCTTAACCGTGCTAGGGTTATTTAGAGATAATGGTTGCTAGGACTCGTAGGACTAGTAATCTACCTAAGACTTGGACAAGGACATTGATAGGAAAAGACAAGAACTAGAGGCTGAAACAAGGATCGAATTCATCAATCGAAGTGATAAATTGTAGGTGAACCTATTTCTCTCCATTGCATTCTAAAACCAATTTACTTTGTTTGCTTGCTTCCGCTTTGATAAAAGGCGGACCTTTTTGACACCAAAAACCCCCCATATTCTCTCTTAGCAATTGGACTTGCACTTGAATTGAATAGATTTCCCTGTGGATCGACCTCTTGCTTACACACTATACTAGTTGTGAGTTTGAGTATTCTTTGGGAGGAACAACGAAAGGTTTTCCTCTTGTCAAATTTGGCGCCGTTGTCGAGGAATTCTTATTGAATTCTTGTGTTGTTTTAATAGCTAATCTTGGTGTGAACCACCTATATGGTCCACACTCGTGCTACTAACTCATCTTTATTGTCTTTGTATTCAGAGATTGAGAGGACTCTCTCTAGATTGAGTCGAGAAGCTCGTGATCACTTTCGCGAGTTACCTTTCGATCGAGGAGAAGAAGAGAGTATAGAGAAGGCTGTTAACGATGATAATCGAACATTGAAGGAGCTCACAACACCAAACTTAGCCCAATAACCATTTGCTATAGTGTTCCCTGACCTTGATGAAGGTGTCAATTTTGAGCTAAAGTCTGGGGCGGTTCATCTGTTACCTAAATTCCATGGGTTGAGTGGTGAGGACCCCCACAAGCACTTATCTGAGTTCCATACTGTCGTGGTGGGAATGAAACCAGGCAATGTCATGGAGGAGCAAATCAAGTTAAGGGCATTCCCTTTCTCGCTTAAGGACACTGGAAATGCGCGGTTCTACTACTTGCCACCAAGTAGTGCAACAACATGGATTCAGTTGAAGCGGCTCTTTCTGGAGAAGTACTTTCCTGCGACCAAGTTAAACAGTCTGAAAAAGGAAATCAGCAGCATTGACCAGCAGGCTACAGAGACACTCTATGAGTACTTTGAGCGCTTCAAGAAACTTTGCTCTAGTTGCCCTCACCATTGTTTCTCAAAGAAGGATTTGGTGCTCTTTCTATTTAATGGATTGCTTGACGAGGAACGCAAGACGGTGAACTCTGCATGTGGAGGCAACATCTTGAACAAACACCCAATGCTGCTTGGGAGGTGTTTTCAGAGCTTGATGATGGCTCTAGACAATTCAGCAAGGGACTTCATGCTAGAGGGGTACTCGCCGTTGACTCCTCAACTTCCGCATTACATAGCGATGTGGCTGAAGTGAAGGATATGATGAAAAGGTTCATGCTACAAGGAACCCCACAACAACTTAAGGCATGTGGCATTTGCGCTGATCTTTATCACCCGACGGACACTTGTCCAATGCTACAGGAGTCAAATGTAGAGTTGAATGCCATGGGGAACTTTGTTCCGCAGCGACCCAGATATGGTAACTATGCTAATCCTAATCATTATAATAACAACTATAATGCAGGTTACCAGGGGTATGGCTATGGTAATAACCAAGCCCTTTTCAATCTACAAAGAGGACCCCAATTCAGACCTCAACAACTATTTGATATCAGACAGAGAGGACCTACACCAACTGATGATCAATCCAATGATGATCCTATCAAAGATCTCACAAAGATCGTCCTGAGTCAAGCTGAGCACCAAAAAATTTGGAGAAGCAAATTAGGCAATTGGCTCAATCGATGAGCGAATTGCAGGCTAAGGACTCAGGAAAGCTACCATCTCAAACGGTGGTGAACCCCAAGGAGAACGTCAGCGCCGTGACGCTAAGAAGTGGTAAGGAACTGATTACCACTCCCCATAATGATGCTAACATAGAAAGCTTTGAAACAAGTACGAAACGAGGAGGAAGAAGAGGCTCGCAATCGCCGGCCGCCCCGCGGCCACTCTAGTGACTCATCTGACGGGTATGTAAGACCTGATTTCCCTACTGTTAATTCTTTCAAACCCGTTCCTCCTTTTCCTGAAGCACTCAGAGACACAAAAAGGCCAGACAATGACAAAGAGATCTTTGAGACGTTCATTAAGTGTGAGGTAAAAATTCCCTTACTCAATCTGATTAAAATTATTCCTCGTTATGCCAAATTTCTCAAGGAACTGTGCACAATAAAGAGGAATCAAAAGTTGAAGGGGAAGCAGAAAATTAAGGTAAGCGAACATGTGTCTGCTGTGTTTCAAAAGCGTGGTGATCCAACTAGCGGATCATTGGGTTTAGGACCTTTGCATGAGACTAGAGTGGTGATCCAACTAGCGGATCGATCAAATGCCTTTCCTAGAGGCATATTTGAGGATGTTTTAGTCATGGTTGACAATTTGATCTTTCCTGCTGATTTCTTTGTCTTAGACATGGAGCATGATATTTAAAGACTGCTAGAACAAAATTCGATGTGTATTCTGGCTTTTTGACTATGGAATTCAAGGGAATCAGCCCAGCTACTTGCATGCACAGAATGTTATTAGAAGAGGGAGCCAAACCGGCCAGGCAACCTCAACGGAGACTCAACTCACCTATGATGGATGTAGTAAAGAAGGAGGTGCTCAAACTCCTTCAGGTAGGTATGATTTATCCCATCTCTGATAGTCAATGGGTTAGTCCAACGTAGGTAGTACTAAAAAAGGGAGGCATAACAGTGGTTGAGAATCAACAAGGTGAGTAGGTCCCTACCAGAGTCCAATCAGGCTGGAGAGTTTGCATCGATTATCGTAAGCTGAATGCGGTAACTCGAAAAGATCACTTTCTTTTACCATTCATTGATCAAATGCTTAAAAGACTTCCTAGTTGTCCATATTATTTCGTTCTAGATGGATATTCAGGGTACTTTTAATAGCCATCGCACCAGAGGATCAAGAAAAGACAACATTCACTTGTCCGTTTGGCACTTTTGCATATCGCATAATGCCTTTTGGCTTGTGCAACGCTCCTGGGACATTCCAACGGTGTATGGTAAGTATCTTCTCTAAGTATATAAAGCAATTCATTGAGGTTTTTATGGATGATTTTCAGTCCATGGTGATAGTTTTGATGCTTGCCTCAACCATTTGGCGCTTGTGCTTAGAAGATGTGTTGACACTAACTTAGTGCTCAATTCAGAAAAGTGTCACTTTATAGTTGAGGAAGGCATTGTTTTGGGTCACATTGTCTCCCACAAAGGGATTGAGGTTGATAAGGCAAAGATTGACATCATTCAATCATTGCCTTATCCTACTAATGTGCGTGAAGTGCGTTCTTTTTTAGGCCATGCAGGATTCTACCACTGGTTCATTAAGGATTTCTCAAAGATCACCTCACCCTTGTGAGAGCTGCTAAAGAAGGAGGTCACATTTGCTTTTGATGAGAAGTCCAGGACGGCGTTTGATGAGTTAAAGACTTGTCTTACCACTGCACCAATTATACAAGCACCAAATTGGTCTCAGCCGTTCGAATTGATGTGTGATGCTAGTGACTATGATGTGGGAGCCGTGCTTGGACAAAAAGAAGGGAGAAGCTCTTATGTCATATATTATGCATGTATTACCCTGAATGGAGCTCAAATGAATTACTCAACCACAGAGAAGGAACTTCTTGCTATAGATTTTGCACTTGAGAAATTTAGATCATATTTGCTTGCTACAAAAATTATTGTTTATACTGATCATGCAGCACTTCGTTACCTTTTGACGAAGAAAGAGGCCAAGCCAAGACTGATTAGATGGAACTTATTTTTAAGCGAGTTTGACATCGAAATCAGGGACAAAAAGGGTGCTGAGAACCTAGTTGTTAACAATCTAAGTCGTATTGTGCAGGTGGGAAATGGACAAGAAGAAATAGTGGGGAGCTTTCCTGACGAAGAACTGTTACAAGTCTTCGCAATCGCCAGCCGCCCCGCGGCCACCGTAGGCCGCCCCGCGGCCGAGTGTTCGGAGAATACTTCCTTCGCAATCGTCGGCCGCCCCGCGCCTAGCCATGGCCGCCCCGCGGCCCCTGCAGAATCCGAAATCGAATCTCTCCTCAAGGTCAATTCTCTCCCACGCCCTTGGTTCGCTAACTTGGTCAACTTTTTAGTGTCTTAAGAGTTTCCACCCAACTTTTCGAAGGATCAGAAGGACAAGATACGCCACGATGCTCGCTTTTACGTTTGGGATGACCCCTACCTATAGAAGCATTATCCAGATCAAGTGATACGTCGGTGTCTTCCCGACGATGAGGTACAATCTGTCCTAAATTTTTGTCATTCCCATGAATGTGGTGGACACTTCGGACCACAAAAGACAGCGAGAAAGGTACTTGATGCAGGATTTTTTTGGCCACATATATTTCGTGATTCATATGCTCTTTGCAAATCCTGTGATCGTTGTTAGAGAGTTGGGAATCTTTCTAAGAGGAATGAGATGCCACAAACTCGCATGATATTTTGTGAAATTTTTTATGATTGGGGCATTGACTTCATGGGACCATTCCCTAACTCTTTTGGAAACCTATATATTTTGCTTGCGGTGGACTACATCTCCTAGTGGGTGGAGGCGAAGGCCACCAGAACTGACGATTCAAAAGTAGTTGCAGACTTCCTCAAGGAGCTTTTCTCTAGATTCTGATTTGGAGTTCCGAAAGCACTGATCAGTGATAAAAGGACCCACTTCTGCAACAAGACTGTGAGTGCGCTATTAAAGAAATAGCGTGTGACTCAGAGGGTGTCTACTACATACCACCCCAGACCAATGGGCAAGCTAAGGTGTCTAATCGCGAGATAAAGACTATCTTGGAGAAGACTGTTGACCCAAACAGGAAGGATTGGAGTGTCAGACTTGATGATGCTCTATGGGCTTATCGAACGGCTTACAAAACTCCCATTGGGATGTCTCCGTTTCGATTAGTCTATGGAAAGGCTTTCCATCTTCCTGTCGAGCTTGAACATATGGCATATTGGGCGGTGAAGCAGTGCAACATGCAGATTGATGAAGTTGGGGAGTTCAGGAAACTACAGCTGCAGGAGTTGGAAGAATTGAGATTGGATGCCTATGATAACTCTGTCACCTATAAGGAAAAGACAAAGGCATGGCACGATAAACATATCTTGCGAATGAACAGCTAGCCGCCCCGTCGCTAGCCCGGCCGCCCCGCGGCTAGGTCACAACGAAGTCTCTTCACGAGAATCGTCGGCCGCTCCGTCGCCTGCCTTGGCCGCCCCGCGGCCCCTTCTGGATAGAAAATTTTAAAGGGGCACGAGTGGGCCCCCACTTGCTACACTAAATTAACCCTATCCACCCCTTTTCTTCTTTTTCCTATCTTTATCAGCCGCCACACCAAACACCTTCTTCTCTTCTATCTTCTTCCACCTCATAAAACCTCCATTGAAGCCCACGTTCCAAGTTTTTAACCCCCACAAAATCACCCTCTTTCTCATTATTCCCATCTTCCGTCTACACAAAATCCCCCAAACCACCTCTATCTCCTAGATCTACACACAAATCACCCATCCCGAAGATTTTCAAGGGGATTTCTTTCGGATCCACAACAGAGTGAGAGAGTTTAGGACGTCGGAGAGCAGATCCTACGTTGGAGTTCATAGACTCGGTAAATCTCCGGCCGCCCCATCACCAGTTGAGCCGCCCCACGGCTACTCCTGTCGCCGGACGCCCCGTCTTCACCCTCGGCTGCCCCGCGACCTCTATAGTGACTCGTCATTTGTGAGTTTTCTTCACTTTCATTCTTGTTGGGTGATTTCCTTAGCTCAAATTAGCAATGTCTAGACCACATGGAATGACTAGAAATCAGAAGGAGAAGTGGAATGGTTTAAACACTCGAAATTTCTTTGGTACAAAAATTTTTCATGAGCCTACGCTTCGATTGTTAGAGATGGATGTATGCACTAGGCAATTGCATCAAAAGATTGTACCTTTACCGCATCTCCTCACATGGCCACCGTCGGGCTCACCCCAGCCCCATAAGTGGGTGGACTACTCACTCTTCATCATCAAGAAAGACATTAAATAACAAAAGAAACTAACTTGCATTGACTAAATAAAGAAAGCTTATAACCAACAAGACAAATCCTCTTTCGCCTTTCCACGTTGCTTGCCACAAACTCTCTCTCTCTCTCTACTCCTACTTACTTGAATGGAATTGTGTCTGTCTGAAATTGAATGAATGAAAAACTAGCCCCTAAGGCTTTATTTATAGTCTTCTATTCCTTGCTAATCAAGGATAGAAATATCTATCTTTATCTAAATCTATATCTAAAGGCTTAAAAGATAAATAAAAGAAATTTAGGAATTAAATCAAAAAAGGGAATTTTTATCTAAAGAGCAAAATCTTCCATGTGTTGATAGGTGTGGATAGATGTTGATAGATCTCGGATATCTCGGACTCCTTCGGCCCCAAGGAAAGCCAGCTTGACACGGACAGCCAAAGCGCGTAAATGCGGTTTCAGGACACGGCTCGTCGATCTCGACTAGGGCTCCTCGAGATCGACTAGGGTGGTCATCGACTTGGGCTGGCTGGCTTGGTCGGGTGGCTCTGCTCGACATGGCTCGGATAGGTGCGGTGCTGAGTCCTCGATCTCGACCAAGCCTCCTTGAGATCGAGTAGAGGTGGTGCTCGGCTTCTCCGTCTTCGGCTTCTCGACTTGGCACAGCTTGTCGACTCCGGACATTGCGTCGAAGTGTGGTCGATCTCGACAAGAGTTACTCAAGATCGAGTTGGGTTCCGGGATCGGGTTGTCTCTGACTCAGTGTCCTCGATCAGATCTGCTCGACCAGGTGTGCTCGGACAGCCCTTGTCGAGATCGAGTAAGTGTACTCGAGATCGAGTAAAGTTCTCTGAGCTTTCTGCTCTGTTCTTGAAACGCACTTTCCCGAGTCCTCGTTCGTCGGAATGGTGAAAAATGGCCTCATGAAGACATCAAAGCTTGATTCAGAACGAAGAATGGTGAAAAATGGCCTTTTCTCCAGCTGCACCATTCTTAGCTTCTCCATGAGTTTCCTTTAAGCTCCAAAGTGCGTCCGATTTCTGCGAAATATAACCAAAACTTGTGTAGACCTCCATATATTGCAAATAAACATATAATACACAGATTCTGTATTATTCTAACCCCAATTGTATGAAATGCATGCAGAAATCGATATAAAAGCAAGTATAAAACATGGCAAATTAGGCTTACAACAAACACCCCCTACTTAAGCTTGCTTGTCCTCAAGCAATACCTTTACTTGTCATTTAGGGGAAGAAATCAAAACTCTCAACATATCAGATTCATTATTATATGTCCCTGCAATCAATTAACATCCTCGAAAAGGTACTAGTGTCACAGATCCATGCATGTGCAATTAAAAAGCAACATCTACTCACAAAAGGAGGGTTATGCAAAAACATTCATAAGTGATAAAGCATTAATAATCAAGAGGACTTTGATTTAAGGTTAATAAGAAGTAGATTGGTAAAAGGCTAAAGGTGGGCAATTTTTGGCCATGTGGTGCTTTTGATCCGGGGAAATGGAGTATTTCCAGACTGAATTTCATACCACATTCTTTCTCATAAGATTCATCGCCTTTCATAATGCTTTTTCTCAATAATAATGCTTTTACCTTTCTAACCTCAGCACCGCCTTCTCGCGAGTCGCAAACATGGGTGTCATGAATGGCCCCGGATACTTAGTGCTTTGGACTCCTCACCTGTGTGTCCCATCTTGCCAAACTATTATCTCAGCGAGCAAGGTCAATCTACCTTTATCTCCTGAGGTGATTGAATTTTCTTTCAGTCATTAAATTTTCCATTTTTTTCAAACAATTTCCCTGCCAAACTCCTATAATGATATATAACATATAACAACACAAACACCATATAATAATCTCCATAATGTAACATCATTCTCAACATAATCCCCGGATAGGAAATAAGGTAAAGAATGGCAATATTTGGATCATGTGGAGCAATATATGAAATAAGGCATATTATGGCTTTTGTGATGCATAAGCATAGGTAAGGCTAGGAATTATAACAATGAGCATTATATGGAAATATAAAGTCCTCCATCCTCTTATCATGCAACATGTCAAAAACAACTTCAAATTTTACCTCCTTTTATGGTTTTCAAGAAAATATGCACTTCATTGTGACTTCCCTTTACTAGGCAATTTCATGCTATATCTCTAATGAATCCAATTTTACATCGTCGAGTTCAATTAAAGTTTTCATGACATTATTCAAAAAATTTCAATGGGGGTCATTTTTCTCAAACTTTATGGAAAACATGCATATAAGCACATAAATCAATAATGTATTCCAAAATAGCCATGTAGCAATTCAAAGAAATAAACTCTAAATATGCATAAATAATGTCAAATATGCACAAAGTAAGCCCTTCCCCCACCCCATACTTAAACATTACAGTGTCCTCACTGTATTAAAAAATAAGGGTAAAGAAAGAAACTCACTAGACAGGTGTGTAGATCTTCTTAATATCGAATGAAAATGCCTGGGCCGAGTCTGAATATAGCTTGCTTCTATCCATGGACCTGAAAAGTGCAGAAGACATATACCCATAATAGAAAAACTAAAAGTGTTCAAAACCAAAAACAACAAAACAATGTCCAAAAATAAATGTCTATGTACAAGCTCTAGATTTTATAGTCGCTAGGCCGACTTTCCATTTAGCTCAAGGTGGCATTTGCAGGGCCCATGTAGCATGTGCTTCAAATAGAACTCCATTCTTGTCCATCAGTTGTAATCCTCTAGAATGGATCTTGTTCACCGCGAAAGGACCCATCCGCTTCTTGTTGAATTTATTAGGGAACCAATTATCCTTTGATTTAGAGACATAGAGCTTGTCTCCAACTTCATACTCCTTGGGCTCATCATTGGATATCCTACATAAGCGCACATACCAAGGCAAACCTCTCCCATGTATAGATAGATCTTTAATGGAAATAGGAGAAGAAAGATCCATACCTTGGCTTACCTTCGCAGAGACGGAATCGGGGACCACGGTGTTGGATCGATCTCGAGTAGGGGTAATCGATCTCGAGTAGGATTTAGGTTCTAGTGGTGAGTTTCTCGAGGATGCAAGAGCTGGTGGAGGCGAGGGTTGGTCGATCTCGAGTGGCTCACTCGATCTCGAGTAGGATTCTCCTTCTGGTGGCTTCAGCGTCGAGGAAGAAGGAGCTGGGCCAGCAAGGTGGTGGTCGACATCGAATAGGGTGGTCGACCTCGAGTAGTCTTGGTTGTCTGGTGGAGTCAGCGTCGAGGAAGGCGAAGTCGAGGCAGGGCTATGGTGGTCGATGTCGAGTACTGTATTCGATCTCGAGGAAGACTCAGTTTCTGTCTGGCTGCTCGACGACGCTGGTGCTGGTGGAGGTTCTTGGTTTTGGTCTAGATCAACTAGGGTCCTCGATGTCGAGGAGGCTTGGTCGATCTTGACCCCATAATTGGTCCCTGTCAAGGTATCCGAAAAATAATTAGTCAATAACGACGTACCTTGGTTTGTGTCGATTGGATTTTCTGTGTCCTCCTTTAGGATTGCCATGATCTCCTCCACCTGGGCTTCCATATCCCTCTTTTCCACCCGGCAATGGCGCCAATTTGTTGTTGCAGGAGGATGGTCAAGTATAAATGTAAAGTATAGAGTAGAATCACTCCCCTGTCTCAGCAAATGATTACAAGACTTCCTCCCGTTGTAGTAGAAGGTTGTCAGGATCGAATCCACGAGGAAGCACGTCAGCAGATCTCAGGTAGCGGTAGATTCTCACATCCAGAAAAACAGAAAGAAAAGACAAAAATAACAAATAAAAGCAAACAAAAGCAGAAACAAACGCAAGGACGACGGCTTTACTCGATCTCGACAAGCTAGTACTCGAGATCGACTACCAACAGTAAAAGACAGAAACTTCAGATCGACGAAAGAAAGCAGAAACTCAACTCGATACAGACAAGACCCTACTCGAGATCGACTAAGGTTGTACTCGATCTCGACCAGCTCCTCCTCTAGATCGACAGAAACTCAGAAAGTTGTAGATTGCAAATTCGAACACAGAATTCAGATATTCGGCAGAAATAAACTCAGTATATAAAGAACTTCCAAAGCCAGGGTATCAACACCACAACGATAACCATGCAAAGTAATACATAAAGGCATAAAAGATCATGCTTTCCATCACAATAACTTTCGTTACTAACAAATAGGCATATAGAGGCTTTCGCATAAACCCTAATCCTTACTAACCCTTTTCACATAATTAATCCAAGTTGTATTAAGATCACTTTCGCTTCAATAATACAAACAAGGATCACCTTCATCTTTCGCAAAAGAATCATGCTCATAGGGATAAAAGACGAATTGCATCAAAAGATTGTACCTTTACCGCATCTCCTCACATGGCCACCGTCGGGCTCACCCCAGCCCCAGAAGTAGGTGGACTACTCGCTCTTCATCATCAAGAAAGACATTAAATAACAAAAGAAACTAACTTGCATTGATTAAATAAAGAAAGCTTACAACCAACAAGACAAATCCGCTTTCAAGTCCTACTGCTGTTCTATCTGAATTCCTTCAACACATGATTTTAAATGAAGAGTATTTTATAAATGAAACTAACATCTTGAAAGAAAAGCTTTTGGAGCAGGAAAAGAACATTGGTTAGATGTCACTGGAAATGAAAAATCTCAAAGCTCATCAGTCAGTCCTTGACAGTAAAGTCAAGATCTTAGAGACAAAAAACTCTGTCTTGAAGCAAGATCTCTCCTCTGTAACTCTTTCCACAAAGGATTTTGGGAAAGAGAAGATCTCACTGGTTGATAAGTGTAGAGACCAGCAGACCTCTCTCATGCGCTTTACTCACTCCAATGCCAATCTCGATAGAATGTTAGGTGGGCATCAATCATCCCTCAACAAAAGTGGTATTGGATACAACAAGAATTTTCCAAAGAAAGCCTCTACTACTTTTGTAAAAGATAAAGGGAATTGGCGCACATCCACTTGTCATTTTTGTTGTAAAAATGGTCATGTTAAAACTACTTGTCCATATCGTAGAAATGATCCTTATATCATTCGTAATAATTTTCCTTTTTATTTAAGAGAACAGGTAAAGAAAATATGGGTTCCTAAAGGGACAAGACCACTAAACATGGTCCATCCCGAGTACGAATCTAAATTTGGAATTTGGTTGTTTTGCAGGATATCACCAAGACTAAGGAGTATAAATTGATACTTGATAGTGGTTGTTCATGGCACATGAGTGGAAAAAGTTCATTGTTTTCGGATCTAAAGAAGCAATCCACTAGCACAATTACTCTTGGTGATAAGGGAAAATGCAACATAATTTGGATGGGTAAGATTGGTAAGGATTCTTCTAACTATATTGATGATATATACCTTGTAGAAGGATTAAAGTACAATTTAATAAGTATTTCTCAATTATGTGATAAAATAAATATTGTTATTTTTTACTCTGAAAAATGTTTAGTAAAAAATAAAGAGATTTAGTCCTAACGGCTCCACGGAATAACAATGTATATTCTATGAGCACTAACCAAGTTGAAGGAACAAGTTTAAAGTTTCTCAAGGACTTGACAGAAAATCCAAGGCTTTGGCGTAGAAGACTTGGACATGTAAGCATGCATACAATGAACAAACTAAAAGCAAGGGACTTGGTTCGTGGTCTTCCCGATCTCAACTTTAAGGTAGATGAGTTATGAAATGCATGCTCACGAGGTAAGCAAAGTCGAGGGTCTTTTAAGCCCAAAAAGGTAGTAAGTACATCTCGCCCTATTGATTTATTACATATGGATTTATGTGGACCTATGCGCGTCAAATCTCCCAAAGGTAAACAATATATCATTGTCATTGTTGATGATTTCTCACGATTTACTTGGGTGTCTTTTCTTCGGGAAAAATCAGAGGTTTTATTTGAGTTTTCAAAACTTTGTAAGGAGTTACAAACTTTAAAAAACATGCCTATTGTCACTATCCGTAGTGATCACAGGCGTGAGTTTGATCAACTTAAATTTGATTTGTTTTGTTCGAAATATGGCATTTCACATAATTTTTCGGCACCTAGAACCCCTCAACAAAACGGGGTTGTGGAACGAAAGAACCGCACCTTGGAGGACATGTCTAGAACTATGCTTTTAAAAAAAGGTTTAGCAAAATCACTTTGGGCCGAAGCAGTGAATACGGCAAATTATATTTTAAACCGATGCTTAATTATTCCTATTTTAAAGAAAACTCCTTATGAACTTTTTCATGGAAGAAAGCCTACTGTTTCTTATTTCAAACCTTTTCGATGTAAATGTTTTGTTCACAACAATGACAAAGACAATTTGGGAAAATTTGATGCTCGTAGCGATGAAGGTATCTTTCTTGGTTATTCCTTAAATAGCAAAGCATATAGAGTCTTTAACAAACGCACAAATATGGTAGAAGAAAGCATTCATGTAATTTTTTATGAAAGCAATAATGGTGCGTTAAGTGATAGCTTTGCAGATCTAAATTTGAACCAGCATGAGGAACAAGGATCCGACATTGAAGAAGAAAAGGAGAAATCACAACGTCGAAACATGCAGAAAACAATACTAGACACTTCCGAGCCAGCCCAAGATCTTGACATACAGGTTCAAGATGTTGAAGAAAGGTTTCAAGACCTTGACTTAGGAAATACAGAACCGGAAACACATGTTGAACCAGAGAGTCAAAGCCTTGGAGAAGCCTCAACATCACAAGAGCCTAAGAGAAGAAATTTCAAACACGCTGCATCTCATCCAATCGAAAACATCATATCAGATCCGAAATCCGGTATCCAAACTCGTTCCAAGCTAAGAAATTTTTGTACTTTTTATGCGTTTGTGTCTCTTGTAGAACCAAAATCGCCCGCCGAAGCACTTCAAGATCCAGATTGGATTATAGAAATACAAAGCGAGCTCAACAAGTTTGAAAGAAATAAAGTTTGGACACTCACTTCAAGGCCAAAGCATCAATCTGTCATCGGTGCTAGGTGGGTCTTTCGAAACAAGTTGGATGAAGAAGGAAAAATCACTTGTAATAAGGCTAGGCTCGTGGCTCAAGGTATAATCAAGAAGAAGGTATTGACTATTGCTCCCTTAGCAAGGTTATAGGCTATTCGTATCTTACTCGCATTTGCATCATACATGAGTATTAAACTTTTTCAAATGGATGTGAAATGTGCCTTTTTAAATGGTATTTTAGAAGAGGAAGTATATGTGGCACAACTTCCTGGTTTTGAAAATGAAGAATTTCCAAATCATGTTTTTAAATTAGATAAAGCACTTTATGGTCTCAAAGCAGCCCCTAGGGCATGGTATGAGAGATTATTGAAATATCTTCTTGAAAATGATTTTAAACGCGGTTTGATCGATAAAACTCTTTTTATCAAAACACTAGGAAAAGATTTATTAGTTGTGAAAATATATGTTGATGATATTTTATTCGGTGCTACTAATGATTCTCTTTGCAAGGAATTTTCTAATATTATGTGTAGAGAATTTGAGATGAGCCTTATAGGAGAATTAACATTCTTTCTCGGACTACAAGTTCATCAATCAAAGAAAGGAATCTTCTTGAATCAAGGTAAGTATACAAGGGATCTACTCAAGAAATACAAGATGGATCAATCAAAGCTTGCTAAGACTCCCATGAGCTCGACATTGTCCTTGGATCAAGACAAAAACGGCAAGAGTGTGAACCAAAAGGAATATCGAGGTATGATTGGTTTACTTCTCTATCTCACGGGAAGTAGGCCCGATATCATGTTTAGTGTATGTATGTGCTCAAGATTTCAGGCTGACCCAAAGGAATCGCATCTCATCATGGTTAAAAGGATCTTTCACTATTTAAATGGAATTCAAGACCTTGGTCTACGGTATCTAAAGCGAGGAAATTTTAATGTAATTGGTTATTCAGATGCAGATTTTGCAGGTTATAAGGTTGATAGAAAAAGTACTTCAGGATGTTGTCAACTATTGGGATCTTCCCTAATTAGTAGGCACTCAATGAAACAAAATTATGTTGCTCTCTCAACTGTTGAGGCCGAATACATAGTTGTTGGAGCATGTTGTTCACAAGTCTTATGGATAGCTCAACAGTTATGAGATGTTGGTTTCAACTTGAAAGGTATCCCAATTAAATGTGATAATACGAATGCTATATCTATCATTAAAAATCTTGCACAGCATTCTCGAACAAAACACATTAATTTGAGACATCATTTTATTCGGGATCATATCGAAAAAGGTGACGTATCTATATCCTTTATCTCCACTGATTTACAGCTTGCTGATATTTTTACTAAACCATTACCTGAGGAAAGATTTAATTTTATCAGATTAGAGCTTGGTATGTTATATAAGGATGCATTCGTATAGGGGGAGCATACACGAATTGACTCTCAAGGTCTCGGACATAAATTTCAAGACCTTGACTGTTCATATCGTATACAGAAAATATTGGATCATATTTTCTGGCTTTTATTTTATTAATATTTGCCAGAGAATTTTCTTTTTCGGTTTTAAATTCATTTGTCAAAGATTTTCTTTAGATATGATTTCCGAAAATTTTCAAATTAAAGATTTGATATTTTTGTTAAGATTTGTTTTCAAATAAATGCATTTAAATTTAATCTACTTATGGATAATCTTTAAGGTAAAAATCTTTTTTTTTTCCTAGAATTTTTTTACCCGGATTTGATTTCCCCCCTTACCTTGGAAAGATCTTGTGACGCTTCCCTCCCTCTCTATTAACTCACCCGTCACCTCATCTCTCTCTCCTCTTCACTATTCTTCCCTTTCTCCTTCCCAAGAACCCTTTCGATTTCTGCATACATTGCATGCATTTGGGTTAGAATAATACATCATTTGTGTATTTTACACTTATTTGGCAATATATGGAGGTCTACACAAGTTTTTGTTATATTTCGCAGAAATCTGATGCATTTTGGAGCTTAAAGGAAACTCATGGAGAGGCTAAAAATGGTGTAGCTGGAGAAAACGCCATTTTTCACCATTCTTCGTTCTGAATCAAGCTTTGATGTCTTCATGAGAGTTGTAGCCCTCGGAAAGAGCTTTTCAACGCATGGTCATATGCGTCAATCCAACGAACGAGGACTCGGGAAAGTGCGTTTCAAGAACAGAGCAAAAAGCTGAGAGAACTTTACTCGATCTCGAGTACACCTACTCGATCTTGACAAAGGCTGTCCGAGCACACCTGGTCGAGCAGAGCTGATCGAGGACACTGAGTCAGAGACAACCCGACTCCCGGAACCCTACTCGATCTCGAGTACCACTTGTCGAGATCGACTACACCTCAATGCCATGTCCGGGGTCGACGAGTTGTGACAAGTAGAGAAGCCGAAGACGAAGAAGCCGAGCCAACTCTACTCGATCTCAAGTATAGCTAGTCGAGATCGAGGACCACCATGCGCCAGTCTGAGTCCATGCCGAGGAGGAGTCCTCGACCACACCAGGCCACACATCCTCGACTATACCCAACTCGATCTCGAGTTGTCCTTGTCGAGATCGAGGAGCCAAGGAGCCAAGATCCGAGCTTGTCGAGCAGAGCTACGCGACCAAGCCAGCCAGCCCCAGTCGACGACGAATCCTACTCGATATCGAGGAGCCCTGATCGAGATCGACAAGCCGCGTCCTGAAACCGCGTTACGCGCTTTGGTTGTCCGTGTCGAGCTAGGACTCCTTGGAGCCGAAGGAGATCGAGGAGACCGAGTCTATCCTACATCTATCTATCAACTATCCATGGAAGACAAGATCTATCAACAAGAAGATATTTACCTATTTTAGATTTATTTTTCCCTTTTAGATTTAATTCTAAAATTACTTTTATTTATCTTTTAAGCTTTTTAGATATAGATAGATATATTCTATCCTTGATTAGTAAGGAATAGAAGGCTATAAATAAAGCCCTAGGGGCTGGTTTTTCATCATTCAATTTCAGACACAATTCCATTCAACTAAGTAGGAGTAGAGAAAGAGAGTTTGTGGCAAGCAAGGTGGAAAGGCGAAAGCGGATTTGTCTTGTTGGTTGTAAGCTTTCTTTATTTAATTCAATGCAAGTTAGTTTCTTTTGTTATTTAATGTCTTTCTTGATGATGAAGAGCGAGTAGTCCACCCACTTTTGGGGCTGGGGTGAGCCCGATGGTGGCCATGTGAGGTGATGCGGTAAGGGTCGGATCTTGTTATGCAATTGATCGTCTATCCCTATGAGCATGATTCTTTTGCGAGAGTTGAAGGTGATCCTTGTTTGTATTATTGAAGCGAAAGTGATCTTAATGCAACTTGGGTTAATTATGTGAAAAGGGTTAGTAACAATTAGGGTTTATGCGAAAGCCTCTATATGCTTATTTGTTAGAAACGAAAGTTATTTTGATGGAAAGCATGATCTTTTATGCCTTTATGTGTTACTTTGCATGGTTATCGTTGTGGCGTTGTTACCCTGGCTTTGGAAGTTCTTTATTATATTGAGTTTATTTCTGTCGAAATTCTGAAATCTGTGTTCAAATCTGGAATTTATATTTTCTGTGTTTTAGTCGATACAGAGGAGAGGCTTGTCGAGATCGAGTAGACCTTAGTCGATCTCGAGTTGGCTTTTGTCTACGTCGAGTTGAGTTTCCGTTTCTATTTTCGATTCCGTAATTTCTGTTTCTGCTACTTCTTGTCGATCTCGAGTTAGGTGTTGTCGAGATCGAGTTGCCCTTGCTGGGCTTGCTGTCTGCTGTGATTTCTGAGTTTCTGTTGTCCAGTTCTGTTGTCGATCTCTAGTTACTACTGGTCGAGATCGAGTTAGCTTCTGTCTTTGCTTTGTTCTTTGCTTTCGTTTGTTATTTCTGTCCTTCTTTCTTTGTTCCTTTGTTTCTGTCTTCTGTTTGCTTTTCTGTGAGATTTACAGCTGCCTAGGATCCGTTGACACGCTTCCTCGTGGATTCGATCCTGACTTTCTCTTACTGCATTGGAGGAGTCTTGTAATTATTTGCTGCGGCACAAATCTGGTTTGATTTATTTCACTATATTTCATACTTGATTTCCTCCTCACAACAAATTGGCGTCGTTGCCGGGGAAGCTATCATTTGCGCCTTAGATAGTCAGTTCTCACTTTTTCTTTGAGTTACTTTACAGGTGTATGCGCCGTTCTGGTCAACCACCTGAGTTTGATGGCTTAGACGAACCAGAGCGTCTTCTACACATCAGAGCTAAACTACAAAGAGCCATGGCAGCTGTAGAGATACAGGAACAGCTCATCGAGAGGCTCACAAGGGATCTAGCCGCCAGGGATGCTGCTCTCGCCGCTGAGAGAGCAGGAAGGGAACAAGAAGCTGAACGTGGGAGGCAGCTGGCAGATGAGCTTGCCCTCTACCCAACCACTGCAGAGGATTATATGCACCCGACTCTCGTCGTGCCTGAATCGGCGATTCTAATCCCTGAAAACAACTATGAAATTCGCACTCAATTTCTTATTGAAATTAAAAATCATGCATTTCATGGTAGATTTAACGAATGCCCTCTGCGCCATATTACCAACTTTACTGACATGTGTCGTACTCTCTCTGAAGGTACCACCCTGGAGTACATCCTGATGAAAGCTTTCCGTTGGTCTCTGGCTGGGCCTGCACTGAAATGGTTGGAAGGCCTGAAACCACGATCTCTCACGACATGGGCTCAGGTGAAGCAGGAATTTCTGAACAAGTTTTTTCCTCCTGCCAAGACAGCACTCCTGCGCCAAAAGATCACATCTTTCAAACAGCAACCTGGGGAGACACTGGCAAAGGCATGGGAACGCTATAAGGATCTACTGCGATCCTGCCCTACACATGGACAGCAACCCTGCGTGGTTCAAGAGATCTTCTTCAACTCTTTGGACTTGGCTGTAAAGGACAGAATCAACACATATACTCACTATGAGTATCTGACAATGCCGCCTCCTGACGCATGGGCTGCTCTAGACAAGCTGACCAACTATGATAACAAGTATGGGACTCCAATCAACTATGAAGAGAACCCCTACGCCAGGCCTGCACCATCCATGCCCCTATATGAGCCCCCTAAAGAGATTGATCCAGATGTTAGGGAGCAGTACTACAGAGACCAGAATAAGAAGCTCCTCAAACAAGTAAAGTACCTTTCTGTCAACCAGTCGTGTATTGAATGCGGATCGCAGAGGCACACCACTACTGAGTGCCCACACACTGAGCAAGTCAGACTAGCAGAATATCATGAAGAGGCAGCTTATGCAGGGGGTCCCAATCGCTACATGGGGGACCAAAGGTTTCAGCAACCACAATGGAACCAAGGTGCCCCTAGGAACCTCCCGCTCTACAGAGCTCCAGGACATCTGGAAAGGGACCAGAAAAAGGATGATCTACAGACTGTCTTGGAGGAAATAAGGAGGAGTCATACAGAAACCAGGCAATCCTTCAACTCAGTCTACACTCAAATTCAGGGTGTCAACTCTAGGCTTGGGGAAATTGATATATGGCGGAAATCAGTTGATACACAGATTGGCCAGCTAGCAGCAGGAGTCCCCAGACAGACAGGGTCACTCCCAGGATCTTCAGAACCAAATCCCAAGGGAAAGACCGGACACATCGCTGCTGTAAAACTCAGATGCGGCCATCAACTGCAAGAGCCAAAAGTTAGAAAGCAGCAGAACAAAGGAGACCAGCAAGTCGACCAACAGCTAGTCGACGTCGACCAGAGCTTGGTCGATCTCGACGAGGGACTCTTCGATCTCGAGGAGAAACTTCAAAAACCATCGTCTGCACTGCACAGAAACTCGACATCACCCAATCTGCTCGAGATCGACAAGGGTGTACTCGACATCGAGGACGGTCAGCCCGAGATCGAGAAAACTGCAGCACCTCCGACGTCTGTTCTGGCTCCAAATCAGAAAAAGAAGCTGCCTTTCCCCACAAAATCTCCAAATGACCTGGCAGAAAAGAAATTCCAGCGCTTCATCAAGATGCTTCAGAAGCTCAACGTCACCATCCCCTTCACATAAGCTCTCAATGAAATGCCATCCTATGTCAAGTTCCTGAAGGAGATTCTGAGCAAAAAGCGATCAATGGCTGAGATTACAGAGAAGTGCAGCCATTTGGACATACCGGAGAAGAGGCCAGATCCAGGTAAATTTGCTATAACCATTGGATTTGGACCACATAAAATTAATGCCTTATGTGATCTTGGAGCTAGTGTGAGTATAATGCCTTTAACAATTTGGTCCAAGATTAAGATAGGTGCCCTAGAGCCTGTGGATGCTAGACTTTATATGGCCAACAACACTGTGGTCATTCCAACAGGCATGGTGGATAATGTGCCAGTACAATTAGGTAAATTCTTTGTCCCTGCTGATTTCTTAGTTGTTGATTTGCAAGAAGATCCTGCTTGTCTAATTATTCTAGGAAGACCCTTCTTGGCGACGGTGGATGCCAACATAAGCGTGAGGAAAGGAGTGCTCACTTTCAACATCAGCGATGAGGTAATTGAGTATTCTTTTAATAAAACTGAAAGACATACAGTTCCAATGGAAGAGGTAAAATCTATCCCAGCTGGCTACATCACCTGCGGGGAACCCAAGGTAAGAAATATGACCCCTGAGGAACTGGAAAAGAGGGATATGGAGGCCCAGGTGGAGGAGATCATGGCAATACTAAAAGAGGACACAGAAAATCCAATCAACACAAACCAAGGTACGTCGTTATGGACTAACTATTTTTCGGATGCCTTGACAGGAACAAAGTATGGGGTCAAGGTCGACCAAGACTCCTCGACATCGATGACCCTAGTCGATCTCGACCAAAACCAGGAGCCTCCACCAGCATCAGCGTCGTCAAGCAACAACACTAAAGGGCCAGGCTCCTCAAGATCGAGTACACTACTCGACATCGACCACCACCTCGCTGCCTCGGCTTCGCCTTCCTCGACGCTGATTCCACCGGACAGGCCAGGCTACTCGAGATCGACTACGCTAGTCGAGATCGACCAAGCTTTTTCGGCACCTGCTTCCTCGACGCTGAAGCCACCAGGAGCCGAATCCTACTCGAGATCGAGTAGTCCTACTCGAGATCGACCAAACACAATGGTCCCCGATTTCGTCTCTGCGAAGGTAAGCCAAGGTATGGATCTTTCTTCTCCTATTTCCATTAAAGATCTATCTATACATGGGAGAGGTTTGCCTTGGTATGTACGCTTATGTAGGATATCCAATGATGAGCCCAAAGAGTATGAAGTTGGAGACAAGCTCTATGTCTCTAAATCAAAGGATCATTGGTTCCCTAACAAATTCAACAAGAAGAGGATGGGACCTTTCGTGGTAAACAAGATCCATTCTGGAGGATTACAGCTGATGGACAAGAATGGAGTCCTTTTTGAGGCCCAAGCTACATGGGCCTTGCAGATGCCACCTTGAGCATAAATGGAAAGTCGGCCTAGCGACTATAAAATCTAGAGCTTGTACATAGACATTTAGTTTTGGACATTGTTTTGTTTGTTTTTGGTTTTGAACACTTTTAGTTTTTCTATTATGGGTATATGTCTTCTACACTTTTCAGGTCCATGGATAGAAGCAAGCTATATTCAGACTCGGCCCAGGCAGTTCTTTCATTCGAAATTAAGAGGCCCTGCACACCTGTCTAGTGAGTTTCTTTCTTTACCCTTGTTTTTATACAGTGAGGACACTGTAATATTTAAGTATGGGGTGGGGGAAGGGCTTACTTTGTGTATAGTTGCCATATTTTCCATATTTTGTGCATATTTGGAATTTATTTCTTTGAATTGCTACTTGGCTATTTTGGAATGCATTATTTGATTTATATGCTTATATGCATGTTTTCCAATGTTTGAAAAAAATGACCCCCATTGAAAAATTTTGATTAATGTCATGGAAGTTATATTGAACTCAACGATGCAAAATTAGATTCATTAGAGATACAGCATGAAATTGCCTAGTAAAGGGAAGTCACAATGAAGTGCATTATTTCATGAAAACCATGAAAGGAGGTAAAATTTGAAGTTGCTTTTGACATGTTGCATGATAAGATGATGGAGGACTTTATATTTCCATATAATGCTCATTGTTTAATTCCTAGCCTTACCTATGCTTATGCATCACAAAAGCCATATTATGCCTTATTTCAATTATTGCTCCACATGATCTAAATATTGCCATTATTTACCTTATCCGGGGATTATGTTGAGAATGATGATTACATTATGGAGATTATTATATGGTGTTTGTGTTGTTATATATCATTATTTGAGTATGGTGGGAAATTGTTTGAAATATATGGAAAATTTAATGAGTGAGAAAAAATCCAATCACCTCAGGAGATAAAGGTAGATTGACCCTGCTCTCTGAGATAATAGTTTGGAGAGATGGTACACATTGTGAGGAGTCCAAAGCACTAAGTATTCGGGGCCATTCATGACACCCATGTTTGCGACTCGCGAGAAGGCAGTGCTAAGGTTAGAGAGATAAAAGCATTATTATTGAAAATAGCATTATGGAAGGTGATGAATCAAAGGAATAAGGGATGTGGTTAAGAAAGTTTGGAAATACTCCATATGAGAATGAATCTAAGATGTTAAGAGTTTGAATTCTTCCCCTGAATGACAATTAAAAGTATTGCTTGAGGACAAACAACCTTAAGTATGGGGTGTTTGTTGTGAGCCTAATTTGCCATGTTTTACACTTACTTTTATATCGATTTCTGCATACATTGCATGCATTTGGGTTAGAATAATACATAATTTGTGTAGTTTACACTTATTTGGCAATATATGGAGGTCTATACAAGTTTTTGTTATATTTCGCAGAAATCGGACGCACTTTGGAGTTTAAAGGAAACTCATGGAGAGGCTAAAAATGGTGTAGCTGGAGAAAACGCCATTTTTCACCATTTTTCGTTCTAAATCAAGCTTTGATGTCTTCATGAGAGTTGTAGCCCTCGGAAAGAGCATTCCAACGCATGGTCATATGCGTCAATCCAACGAACGAGAACTCAGAAAAGTGCGTTTCAAGAACAGAGCAGAAAGCTGAGAGAACTTTACTCGATCTCGAGTACACCTACTCGATCTCGACAAAGGCTGTCCGAGCACACCTGGTCGAGCAGAGCTGATCGAGGACACTGAGTCGGAGAGAACCCGACTCCCGGAACCCTACTCGATCTCGAGTACCACTTGTCGAGATCGACTACACCTCAATGCCATGTCCGGGGTCGACGAGTCGTGACAAGTCGAGAAGCCGAAGACGGAGAAGCCGAGCCAACTCTACTCGATCTTGAGTACAGCTAGTCGAGATCGAGGACCACCATGCGCCAGTCCGAGTCCATGCCGAGGAGGAGTCCTCGACCACACCAGGCCACACATCCTCGGCTATACCCAACTCGATCTCGAGTTGTCCTTGTCGAGATCGAGGAGCCAAGGAGCCAAGATCCGAGCTTGTCGAGCAGAGCTACTCGACCAAGCCAGCCAGCCCCAGTCGACGACGAATCCTACTCGATATCGAGGAGCCCTGATCGAGATCGACAAGCCGCGTCCTGAAACCGCGTTACGCGCTTTGGCTGTCCGTGTCGAGCTAGGACTCCTTGGAGCCGAAAGAGATCGAGGAGACCGAGTCTATCCTACATCTATCTATCAACTATCCATGGAAGACAAGATCTATCAACAAGAAGATATTTACCTATTTTAGATTTATTTTTCCCTTTTAGATTTAATTCTAAAATTACTTTTATTTATCTTTTAAGCTTTTTAGATATAGATAGATATATTCTATTCTTGATTAGCAAGGAATAGAAGGCTATAAATAAAGCCCTAGGGGCTGGTTTTTCATCATTCAATTTCAGATAAAATTCCATTCAAGTATGTAGGAGTAGAGAAAGAGAGTTTGTGGCAAGCAAGGTGGAAAGGCGAAAGCGGATTTGTCTTGTTGGTTGTATGCTTTCTTTATTTAATTCAATGCAAGTTAGTTTCTTTTGTTATTTAATGTCTTTCTTGATGATGAAGAGCGATTAGTCCACCCACTTCTGAGGCCAGGGTGAGCCCGACGGTGGCCATGTGAGGTGATGCGGTAAAGGTCAGATCTTGTTATGCAATTCATCGTCTATCCCTATGAGCATGATTCTTTTGCGAGAGTTGAAGGTGATCCTTGTTTTTATTATTGAAGCGAAAGTGATCTTAAGGCAACTTGGGTTAATTATGTGAAAAGGGTTAGTAACAATTAGGATTTATGCGAAAGCCTCTATATGCCTATTTGTTAGTAACGAAAGTTATTTTGATGGAAAGCATGATCTTTTATGCCTTTATGTGTTACTTTGCATGGTTATCGTTGTGGCGTTGATACCCTGGCTTTGGAAGTTCTTTATTATATTGAGTTTATTTCTGTCGAAATTCTGAAATCTGTGTTCAAATCTGGAATTTATATTTTCTGTGTTTTAGTCCATACAAAGGAGAGGCTTGTCGAGATCGAGTAGACCTTAGTCGATCTCGAGTTGGCTTTTGTCTACATCGAGTTGAGTTTCTGTTTCTGTTTTCGATTCTGCAATTTCTGTTTCTGCTACTTCTTGTCGATATCGAGTTAGGTGTTGTCGAGATCGAGTTGCCCTTGTTGGGCTTCCTATCTGCTGTGATTTCTGAGTTTCTGTTGTCCAGTTCTCTTGTCGATCTCTAGTTCCTACTGGTCGAGATCGAGTTAGCTTCTGTCTTTGCTTTGTTCTTTGCTTTCGTTTGTTATTTTTGTCTTTCTTTCTTTGTTCCTTTGTTTCTGTCTTCTGTTTGCTTTTCTGTGAGATTTACAGCTGCCTAAGATCCGCTGACACGCTTCCTCGTGGATTCGATCCTGACTTTCTCTTACTACATTGGAGGAGTCTTGTAATTATTTGCTGGGGCACAAATCTAGTTTGAGTTATTTCATTATATTTCATATTTGATTTCCTCCTCACAACAAAGGGCAAGCGACCAGTTGCACGGAAGGCGAATGAGGTCGACGAAGAATACTCGATTAGGATGCACTATTGCTCCTCCGACGATTCCCCTTCCCGGACTGAGACAAAAGCCCCAATGCCTACTCTCCCGGCATCATGGTTCCGGAACTTCGAAACCGGTGGTTACTGGCTCGATACTTTTAGTTCTCACAAGCTTTGCCTTTGTGATTCCATTGATCACACTTTTCTAGAGTCTCTTGACCTCCCATGCAGCACAAACCTCAAATCCTCTGGTCTTTGCTCCCTGCTAACAAGTCCCTTGAGACGCCCTGCTTCCGCGCATCCCGGACCAGCCCTTGCACGCTCGTATACCTTCGTTTCCCTGCTTTCTCTTAGCCGCTAATTCTTAGTTTAAATTAGTTAAGAAGTATTGCTTAGTTTGTTTTAATTTAGTTAAGATAATGTATGTTGCTTTATTTAGTAGGCTAATTAATTTAATTCAATTGTTAATCATGAGATATCGGAAGAGCATTGAAAGATCGGGCAAATATATGGCGTGGTTCTTTATCTTGAGCCCACAGGCGAAGGATCGGGTATCCCAAACATATCGAATACCTAGCACATAAACATCATATCTCCCGTATCGTCGACTTCTCACCCGGTAGTCAACCCAACCATCGCTTCCACCAAAAGAGACAATCTTTACCTGTCAATCCTCCTACAACATCAATTTTCCCGAATCGTTCTTGTAGGATGTGTTAGCTACTATATGGATTAAGGCCCGCAATAGCGAAATGAAGGTATAACCCTTAGTGTGATGCGATTCTATCTTAGTGACCAATTAAGACAAATCAACAACGTATGAAATATGGGAATAAAGAGAATTGAAATAATTTAATAGAATAAACCTTAAATGAACGCTCACATGTCATCAACTATGTCTTGACATATAAGCAAAACTTACAACGAGATTAGTCGAGGATGGCTTAACTCGAAACAACTTAATTGAAATGCTATGAAGATGGATTGAATTGTTGTGTTGATATGGATGCTTAAAACCCTAGGAAACTATTTTATCGGATAAAATTTTGGTGGATTATGTGGATTCGAGGTTATCCACCCAATGGGGGGAACCGGTTCCCATAGGCGGGTGCCGATCTTCATGATGTCCAAGGGTGGGCGCTACTCAGTGTCTGTGGGCTTCGATTCTCTATTTCTTGGATCTCTTCGCTTGTCTTCAATGTCTTCACTTAAGTTCTCGTCTTGACTTCCTTGTAGCTCGTTCTTAGACATATTTTCTCTTTTGATCCATCATCCTATGTAGCTCCAGCAGCTTCAGGGCTCCAACATCACCCTCTCAAACCATCCTTTGAGTCTGGATCCGCGAATCTACACTTTTAACCAGAAAAAGTGTAGACTCCGAATTTCGAATATAAAATGAAATCTTACCGAATTTATGTATTTTTTTACGCTTTTTACCAAAAATAATCAGTTTCGGTACAATACAATATATATAATGTAGTTGAATGTGTCCATAGTTTGCTAGCTAGCTAGGCCAAAGAAGTGATATTTTCTAACTGTCACTAGCTCCTTTCTTAACAACCCCCACACTGCCACCAATGTTGGGTGGTGGACCGGTGGTGATGGTGGCCGGTGGGTGGGGCTAACTGACTCAGAGGGAGAAAGCGAGGATCTCTCTTAATTCCGATAATTTCTCTAGTTTCACGTGATATCCATGTGACATAGTGACTCATGTATTTATCCCCATTTTTAGTACTAACTCCTCTTACTATATGATCCCTTTCCCCACATACACACCTAAACTTCGCAATCATCTTTTCATTTATTTATGATATTTACCTAATTTATTAAATGTATTTTTGTTTTATTCCACTATTTATTGGCCAACCACCAACCCAATGTACATGTTGGATAAAGGTATCAAACGTTAACCCCATTCGATCATAAACAATGAATCTTAAACTGAAATCCACTTGTTAATTAGTAATTCTATTTTTATAAAGGTGAGATGGAGGTTTCATCCCTGGTTCAAATGGAAATCATTGGATTAGGATCAACAGAGCTTAATGTTGTAAGAGGAAATCGAGATTGCAAATAGAATATAAATAAACTAAGCAAACCAATTCCGTTCAGAGCAAATAAATTTCAAGACTCCCTCCGGTTGTAGCAAAATAAAGTCAGGTTCGATCATCGGGGAAGCGGATCAGCAGATCTCAGATAGCAGGCAAGTCACGTCCAAAAATCGACTCCAGAGTACTCGACCTCGAATAGGTAGTTGACGACAGGGCTCAATACAATCGAATTCGACCAGCAGAAGGCTCAAGGAGTAGTCGATCTCGAGTACAGTCCTTGTCGTCGAGTAGATCTGTCCTTTTCGAGTACCTGCAAAGACAAAAACGACAATCGATCTCGAGTGGAGCACTCAGTATCGAGTATTAGTAGTTGACTATTCTAGTCGATGTCGAGTAGTTCTACAGAAACCTTTGTGCGTCGGCAAAGATGGACGAAGAGTGTGATGATGGAAACGAAGCGTGAACAGAAAATAACCAGGTGACAGATTTCAGATTGTAAACAATTTAAACTAAAAACGTCCAAGACCGGGGTTGGCAACAACGATAACCAAACATGCATAAGGCAAGATAAATATAGATAATTATACAAATCACATCAAGGATCAAGCTTTCGCCTTCTCCAACAATTACACAACTCTTTGAAGTAACCCTTATTATATCTACCAATTTTATGTTTGTAATTCAAGTGATTAACCTGAATCTCTATTAATTAGTTAATAAACATAATAAATATAGTGGATGATCAAAGCATAATAAATATCGAATCTTTACCTCAAGCATGCATGGCTATCGTCGGGCTCACCCCGACCCTAGAAGTGGGTGGACTACTCACGCCTCATCGCAATCGCAAACATAATTGATTGAAAAGAAACTTGCGTTAACTAAATCAAAGTCTTTACAATTCCGACACTCCAACTTTCGCTAAAGCGCCAAAACCCTAAAACCTTTGAAAACCTAAACTGTATGTGGAAAAGTAGCTTTAGAATTGAATTAATAGAAATCAGCCCCAAGGACTTTATTTATAGGGCTTAATCCTAGCTATTCTAGGAAAGAAAATTCTATCTATCCCTAAAGATATAAAACTTGATACAAGTAAGATAAATCCTAAAAGGTAAATATCTATATCTTCTTGTGGTAACATAACTCTTCTCCAATGTGATAGATCTTAATAAAATCCGGATATACTTGTCTTCCTTCATGCCCAAGTAGTCCACTCGTCCTCGGATTGGCCCACTCGATCTCGGCCTAGTAAGAGTGTAGTCGATGTCGACTAGAGTAGTCGACGTCGAGTAGAAATGTGCTCGATCTCTGCTATCTTCAAGGCTCCTAGAGTAGTTCTCCAATTCAGACTCGAGGAAGGTTCCAGCAGTGGTCGACGTCGAGTAAAGTACTCGACCTCGAGTGGATTGAAGTCGTCTTCCTTAGTCAATCTGGCCTCTCGCATTAGTCGACGTCGAGTAGTCTTGTCGGCGTCGAGTACATTCCTGCATTCGTCTCCTCCTTTTGACTTTGTTCCGGAATGGCTCCAAATTTTGCAATATTAAACCAAAACTCATGTAGACCTCTATTTTTCTGACAAATTAGCTTATACTACATAAATTCAACATATGCAAAGTACTTAGAATAAGGAGCTAAAATATGCACAAAAACATGGTTACTTTAGTGGACATCACTTAATACCTCTAAAAAATTTACCTTATATTAAACAAAATTAAAATGATATACAAAATGGTGGTTATGACTTCAAAACATGCCATTACCACCATAATAATTGGAAGACATTCATTGCAGTATAGAATAAAACCAAATCAATGTTTATGTCCATTTTCAAAGTTAGTAACACGAGATGTAACTATCTATAAAATTGATAATATTATTAAATACAGGCTTTCATCTATCTATCTATCTATCTATATAAACTTATAAAATAGAAAAACAAATTCACTTATGTGTGTCATTTTTACCTTCTTTTTTTTAACCAAAAATATTTTGCCAATAAAGAGGATTCTTATGTGCCAAGAGCATCCAAGCGGATGAAATTGTGAAGCACAGAGTCGTCAGGTGTCGATGAACATGAGAAAACAAAGTCAAGATGCGATAAGCGGTCCGCTACTCGGTTTACTTCCCTATAGACATGACGAATCTCGTATGAATGAAATAAACATAGAGAGACTAAACTGTCAGAGACAATCATTTCATAGTTGCATGTAGGCATTCTGCAATCTTTGAGGTTGTTGATAATGGTGAGGTTGTCACTCTCTATTACCAGGATGGTTATGTTGAGTTCTCGTGCGACTTTAATTCCATTCCAAAGGCCTAGACCCTCTGCACCAGAAATTGATGAAAAGGAGGAGGGCCCAGCACCACAGAATATCGGAGTATATTTATGGTTTCTGATAACATACCCATAGGAGCCTTCAGAGGAGGAAGATAGGGCCCCGTCAAAGTTGAGTTTGTAGGTACCTATTGCAGGAGGTCTCCATTTTGCCTTTTTCCTAGCCTTTGCTAACTTGGTTTGGTTCTTTTTATCTTCTTGGTGTTGTACATAGTCTTCCATAGAGTGGTCATTTTATTTAGAGATGTTCCAAATGTATGTTTGATTCTTTATGAAAGAGATGATACTTCTTACGTCCGGCTTGTTGTTACCAAATAGTGTTTTGTTGCGAAAGTATCAAATACTCCACAAACCAAAAACTAATTTTGTAAAACGTTGGATTCCGATTTTTTCTTTTATGTCACAAATGATACTATTTAACCTAGTATCTTTTGAAAAGCAGATATTTAAAATTGTTATTAGATTAGGGTTCATATCCGCTAGCATGGCTCAGGTAATGGGACAATCCCATAATAGATGTGTTAGATCTTCATAGTTTAAGTCACAATGCAGGCATAAAGTAGGAATTCCCATCCTTCGAGAAGCAAGCCCAACAGATGTAGGTACACCATTCTTTGTGATCTTCCAGAGTAGAGTTTTAACTTTTGGTGGTACGTCCAGATTCCGAATCCTTCTCATGTTGGTCATTTGGTGCTGTTTTAAGTTATTGATCATTTTTAGAGCAGAGTTTGTACTGAACCACCCGTTCTTGCTCCATTTCCAATAAAGCCTATCTATATGCATATGCTTAGGGATTGGAGTCATCGCTATCGATTATATTACTTCATTTGGTAGAATATGTTGGAGGGTTATGCTTAGTTTTTCCAAATTCCACTTTTTGTCGTTGTTATAAATTGCTGAATTGTGGTGAGTGTCGATTGGTTGCTCATTAGTGATCATAGTAATGAGTGGAGACTTTCCAATCCAGAGATCATTCCAGAAGTTAATACTCACATCATTACCAATAGACCAGCGAATACCTTCTTTAAATAGGGGAATCAGTTTGGTAAGTTGGGTCC
Source organism: Persicaria tinctoria (assembly GCA_037127255.1). Taxonomy (NCBI): domain Eukaryota; kingdom Viridiplantae; phylum Streptophyta; class Magnoliopsida; order Caryophyllales; family Polygonaceae; genus Persicaria; species Persicaria tinctoria. The sequence goes on along the minus strand of JBANSL010000011.1, from coordinate 23,987,721 downwards.
ATTGCCAAGAGGAGTCACCCTTTTTTTGGTACTGTAGTATGCGCTGGTTTTTTAGATATTTTTTCTGTAATCAAGGAGACTCACGGATTACGCGGTTCATCCAAGATTTTCCAAATTAATTTTAGTTGTAATGCCTTGTTCATATCCTTAGAGTTGAGGACACCAAGACCCGCGTGGGATTTATCCTTACAAACCTCAAAGCAGCTGACTAGCTGTTTATGTCTAGGGCCCTTATTCCATAGGAAGTTTCTATTGATCTTGTCCAATTGCACATGTACTGATCTTGGTAACAGGAAGCATTGCATAAGGTGTAAAGGCTTGGCCGGCAAAGTTGTTTTGATTAGGGTACACCGACCTGCCTGAGATAAACAGATAGCTTTCCACCTATGATATTGAAATTTGGTAGTGGTGAGTAGGTCATTAAATATATCCTTAGAAGGGTGCCTGCAGATGATAGGGCAACCCAGATAAGGGCCGAGGTTGTTTATGCAGGGGAACTCTAATTCATTATGAATTGCATTTTTTTGACATGTTGTTATATTTGGGGTTGTTTGAAAGTGTGATTTATGTCTATTTACTGTTTTTCTTGATAGGGAAGAAAATTTCGGGAGCACTTTATTGATTTGGTCGCATGCGGTCTTTGTGGCCGATGCAAAAATAACAATATCATCTGCAAAAGCCAAGAAGGGGATTCTAGTCCCATTTCGTGTAATTGTGATGCCTAGATGAATACGAGGTGTTGTATATTTCTTATATAGCCCACGTGCAAGAATTTCCGATAATATGAGGAAGAGGTATAGAGATAAAGGGTCTCCTTGTTTGAGTCCTCGTTCTGGAGCAAAAAGGTTTATGGGTTCATTGTTAACTAAGACCGAGTAGGTAGCTATAGTTATGCATTCCTTTATCCATTTAGTAAACTATGGAGAGAAACCAAATTTGTCCATAACTGAAAGGAGGAAATTCCATTGAACTAGGTCAAATGTTTTTTCCATGTCCAATTTGACTATCATCTAGCCCGATTTTACTTTTTTCTTTGAGAATGAGTGGAAAAATTTGTTAGCTATTAAAATATTATCTGGTATTGATCTTCCAACGGTAAAAGCACTCTGTAAAGCGTTAAAAATCTTGAGTATAATTTTTTTTACTCTAGATGTCATTACTATAGAGATGATCTTGTACGTTGTTGAGCATAAGCTTATTAGTTTGAAATGGAATGCAGTTGTTGAGTTATCACATTTTGGAATGAGCGCGATGAAAGTATTGTTTATCTGCTTTAATATTCTACCACTAAGGAAGAAACTTTTGACTGCCTTGATAACCGAGGGTCCTACAATATGCTAATATTTAAAAAAAAACTAGTGGGGAAGTCGTCAGGTTCTGGGGATTTGTCATATTTGCTAGACTGAAGACCACATTCTTAATTTCACCGTTTGAGATTTGTCTGGTAAGTCAATCATTGTAACCATCTGTAATTTCCTTATTGATGTTGTTTAGTAATGTATTCGGTATTCTTTGCCTTTGATTATTTAGGTATCGCTCTATAAATTCTTGCTTAATGGCTTCACGTATTTCTTTGTCAGTTGTTATAGTTATTCATGCTAATGTATGTATTGATTTTATAATGTTCCTATTTCTTCTCCCTGTTGCTGTTCTGTGGAAATACTTCGTGTTTGCATCTATTGATTTTATGTGATTTTGTTTTGCTCGTTGTCCCCAATATTTGTTTTGGTAGTTTAATAGCGAAGCATGTGTGGCGAGTTGATGTGATCACGACACATCAACTCGCCACACATTTCTAAGAGTGTTTCAAAATCAGGTCTCGTGATCCAAGCCATTTCAAACTTGAAGGCTTGAAACTTTGGCTTTTGTTTGTCCATTAGGTCTAATGTGATTTGGGTATGGTCTGATATGAGGAAAGCATGATTTTTTGTATGTAAGTTAGGGAATTGTTGTAGTGTGGCTTATCAGGGTTCTGTCTCGTTTTTCAAAGAGGTTGTCTATTCCATGGGGTCTCTTTCTTCATGTATATTTGTTTACAATTGTCAGGGTGTCTATTAGATTGTGATTGGCAATGAATTCGGCGAGTCTATGAAATCTATGCATACTAGGGATGGTAGCTCCCAATTTGTCCGTAGGTTCTAGAATTTCATTTAGATCTCCCATAGGGATTATTGGTTCATTAATATCATTGATTTTTAGAGAGAGAGAGAGAGAGAGAGAAAGAGAGAAGTCCAGAAATTTTCCTTATCTCGTTCATGAGGAGGGGGGTAAACGAACAAAATCGTAGTTCCTATATTAAGGGTGTGGTTGGTGTATTTTGCTTGTATGGTTCTTCTATCAGAATTCGTAATTTCAAAGGATTCATTGTTAAATTTCGATGCCTTCCAAATAAGGCAAAGACCACCAGAGAGCCCCACCAATGGACATAAATGCATGTTATCGAATCCAGGTTTTTTCCAGTAATTGTCTGGTGGAGGGTATTGTAATTTTTTTTCTAGAAGAGCTTGTATTTTGATATGGTATGTTCTACAAGTAGATTCAATATGTGTCCAGACATTTTTCATACCAAGGCCCCAGACATTCCAAAAACTGAACTTTCATAGATGTATTCTTACGAGGAAGGGTATTAGCTTGTACCCGACACAATTAAGGCCAACGTATATTTGTGTCATTATGTGAAGCCACTTGTGTTTATGTGGATTTTATTTTGATTTGTTACATTTTTTAGGTGTGTTATCTAGTCTACAATTGTGTAGTTTTATTACTGATGGTCCTACAGGGTGATCGACAAGTAAATTAATAAAACTTATAGATAGAAAATCAGTAGTAAGAAGCCTAGTAAGGATGTGTACATTGGTTAAGTTTACATCGAAAGAACAATAGTGGGATCTAGTGTTAATCTGGCAAAGCAATTTACACTTTAGGTTTCCATTTGAACAATCATAATGTAACCGAATCAGATGTTTATGCTCACAACAAAGAGTGGTCAATATCTTGTACAAGGTAAGGGTGCAATCTTGTAAGAGAAGAGGAGCCAAAAGTTCTAGAAAGAAGCACCTGCAAGAGGAAGTGATACAGGAGTAGTTGGGTTTGCATATTTGTATCAAGATAAACATAGGGGTCATATGGTATCCACGGTACTGTATGGATTTTAGGTAATTCAAAGCTTTGTTTTGCATGTTTTAATTTCAAGGCCAAAAGTATACAACGAAGGCAAGAAACACCAAGCCGAAGTGTATTCAAAAGCATCATAATAGGTGAAGATAAATAGATTTGAAGTTATTTTACAAGAACAAAATAAACTGGTAATGTATAATTTTAATTCAAGTTTGAAGTCTTCCTGTTTGAGATCATGATGTTCAATAATCGGTTGTCTTGTAGTGTTGTTGTGTGCAATGTCAATCTTGTTTAGTTCTTTGAAGTAATCCTGCAAAGGGCAATAAGTTTTCGGGAGCTCGAGAGAGTAGCTCTCTCGAGCAGAGTTAGTAATAGTATGTGTGAGTTTAAATGTAAGTTTAGTATAAGCTCGATTAACAATGATGAAGCAATAATACTGAATGAATTTTTTGTGGTGAATGTTGTCTGCATCTATTAGTTTCAAAACCGGTATAGAATAAAGAGATTGGCTGAGATCTTTAAGCTCTATGTTATTGGATTTGCTCAGGTTGATTTCAAGAAGAAGATGATTTAAGAGATAAATTCTAGGCCATATAATCATGTATGTTGTAGCATTAGTAAGACAGTAGTTACATAGTCTAGTGATAAGGGGAATCTTCCTCCGGGAAAGCAAGTCATGGAGAGGAAAATATTGTTTGGTGATAGAAATTTTGCTCGGTGTGCTGAATTTGGTGAGCTCAACATAGAAATATGAGTGGTTGAGCTTGCCTTTGCCTTTATCACGTTTAAGTGAGGCATTAGGTTTTGTTTTTGGGTTAGAAGGGCCCATAGACTGCTTCTTGTGTGGTGAGACTAAGTGGGGTTCGCCCAAGGGCTTCCTAGTTGGTGGTGGATTATCAAATTGGGTGTCATTCCGATCGGAATTTCCCTTTGGATTTTCCATGTTAGTCCAGACAATATAGAAAAGAAGAAAGTAAACACATACAAGAGGAGCAAGATTATATTGGAAAAGAAGAGGGAAGAGATGGAGTTGGTGTACTGTGATCAAGAAGCAGTTAGTGCTTTTACAGTGAGTTGAAGATGAAGCATCAAGTGTGGTGGTGTAGTTACATAAATTACTCATGGGCAAATAACATGGGTGGTTGTGCACAAGTAAACCATATTAGTAGACATTATCATAATTTATGTAAGAAAAATAAAGTTATAATAGATTTTGAAAATTTGAGTGTGATTATTATAATAGTAAAATTCAGCATATTGCAGGCGCTTGATTGTACAAAGACTTATCATATAATTAGATAAAAGAACACATAAATAGATCCTGATGGAGTGGTGATAAATTATATAATAATGTTCAAAGCATGGTTTTCTTATGCGATTTCCAAACGAATTAGAATTAGTTTCGACCTTGAAGTTTGTTTTGATTTTTAAGAGTTGGGTATAAAGTGTTGAAATGTCAAGCTTCCCTTGGCCCTTGTCATATTTCAACGACATGGAGGGAGGTGGGTTAAGGTGGGTGTCTCCCGAAGGCTTCCCAGTTGGTGGGTTTAGGGTGGTGTTTATATGGGGGTCGCACAATTGCTTCCCTTTGGTTTCGGTGGTTGGGTGTCGTCCGAATGCTTCCCGATTTGGGTGGGGTTGGGAGGCTCCGATGAGCCTGCAATGCCTTTGTTTGGATTTCCTTGGCAGCCCATGACAATAAGATAAATGCATTTATAGAGGGAGAATCAAAGATTAAAATGAAGCAAATTATTGCAGATTGGAAGGTTATGAATTAGAGAGAGTAGGAGAAGGTGTACCTGAGTGAAGCAACGATTGAAAAACAAAAACGAGGCCAAACCTCGAACTTTAACCAGGCGAAGCCGTAAAGAGGGAAGAGCGAATGAGGGAGGATCCACCCGACCACCGGCATACACAAGTCAGACAGAGCTGCAGACATTCCAAATGAAGACCGGACAACGGGAAAGATGGAAGCCGGAATTTCATAATCAAATACCAGTTGAGAAAACCGATCAGCGAAACGGATCCGAGGTGTCATTTTTACCTTAATTCTCTCATTTTCAACCAATCATCCCCCCTCCTAGATTTTTTCCTTTTTTGTAATTGCTTTTGTTTCCTACCTAACTCCCAAAGAAAAATGATCATTTACAACCTCATTATAACATTATGTTACACAAAATTATTTAACTTATATATCTAAAATTCAAAATTTTGTAGAAATTATATTTATAAAAACTTTTGAAGAAAATACATATTTTATGATTTATATTTCAAAATAAGTTATATTTCATTTATATAAATATTTAATAGAAGATTTCTAATCAAAATTTTATACAAACATATACGAACAATAGTTTAAAACATAAATAAATTTTGAATTTTTTTGTTGTGGATTTAATCTTATGACCAGTCTAATTAGGGATTGATAAGAATTACTGGATTTTGCATTTATATCATTGGAATCCTTATTTTAGGGAACAAATAAAAGATTTCATACCGTCTGAGGGTGAAAATATGTGCTCTAAGTAAAGCCATAAGAGCACCCACACCCCTATACACTTGTGGTGTACTATGACAAAAAAATAACAAAATAAAAAAGGAAAAGTGAAGTACACAATAAAAAAGAACTAGCAGGAGTACATGCACTTAGGGAGGACTTGGCTGACAATGTGGCAAAGGAACCAATACAAGAAGGCCACCTGGACTGGGTAGGAGTTTGATTACGGGATGGGGCAAAAGGCATGCAAATATATTTGGCACATTAAAACATGTGAAAGTGAAATAATTTTTTTTAAATCAAATTTTAACATGTTAAAATTACTTTAAATAAATTATAAATAATATATTTTAAATAGGCTTTAATTTTATCTATTCACAGACATCCATTTTACATATCTTTATTAATTATAAAAAATATATTTAAATAGGCTTTAATTATAAAAAAAATATATTATATTAAAATATTAATATTCTTCTACTATAAAATTATTTTATACAATAAAATTAAATTAATAGATGTAATATGTCGGATAATAACGCAAGTATTAAATGATGAAAAAGTTGATGTAGGTCCCGTAAGTGGAGTGCAGGGATGTGAGTGAAATTCATAAAAACTTGAAGGGGTGTACTTGTGCTGACGTGGCACGAAAAAAATAGGTTAAGTACAAGAGTAAGTGTACAGGGGTGTGCATGGCCTAAACAAATTCATACAATTGCAATTGTTGTTGACCCCAACTTTATTCTTATATTATGCTTTTATTTGTCTATTGTCAAATTATTATTATTGTCATTCATATATTTGAACAAATTTATATATTGGGTATGTCTTAACTTAATCTTCTCTTTACTTTATAATTCATTTTTTATATATATTACACTGTTAATTTGAGATATGAGATACTTGATCTGTCTGAAAGTTAGAACATAGTTTTAATTAGTTAATCCTGATATACTATCTTTACTTTACAACAAATATTTTTTCCCATTTATTAAAATTTAAGAGTATAGATATAAAATATATTCCTTAGCAATATCATAATTAATTTTCTTTTAACATAATTAATACGCCAAAAGTTAATTTGAACGATACTATATGGAATACTAACATATATGCAGATTAATATGCTCTCAGTTTTGGTTGGTTAGACCTTAAATATATCCACTCAATCGACAAATTAATATGGTTAGCTCATTGGCGTAAGGTGAATGGCCGGTTTGAGTCAATGAGGCAAAAAACTATAGATAAGCCATTAAGCTAAGCCACATCAAGAAGGCAAAGGGGGAACAGTATTGAATTAGGCAAAATGAACTAAGGAAGGATGTGATCAATCTAATATGATTTTTGTAAATGTATGTCTATAAGTACATATTACACAATTTTTTTAAAAAAATTACATTAAACAAAGTTATCTTTTATTTTTTAAGTATCTAATGTGTGTCTATAAACACATTATAAAAATCGGTCTACTCCCTAAACAAATTAATGATGTGATATCCCATTATGATTGATATACTGCTTTCATAATTAATTTAAGAAAATGATTTTATTCAAACAAAATTAATTATAATCAATTACTACACAGAAAATGTAACTTCAATATATATATATCATCAGATTTGCACCAAAGATGGAATTGTATATATAGGTTAATATATTGGTTAAATCAAAAACGATTTTATTAACCTGCATATGCTGGTTAACCATTCAAGTTTGGAAATTAAAGTTAAGATTGTCTAAATTTCACCGCTCCCTCCATTAATTAAAACATATCACTTTAGTATTTTGCATAAGAAAACAAACAAAAATACACTTATACACCTAATTATTATTCTACTTTTTTACTTTTTAAAAAATTAGAACTAATATCTACCTAATCATTACAAGGGTAATTTGGTAAAATAATTAATAAATTACCTAAAATGACATATTTTCCTTCACAAGATTTACTTTCTAAAACGACATATTTTAATTAACGGAGTGAATATTATTTTCAGTCTTACAATTTATTTTATAGGGTTGTTATGTTTGAATTTAGGAAATAATTCACAAATTAATTAGGTTGACTACGAATTATATCATAATGATAACGGAGAATAAGATATGTCTTAATAACATAAGTTAACAAAATCAAATTAATAATAACAATTTGGGATTTTTTTATAAAAAAAATAACATGTAATAATTTTAATTTAAAAGCCAGCTTTGTGACAGACAGGGAGATTGGGGTCACATGTTACACATTTAGGGGGGCATTGAAAATTATTGAAATTGAATGCTTGATGGGTTATTGCCTATTCCAAGTGATGCATATATGATGATAAGACACAGGCAGTTCTTGAAGATAACTACTTCATAAATTGGTGTCTTCCTTTTCAAACTTTAATTTTACACATTTCTAACCTCCCATCTACCCTCTTTTTGTCTTTATAACCTTTTTCCGTTTATTGGAGAAATGGAAAATGGTGTGTCGGAAAATACTTTTGCGTCACTTATATAAGAAATTAATTTGCACATCTAATGGGTTGAAAATCATGAAACTATATTAATTTCATTTAGTTTATAATGAAATCACCCATCAAACTCTTGAGACCTTTTCCATAAGGTCATTAATATTTCATAGATGATCATAATAAGGAATGATTTGCGTCACCTTCAATATATCTTATAGAGAGTGGTTGTAACATTATCGATCAATATTACAACAATATTCCTTCAAAAAATACGATTTTTAGCCATTTGAATCAATCAGTTATTAATACAACCCCACATAACAACTCATTTTGTTCATAACTCGGCCATTTTCTTCGAAACTCTTTCCGTGTATACAATACATAGAACTTAATTTGATGAGAAATACTATAATTGATCCAGATCAATCTATAGGGTTCATATATATATAAACCCAATACTACTTTCGTGCTATACAACCCAACACCGGGATTTCCCGAGAGCTAACATGCATCATAACTGATTTGATTCAGGTTCTCTAGCTTTGGCCTAACTCGTCTTTGGTCAATTTATAAGAGATTGAGAGGATTGACCCATCTTAATCCGAGTATGGTATATATAAATAGATTGAGATGCTTGGCTCTCGTTTCAAGTGTCAATCCGATCAGACTTGTTCCACCTGATGGGGCGTGTTAAAATCTTACATTAATTAGTTTGGGAGAAAATAAAAGGAAAAAAAAAACAAAATATGATAGAGGGCAAAACCCTCGCTCACACAATGGTACGTAGATTTCGATTTTGTATTAATATAAAATTAAAATAAACTAGACATGTCTCTCATTTCATAAGTCCAATTATAGGGATTTAATCAAATACAATCTTTCAGATTGGATCGATCGGTTTCGATGGGTAAGAGTGATGAGCTTGGTCAAGCTTAATTTTCAACTTCCCCAAGAGTTAGGGACTTGGGATATATAGCATCTCTCTTGAGATGTCCATACACTTGACATATATTTGAGTTGAAATGCTGACGAATGTGAAGACCAGCTCAATAACACCACACAACCAATATAATGCAACTTGGTTGGATTGATGTGGATGGCTAGTGTGGAAGGGCCCCTTTGCATCACAAGTACTGCAGCCCTAGACAAAAACCCTAAGTTTCATTCATTGCAAAAGGGGGGCGTAGTTTAATATGTATTAGGTATGGTTCAATGCCACACACTAAAATTGACCACTCCTCTGCCGCACCTCGGCCTGTGCTTTCCCGATGTTTCGGTTAGCTGGTTGGCCTTTGGATACCTATGCTTCGTCGAATAGGCTAGGGGACCGTAAATGAGACATTATATATATATATATATAGGGTGAGATTAAAGTGAAAATGGGACTTAAGATGAAAAATTTGTTTAAAGTGAAAATAAGGCTTTTAGTGGTTAATGGCACGCGGATCTTAATTAAAAAAACCGGACCCGTCTGAACCGGGAGAAAAAAAACACAAAACCAACCCAATTTGACATTCTGACCTAATCGCTCTTCGCTTTCCCTTCAATGGCTTCTTCAATTTGGGTTCTCTTGTATGCCGCTCTCCTCCACCCTCCTCCAGATCTGGATTGGGATCCTTTTCCTTCATCGCTCTCATCTCGAGTCGAGTTCCTGCTTCTTAAGGATCTCTCAGATCTGGATCTGAGTATTCCATCGGGTATTTCCTTTCCTTATTCTTGTCCTCTCTTCATCTCCATTTTACAGAGGATCTAAAGATCTCGTCCATTGCCGTCCTCCCTTTGTTCCGGCCTCGTCCCTCGCCGTCCTCCCTCTTTCCCAGCCTCGTTCATCATTGGCTTCCCTCCGTGACTCCGTCCCTCGCCATTCCCCTTCATCGGCATCGCACTACCGTTTTCAACCCCGGCCGCAGGTCAAGAGCTACACAAATTACAGTATTCTTTTTGTCCTCTGAGTTTTACATATTGCTTTGGAAATCAAAATTGAGATAGTGTTCTCATCGTTGATTCTTGAATCGTTGATTTCTTTCCAAATTACAGATCTTTGATTTTTGTTAATATTAATTTGATTTCTTTTTATGATAATTTGCTTAACTATTGCAAATATAAAGGTGTTATGAAAATAGAAGCAAAAAAAACGAGCTAAAACAAGTAAAAACGAGCGCATGACAACCAAAATAAGGTCAACGAGCAAAACGAGCTCGAGCTTTCTACAGGGCTCGCGAGCCGAATATGAACACTTTTTTAAGCTCGAAATAAAAATCAGGCTCGGCTCGATAAAAAATGAGCCGAGCCTGAAATTGATGATATGGTTGTGTTGTTGGGTTGATTTGGAGCTAATTTCATGTTCATAGCATTGTCAAATTGTTTATGGATCATGATCTAATTGGATTTTAGAATTTTGTTGCGATATATTTTAGAATTTGGGGTTTTTTTGCCAACATCCAAATTGATTGAAATCGATTATATGGTTGTGATGTTGGGTTGATTTGGAGCTAATTTCATGTTCATAGGATTGTCAAATTGGTTGTGAATCATGAGCTAATTGGATTTTAGAATTTTGTTGCGATATGCTTTAGGTCGATTAGGTTATTCTATTTTAGCATGAAAATCATAACTTAGCCTATTAGCTCAATTAGTAGAGCAATGTGCGTTTGCACAAAGATGTGGGTTCAAATCCCACATAAGGTTACATAATAGACAAGAGCGCAACAATCGCAAATTGTTAATCATGCACATTATAATCTTAGTTATGCACAATTGTATACTACTTTTGCACAATCCTATCTTACTTTTGCACAGTTGTATTATTAGATATGCACAACATAATGTTACATTTGCAAAACATAGTGTTATATTTGCACAACTTAAAGTTATATTTTGCACAATATAATGTTATATTCGCACAACATAATATTATATGTGCACAACGTAACATTATATTATTAGATATGCACAACATAATGTTACATTTGCAAAACATAGTGTTATATTTTCACACCTTAAAGTTATATTTGCACAATATAATGTTATATTCGCACAACATAATATTATATGTGCACAACGTAACATTATATTATTAGATATGCACAATATAATGTTACATCTGCAAAACATAGTGTTATATTTGCACAACTTAAAGTTATATTTGCACAATATAATGTTATATATGCATTATGTCATCTTATTTGTGCACATTATCATTTTATTATTGCACTTTATAATCTTATTCATGAACGGGAACACACAAAAAAGCAATCATAAATAGCTTATGCGGGATTTTGAACTCGAACCTTTGTGCATGGGCACATCACTATACCATTTTTGAGCTAATAGGCTTTTAATGTCACATGTTGCATTAAAGTACAAAACTGTCATAAAATAGCGGTCCATAAAGAAAATTTTTGGTATGACACATTATGAAAATGCACATTTATTAATAATAACATTTATTCTATTATTTGTTCACTTTATATTTTGTAATCTCATCTTTTTCCCTTTTTAAAATAAAGACAAAAACTGTGATGTAACATTCTTGTTGTATTTTTTTAATATTATAGTTGCACCTAACTATATTATTTCAAATAAAAATTACGGGCTAAAATCTGTAATTTTCATAATTGAAATAAGGGCAATATTCGTATGAATGGAATGTTTGGGGGAGGCGTGTGAAATTTACCCCATAATTAGGGTCATTTAACAATTTTCCTATTTACTCATAAAATTAGACCCATTTACACTAAAATTAGACCCATTAATTCATTACTAATTTAATTAGGCCCATTTACCTTTAAATTATAATTTTCATCTTAAGCCCCATTTTCATTTAAACCTTTACCTCTATATATATATATATATATATATATATATATATATATATATATATATATATATATATATATATATATATATATATATATATATATATATATATATATAGTTATAGTTATATAGTTATATATGTAGTATATACATATGGGTTGAAATTCAAACAAGATGACTAAAACCGATATGAGAGTAATCGATCTATACACACGTTTTTAATTAGAAATATCATGCAGGATAATAAAAGTTTGCTAGAGGCCGGTTGTTATAGATTAAAATTCAAGGAATGTTAATAAATTTTGTTGTTGTCTATTCTTGGCCCCACTCCGTGTTTAGCAGTGTATAGCGACGAGTTAGCGCGACGATAGATATATATAGTCTATAGATTTTACGCTTTCAACTTCGATTTGTCATATCATGAAACTACTTGCTAGGTGGAAAGAAAACATATACATGTCACTAAAAGTAGAAGACAACAAACTTTTCCTCCACATCGCACTTCGAATGAACTCTTAAGATTACGATTGCAGGGATTGACGACTGACGAGTTGTTGCACCATTCAATTCATCCTATCATTTAGCTTGTTAAACAAACACAATTATATATGATCAAAAATCTAATTTTATCAGACATATATCCTTTGCAAGAACATGACAAAAAAAGAATTCGAATAAAAATCCGATTTAATTTGATCAAGTGGTCGATCAAAATTGTATACCGACTTTCGGGCCGACACAATGACAAAATTATTTGCAAAAAAATATGAGCTTTCTTTTTCTGTCTGCAACTAGGACGTTCATATATATGAGGCCAATGAGGGTACATGTTAATTTATGTCTTCGATCAAGTTTTCAATTGAAAAGGAGATAACAAACCCCATAGCAATAAAGGGTGTCTTTTGTGAAGGGTGGGGATGGACTTGTCTCAAGCTTAAATTAATTGTTTGAATTCATTAATCATTCATATTATTTTCCTCGTCCAACTTCAGTGAATGAATTTTATGGAGAAGGTAATTTTTCTTTTCTTTATCTATAAAAAGGAAACAAATAGGATATCGATTAGGGATGGCAATGGGTCGGGTGATGGGTGGATGTTCTACTTCCGTCACCCAACTCACCACCCAAAAACCTTCACCCTACCCGACCCATCACCCACCAAATATTTTACCCGCCCCGTCCACCCACCACCCACCGGGAGATCGGGTGGATCGGGTGATAATTCGGGGGAAATACAAGACATCAAATTTATAAAAAAAAATATTGAAAAACATACGTCGAACACATCGACGAATAAAGGAGCCATTACATTCACGTTTACATTTTAAATAGGAGTCAATTGCATTGCATATCTTCAAAGAAATATTACATAACTTACTTTATGATAAGATATTTCCATTTTTATCATTTGATAGGTATCTTGAATTAGGGTTTAGGGGTATATTGGTAATTTCATATACAAAATATAAGTATATAATATAAATCGGGTGACGGGTCGGGTGACGGATCGGGTGATGGGTCGGGTGATGGATGGAGAATGTCTTCACCTAGATCCGACCCGACCCATCACCCCACCCATTTAATATCCGCTTCATTTCGGATTTTCACCCACTTTTTCGGGTCGGGTGAGACGGATATCCATTGGGTACGGGTGAAATTATCATCCCTAATATCGATATTAATTATTAGTAGCTGAAATTTTGGACATTTGTAGCTCAGAAGTACTCCTACGGGGAACATTCATTTATAATGTGCTACGAAAGGATAATCCACGTAATACAATTTGGGACCCCCTCTTTTTTAGGAAAAAATATAATCTTTTTTGAAATTTGTTTATTTATTTATTTACCGCTTTTTAAAATTTCTTGTTTAATTATCGATATATAAGTGTTAATTAAATGTATTTTGTCTATTACAATGAAGGGTGAAACGAAAGAAATGAGGCATCCTCACCAAAAAAAAAAATTGGAATTACGATATCACGGTTGAATGCTTAAGCAACCTATCACGGGTAACATAACCATATAAATTTATAGGAATTCTTGTTTGCAATTTATTTGAAGGAAAAAGTTGTAAACTTGGATAGTATCAGAGATTAGATTCTACCATACGAGTTTAATAATCCTAAGAAAATGGTAGAAATAAGTAAGTTAATTTGCGCAAGTTGGTTGATTTACTTGTCGATTGATGAAAATCGACTCTTTTGATGCATGCTATTTTATGTGGTTAATTGATTTGCATATATGTTTGTTGTTGTGGTGATCCTTCGCCTTGGAAGTTTGTTTTCTTTTATTGATCTTTGTTACAAAATTGTTCAACAAACCCCCTCCAAAACCGATTTCCCGCATCTTCTTGCTACTCTTTGCCCGAAGAAGCAATTAAACAAGAAACGCCGGCTCTCTCTTGTGGAAGGAACTTAATTGACTCTCCTATACGTACTATAGCGGATTCTTGATTATAAATTTATTTGTTGATCAAGAAAACGGTTTTCTCAACAGCTAAGGATGGTGTTGTGGAGTGGTTATTCTAAGGATGTTGACACCCCTTTAGTGGAGAGTAAAGATGATAATGTGATGGATGATAAGGTTGGTGCTGGAGTTGGCGGTGCTAAGGCTGCTGAGACCTTTTTAGTGGAGATTAAAGAAGCTGCTATTGAGAACCCACCTGCAATTCAACAAATTGTAGCAAAGAATGAGGGGTGTGGTGTATTTATAACTCCATCTAAAGATTTTTCATCTATTATTGTAGTGTTAGCAAGAAAATATTGATGATGTTATTGCTGTTGACGACGATGATGTTGATGGTGATAAGGGGGAATGAAATGAATGAAGTAAATGGGATAAATATGTCAAAGATCATGTCATAGTAAATGAAATTGAAGAATTAAGGCGATTCAATCGCATTCCAAAAACTAGCGACTTCTTTTTAAGCCCATATGAACCTAAAAAGAAGAAGAAGCTGCCAAAGTACAATGCCAACAAGTCGTTGATCAGTAAGGATGACCATGAGTTATGCAAGCATTATAAAATACTCCCTCCGTCCAATAATAAATGGGTTTTTAGAGGTAAGTTTTCGTCCGATAATAGATGGGCTTTTATGTTTTCTAGGTGGGAGATTGTAATGATTTGTATTGATTTTTGTGTTGAACGTTGACTTTTTAAAAGAATTTGGTTGGTTAAATTGTGTAGTGGGTATTAAAAAAAATACGATAAAATTTATGACAAAGTTAGTGCAATGATGATTTTTTTAAAAAAGTGGAGTGTTTTATTAAATTTGTGCAAATTTCTAAAAGCTAATGTATTATCAAACGGAGGCAGTATTGTGTTGACATATAGTATTAGTTGTAAAGTATTATGTCAACTAGAACTTAATGCATATTATATGACCGTTTGTAGGGATTTTTCGGTAAATGGATGTCTTGGAAAGATTGACAACGCATTTTTCAAACCCTTACAAGCAGGGATATGTGGTTGGACTATGAGGTAGAAATGCTGACATCAATAAAAAAAAAAGCAGTTTTTTTTTTGTTTATGGGGCGGAATATAAATGCTGACAGTAATCTATTAATTTTTATTAGAGCACATTGAATCAGGTTCATGTCATGTGAGAAAGTGAATTCGTGAAGAACCTATCAAATATCAAGATTTAGTTGTTCTGGATTGGATTTCCTACTAGAGGTACTTGACATCATATGTTTCATCCTATGTCGAAAATGCAGCTGTTGAAAAATTTACTGGGAAGTACTTTCTTGGATTTTACCCTGATAAGTATGGTAAAGCATGAGCATTAGTGAAAAAGATTTATACACCTTTCAACGTTGTCAACACGCATTGGATTGTTTTGGAGATATTGATTGATGAGAAGGTGATAAATTTATATGACTGCAATTGTTACATTGATACTAATGAAGAAATTGAAGATCATTTACAAGCACTTGCTTTTTGGCTCCCAATTCATTTGGTGAAGGCTGGGATACATGCAAACTTTACCTCTTTTCTGTTCCAGATAATCATGGTTTCTGATTTAGTTCATCATTCCTCTGGGTATATATTAAACAATTAAGATCTATATTTCCGATTTCATGTAGTAAAATATCTCCATTTTTGTATTATCCTGACACAATTTTTTTTTTGTTGGTGGTAACCTTTTGCTTGCGTGCATGAGTGCTTGTGGTGTGTTTAACATTAAAAGCAATTGAAGCTACTGTCTTTAGAGGAGATGTCAAATCAATTACCGATAAGAAGCTCTTCCCTTACATAGAAATTATATGCTTGGATTTGATCAAAGAGAGTTGGAGGTTCATTGTTTAGACATCTAATGTCTTTTTGTATTTCAACATGTATTTGGCGTGAACATATTTTGGACATGTATTTGGCCATCTCAACAAATATATTACTGTTTTTAGATTTTAATATTCCTTGGTAGCGAACCAATTCACTGTTGACTCATAATACTACTTACACACAACTGTTGACTCACAATACTTACTTAGACACACAAAAATATATTGATGACATGATACATAAAAATTGGTTACATAAGGTTAAAGTTTTGTATTACAACACTCCTGACACAAGAATTGCTAGCACAAATGTTCTTGATTCAATGTAACTTATTGTGATTCATCATTCTGTTAGAAGTATAGTAATAAAATAAAATATAAAATGTACTTGCTACATTATATGTAAAATCCAACATTAAAACAAGCCTAATTTCTCTTGTCAGCATTTATATGTGTGGTGTGTTGATCCATTATCTCTGATGAAGCCATTACTTTGCATGTTTTATCTTCCTCATGAACTTACCAATAGAGATTATTTTTTCCATAGGGGTCTTCATTATCTTTTTCCATAGTGTACCCTAAAATACTTGGGCTTATATTTTTTAATTCAAAACCAAATATACATCTCTTTCATTGACAAGATACGCAAAGTGTCCTTTACTACTTGTTTTGATTCAAAGGTTTTTCCAACGTACATCATCTTTGCAGAGTTGTTCTTGAAACTATCCATGCTAGAGCTGCCGACATCATAATCATCTAGTGTTTTATCTTTACTTGGCATTGAAGAATATAAGCTTCTCCAGGTTTATGAAGTTTTTTCATTTCTTTCAATATCAGAATTTTCGGAAAACAAGTCATCTTTCATATCTCTAACTACACACCCTTCATCCTGATGTCAGTGGTCAATGACATACCATTTTCTTCAATTCTATCACCAATGAAATTCTTACTGTGTCTCACTAATTGTAAATATTCAAAATACTCATCAGCTTAAAAAAATTTCATGTTCTCTCTATCCTTTGTGACATCAATGTTAAGTGGCAAAGGGTTTATGACAATATTGTGAAGAATGAGTGTTTTTGTTTGTATGCTGACATTGAACTCAAAAACAAACATTACACCCCTAGTGTAGATAACACCAATAACTCTTGCAAATAAGCACCACAATAAACTTTAAGTAGGGATTTCAATTCTTTGAATGGGTGCAAATGACTAAATTCTAGTTCAAAGTTTGTAGTATCAACATTGAATATACTACACACATTTTTCCTTTAAGCCTTTGACGAGAGAGTTTCTCGACCAAATAAATTTGTATTCAAGACCCCCGCTATAGTATAGGGGACTCAGGTTCGTCCTCATGAGAGAATTCAGCGGTTCTAGGTTTAGTTGGTTTCAGGGTTCAGGGATAGCGGAAAAGGTGAGGAGGTTGATGTCGGCGTCGACTAAGACTTGGTCAATTTCGAGGGATGGAGGTGGAAGTAGTGGTCGATGTTGCGTATCTGTGCGAAAACTTTAAAATAAAGAAAATAGAATAATAAAGGTGCAAACTTCCAAGCTTAAGGATCACCTTAACAATAAACACATGTGTAGATTATAAATCGGCGTGTGGGGGTAACTCGATATCGACCAAGTTAGGTCAATATCGACATGTCTTCTCAGCTTCACTCAATCTCAGCCTCTGGAGTAGATTTCGACCTGTGTTGACTCGATATCGACCAAAGGTGGTCGATATTGACCTCTTCAATGTTGCTCCCAGTGTTCTGGTCGATTTCTGGCTTTTCTGGTAGATTTGCTCCACTCGATATCGACCATTTTTTGTCGATATCGACCTCTTCTGCAGTTTCCAACATTCTGCATCCATCTTGAAACGCATTTTCCCGAGTCCTCGTTCGTCCCATTGATGCATATGAGTATGCATTGGCAAGCTCTTTTTCGAGGGCTACAACTCTCATGAGGACATCAGAGATTGATTTAGAATGATAATTGGTGAAAAGTGGTGTTTTCTCCAGCTGCACCATCCTTAGCTTCTTCATGACTTTCCTTTAAGCTCCAAAGTGCGTTCGATTTCTGTGAAATGCAACAGAAACTTGTGTAGACCTCTATATATTGCAAATAACCATAAACTACACATATTTTGTACTATTCTTACCCAAATGTATGAAATGCATACAGAAATCGATATAAAAGTATGTGTAAAACATGACAATTTAGACTCACATCAAACACCACATACTTAAGCTTGCTTGTCCTCAAGAAATACTTTAAATGCTCATTCAGGGGAAGAAATAAAAACTCTCAACATATTAGATTTATTCTCATATGTCCTTGCAATTAATTACCATCCTCGCAAAGATACTAATGTCACAAATCCATGCATGTGAATAAAAGTAACATCTACTCACAAAAGAAGGGTTATGCAAAAACATTCATTCGTGACAAAGCATTAATAATCAAGAGGACGTTATTTTAAGCTCATGGTGAAGAAAAGGTAAAAGCTAAAAGTGGTGGGCTATATTTGGCAATTGGTTGCTTAATCCGGGGAGAATTCTTCAAACTTGCTTTCTTGCTTTGATGCACTTTCTCCCATCATAATGTTTCCACATCACTCATCCTCTCATAATTCACTCATTGCTTTTTTCACTTTTATGCTTTTACCTCTCGAACTATAGCACTGACTTCTCGCGAGTCGCAAACATGGGTGTCATGAATGGCCCCGGATACTTAGTGCTTCAGACTCCTCACCTTGGTGTCCCATCCTGCGGAACTATTATCTCGACGCAGGCAAGGTCTATCTACCTTTATCTCCTGAGGTGACCGGATTTTCTTTCACTCATTAAATTTTCCATAATATTTGAAACTTTCCTTCCAAACTCCAATAATGATATATAACAACAACATAACAACCATACAACAATCTCCATAATGTAGCTTTCATTCTCAACATAATCCCCGGATAGGAAATAAGGTAAAGAATGGGCAATATTTAGATCATGTGGAGCATAATATGAAATAAGGCTCAATATGGCATTTGTGATGCATAAACATAGGTAAAGGCTAGGATATAACAATATGAGCATATATGGAAAATATAAAGTCCTCCATCCTCTTACCATGCAACATGTCAAAAGGAATTTCAAATTTTACCTCCTTTCAAGGTTTATATAAAAATATGCACTTCATTGTGACTTCCCTTTACTAAGCAATTTCATGCTATATCTCTAATGAATCTAATTTTGCATTGTCGAGTTCAATTTAACTTTCATGACAGTAATTAAAAAAAATTTGATGGGGGTGATTTAAATGATTTTTGGAAACATTTGTAAGCACTTAGATAAATAACAATTCCAAAGATAGCCATGTATAAGCAATTTGAGAAATAAACATAATATGCACAAAAGTCTTTCCCCCACCCCATACTTAATTATTACAGTGTCCTCCCTGTATAAAAACAAGGGTAAAGAAAGAGACTCACTAGAAAAATGTGCAGAAGCTCGGACATAGGCGTTATAGATGGCTGCAAGAGTCGACTTCGAGCAGGCTTCCAGTTCTTCGAATTACCTAAAGTCATCAAAGGGAAAGAAAACCTTGCACGACGTAACGAAAATAAAAGAAAAACAAATTCATTAAAGAAGAAAAATAATAGCGGGTTGTCTTTCATAAGCTCTAAGGTTTAAGTCTTTAGCTTGACCTACTTCCCTTTAAGCATTAGCCTGGCTCATCTTTGTCCGGAGGTATAGGTGAATCTGGTGGTTCCTCCGGTGGTGGGAAGCGTGGGATGTCATCTGGGGGCATCATATGAAGAAGCATGAATATCCTAGAGTGAACGCTCCATGGCTCCACCCATTCATCTTCCTTGGCTCTAGCTATCATGCATAAAGGAAGATATAAAGAAGATCTACATACCTCATTATCATATCTCTGCTGCTTCATTGGTTGATTTGGTTTGGTGTCTCCACCACAGTAGAACGGTGAAGTTGGAAGAGATATTTCCTCCTCATCCTGCGGATCTTTATGCCACTTTGCTAGGACCCCATACTTAAATATGAACATCGGTTACTCAAAATCGTCAGGGATGGCCTTCACCTTGCAGCGTAAAAGCGATCTTGAAACATCATGGGCAATGACGTCCTGCTCTTTCTTTGGTAGTTCTCCTTCTTCTTGGCGTCCTTCAATTGGTTTTTGAAAGATATATATCAAAGTTGGAATTGAGATCGCGGAAGGACATACCTGAGTATCGACTGTAGATAGGTCGATATCGACTGAAGATGGGTCTACATCGACTAGGTGTTGGTCGATATCGACCTCAAGTTTGGATCCTCCTTCTAGTGGGATTGGGGCTTGTTGCGTTGATTCTGATGATTCTCGTCGCTTCCTCAATGTGTATACTCCCTCAAGCCATGCCTCCTCATCAACCGTGTGTAGCCATCTCAAATATTCCAGTTCTTTTGCGTACCGTCTCTTTCTTGTACCTAATCTTAAAAACATAGACAATTGATATCTCCCCGGCAACAGTGCCAATTTGTTGTTGCAGGAGGATGGTCAAGTATGAAAATAAATATAAATATGAAATCAAACTGACTCCCTGTCTCAGCAAATAAATAAAAGACTTCCTCATGTTGTAGTAGAAGGTAGTCAGAATCGATCCACGAGGAAGCATGTCAACGCCCTCCTTTTCATTCCCAAGACTCTTCGAAATCGACTCGGGAAGTCCTCGATGTCGACTAGGTGTCCTCGACATCGACCACCTCAGTCGAGTAAAAATATGCAAAACAGAGAACAGAACGCAAAACGAAGAAAAAACTAGCAATATCGAGTGAAACCTACTCGACGTCGACTAAGTCCTACTCGACGTCGACTAACAGTGCTCGAAATCGAGTAAAAACATAACCGAAGATTTTACCTTTTCGCAGCGAAATAAACACAGAACACGAAATTGTGGAAAATAAATCAATAAACTAAAATACTTCCAAGATCAGGGTTTCAACACCACAACGATAACCATATAAAATAATGCATAAAGGTATAAAATATCATGCCTTTTCATCAAATAACTTTCGTCATTAACAAATAGGAATATAGAGGCTTTCGCATAAACCCTAATTGTTACTTGGTGTCCACTAAAATAGCCATGTTTTTATGCACATTTTAGCTCATTTCGGGCTGGGAATATGTTGAATTTATGTAATATATGCTTATCTGCAAGAAATAGAGGTCTACATAAGTTTTGGTTTAATATTACATAATTTGGAGCCGTTCAGGGACAAAATCAAGAAGAGAAGACGGAAGTTGAGTTTTACTCGATTTCGAGGAAAGTTCCTCGATATCGACCAAAACTGTGAACCAGAGCCTGGTCGAGGAGAAGCTGCTCGAGAAGCTGAGAAGAGTAAGTCAACTCGAGTAACGTTTTTACTCGATGTCGAGTAAACTGCTCGACATCGACCAAACCAGAAACCTTGTCCGAATCCGAGAAGGAAAGAAGCTACTCAAGAAGACGAAGAAAGCCGAAGTCGACCACAAAGTTCCTCGATGTTGACCAAATTGGTCGATATCGACTAAAAAGATCTCTCGGCCGTGAGTCCGTTGGGCCTGTCCGAAGTCGAGGTGGATTTCTTGGATGCAAAAGAGGTCTGAATCTATCAAGTCTATCAAGGTTTATCCAAGGAGAGAAAATTATTCATTAATGTCAATAGATATTTAGATATTTCCCTTTAGATTTAATGTTTTATCTTTAGAAAGTAGATATAGATTATTTTCCTTGATTAGCAAGGATTAAGCCCTATAAATAAAGCCCATGAGGCTGTTTTATATTCATTCAATTTCAGAGAAGTAGTTCCACATAGAGTTTAGGAGTTCAAAGGTTTTAGGGTTTTGGCATTCTACGAAAGTTTGAGTGTCGGGATTGTAAAGACTTTGAATATAGTTTATGCAAGTTTATTTCACATCAATGATGTTGATTGTTGTGATGAGGCGCGAGTAGTCCACCTACTTCTAGGTTTTGGGTGAGCCCAACGAGAGCCATGTTGGTGGATTAGCGATTGCAAAAGGAGGTCTTTTATAGTTATCTTATTCTATTCCATGTGCTTCATCTTTGTTTGAGAAATTGAAGAACTCATGTTGTGAAACTTGGGTAGTAATTAGGATTTCTATTCGGAAGTTTATAAATTCTAATTATGACAAGGAATAGATGCAATTAGGGTTATTTATCGCGAGATCTATATTCCTACTTGTCGGATTGGGTGAAAGCCTTCTCCTTTATCGATAAAATCACCGCCTTTTATGATTTATATTCCGCTTTCATGGTAATCGTTGTTCCAAACCCCAATCTTGGAAGTTCTCTTTCATCCATCGGTTTAGATTCGAAATTTTCGTTTGCTTTTACTTTATGTTCTCCTCGATTTCGACCAAACTGGTCGACGTCGACTTCTCACATTCGATCAAACAAGATCACCATAGCTTTTGTTTCTGCAGGTTCCTCGATCTCGAACAAAGTTCCTCGACCTCGACAAATCTCCTCGATATCGAGTAAACTACTCGAGATCGACCAAGCCCAGTAGCTGTCGCGTGCTCAGTTCGACCAACCAGACCTTCTGTCGACTAACCCTAGTCGAGGTAGAGCACCCTAAAGTCGACTTCTGCCTGTGAGATTCCTCCGCTGCCTAGGATCCGCTGACTAGCTTCCTCGAAGATCGAACCTCACTTCCTTTTGCTACATTGGGAGGGAGTCTTGAACATTATTTGTTGGGATCTAATTGGTTTGCTTTACTTTATTAATATTTTATTTGCACTCTCGATTTCCTCCTACAACAAATTGGCGCCGTTGTCGGGGAAGCAATCATTCGCGCCTTAGGTAGTTAAATCTCACTTTTGCCTTTAAGTTCTGATTTTGCAGGTGTATGCGCCGTTCTGGTCAACCACCTTAGTTTGACACCTTAGACAATCCGGAACGTCTTATACACATCCATTCTAGACTGAAAAGGATCATGGCGACTACCGAAACACAAGCTGAGATGATTGATATGCTTTAGAGGGAACTAGCCACCAAGGATACTGCTCTCACCGCTGAGAGAGCACACACTGCACGGGAAACGGAGCGAAGGAGGCAAGTGGAAGCTGAGCTTGCTCAATACCCTACCACTGCAGAGGATTACATGCACCCGACTCTCTCCGTGCCTGAATCGGCTATTCTAATCCCTGAGAATAACTTTGAAATTCGCACTCCTTTCCTGATTGAGATTAAAAATAATGCTTTTTACGGAAGGTTTAATGAATGTCCTCTTCAACATATTACCAATTTTGCTGATATGTGCCATACTCTTGTTGAAGGTACCACTTTGGAATATGTCATGATGAAGGCTTTTCGTTGGTCTCTGGCCGGTCCAGCATTGAAGTGGCTTGAAGGTCTTCCTTCATGATCCCTCACAACATGGGCTGAAGTAAGGCAGGAATTTCTCAACAAATTCTTTCCTCCTGCCAAGATAGCACTCCTCGACCAAAAGATTACAGCTTTCAAACAGAAGCCAGGAGAGCCGCTAGCAAAAGCATGGGAATGATATAAGGATCTTCTGCGATCCTGCCCTACACATGGGCAGCCACCCTATGTCGTTCAGGAGATCTTCTTCAATTATCTTGACCTGGCCGCTAAAGATAGGATCAACCAGTATACTCATTATGAGTATCTGACGATGCCACCAGCCGACACATGGGCTACCATGGACAAGCTTACTAACTACGATAATAAATATAGGGCTCCGACAAACTATGACGAGCATGCCTACGCCAGGCCAGCCCCACCATGCCCCTCTATGAGCCTTCTACGGAAATTGACCCAGATGTGAAGGAGCAATACTACAGAGATCAGAATCGTAAGCTGCTCAAGCAAGTCAAGTATCTCTCTGTCAACCAGCCCTGCATCGAATTTGGTTCACAACGGCACACCACTACTGAGTGCCCACACACGGAGCAAGTCAGGATGGCAAAAACTCACGAGGAAGTAGCTTACGCAGGGGGTCCCAATCGCTATATGGGGGACCAAAGGTTCTATCAACCACAACGTAACCAAGGTGCCCCTAGGAACCCCCCGCCATACAGAGCTCCATGACATCCGGAAAGGAACCAAAGGAAGGACGATCTACAGCTCATCCTTGACGAGAGGAGGAAAAATCAAGCACAACAGCAGCAGTCTACAAGCCCCATCAATAATCAGCTCCAGAACATTAATACAAGATTTAGAGTGATGGATATTTGGAAGAGAAACATAGAGACCCAGATGGGTCAATTCGCGGCGCAGATTTCACGACCAACCAGGCAGCTACAGAACCAAATCCTAAGGGGCAGCACGAACATGTCGCTGCTGTAAAGCTACGAAGCGGTCAGAAATTGCACGAGTCAGAGAACAGAGAAGAAAAGGACAAAACCGTCCTCGACAATGAGCAACAACAACTCGATGTCGACCAAAGTCAACTCGACGTCGAGAAGCAGCCTGGCCAAGACTCGTCTGTAAATCATTCAAACTCGAAGTCGACTACGGTGGTCGATATCGAGGAAATTCTTGTCGATGTCGAGGAAAAGCAACTCGAAGTCCAGGAGTCTTCATCACCTCCGGAAGCTGTTCTGGCTCAGCAAACTAAGAAGTCGCTCCTGTTCCCTTCTAAGAACCAGAAAGATCCAACTGATGGTAAGTTTCAGCATTTTGTGAAATTGCTTCAGAGTCTAAATGTTACTATTCCTTTTACAGAAGCACTTCACGAGATGCCTGCCTACGTCAAGTTCCTCAAGGAGATTCTTAGCAACACGCGATCAATGACTGAGATTGCTAAAGAATGCAAGAAGATGGATTTCCCTGAGAAGCGACCTGACCCAGGTAAGTTTGCTAGCACTGTTGGACTTGGTCGACATTGTTTTAAGGAACTGTGTGACTTCGGAGCAAGCGTAAGCATCATGCCCCTATCCATCTGGTCAAAGGTAAAGATAGGCGCCCTGGATCCTTTGGATGCCAAACTCTACATGGCAAACAACACAGTGGTAATCCCCACAGGTATTGTTGATAATGTTCCTGTTAAAGTTGGTAAATTCTTTGTCCCTACGGATTTTCTTGTAGTAGAAATGGTAGAGGACCCAGCTTGCCCCGTCATCCTAGGGCGACCATTCCTTGCAACAACAAATACCAACATTGGAGTAAAAAGGGGAATTCTCACCTTAACCATTGGGGATGAGATTATTGAATTCTTTTTCAATCCTGACACGGAAGAGGTAATGGAAATAAAAGCTATCTATTCAAAATTTAATGTTATCTCTTACGATGAGCCTACAGGAAAACTTTTGGCACAAGAAGGGGCTGTTATAAAGGCAGAATCCACGCTAGAGGAGGAACTAGTTGTTGCAGAATCGAGCGAGGAAGAGTTCTTCGAAGACGCATTATCAGCAGAGTTGAACGACTCACTCGAAATCGAGTAGATCAAGTCGACATCGACCAGTCAACTCGATTTGGAGGAAACTTACCCGACATCGACTTCGACCACTCCTCCAAAAAAGGGAAGTCCCCCAAATCTCCTCGATGTCGAGCAGTTATCCTCGACATCGACTACTTTTTCCCCTGCAGGTACACCAGAAGTCGAGAAAGACAACTCAACCACTGACATTTTACTCGATATCGAACAATCCTCCTCGATATCGACCGAATCTGCACAAAAGGTGAATTCTGATTTTTTGGTCGATTTTGATTATTCTAACTCAATGTCGAGTAGTCCCTTGCAGCTGTACAACCATATGTCCAATTCAGCGTTGTCTTCGATGTATGCTTGGTCGACGCCAACTCCTGTAGCTGATTTGGATGCTTCTTTCATGAGGATTGAGACGGATTACCTAGGGGAGATCATGAAGACGGAGGTAGTAGAGCCTATCTTGATTCCACAGGGCCCTTCTCCGATGCTGAAGCCCTTACCTAACACCCTTATGTATGAATTTCTTGGTCCTGTGATTATCAGTGCTTTATTAAACACACAGGAAGTAGACAAGTTAGTAGAAGTCCTCCGCACTCACAGGAAAGCCATTGGTTATTCTCTAGAGGACATAAAAGGTATTTCACCCATTACTTGTATGCATAGAATTCTTTTGTAAGATGATCACATGCCAACAATTGAGCATCAAAGGAAGCTTAACCCCAACATGAAGTAGGTGGTTAAGAAAGAGATCATGCGCATGCTAGACGCAGGGATCATCTATCCAATCTCCGACAGCAAATGGGTAAGTCCAGTTCATGTTGTCCCTAAAAAGGGTGGAATGACCGTTGAGGAGAATGAGAAGGAAGAGCTTGTTCCTAAAAGAATCACTACCAGCTGGCGGATGTGCATATATTACAGAAAGCTCAACACCGCCACCAGGAAGGATCATTTTCCGCTCCCCTTCATTGACCAGGTACTCGAAAGGTTAGCTGAACATGATTACTTTTGTTACCTGGATGGATATTCTGGTTTTTGGCAGGTTCCTATTCATCATAAAGATCAAGAAAACACAACCTTCACTTGCCCCTATGGAGCCACCTTTCAAAGGTGTATGATGGCCATCTTCTCCGACATGATAGAGGACATAGTGGAGGTATTTATGGATGATTTCTCTGTTTATGGTACTACTTTCGATATTTGTCTCTCTAACCTGCGCAGGGTACTCAAGCGTTGCGAAGAGACAAATTTGGTTATCAACTAGGAAAAATGCCACTTTATGGTAAGGGAAGGAATCGTGCTAGGCCACAAGGTATCTAAGAAAGGTATTGAGGTGGACAGGGCCAAGATAGAGCTAGTGGAGAAATTGCCCCCACCATCATCCATTAAAGAGATAAGGAGTTTCCTTGGTCATGCAGGTTTTTATAGAAGGTTTATTCAAGATTTTTCTAAAATTGCCCAACCATTAACTAACCTTCTCATGAAAGATGTTAAGTTTGTGTTTTCTAGCGAATGTCTTGAAGCCTTCAACAGGTTAAAGGAAGCTCTTATCTCCGCTCCAATCTTTCAATCGCCGGATTGGTCCCTACCTTTTGAAATCATGTGTGATGCCAGCGATTATGCAGTGGGAGCAGTTCTAGGACAACGAAAGGACATGAAACTACATACCATCTACTACGCAAGCAAGACTCTTGATGTGGTTCAGGCTAAGTACACCACAACAGAGAAAGAATTTTTTGCTGTGGTTTTTGCTTTTGAAAAATTTTGTTCTTATCTTGTTAGGTCTAAAGTTATTGTCCATACTGACCATGCTGCTCTTAGATATTTGATGGCAAAGAAAGATGCTAAACCAAGGCTATTACGATGGGTGCTCCTACTCTAAGAGTTTGATGTTGAGCGAAATGACAAGAAGGGCATAGAAAATTCAATCGCCGATCACCTATCCAGGATCCCCAAAGACATGCTAGAGGATGCCCAGGACATCACAACAATCGACGACTCTCGCCCAGACAAGCACCTGATGCGGACTGACACAGTTTTCCTCGATATCGAGCAACCTTCCTCGACATCGAGTAAACCTGGTGAGTATTTTTCTTTGCATGGATTTGAGCAACAAAGTTACTTGACATCGAGCAACATTTCCTCGACGTCGACCAAATCCAACTCGACAGACCACCAGAAGTTGAGCACAACACCAGCAGAGACTGCATCTTCCTTGATATCGAGTAAGTTTACTCGAAATCGACCAAACACTAGTAAGTCTTCAAGTGAGATTTTTCGTACAGATTCCGGTGAGGATTTATTCTTTACCCCTCCTACTAGTCCTATACATGATATTTATGCACATTTTAGCTTCTTATTCTATATACTTTGCATATTTCGGGCTGGGAATATGTTGAATTTATATAATATATGCTTATCTGCAAGAAATAGAGGTCTACATAAGTTTTGGTTTAATATTACAGAATTTAGAGCCATTCCGGGACAAAATCAAGAAGAGAAGACGAAAGCTGAGTTTTACTCGATTTCGAGAAAAGTTCCTCGATATCGACCAAAAATGTGAACTAGGGCCTGGTCGAGGAGAAGCTGCTCGAGAAGCTGAGAAGAAGAAGTCAACTCGAGTAACGTTTTTAATCGATGTCGAGTAAACTGCTTGTCATCGACCAAACCAGAAGACCTTGTCCGAGTTCGAGAAGGAAAGAAGCTACTCGAGAACACGAAGAAAGCCGAAGTCGATCACAAAGTTCATCGATGTCGACCAAATTGGTCGATATCGACTAAAAAGATCTCTGGGCCATTAGTCCGTTGGGCCTGTCCGAAGTTGAGGTGGAGTTCTTTGATGCAAAAGAGGTCCGAATCTATCAAGTCTATCAAGGTTTATCCAAGGAGATAATATTATTCATTAATGTCAAGAGATATTTAGATATTTAGATATTTCCCTTTAGATTTAATGTTTTATCTTTATTTAATTTTATCTTCAAAAAGTAGATTTAGATTGCTTTCCTTGATTAGCAAGGATTAAGGCCTATAAATAAAGCCCATGGGGCTGATTTTCTATTCATTCAATTTCAGAGAAGTAGTTCCACATAGAGTTTAGGAGTTCAAAGGTTTTAGGGTTTTGGCATTCTACGAAAGTTTGAGTGCCGGGATTGTAAAGACTTTGAATATAGTTTATGCAAGTTTATTTCACATCAATGATGTCGATTGTTGCGATGAGGCGCGAGTGGTCCACCTACTTCTAGGGTTGGGGTGAGCCCAACGAGAGCCATGTTGGTGGATTAGTGATTGCAAAAGGAGGTATTTTATTGTTATCTTATTCTATTCCATGTGCTTCATCTTTGATTGAGAAATTGAAGAACTCATGTTGTGAAACTTGGGTAGTAATTAGGATTTCTATTCGGAAGTTTATAAATTCTAATTATGAAAAGGAATAGATGCAATTAGGGTTATTTATCGCGAGATCTATATTCCTACTTGTCAGATTGGGTGAAAGCCTTCTCCTTTATCGATAAAATCACCGCCTTTTATGATTTATATTCCGCTTTCATGGTAATCGTTGTGGCAAACCCCAATCTTGGAAGTTCTCTTTCATCCATCGGTTTAGATTCAAAATTTGCATTTGTTTTTACTTTCTGTTCTCCTCGATTTCGACCAAACTGGTCGACGTCGACTTCTCACATTCGATCAAACAAGATCGTCGTAGCTTTTGTTTTTGCAGGTTCCTCGATCTCAAACAAAGTTCCTCGACCTCGACAAATCTCCTCGATATCGAGTAAACTACTCGAGATCGACCAAGCCCAGTAGCTACCGCTTGCTCAGTTCGATTTGCCTAACCTTCTGTCGACTAACCCTAGTCGAGGTCGAGCACCATGAAGTCGACTTCTGCCCTTGAGATTGCTCCGCTGCCTAGGATCCGCTAACCAGCTTCCTCAAGGATCGAACTTGACTTCCTTTTGCTACATCGAGAGGGAGTCTTCAACATTATTTGATGGGATCTAATCGGTTTGCTTTACTTTATTAATATTTTATTTGCAGTCTCGATTTCCTCCTACAACATTACTAACCCTTTTTTACATAATTAATCCAAGTTGTATTAAGATCACTTTCGCTTCAATAACACAAACAAGGATCACCTTCAACTTTCGCAAAAGAATCATGTTCATAGGGATATAAGACGAAATCGCATCAAAAGATTGTACCTTTATCGCATTACCTTACATGGCTACCGTCGGGCTCACCCCGACCCTAGAAGTTGGGGTACTTCTCGCTTCTCATCATGAATAAACACATCAATAATTTCTTGAAAATAAATTGCATTAATAAACTAAAAGAAAACTTACAACCGAACAAAGTCAAATCCTGCTCTCGCTTTTTGCAACTCCACTTGGCTCCAAGTCTCTCTCTCTCTCTCTCACTATCTCTCTCTATGTGTTCTCTTGTGGCTTGGCCTGGATATAACAATATGAGCATATATGAAAAATATAAAGTCCGTGATGAGTCTATTTTAGTCATGTTTTAAGTATAAGTTTGCATATTAATTTATAGTATTTTTACATATTTTTATAGCTTATTTTATATTATTTGTTATTCGGAGTCTGCACTGGTATTTTATTGCATTTTAGGTATTTTGGATGCCGTTATCGTGAGCAAAAGAGATAATTAAATTCTAAACATATTTCATGAGGATTCGGCCAGTGGTTGCACCAGGACCGAACTACGAACTACGAACTACAAGGTGTTAATGTTACAAAAGGATGCAAAAGGAATCATTGGGCTGCATATATATTAGTTAAATCAAAAGACCGAGAGTGGGATACCGAGAGTGGAGGTGCCCACGTGATCTTCAAGTGATGCTGCTATGCCATATATTTTTTGATGAAAAACGACGCCCTTAATTCATAAGTCATGAGATCATTAACCACAATGGTGCTATGCTATATATTACTATTATATATATATATAGAAAATTAGATTAGATAGAATTATAATATACTCCGTATTAGATTAGTTAGATAGGTTTAGGTTAGGATATTATTTTGCACTATATACATTCACACGGCAAAGAGCCGGAAGGGCCGGGGGACGAGAGGCTGAACGTGAGACGGGAGGCCGACTACGGTGACTAACTTTCCAACCCTAAATCCTAATTGTGTTTTGTTTTATTTTTATGGAGATCTAAACTCTTACGTTCTATCTACGATTTGAAGCTTTGTTTGATTGAGTTGTGAGTTTCTGAGACTTGTTCCTTATTTCCTATATTGAATATTTCGACTTCTTTGTGCTTGAATGTTTGATTGTTTTATTCTAGCTTGTCTGATCAACTTGGTAGAATCAATTCAATTGCTAGGGCTTTGTAGATTCTTGATTGTGAACCTTAACCCAAGTAGCAAACTTGTCCCTTTAGAGCTGATTGAACTAATTGGATAAGTAGGAAGTTGGATGTGTTGTTAAATCCCTCTTTAGGGACTGCAAATAGCTTGGTTAATCTCTGAACTTAAAGCTATCAATTGAGTTAAATCCTTCTTTAGGGACTGTTCAATTGATAAGGGTTTCTAGGACTGATTGGACTAGTAACTTTATTAGGTCGGGACAATGGCATTCATAGGAAGACTAAAAGGACAAGAGGAAGTTACAATATCAATTCAACCAAATAAAGTGGATAGTTGTAGGTAGAGCGATCTACTCTAAATTGTTTTGCATCAACTTGTTTATAGTTTTTTTTTTCTTTCTTATTTCAATCACCCCAAAACCCCCTTTTCACTAATTGGTAAATACACATTGCAAAGGAATACTTGATTCTCCGTGGAATCGACCTCTTACTTACTTGCTATACTAGTTTGTAGGTTTGAGTTTTATTTTGATACGGTTTACGCGACTAAAAACCATCCATCAGTCCTCCATCCTCTTATCATGCAACATGTTAAAAGCAACATCAAATTTACCTCCTTTCATGGTTTTAAAAAATAATGCACTTCATTGTGAGTTCCCTTTACTAGGAAATTTCATTCTATATCTCTAATGAATCTAATTTTGCATCGTCGAGTTCAATTTAAGCTTCTATGACAATAATCAAAATTTTCAATGGGGGTGATTTTTTTTTCAAACTTTGGAAAACAAACGTATAAGCACATAAATCAAATATAAAATCCAAAGTAGCCATGTATAAGCAATTCAAGAAATAATGCACAAATAATGTCAAATAAAATCAAATATGCACAACGTAAGCTCTTCCCCCACCCCATACTTAAATATGACAGTGTCCTCGCTATATAAAAACAAGGGTAAAGAAAGAGACTCACTAGACAGGTGTGCAGAACGTCGGAATCGAGTACTGTAAT
Organism: Persicaria tinctoria; assembly: GCA_037127255.1. Lineage (NCBI taxonomy): Eukaryota > Viridiplantae > Streptophyta > Magnoliopsida > Caryophyllales > Polygonaceae > Persicaria > Persicaria tinctoria. The sequence goes on along the minus strand of JBANSL010000011.1, from coordinate 23,955,778 downwards.
GTTGCAGAGGTAGTCGACATCGAGTGAAGATGGTCGATATTGAGGAGATGTGGTCGACTTCGACTACAGTTACTCGACTTCGAGTACAGTGAAGCCTCTAGGGTGGTTCTTCCTCGATCATAGGCTGTTTCGCTCGATGGGGGTAGTCGACGTCGAGTAGAGTACTAGACGTCGAGTACTTCTGCAACTTTCTTCGTACCTGCAAGATTCGTTAGACGGAAAATATCCACAATAGAAAAACTTAAAAATAAAGTCCAAAAACCAAAAACCAATGTCCAAAAATTCAAAATCTAAGTGTTTTATTTACAAGCTCTAGACGTTATAGTTGCTAGGCCAACTTTCTCCGTTTAGCTCAAGGTGGCATTTGTAGGGCCCATGTAGCTTGGGCTTCAAACAAGACTCCATTCTTGTCCATCAGTTGTAGTCCTCTTGAATGGATCTTGTTCACCGTGAAAGGTCCCATCTTCTTCTTGTTGAATTTGTTGGGAAACCAATGATCCTTTGATTTGGCGACATAGACTTTGTCTCCAACTTCATATTCCTTAGGCTCATCATTGGAAACCATGCACAATCGCACATACCAAGGAAAACCTCTCCCATGTATAAATAAATCTTTAATTGAAATAGGAGAAGAGATGTCCGTACCTTGGCTTATCGTTGAAGAATCGGAATTGGAGACCTCGGGATCGGGTCGACTTCGTGTACAGGTACTCGATGTCGAGTACTTACCTTCGTCTGGTGGCCTGCTCGTCGAGGAAGAAGGAGTCGAGGAGGAAGGAGGTAGGTCGGCATCGAGTAGCCTACTTGACGTCGAGTAGAGCTCGGCTTCGGGTGGAGTGGTCGATGAAGGCGCAGTCGGTGGAGAGCTTGGGTTTTGGTCCACGTCGACCTCATACTTGAATCCTGGCAAGGCATCTGAAAAGAAGTTAGTCGATATCGACTTACCTTGGTCGATGTCGAGTAGGTCCTCTATATCATCGTTCAGGATGGCCATGATCTCCTCAACCTGTTCTTCCATATCTCTCTTTTCCAACTCCTCGAGAGTCATATTTCTTACCTTAGGCTCCCCGCAAGTGATGTACCTGGCTGATATAGACTTGACTTCTTCTATAGGACCTGTATGCCTTTCAGTTTTGTTAAAAGAATACTCAATTACCTCATCGTTGATGTTGAAAGTGAGTAATCCCTTCCTTACGCTTATGTTGGCATCCACCGTTGCCAAGAAGGGCCTTCCTAGAATGATTGTACAAGCAGGGTCCTCTCCCATATCAATAACTAAGAAATCAGCCGGGACAAAGAACTTACCTACTTGCACCAGTACATTGTCTACCATGCCTGTTGGGATGACCACCGTGTTGTTTGCCATGTATAATTTTGCATCCACGGGCTCTAGGGCACCTATCTTAACTTTGGACCAGATTGATAAATGCATTATACTCACACTGGCTCCCAAATCACATAAGGCATTAAATTTATATTGACCAAATCCAATGGTTATAACAAACTTACATGGATTTGGCCTTTTTTCTAGAACGTCCATCTAGCTGCACTCCTCTGCAATCTCAGCCATTGACCACTTCTAGCTCAGAATATCCTTGAGGAACTTGACGTAGGATGGCATCTCATGAAGGGCTTCTGTGAAGGGAATTGTAATGTTGAGCCTTTGAAGCATCTTTACGAACCGCTGAAACTTCTTCTCTGCTAGATCCTTTGGAGATTTTGTTGGGAATGGAAGCTTTTTATTCATCGGAGGTGTAGGAGCATGGTTGACAGGAACAGAAGGCTGATCGACGTCGATTGAAGGGTCCTCGACGTCGAGTACGGTGGTCAATTTCTGGGCATGCCTTGCATTCTGGTCGATGTCGAGTAAGGGCTCCTCGATATCGACTAGGTTCTGGTCGACGTCGACTGGACTAGTCGATGTCGAGTAATCTGTTGCATCCTTCTCCTCCGTGTTTTGATCGGACGTCTGTGTCTATCGCCCACTCCTTAGGTTCATTGAAACCACATATCTTGTAGATTTACCTTTAGGATTAGGTTTAGAGGATCTAGGGAGCGTACCTGATTGCTTGGGATGGATGTTGCCAGTTGACCAATCTGGGTCTCCATGGATTTCCGCTAGATGTCTATCTGCCCAAGCCTTGAGTTGACGTCGTGCGGCTGTGTGTGGATGGAATGTTTTCTTTATGCATGGTTCCTCTGCATCTCCTCAAGTATCTGTTGTGCTTCACAAACCCACATTCCAAACAAGGCTGATTTTTAGACAAGAATTTGACTTGTTTGGTAAGACGGCATACCTGGTCATTATGGAATTTCTCCCTGACGTCTGGATCAATCTCCTTTGGTGGCACATACAATGGCATTGATGGGGCAGGCCTTTCATACCTTTCGTCGACAGAGGCCGCAGAAGTCTCATATGTATTGTCGTAGTTGGCCAGCGTCTCAAAGGTCTTCCAAGCACGCCATGGGGTGTACTCAAGATGCCTATATGCAGTATATTTGTTGATCCGATTCTTAGTAGGCGCATCCAGGCAGTTGAAAATGATCTCCTGGATGTCGTAGGGTGGTTGTCCATGCGTAGGGCAGGATTTCATAAGCCTTTTGTAGCGCTCCCAGACTTGTGCTAATGTTTCCCCTGGCTTCTTTCTGAAAGTCGTGATCTGTTGTTTGAGAGCAGTTGTCTTCGCAGGAGGAAAGAACTTGTTGAGGAACAGATCCTGTAATTCGTTCCAAGTGCAAATTGACTGTGCTGGCAATCCATCAAGCCACTGTGAGGCTATTACTGCAGGGGACCAACAAAAAGCCTTTAGTTTGAGATATTATAGATTAGCACCATCATCAATTGCTTCACATAAATCTACAAAAGTAGTAACGTGCTCTAAAGGACAATCATTGGGTCTTCCCCTAAATTGATTCCTTATAATTTCAGTAATAAAGAAAGGAAGAATTTCATAATTAATAGGGGGAAGAATGATCGGTGATTCTGGAACTTCTAAATTAGGATACAGATATTCCTTTGGGAGTTCCTCAATGCGTACATGGAGTTGCTCAAGCTCCTGTGCTGGCGTGACCTCGACCACATTCTCGTTGTTGTTGTTGATTTGCGACATCCTCCTTAACCTTCGTCGAAGATGGAAGTATCGCTCATGTTCAAGAATAGGATCAATAGGTGTGCGATCAGTTCTTCGCATGCACCTGCAAAAAAAAAGAAACTAAAAAGCAAAAAGAATAGTAAAAGGAACTAAAAAGGGCGCGATTGATTGCCTCCCCGGCAACGGCGCCAATTTGAAGAGAGGTTTTCTCGACCAAATAAATTTGTAGTCAAGACCCCCGCTATAGTATAGGGGAGTCAGGTTCGTCCTCAGGAGAGAAGTTAGTGGTTCTAGTTTTAGTTGGTTTCGGGGTTCAGAGATAGGGGAAAAGGTGAGGAGGTTGCTGTCGACACCGACTAAGACTTTGTCAATGTCGAGGGATGGAGAGGGAAGTAGTGGTCGATGTTGGGTATCTGTGCAGAAACTTTAAAATAAAGAAAATAGAATACTAAAGGTGCAAACTTCCAAGCTTAGGGATCACCGCAACAATAAACACAAGTGTAGATTATAAATGGCATAAAGATGCATGCTATATATCAAATAACTTTCGTCATTAACAAATAGGAATATAGAGGCTTTCGCATAAATCCTAAATGTTACTACCTTTTCTTAATTAGGATTAGTCGGCTCTCGCAAATAAACTCTAATTACTATTCAAATTCATAATAAGATCACTTTCGCTTCAATATCATGAATAAGGAATTTCCTCAACTCTCGCAAAGGATTAAGCACATAGGTAGATGATGATAAAGACATACAAATTCTCATAAATTCATAAATCAAATACACATATCTATGTTTGGATCACCCCAACCCTAGAAGAAGGAAATTAGAAACAAAACAAAATAAAAGAAACTAACTTTAACATTCAAAATAAAACTTAAACTTACAAAACCTTCCAAACGTTCCTCCTCTCTCTCCTCTCTCCTTGCGCGTGAAGACGTCTTGGCTTGAGTTTCTGAAAATCAGCCCCCTAGGGCTTTATTTATAGGCAACAATCCTTGCTATCCAAGGAAGGAGAAAGTCTATCTCTATCTAAATCTATCTATCTATTTCCTAAGATAAATGTTTGATAAATAAAAGAAATAAAACAAATAAAATTCTCCCTAGGTAAATTAGGTAATTACTAAAGTATGTAAATATCTTCCATCTTGATAGAATATCATTTGCTTCATGTGGAAGATATCCAGCTCGGAACTCGGACACGAACTGCTCGAAATTGGTGTCTGGGGGTAACTCGATATCGACCAAGTTAGGTCGATATCGACCCGTCTTCTCAGCTTCACTCGATCTCGGCCTCTAGAGCATATTTCGACCTGTGTTGACTCGATATCGACCAAATGTGGTCGATATCGACCTCTTCAATGTTGCTCCCAGTGTTCTAGTTGATTTCCTGCATTTCTGGTCAATTTGCTCCACTCGATATCGACCTCTTCTACAGTTTCCAGCATTCTGCATCCGTCTTGAAACGCAATTTCTCGAGTCCTTGTTCGACCGATTGATGCATATGAGTATGCGTTGTAAAACTCTTTTCGAGGGCTACAACTCTCATGAAGACATCAAAACTTGATTTAGAATGATAATTGGTGAAAAGTTGCATTTTCTCTGGCTGCACCATCCTTAGCTTCTTCATGACTTTCCTTTAAGGTCCTAAGTGCGTTTGATTTATGTGAAATGCAACAGAAACTTGTGTAGACCTCCATATATTGCAAATAAACGTAAGCTACACATATTATGTACTATTCTTACCCAAATGTATGAAATGCATACAGAAATCGATATAAAAGTAAGTGTAAAACATGGCAATTTAGGCTCACATCAGCCTTGTAGTGTGACTGGATAATCTAACTTAAACACCTTTGGATTAGTGTCTCCAATGAATGATGGGCATATGTCAGGAAATATCCATTAACCTGTGAGCTGACATCTCTTTGTGTACATATTAATACATTTAATAAATATAAACTAATCGGCAATAAAAAAAACTAATTAGCAATACAAACTTATCAACGGTATATATCAAATCTATGTCAGAAATTTTATATTTAATCCATGGTATCAACAATTTCTACATCAAACCTATGTCAACACTTATATATTAATTTACAATATAAAGATATTATTATTACAATAAGACTGCTATAATCCCTTGATGGGTTTCCTTTGCATTATAATTGAATATATAATATAATGTGCCTTGCTCCCTAAGTATTACAAGTTTATCCAAATCTACACATACTATTAATCATATTAACATACCCCCTCAATCGGATCGGGAGGAAGTCGGACTCACAAACTGGATCTCAAATAAAGGAACAACTGGCAAGGTAAACCCTCAGTAAAAATGTCAGCATATTGAAATGCGAATGTGACATGCAGAACTCGGATATGACCAATGGCAATCTTGTAAAAAACAAAGTGGAAGTCAAGCTTAACATGCTTCGTGCGTTGATGATGGAAAGGATTGACAACAAAATAGGAAGTCGAGAGTTTGTCCATGTAGACGAGCAAGGCTCGCTTAAGTGGACAATGAAGCTCTAGCAGGAGATTGCGAATCCATGAGCGTTTGGCAACAACACTAGCGATGCCCCTATACTTTGCCTCATCACTTGAGTGAGAGACCACATGTTGGCATTTTGAAGACCGTGAGACAATAGTATCCATGTAGAAGACATAATAGCCTGAGGTGGATCGACGTGTGTCATAGCAGCCCGCCCAGTTTGAATCGGTGAATGCAATAAGACCGGCCGATGATGATGGTACGATGGTGGTCCCAAGGTCAGCAGTGCCGTAAATGTACTTGATTACTCTCTTGAGAGCATTAAAGTGAGGTTCGCGAGGGTCATGCATAAATAGGTATATTTGTTGAACTGCATATGCGATATCAGGCCTGGTGAGCGTGAGATACTGAAGAGCCCCAGCCAGACTTCGGTAGAGAGAAGGATCGGCTACAAGTGACCCGTCAGCGACGCTGAGCTTGGACTCAGTGTCAACCAGAGTTGCAACTGGTTTACAGTTCCCCATATTTTCCTGTTCAACAATCTCAAAAGCATACTTTTCTTGAGACAAGAACAATCCAGATGAAGTTTTGATAGCCAAAATGAACAGAAAGTAAGACAAAGGGCCGAGATCACTCATGGAAAATTATGTTGATAACTGACCGATAATTAGCGCCCGAAGGGACTTGGAGGATGCAATGAGGATGATGTCAATGACATAGAGCAGAAGATAGGCGATAGACATACCTCGATAAAAGATAAACAGGTAGGCATCGCTCTTGCTGCTTCTAAAGCCGAAGCGTACTAGGTGATTAGAAAACCATTCATACCATTCCCGAGGTGCCTGTTTTAAGACCCTAGAGTGATTTTCGCAATAGACACATACGCTTAGGCCATGACGGATCCACAACACCTGAAGGTTGGAACATATATATTGTTTCATTAAGGTTCACATACAGAAACTCATTCTTGACATCAAGCTGGTGAATATCGCACTGACGAGCTAAGACAATAGTGAGACCAGTGCGAATAGGTGCTGGTTTGACCACATGGCTGAAGGTCTCATGATAATCAATCCTAACTTGCTGCGAGTTTCCGATTTCCACGAGGTGAGCCTTGTGTCTCTCGAGGGTGCCATCAGATCCAAACTTGTGCCTGAAATGCAACATACAACAAACAATATTTGCCCTAAGGGCGAGGCATTAACACCCAAGTACCATTATTTATAAGAGCTTTGTATTCATCTTACATGGCAGCCTTCTAGTGAGGGTCCAAGAGGCCGATTTGTGCAATGTAGGATGGGGGAGGGGGCTGAGGGGGACATAGTAATTAAAGTGAAGAGCAGATGAGGTTTAATAATTTTTCTTTTGCTTATGGTTTGCATAGGGTGAACTGGTGGGGCAGTGGTGGATCACATAAAGATGGGTTTAAGGGAGGGCTGGCTGTGGGCGATGGTGACGGTGACGGTTTGTGCTCGGGGGACAGAGGTGCTCGGGAGATCTAGGCACGGTAGGGTAATCGTGGCTTGGGGTTGTGTTAGTGGAGATGGAAAATGGCAAAGTTTGTTCATCAAATGTGACATGTTGAGAGAGGATGACTCTATTATAGGATAGGTCAAGGCAACGATAGCCACGATGATGAGGGGGTAGCCAAGAAACACATAAGGGAAAGACCATGACTCAAGCTTGTTGTGGCTAGTGGCGATTTTGTTAGGAAAGCACAGACAACCAAACATAGACAGGTCGATTTCGACCCATACTGATCGATATCAACCTAAATCAAGTCAAAATTCCTACCAGAGCCAAAATCGAGTGGTCAGAAGAAGAATCCGAGAACTCAACTCGATATTGACATACATTGGTCGATATCGACCAGTCCCCAGAAGCCGATTTCGAGCAGTCCGAGTCCGAGTGCTGAGCTGGCTTTCTTCCACATGAAGCAAGAGATATTCTATCAACTCAATGGAAGATTTATCAAGTCAAGAAGGATCTATCCACTTTAGATATAGTTTCCTTATATATTTAATTGTTTTATTTCCTAAATTTTATCTTAATGTTATTAGATAGGTAAATTTAGATATAAATAGATATTTCTTCCTAGATTAGCTGGGGAATGAAGCCTATAAACAAAGCCCTAGGGGCTGAGTTTTATTCATTCAATTTCAGTTACAATTAGTTACATAGAGAGAGAGAGAGAGAGAGAGAGAGAGAGAGAGCGATAGAGAGAGAGAGAGAGAGAGCATTGTGGCCGAGAGAGTTGGATAAGTTGAGAGCGGATTTGGCTTCGATTGGTTGTAAGCTTTCTTTTAGTTTATTTAATGCAATTTAGTTCATTTTTGTTATTGATGTGTTTCTTGATGATGAAGAGCGAGTAGTCACCCAACTTGTACGGTCGGGGTTAGCCTGATAGCCTGACAGTAGCCATGTAAGGTGATGCGGTGAAGGTACAATCTTTTGATCCAATTTGTCTTCTATCCCTACGAGCATTATTCATTTGCGAAAGTTGAAGGTAATCCTTGTTTGTGTTATTGAAGTGAAAGTGATCTTAATACAATTTGGGTTAATTATGTGAATAAGGGTTCGTAACAATTAGGGTTTATGTGAAAGCATCTATCTTCCTATTTATTAATAACGAAAGTTATTTGATGGAAGAGCGTGATCTTTTATGCCTTTATGTGTTATTTTACATGTTTATCGTTGTCGTGTTGAAACCCTGATCTTGGAAGCCTTTAGTTTATTTGATTTAATTTCATCACTTTTGAGTTCTGTCTTGCGAAAAGTTTCGATCTTTGGTTTTGTGTCTACTCGAAATTGAGCATTGTTGGTTGAAATTAATGGTCGATATCGAGTGGTATAGGTCGATATCGACCGGGTTCTGTTTCTGTTCTATTTTTGTTTATTTTTGTATTTTACAGTTTCAGTCGATGCAGTGATCGATACCGACTAGACAGGTCGATATGGAGTACTCTTCGGGTCGAAATCAAGAGAGTTTATGGACTGAAAAGGCGGGCGCTGAGACGTTTCCTCATGGATACGATACTGACTGCCTTCTACTATAACGGGAGGAAGTCTTGTATTTATTTGCAGAGACAGGGAGTCAGTTTGATTTCATATTTCATATTTATATTTATTTCATACTTGACTATCCTCATGCAACAACACTTCCTAGGGCTAGGGGCTGAGTTTTATTCATTCAATTTCAGTTACAATTAGTTACATAGAGAGAGAGAGAGAGAGAGAGAGAGCGCATTGTGGCCGAGAGAGTTGGAGAAGTTGAGAGCGGATTTGGGTTCGATTGGTTGTAAGCTTTCTTTTAGTTTATTTAATGCAATTTACTTCTTTTTTGTTATTGATTTGTTTCTTGATGATGAAGAGCGAGTAGTCACCCAACTTCTAGGGTCGGGGTGGGCCCGACAGTAGCCATGTAAGGTGATACGGTGAAGGTACAATCTTTTGATGCAATTCGTCTTCTATCCCTACGACCATGATTCTTTTACGAAAGTTGATGGTGATCCTTATTTGTGTTATGGAAGTGAAAGTGATCTTAATACAACTTGGGTAAATTATGTGAAAAATGGTTAGTAACAATTAGGTTTTATGTGAAAGCCTCTATCTTCCTATTGGTTAATAACAAAAGTTATTTGATGGAAGAGCATAATCTTTTATGCCTTTATGTGTTATTTTACATGGTTATCATTGTGGTGTTGAAACCCGGATCTTGGAAGTATGTAGTTTATTTGATTTAATTTCATCAGTTTTGAGTTCTGTCTTGCGAAAAGTTTCGATCTTTGGTTATGTGTCTACTCGAAATTGAGCACTGTTGGTCGAAATCAGTGGTCGATATCGAGTGGTATAGGTCGATATCGACCGAGTTCTGTTTCTGTTCTGCTTCTTTTTATTTCTGTGTTTTACAACTTTTGTCAACGTAGTGGTCGATATTGACTAGACAGGTCGATATCGAGTACTCTTCTAGTCAAAATCGAGAGAGTTTCTGGACGGAAAAGGCGGGCGCTGACACACTTCCTCGTGGATATCATCCTGACTGCCTTCTACTACAATGGGAGGAAGTCTTGTATTTATTTGCTGAGACAGGGAGTCAGTTTGATTTCATATTTTATATTTATATTTATTTCATACTTGACTATCCTCCTACAACAGCAAATTGGCGCCTTTGTCAAGGAAGCAATCAATCGCGCCCTTATTAGTTCTTTTTCTCTTTTTTTATATTTGTTTTCGCTTTTTAGTTCCTTTTTACTTGTTTCATTTTGCTTTTGTTTTTCAGGTGCATGCGAAGAACTGATCGCATACCCATAGACCCAATTCTCGAACTAGAACGTTTCTTCCATCTTCAGCAGAGGCTTAGGAGGAGACTTATGGAGACTCCACCCAACGATGAGAATATGGGACAGCTCACACCAGCACAGGAGCTTGAGCAACTTCGCCTACATATAGAGGAACTCACCGCTAGAGATGCAAAACACGCCCAACGAGAGGCAGAATATACACACAACCAACGGCGGTGGGAGGCAAGGGTAGATCGCGAGGTCAACGCGAGAAGGGAAGCTCAGGAGCAGATTGGGCATATCCTAGCCAACACAATGGAGTATCTGCATCCTACTCTGGAAGTTCCAAAATCGCCGATCGTTCTTCCCGCTATTAATTTTGAAATTCGTCCTTCTATTATTACTGAAATTTGGAGGATTCAATTTAGGGGAAGAATTAATGAATGTCCTTTAGAGCATGTCACCACTTTTATAGATTTATGTGAAGCTATAGCAAATGGTGCTAATTTGGAGTATCTAAAACTAAAGGCTTTTCGTTAGTCTCTTCCAGGAATAGCACAACAGTGGCTGGAAGGATTGCCTGCACGATCAATTCCCACTTGGAACAAACTACATGACCTGTTCCTCAACAAGTTCTCTGACAACAGATCACGGCTTTCTGACAACAGATCACGGCTTTCAGATAGAAGCCAGGGAGACACTTGCACAGGTCTGGCAGCGCTACAAAAGGCTTCTGAAATCCTGACATACGTATGGACAGCCACCCTATGTCATCCAGGAGATCATCTTCAATTTTCTGGATGCGCCTACTAAGGATCGGATAAAAAACTACACTGCATATGGGTATCTCGAGTACACTCCACGCCGTGCTTGGGAAGTACGTCTTTGATTCGCTGGCCAACTACGACAACACAAATGGGACTTCTGCGACCTCTTTTAAAGAAAGGTATGAAAGGCCTGCCCCATCTATGCCATTGTATGTGCCACCAAAGGAGGTTGATGCGGGCGTCAGGGACCAGTTCCACAACGATCAAGTACGCCGTCTCACCACGCAGGTTAAGTTTCAGTCTAAGGATAAGTCTTGCTTGGAATGTGGGTCTGTGAGGCACAACACCATTGCGTGCCCACACGTCGATTAAGTACATCAAGTGGAAACCCACGAAGAAGTAAGGTATACGGGGGGACACTACTCAGGGCCACATCAGAACCAGAACTGGAGCTATTATCGCCAGCCCTAGCATCAAAATCCGCCTCCCTACAGAGCTCCTAGTCACCGTGACAGAGAAGGTAAGAAAGATGGCATGCATACCATTCTTGAGGAGATGCGGAGGAATCAATCAGACACCAAGCAGTCTGTCAATTCCATCTACACTCAGATGCATGGTGTAAACTCTGGGCTTGGGGAAATCGATATATGGCGAAAATCAATGGAGACTCAGATGGGTCAATTAGCTTCGTCAATCCCCGAGCAATCAGGTACGCTCTCTGGATCCTCTGAACCTAATCCTAACACTAAATCTAAAGGACGGGTAGCGGCCATGAATCTAAGGAGTGGGCGACGAATGCAAACGCCCGAGCAAACAACGGAGGAGGAAGGCACTGGAGATCAGTCGATATCGACTGGTCCCCACTCGATATCGACCCCCCTAGGGTCGAAATCGACCCAACTCCTCAACAGAGCCCAAGGCCAGCAGATCTAGCCGATATCGACTAGACATTAGTCGATATCGAGAAGACACAGTAGATATCGACCCCCTCCACTCGACATCAGCACCTCCGAAGAAGAAAACGAAGTCGTTCTCGATGAAATCCTTGAAGGATCCAACAGAAAAGAAATTCTAGCATTTCATCAAGATGATTCAAAGGCTCAATGTCACGATACCCTTCACAGAATCTCTTAATGAGATGCCATCCTAAGTCAATTTCCTCAAGGAGATTCTAAGCAAAAAGCGGTCAATGGCTGAGATCGCAGAGGAGTGCAACAAGATGGATGTCACAGAGAAAAGGCCAGATCCAGGCAAGTTTTCTATAACTATTGAATTTGGTCAATACAAATTTAATGCCTTATGTGATTTGGGAGCTACTGTGAGTATAATGCCTCTATCTATATGGTCCAAAGTTAAGATAGGTGCTCTAGAGCCTGTGGATGTTAAACTCTATATGGCGAACAACATTATGGTCGTCCCTACAGGCATGGTGGACAATGTACCAGTACAAATAGGTAAGTTCTTTGTCCCTGCTGATTTCTTAGTTATTGATATGACAGAGGACCCTACTTGTCCAATTATTCTAGGAAGGCCCTTCTTGGCGATGGTGGATGCCAACATAAGCGTACGAAAGGGAGTGCTCACTTTCAACATCAGCGATGAGGTAATTGAGTATTCCTTTAATAAAACTGTAAGGCATACAGGTCCCATGGAAGAGGTCAAGTCAATATCAGCCAGGTACATCACTTGTGGGGAGCCTAAGGTAAGAAACATGACTCCCGAGGAGCTAGAAAAGAGGGATATGGAAGCCCTAGTGGAGGAGATCATGGCCATCCTGAATGAAGAAACAGAAAATCCACTCGACATCCACCAAGGTGAGTCAATATGGACTAACTATTTTTCGGATGCTTTGCTAGGTCTTAAGTATGGGGTCCAAATTGACCAACATTCTGCAGCGGAGTCGACGAGCCCACAAAAGCAGTCGATATCAACCGCTCCAGGTCAAAATCGACCACCTCATATCGAGTCAACTCCACCTCATATCGAGTCAGCAGAAATCGAGCAGAACAACTCGATATCGACCACTCTTGGTCGATATTGACCAACCTTTATCGAGTCGATTTCCCCATAGACGAAGCCAAACGAAATCAAGCAGAACAACTCGATATCGACCACTTATAGCCGATATCGACCAACCTAAATCGATCTGTCTTCGTCTACATCGACTGAATCTCCAACAGAAAAGCCGCAGTCGATATCGAGTAAAATCGGTCGATATCGACCAAACCCTCATGAGCTGAATGACATCGAATCTGCAAAGGTAAGCCAAGGTATGGATCTTTCTTCTCCTATTTCAATTAAAGATCTATCTATACATTGGAGAGGTTTGCCTTGATATGTGCTCTTATGCAGGGTTTCCAATGAAGATCCTAAGGAATACGAAGTAGGAGACAAAGTCTATGTCTCCAAATCAAATGATCATTGGTTCCCTAACAAGTTCAAAAAGAAGAAGATGGGAGCTTTCAGGGTGAACAAGATCCATTCAGGCGGACTGCAGTTGATGGACAAGAATGGAGTCTTGTTTGAAGTCCAAGCTACATGGGCCCTGCAGATGCCACCTTGAGCTTAACGGAGAAAGTCGGTCGTAGCCACTATAAAGTCTAGAACTTGTAAATAGACAATTAGTTTTTGGGATTTTTGGACATTATTGTTTTTGGTTGTTGGTTTTTGGACATTATTTTTAAGTTTTTCTATTGTGGGTATTTCTTTTCTAACAATTTTTGCAGGTACAAAGAAGGAAGCAGCAACCTCACTCGATTTCGAGTCATTTAGGTCGATATCGACCAGTTCACTTGAAATCGACCAAGCCCTACAGAAGCATTTGCACTCAATTCTGACAATTAGCACGCTTGTCTAGTGAGTTTCTTTCTTTACCCTTGTGTTTTATACAGTGAGGACACTGTAATGTTGAAGTATGGGGTGGGGGAAGGGCTTACTTTGTGCATATTTGATTTATTTGACCATATGTGTGCATATTTAAAGTTTAGTTCTTGAATGGTTTATACATGGCTATTTTGGAATTCATATTATCGATCTATGTGCTTACATGCATGTTTTCCAAATTTTATAAAAATCACCCGTATTGAAATATTTTATTAATGTCATGGAAGCTGTAATTGAACTCGACGATGCAAAATTAGATTCATTAGAGATATAACATGAAATTGCCTAGTAAAGGGAAGTCACAATGAAGTGCATTATTTTATGAAAACCATGAAAGGAGGTAAAATTTGATATTGCTTTTGACATGCTGCATGATAAAAGGATGGAGGACTTTATATTTTCCATATAATGCTCATATGTTTATAATCCTTAGCCATATCTATGCTTATGGATCAAAAAAGACATATTAATCCTTATTGCTCCACATGATCTAAATATTGCCCATTCTTTACCTTATTTCTTATTCGGGGATTATGTTGAGAATGGAATTACATTATGGAGATTATAATATGGTGTTTGTGTTGTTATTATCATATATGGAGTTTGGCAGGAAATTGAAAAATTATATGGAAAATTTAATGAGTGAAAGAAAATCCGGTCACCTCAGGAGAAAAAGGTAGATCGACCCTGGTCGCTGAGATAATAGTTCGGCGAGATGGGACACGCAGGTGAGGAGTCCGATGCACTAAGTATCCGGGGTCATTCATGATACCCATTTTGCGACTCGCGAGAAGGTAGTGCTGAGGTTAGAGAGATAAAAGGATAATATTGAAAAAAGCAATGAGCGATGAAAGAAAGGTGAGAAATCAAAGGAAGAAGGAATGTGGTATCAAAATTTGGAAAGTACTCCATTTCCCCAGATCATTAGCACTACATTGCCAAAAATTTCCCACCTTTAGCCTTTTATCAATCTACTCCTTATTGAACTTAAATTAAAGTTCTCTTGATTATTAATGCTTTGTCACGAATGAATGTTTTACATAACCCTTCTTTTGTGAGTAGATGTTACTTTTTAAATTAGCACATGTATGGATTTATGACATTAGTATCTTTATGAGGATGATAATTGATTGCAGGGTTATATGAGAATGAATCAAAGATGTTGAGAGTTTTGTTTCTTCCCCTGAATGATAATTAAAAGTATTGCTTTAGGACAAGCAAGCTTAAGTATGAGGTGTTTGTTGTGAGCCTAATTTTCCATATTTTACACTTACTTTTATACCGATGTCTGCATGCATTTCATACATTTGGGTTAGAATAGTACAAAATCTATGTAGTTTATGCTTATTTGCCAAATTATGAAGTATACACTAGTTTCTGTTTAATTTCGCAGAAATCGAGGCGTTTTACAGCAATTCGGAGAAGAGAAGGAAAACCACAGAGAGGTCGATATGGACCAGACTTGGTCGATACTAGGTGGATCAAACCGACCAGAAAATGCCAAAAATCGACCAGAGAGTGGAGCAGAACAGAAGAGGTCGATATTGACCTATGTTGGTCGATATCGAGTCAAAGCAGGTCAATTTCCACCCAGAGGCCAAGATCAAATGAAGAAACACAAACAGGTCGATTTCGACCCATACTGGTCGTTATCGACCAAAATCAAGTCGAAATTCCTGCCAGAGATGAAATTGAGTGGTCAGAAGAAGAATCCGAGAATGTTGGTCGATATCGACCAGTCCCTAGAAGCCGATTTCGAGCAGTCCGAGTCCGAGTGCTGAGCTGGCTTCCTTCCACATGAAGCAAGAGATATTCTATCAACTCAATGGAAGATTTATCAAGTCAAGAATGATCTATCCACTTTCGATATAGTTTCCTTATATATTTAATTGTTTTATTTCCTAAATTTTATCTTAATGTTATTAGATAGGTAAATTTAGATATGGATAGATATTTCTTCCCTAGATTAGATGGGGAATGAAGCCTATAAATAAAGCCCTAGGGGCTTAGTTTTATTCATTCAATTTCAGTTA